>CM062820.1:915161174-915761174 GCA_031772625.1 Pinus tabuliformis
TAAGCCCCATATAATCAGAATAGAATCCATGAAAAATTTGTTGAAAATAGCAACAAGAAATGCTAAAAATAGAAGTGCTAAAAATAACATTTCGGGATACATTCCAATTTTAGTTAGTCCCTAAACTAAAATTGAGAATTAAAATTTGAATTTGATCTTATTAGCTATTTGTAAAATAATTAATTAATTCATCTTGAGTTAATTAGTTGTAGAAAATAAAACATGAAGTCTATGTGAAGACATGCAACAGTTTCCCCTTTGATTGAGGAAGTTATCCCTTGATTAAGGAGATCAGGATGAGTTGTACCTTGAGTTGTAATTAGTTAGCTTAGTTAACTGAGTTAATTCTAGTTAGATTAGTTCAAACAATTTTTTGAACTGATTGTGAGTTCAGTTAGTTAATGCATGTGTGCACGTAAGTGCTACACTTCAGATAACTGAATATTCTCTCATAAATAACTCATGCATGTCAGTTCAGTCAGAGACCCAGTGGAGATTAGATGATGGGATAGTGTATTATCAGTTGCAGGAATATTCCATTGAGGATATCTCTTCCATGCAGAAGGAATTCATTCCTTGGAGATTGCGCAGTTACTTTTGAGTTTGATGAATGTGTGATGAAGCCAATTCACATAGGTGGCAGCATTGAACCCCAAGATAAACTGTAGAAGGAAATAGGAGGCTTGGAGGGCTAAGGGAAGGCATATCTTATGTCTATGCAGTTTGTGAGTTGAATTGTTGGATTATATTGAGAGTAGGATAGCTTGTGAGCTAATGATTTGTGTAATCTGAACATATTTCCACTTGTATGATAATACAGAGATCAGGGTTTTTAGCTGAGGCTTTCCCCAGACTATTCTTCTGTGTTCATGTGTGAATTCTTTCTCATTCTCAGTTATATGTGTTCGATTTGATCTTTCTCAAAATCGATTAAGTTTCCGCAAGTTTGTTGTAGAAGTAGATCTTGTATTTTGCTTTAGTATATTGCATAATCTGTTGATCTACAGTGGGAAATTCTATATGGTATCGAAGAAAAGGTGATCAAAGTGAAAAACAGTATACAAAGAAGGGAGAAGTTCGAAGTTTCAAATTCCTGATTATAGAATTCGAATTCTTATCACATCTCAAATTTCACCAATGGTGTTCAATGGTTTGAGGCTCGAGTATGCTCTTGATGGTAGCTCAAATTATATAGCCTGGAAGGATCACATGGAAGCAATATTAGAGGACAACAGTCTAAAGGACTTCATTGATCAAGAAGTCCCCAAGCTGGCAGCGGATAATGCGACAAAATTGGTGGAATGGAAGAAATATGTCGCTAGAGCGAGGAGAATCCTCCTAGAGGGAGTTCGAGACTACATTGTCTCAAGCTTCCATGGTAAGGAGACAATATTTTTAATGTGGAAAACATTGAAAGATCTATCTCAGAACAGCAGTGATCAGAGGAAGCTGGTGCTGAAAGATAAGCTTCGAAAAATCAAGTGTGAAAAGGGCGACACGATGTCTACATATATGAACAACCTCACCACCTACAGGGATGAGTTTGGAAGTGTAGGGATCACGAAAATCGATGATGACATGGTGAGTCTTGCTCTCCTCAGTCTTTCTAAGAGTTGGCATAGCTACCAATACTCGGCAAATGGAAGAGAGAAACTGCTAGATTAGGAACGACTTTGGTTAGATCTGGTGCAGGAGGAGATAAGAAGAAGCATCAGAGATGGATCTTCATCAAAGCAAGATGATGAAGAAAATCTAGCCTTATCGAGTAGGGAAAGGAAAGGGAAAGGGAAGGCGTCCCATACCAAATCCAGTTCTTCCCATGGTGGGAAGAAGTTTGACAAATTGAAAGTGTGATGCTTTCATTGTCATGAGGTGGGCCATTATGCTACGAATTGTCCACAGAAAAAATCCAAAAAGGGATCCTCGAAGGGATTAGACGATGAGGCACTGGCCTCACAATTTGAGTTGGATTTCTCTCTCATTGCGTGCAT
Organism: Pinus tabuliformis; assembly: GCA_031772625.1. Lineage (NCBI taxonomy): Eukaryota > Viridiplantae > Streptophyta > Pinopsida > Pinales > Pinaceae > Pinus > Pinus tabuliformis. Next base: position 915,163,166 of record CM062820.1, read on the forward strand.
GGTTTCATCCATGGTGGCATGTGTTTGGTACCTGGACAGTGGAGCCCCTTTTCACATGTCTGATGACAAGAATCTTTTCAGTACCTTGGAGGAGAAGGATCTCCAGATGCGGATCGAGATGGGCGATGATAGAAAGTACCGTGTTTTAGGTGAAGGTACAGTTGTGTTTCAGAGGGAGCATGGAGCTCCTATCACCCTGACTGATGTAAAGTATGTACCGGGTCTGAAGAAGAATCTTGTGTCCGTTGCTATGCTAGAAGATAAAGGCTATGACGTAGTCTTTAGTAAAGGAAAGGTATTCTTGAGGCATATCGGTACTAGACAAACCAAGAGGATTGGGGTTCGAGTAAAGAATCTCTACAAGCTGGAGGTAGATGACTGTGCTACATTGAGTTCCAAAGTAGAGGTGGTGCAAAGCTAAGATGTTAATGAGCTATGGCATAGAAGATTGGGCCACTTGCACCATGGGGCCTTGAAGATCATGCAGCAGATTTCTACCGGACTTCCCAAGGGAAAACTGGAGCATACAGATACATGCAAAGGTTGTACCTTGGGTAAGTATGCAAAATCTTCCTTTCAGGATCGAGACAGTAGAGCTGGAGCAATCCTGGAGTGAGTTCACACAAATATATGTGGACCATTCTCTATATCCTCCACCTCTAAATAAAGGTACGATGTTATTTTTATTGATGATTTTTCTCGTAGATGTTGGATCTGCTTTATGCAAAAGAAGGATCAGACGTTCTTGACTTTCTGTGAGTTTAAAGCCTTGGCAGAGAAAGAATCCAAAAAGAAAATAAAAGCCTTGCGTAGCGACAATGGTGGAGAGTATGTCTGCCAATAGTATAAGGACTTTTGTGCTGCAGAAGGAATTAAATGGGAGTTGACGGCACCCCATAACCCACAGCAAAATGGGGTGGCCGAAAGGAAGAATAGATCGATTGTGGGAGCAGCTCGAGCGTTCTTGCATGACCAAAGCCTACCACTTCATTTGTGGGCTGAGGCATGCAATACAACAGTATACTTGCAGAACAAAAGCCCACATTGTATACTAATAATGAAGACACCTATGGAGGCCTTTTCTGGGAAGTGACCAGATGTGAGTCACTTTAGGATCTTTGGATCATTGATTTATTACCATGTGACCAAAGATGCCCGAAAGAAGCTAGATCCAACAGCTGAGTTGGGGATACTTGTGGGGTACACTGATACACCCCACAACTATTGGGTGTTCCTGCCTACCAGTCAGAGGACAGTGGTATGCATAGATCTGAAGTTTGATGAGTAGAAAGCCATGTGAGTATCACTTGAGAGGGAGCTCAATTTGCATGCAAAGGAGGAACTTTCAGCTCCAAAGTAGGAGGAGCCTTAGATTGATGTGGAGCAATCGCATGTAGAGGATCCAGGAGTGGAGACATCCACTCATGCTGAGTCTTCCAAAGATGGGCAAAAATGCTCAAAGGAAGCTAACAGGTTGATGTTGGATGCACAAGAGAAGGTGGGACAACTATCTTCTCAACGCAGACAAAGGAGGTCACCGGAGCGGTACACTGGTTACATGGCCCTAATTGGGGAGTGTGGAGAGTCTGAACCTTCTTCACTCGAGGAGGCAATGCAGCAACCAGTCTGGGTTCATGCAATGGTAGAGTAGTATGACTCTATCATTCAAAACAATGTGTGGGATGTTGTCCCAAGGCCTCAGGACAAGTCAGTGGTGAGTTCCAGATGGCTTTACAAGGTAAAGCAGGTAGCTGATGGTAGTGTTGAGAAACATAAGGCAAGGTTTGTTGCTCGTGGTTTCTCATAGGTCAAGGGGATCGACTATGATGAGACCTTTGCTCCTATAGCAAGGCACTCATCTATCAGATTGATGTTGGCACTATCAGCTCAGATGGGTTGGAAGATCCATCAGATGGATGTGAAGACCGCGTTCCTCAATGGGAAGATTGAGAAAGTGGTGTAGATTGAGTAGCCAAAAGGTTTTGATACCTTCGATCGTGAGTCGCATGTGTGCTGACTCAAGAGGGATTTGTATGGGTTGAAGCAAGCAAACGTGCCTGGTACACCAAGATCGATAGCTATTTCACTGGGTTGGGCTTCTCCAAGAGTGAAGCAAATGTGAACCTTTACCACATCATGGTAGAAGGTAGGCCATTGATCATTATTCTTTATGTTGGTGATCTAATTTTGATAGGTGATGATCAGTTGATCAAGTCTTGCAAGGAGGACCTTGCAAGAGAGTTCGAGATGAAAGACATGGGTCTTATGCACTACTTCCTAGGCATGGAAGTGTGCAAGAAAGATGGTGAAGTATTTGTGTCTCAAGGCAAGTATGCCAATGAGATACTTAAGCGCTTACACATGGAGAAGTGCAAGCCCATGCAGACTCCTCTAGCTGGGAACAGGAGGAAGGAGGATGCTACTTCAGGTGAGGTAGTAGCTGCTACTATTTATTGGCAGCTTGTGGGTTCACTGATGTATCTAGTGAACACATGACCAGACTTATGCTTTGCAGTGAACCAACTGAGTCAAGCTATGGTTTAGCCTACCAAGATGTTTTGAAAGGCAACGAAGCATGTGCTGAGATACCTCAGAGGCACATCTCAGTATGGATTGTGGTAAAGACGGACAGAGGGAGTGAAGCTTCAAGGCTTCATAGATATAGGTTGGGCAGGGAGTCCATCAGACCGAAAGAGCACTTCTGGAGGAATCTTCAACCTTGGTTCAGCTGTAGTTTCCTGGTACAGTAGGAAAAAAAGGTTAGTTGCACTTAGATCAATAGAGGTTGAATACATGGCTGCCAGTTAGGCACCATGCGAGGCCATTTGGATGCAAAAGATTCTAGTGGGATTGTTTGGTCAGAGGATGGATCCAACTGTGGTCTACCGCAATAATCAGAGTTGTATCAAACTCTCTGAGAATCCAGTATTTCATGACAGTTCCAAACACATTGATATCTGGTACCATCATCTTTGAGACTGTGTGGTGAAAAGGATCATGTTGTTGTTGTATGTTTCGACCGAGGAACAGGATGCAGATATTTTGACTAAGGCATTATCAAAATGCAAGTTCGAGTTACACAGAGACAAGATTGGGGTGACTGATAATCCCTTTCTTGTTGAGAGGAAGTGTTGAAAATAGCAACAGGAAATGATAAAATTAGAAGTGTTAAAAATAGCGCTACTATAAATAGCATTTCGGGATACATTCCAATTTTAGTTAGTCCCTAAACTAAAATTGAGAATTAAAATTCGAATTTGATCTTAGCAGCTATTTGTAAAATAATTAGTCAATTCATCTTGAGTTAATTAGTTGTAGAAAATCAAAAATGAATTCTATGTGAAGACATGCAACAGTTTCCCCTTTGATTGAGGAAGTTATCCCTTGATTAAGGAGATCAGGATGAGTTGTACTTTGAGTTGTAATTAGTTAGCTCAGCTAACTAAGCTAAGTCCAGTTAGATTAGTTCAAACAATTTTTTGAACTGATTGTGAGTTCAGTTAGTTAATGCATGCATGCATGTAACTACTGCACTTCAGATAACTGAATATTCTCTCATAAATAACTCATGCATGTCAGTTCAGTCAAAGACCCAGTTGAGATTAGATGATGGGATAGTGTACTATCAGTTGCAGGAATATTCCATTGAGGATATCTCTTGCATGCAGAAGGAATTCATTCCTTGGAGATTGCGTGGTTACTTTTGAGTTTGATGAGTGTGTGATGAGGCCAATTCACACAGGTTGCAGCATTGGACCCCAAGAGAAACTGCACAAGGAAATAGGAGGCTTGGAGGGCTGAGGGAAGGCATATCTCGTGTCTATGCAGCCCGTGAGCTGAATTGTTGGCTTGTACTGATAGAAAGATAGCTTGTGAGCTAATGCTTTGTGTAATCTGAACATGTTTCCACTTGTATGATAATACAGAGATTTGGGTTTTTAGCTGAGGCTTTCTCAGAATATTCTTCAATGTTCATGTGTGATTGCTTTCTCATTCTCAGTTATATGTGTTTTATTTGATCTTGCTCAAAATAGATTAAGCTTCCGCAAGTTTGTTGTAGAAGTAGATCTTGTACTCTGCTTTAGTATATTTCATAATTTGTTGATCTACAATGGGAAATTCTACAAAATTAGCCATAAGACCAACATAATAACCAATACATGTGCTCATCAATCAAAATAAGGAATAACTCACATTAATCATATGAAAATCCAACCAAGTCAGGGACTTCCATGTACTACCTGACCATAAATCAGGTTGAACCAAATCTCACTTTCAACCAATCACTGTCACTCCATATTCCAACCATGAATACAGGATCATATGGGTTAAACCAAAATAGATCCAACTAGGGCTTCCAGAGGCCAAACCACCTCAACACTAAACCAAAGTGCTTCCACCTTACCAATCCAGAAATCACTAACACTTAAATAAGTATGGATGCCTTCGACTTCTTTCCCATCTCCAAAGGAATTTTCTTGTCTCAACCAATCTGTCAAGTGTAATAGGAGAAAGCCCATCTCCACTGTTCCTTTGGAATTTTTTTGAGACCACCTATTGATGGTGATGGAACTACCAACATTCAGGGGATATCCCTAGTAAGAATTCCTAACTAGACCTTCAACCATTTGGAGTAGGAGCTCTAGTAGTGGGTGGTAGTGTAATGCCTTGACCGCAGTAGTGCACAAAGATGAGTATGATAGCTTTGGGTGAGAGAAATTATGTGACCCTACGAAGGGTCAAGTGCAATGGATGAAGGTTCTAACACATAGACATGAAAAGGAAGTGCGCCCCTTAGAAGCCTGTAATAGTACACATATTGAAAAGAACACATGAGCGGAATGACATCACAAGCTAAAATGCAAAATAGTTCACGAATTAAAGTGATGAGTTAATCCAACAACATGAATTCAACATGATTTATACAATTGCATACAAATTAGTTCATAAGAAAATGTGTAAGTTACAAAATATACATTGCTAAAGAAACCATAATAGTCCAACTACATTAACAACATATGCATGAAAGTATGTTGGATCTGATATTATTATTATAAGTGAAATTTCCATCCATACATACACCATTGATGACCACTAGCCCCAATAGTGGAACATTACAGTCATGAACACCTGCTCCTCCAAAGAAATATACTCACTCTACGATGTGGAGAAGCCAAGGCTCGTCACAATACTCCCAAGCCTTTACTAAGCATAATCCTAGCCAAAATCTTGGCTCCCAAAAGCCCCTTCTATGATTTATGAGGTTCTATTTATAACCAAGGATGGGGTGACCCTTGACATTCCCTCTGTGAATCTTTGACCACCCTCATAAATCTTCAAATTATTTACAAGTAACTCATTACATAACATGATGACCTTTCACATTCCACTAATGACACTTGGAATTTCACTTACAACATATTTACAAATAATATTACATTTTCCACATGTACCCATGTGAGACAAAATAGGCTAGAGACATCCTAACAAGACAAAACACTATGACTTTGAAGTTTGGGGAAATACCAACTCGACAACCTCCACTTGGTGCTTCTCAGTCACATATTGATGCCAAGCTTAATATTGCATGATGGTGTCCCCAAACTGTCTGATTGTGTCTTCCTGAAAGCAGACCCTTGCCTCCATGGAATCTAGGTAAAGGGCCTTGGAACCTGTATCCAACTCATTCTGAAGCATAAGCAGCATGGTGTTGACCTTCAAAGGACCATCGATGTACTTCTTCATGTTGTGTGTGTTCAGCTCCAAGTCTTCGCTGGTGGCATCTCATCTTAGCTACTCAACGTACTCGTCGATCTCTAGCCAACCTTGGTTCTTGTATTTAGCATTAGTAAGGTAACTTGTATTTGTTCACTCTCTTCCTCAGCTACTGGCTATTCTAGCTCATCAAATTGTATTGGCACTATTTTCCTTGTCATTGCACCTTGTCTTTGTTCTTCTTCCTACTTCTTCTTTTCTTCCTATTCTTTCCTCCACAGCTACCGTCCTTCCTTCAATTCTTTTTCTGCTTGTTGCGATCTCAGATCTATTACCTGAAAGCTATGCTTTTCTCTCTTCCTTTTCTTTGTTGTCTATGTCCTCTACTTCCCTTTTCTTATGTTGCCAAATTTGTCTGCAAGAAGATTGAATCCACAATCACTTTGCAACTTTTTTCTCCTTCTATTATGTCAACAACTTCCTCTTTCCCTATTCTTGTCTAGATTTCTACTTCACTTGCTTCCATGTTAGTGTTGAGTCCTTTTCTATGAACAATTGAGTGTCCACATATATTAGCAAGTTAAATGACGCTTGCTCAACTACTACTCGGTACTTCTTTCAACGGTCTCTCTTGAACCAACTCTCTTGAAGGTTCCTTGATCTCTTTGGGAATGATACATATTGATGATCGAGTGTACAAATGAGCTCTAGGGGTGTCCCTTATATAGAATTAAGCAAATTCGAATTTATGATGTGCATGCCTGAGATCAAGGACATAAGATACACTTGGGGGAAATTTCTAAAAATAATGCAAGTGCCTCTTTCAGGTTACTAAAAAATGATGCCTGCTTCCTAGGGGACCTTTTCTTGTGCAAAGCGAGTTTAACTCTTCCAGAGCTATAATTTAGTTTGATTATCATAGCTTCTTCCCTAGCTTGAGTTAAAGATATGGTCCCTACCATTCCCTTTATCAGTAGCACACATACCAAGCCAAGTAAAACTTAGTTGTTTCTATTGGGGATGAGAGATATATAAATGCACAAGTAATATGGACTGTCGAAGTTTGAGTTTTGTCTCTGGTGTTGCTTTGTTGCGAGTATGCTTGGACATTACCCCAAAAAAGTCACTTCAAGAACCAAAGCTTTGCTCCTCTGCTAGCGAGCTTAGACAATACCCCAGTGAAGTTACTTGCTTCACATCCCTACATAGGAAGCCTTTCTCTTCTTTCGCCTTTATTTCATTTTCCATTTTTTTTATTTTCAAAGAACAATGCATAGGAACTTATTTTTTTGATGAGGAAAATGAGGGACCTCGAATTATTAAGAGTAGAAGACGTTTTCCCATCAGAGAAGAATATTTATATATACCTTTGACATACTTGTTAAGGTTTTCCCCCTATCCTTACTCTACTTGACTGAGTTGACAAGGGTTAACTGAATATAGAAAGCTGATTAGACACTACAAGAAAAAAGGTCATTGGTGAGGGTCATGCTTGTGACAGACCCTTAAGGTCCATCACCAATGTCACATATGGTGACTGTCTTTAAAAAGGTGTTGGTGTAAGTGTATATAGTGATGGTCCTTTACCGTTTGTCACCAAAGCCATTTTCAATGACACTTTTTGTGAGGGTCGTTAAAGGCCCGTCACTAATTCTCTCTTTAGTGACACTTTTGGTGAGGGTTGTTAAAGGCCCATCACTAATTCTCTCTTTGGTGACACTTCTAGTGACGATTTTTTATTGACCATCACCAATGATGTTTTTGGTTACTTTTGGTGACGGTCAATAAATGTTCGTCATCATTTATCATTCCAATGAGTTTTTGATGATGCTTCATGCATGTGAAAGACCTTCAAGATCCATCACCAATGTCACATATGGTGACGGTCTTTAAACTTTTGGTGAGGGTCGTTAATTGCGCATCACTAATTCTCTCTTTGGTGACACTTTTGGTGAGGGTCATTAAAGGGCCATCACTAAGTCTTTCTTTGGTGACACTTCAAGTGACAATCTTTTATTGTCCCTCACCAATGCTCTTTTTGGTTACTTTTGGTGACGGTCAAAAAATGTTCGTCATCATTGATCTTTTCAATGAGTTTTTGATAATGCTATGTACCTGTTACTATATTTTTTGTCAAAATATAATGATTTAAGACCATTTTGTAGAGTCTTTTTCATTATATGTCCAAGGTCATAGTGGTTATAATAACCAGTCAATTAGCTAAGAAGTAATTCGTGTGTATCATTTCCCTCAAGTCATAAGAATATAGTCTTCCTATGATTCAACACATGATTCATCTCTATTAGGTTTATTATCTAGCAAATTTCCTTTAAATAAAGTTCCACTAGTGTGTGTAGGAACTATATTATTTAATACATAATCAAGCTCTGTCAATTCTATTAATGAGAAAGACATAGCACTCCTCAACACTCATGGCACACATTAACATGCTTTGGAACAATACACTGACATTCCTTGGCACCTCGCATGTCTTGGAACATCTTTGTACCTAGAACACCTTTGTACCTAGAACATCTTGCCATGAGTAGGATGCCAAAGCACATGTTGGCATGCCATAGCATAGCATAGCACTCCCCTATTATGTGTTAGAATTCCATGTATTCCCTAGCATGCCCTGGAACTCCTGGCATAATATTACATTGACAAAAGTTAGCACTTGACACACATTGGCACTTGGCATGTATTGGAACATATTATTAGTGTGCCTAGCATGCCCCTTTTGAAAAAGATAAAGTCCTAACTTATTAACCCTCTTATGTGTTCATTTCCTTTAAGTTTATCCTGGTTACTCCTTTTGTTTCCTTGAAACTCCTTGACGCATATTGGCATACTCTGGTACCCTGCACATCCTAGCATGTCTTAGCACCTGGAATGCCTTGGCACTATTTGGCACATGTTAGCACACCCCGGAACTACCTAGCACACTCTAGCACTTCTTGACATTCCATGATATTCCCTGGCATGCCTTACCCATTCTTAGCATGCCCTGTCACTCCCTCCTTGGCATGACAACTAGCACTGATTGACACTCCACAACACACCCTCATATTCATTCACTTCCATGCATTTTGACCTAGTGCTCCCTTCTATTCTCCTAGTACTCCCTAACACTCCTCAGCATGCATTGGCACTCTCTAGCACACCTTAGCACTCATAAGTGAAGAATGAAACTAGTAGCCAATGTTACCAGACTCAGAATAGAGAATAAATTGATGAGGCAAAAGATCTAAGAGTTTTAATCAAATTGGGGAAAAATCACAAAAAAAAATCGAGAAAAAATCAGTGAATTCAATAAATAAAAATATACACATATATTGAATTAAAAAAAAAAAAAAACATTTTTGATTGATATTCAGTAAACCCATGTACAAATAATTCATAATATCAATAGATGTCCAAAATATCATGAAAGAATAAGCATCTCATATATGTTATGAGTCCAAACATGATCCAAAGTACTGAGTCATGACTCATAACTAGTGACTACATAGAACTAAAAGCAACTGCTTCTAAAAGCTTACAAACAACTGCATACTAATTAGAAAAAATTAGTAACTAATAGTCTAAGACTCTTAAGAGTGAGAACTATAAGTGATTCCTCCCACTCCCTCGCTTGCTTGACTCTCAAAGTTCTTCACGTCATGTAGGCTTAAAAGAGGAGCCTCCTCTAATTGGAACCAATCTGCCCCATTTGTACTTTGCAAATCTATCTCTTCAAGGTCTATTGGTGAATGATCCAAACCTATCATTATAATGAGACATTGAAATGTGAATTTAAGTTTGACTTTGAACTTTAAAGTTTAAACTTTAAATTCCAAATCAAATTATGAAACCTTCAAATTCAAGCTCTCACCTAGTTTTTTCTTGTTGCGAAGTTGTAGATTGTAATGGAAAAATACAAGGTCATTTAACCGCTTTCGTGTCAATCAATTGTGCTTCTTAGATTGTATTTTCTCAAACATGCTCCAGTTACACTCACAACCTGAAGCACTGCACGCTTGGTTTAAGATTCGAATGGAAAATCTCTTCAAATCTGGCATATCACTACAAAAGTTTTGCCACCAAAGACCTAACAAGTGGAAAGGGTTCGTGAGTAGACATACTAAATACTAAATAGTAAAAACTTAAAAAGACAACAAAATTTAATAAGACATTTATCATACAAAATAAAGTTTAAACAAATTTAATTTACTAATAAAGCCTTCAAGCCTCAAAGGGTACGTGGCAACACCTTAAACCTTTCTCCTATAACACTGGTATAGGAAAATAATTTAGGCGGTGATCTATAATCATATAGTTGGGAAAAGACACGACTTTGAAATTTTGGATCACGGATGCACCTTTCCATGCATGTCATAAATCCTTTGTGAACTTCCCCGTCCTCATCAAAATTTCTCTTATCATAAAAATACTATGGGTTTAAGAAGTACCTAGCAGCATGTAAGGGGGAATGCAATTTCCTATCCCAATGTGCATTAATAATGTTGCAAAGAGGCATATACTTTGCCTCCTCATCCCCAGATCTTCTTTTGATGGCCTCCATTGCAAGATCCATCACCTCATAAATGTAACCCATAGAGAGTTTGTCACCATCAACTATCCTAAAAGTTCAAGCTTTCAAATTTAAATTAATATGAAACATTGAAAATAAAAAGAAGCTTGAAATGAAATTTAAAACATGAAAAAGTTAAAAGACTTGAGGTACCTAAGAAATCTAAAAAGGGACTCCATCACAACAATAATCTCTTCAACATCTTTCGAGAAACTGTCAATAAACATAAGTGCAACAACTTCAATGCCTTCAACGGTATTGGAATGTTTAGATGCCATCCACTCAGGTCCCAAGGACATCCTCTTCAGATTTATCTTTTGCTCAACAACAAATTGCAAAGATATGAAATTTGTTACAAATCTAGTCACTGCAGGTCGAACAATTTCTTTACCTTCAGTGTATCTTCTCATGGTGTTTAGGACAATAATGTGGCTGTATAGGTATTTTGTTATGGATTTTTCTTTCTCCACAACCTCATGTATCCAATGAAGCTTACCAATGTCGTCAAGCATTAAATCTATACAATGGGCAACACAATAGGTCCAAAAAATAATGGGGTGCCTAATCTCAAAAAGTCTACCAACAACCATATAATTAGCTGCGTTGTTACTGACAATTTTTACAACATGTTCTTCTCCCACTTCTTAAATGGCTTCCTCCATAATTTCACAAATAAGTTGTGCGGTCCTAACCTTGTCTGAGGCATCCACTGATTTGAGAAACATTGTACCTACTGGACAAGATACAAGGAGATTTATTAAAGTTCTTTTCCTCTGATCTATCCATCCATCACTCATGATTGTGCACCCTATTTCTACCCATGATGAACGAAACTCAGATAGGACAAGCATGGCATCTTCAACACTTTCTAATACAGAATTTGTCCTAATTCTCTCTAATGAAGGAGCTTTGAACCCTGGACCTGCAACAACAACTGCATCAGTCATAGCTTGCCAATAAGGACTTATGGCATAGTGGAAAGGTATTTCAGAATAGTACCAAAAGTTAGCAATGGCCTTCCTTGCCTGGCTATGGATATTTTTTTTCCAACCAGTGGTATCCAAGGTAGGTTGGGAGCTAGGTTTTGTGCAGGGAGAAAAAAAGGTGTTTATGTTTCCATCTCGATTGTTGAATTCAAGAGGATTCATTTGGCCTTGAGTTTGACTTGGACTTGGAGGCACGTGTGGGAATCTTGGGAACTGCATTTTGGATTCAATAGAGAGAGATGACAATGCAGTAGTGGAAGAAAAATTGTCAACTCCAAGAGTTCCAATTTCTTTTTTTCGATTTTCTTTCTTTGAATTATGCTGACTCAACATATCAATGGCCAAGGTTGCTTGGTGTTTGACATTTTCATAAATGTTTTTACAGAGAACTATATCATAGCTGGGTATTTGTGCAAGGTGGTAATTGAATCTATAAATGCCTCCACTACATTTTGTTTTGAAAAATTTACAAAGGAGCTTAGGGTCTCCAAGAATCTTGTCACAATAAGCACAAGCAAAGTCCTTCTCCCTCAGCATTGTTGTTTTTTTGGACTTGTGTTTAAATTACAGCTTCTGTTTAGATTTGGATCCCTTCTATTTAATTTGGCTCCTATAAAATACAATAAACAATTAAAATTAAAAATACCATATATAACTTCGCAAAAAAGGGGGTTGGTTTTAAAGGATATGAGGTTTTGTTAAGGATCAAAGAGGAGTTTGTCTAGCAACACAGGCACATTCCGACCTAATATATCATTATGACCTTGAAACACAATTAGGTATATATGAGGAAATGCTACCTAAAGGAAATATTATCAACATATATTGCATTGTAATCTTGAATTTGCAAGTTCGTTTAGCATAAGACAATTGAACCAATACATCAATAACAGATTCTGGAAGAACAAAAATACCCAAAGTTGTGAATGCATGGTTAAAGCCTTTGAAGTCGGCAAGACATTAACCAAGGAAGGAATGCTTGATGACTTGGTCAATGGTTGGTATGAAACCATTTCTTAGTGCATTTTAAAAATCTATTTAAGCCCCATTTATAGGGTTGAAAAGTCATAATCAAAGGAAAACGCTAAACATTTGATTGCTAAACAGTGAAACTTGAAACTTTCCATTGAAAATGACATTGAAACTTCAATGTAGTAATATACCTATTATTTAAGCCAAGTGCCAATGTACCTCGATTGTTGAATAGTGAAGAGGCTAAGCCTAAAGGTAACACACGTTGAAGGTGACGCGCGACTACCCGAGGGTCGATATGGAGCATGGATAGAGCACACATTGGTGACTGCCCAATATGGAGTCTGGACTTAGGCTCACCTTGGCGGTTCCCAGATATTGAGTCTAGACTATGTAATAGTGAGTAGTGATTGATTACTAAAGGTCTCGACATATGAGTTTTGGGCTTGGGAAATGAGAAATAAATTTTGGAATGACTGACATTTAGTTTTTAGCAATGTGGCATACCTAAACTTGAAAAAATCTTGCTCGTCGAGTCAAGGTTGAAAATCAAATAAATTGGAATCAATCGCAAGAATTTGCTTTAATCGGAAAGTCTCAAGTCAAACTTGCATTGGCCATGAGTTAAACTTGGTCAATGTGAGTTTGACTCACAAATATTTAGATCAAATCGTTTGGAGAGCGAGCAGATTCTGACTCGTGATTAATCGTGATTGATTGGCAAGTCCTCTTTCACTGCTTGTAACTAAAATCTCAATTGAAAATAATTGTGAATTTTCTAAACTCAAATTGACCCATTGTCATCATTTCTATTTGCGACCGGGCACATCAATGGAAGAGATTCATTTTAAATCAAGTTCATGGAGAAAATATTTTATGGAAGATGTTTCTTTTATGTCGAGGAAGACATAGTAATATTTTTTATTAAATTTGAATAGTAATAGTATCTACTTTGTATCTCCCGTATCTCATTATTTTTATCTCTTGTAACTCATACAGAAAGTGGGGTAATAGTGGACATGTAGCATCAAGATCCACACGTTTTAATCCATTGTTTTGCATGCAAACCTTTGTGTCACTTGCACCGCAAAGCCTTCGCTGTAGAGTGTGGAGTTAACACCTACCTCTACATGACAAAAGATACACATACCTTTTGACTTTGTTTTTTCACCTTTTGTCCATTCTTTGTTTAGATTCTGGGACAACAAGATACACATACTTTTTTTCCATACCTCTACGTGAGTGTAACTTTGCACATTTTCATTGCTTCAACCAATATCAAAAGAATTTGCGAGCTTCTTTCAAGGCATGAATACATGCTTCAATCACGGAAATTAGCAAAGTTTTTAAAGAAAAAAATAACCATGGAGTTATCCTTTTCCATTTCACATATGTTAGGATTCTATTGAGAGTTTTTTAGAGATAATTATTAACTGGCCCTATACCTTTCCCTTTTCCTTAATATAATCTGCATCTCTTATTACATTTCTAATCAAGAGATTTACATCAAATACTGGATCAAAGGGCCAAGGACTGTTCATAAATGATTCCTTGCCCAGTAGAAGAATAAATGGTCAACATGTCAGCTTGGCTCCAATTTATTGGGAATTAATAATTGTTTTGAAAAATGACTACTCTTGTTTGAATCTAGAACTATGTTTAAGCTTTGAAAATGGATTTTCCTCCAAATTGATCTCGGAAAGGTCCTTATTAAAGGCTTCTCTATATCTCCTTCACTAGAATGAATGGCTTGTATGTTGAAAAGTATAGCAGAGCTCCCTTCTGAAAAGCCTGATCATCCCATTGTCACCAAGAGCTCCTCCTCTTCCCCAAATTGGACCCAAAACAACATTGAGTACTTAATTATGATCCAACCTATGAAATTTTGATTGACACTGCAACTCAAGAGCTAGAAAATTTAAAGTGTGCTAATATGATTTGTCATTATTTCAATGAATAAGTATATTGTTTTTGAATTTGTCATTTGCGCTTGTAGTATGTGGTACTGACCTTGTTTCACTTGAAAGGGTTTTTATTCTTGGACTATGAAAGTGCTAGTAAGATTTAGGCCTTTTGTAGTATTTGTACCCCATGATCATTTTTGCAAGATGTATGTCCTATGTGGAAAGAAATAAGCATTTAGTTATTACCTCTTAAACTAAAGCACTATATCTTTTATTAGGTGCCATGTAACATCCTCTACAAATTCAGGATGAATGGGACGTAATATCCTATCCATACTTGTAGACTATAGTCCTCCATAAAGGGGAAAAAACCCCAAAATACCCATTGTTGGGAAATTTTTGGGGAAACCGGGCTTAAAAAACCCAAATTTGGGGTTTGGAGTAAGGTTTACTCAATCACTTAAGAATATTAAACCCCTTTGGAAAATCTATAAATAAAGAAGGATTGAATTAATTTTGGATCAACAAGTGTGGATTAATTCATTTGTTCTTGAGCATTAGGTCTGATAGTTTTTGACACCTTCTATCTCTTGTCAATTTCGGTGGTGAAATATTCCACCCTAGTTGACATTTCCTTATTATCTCGTTGTTTGAGCACAAGGGTCTCTGGCTGGTCAGCGAATTCTGTTGGATATTGGTCTCTTGTCTTTTTTTGGGCACAAGATTTCTGTTAAAGGTGAATGAATTTGGAGGATAGTGCATGATAGCTTAGTTCTGTTTGGAATACACCTCTCTTGAAGGAAGCAACAAATTTTTTGATTCCTTAATATCTTTTTCTAGGCAAAGCACTTACCTTAGGTAGTGGATTCGTTTCTAGCACCTGGAGTAGAGAAACTCTTTACTTTATTTAGTTTTTGCATGCACAGTTAAAAGGAGCACTTCCCTAGTTATTAATTCTCAGCCTTTGCTAAGGAAGCATGTTTGCATATATCATATCATATTCACTAGTGACAGACTTTAATTGTCTTGTCTATACATGCAAGGAAGGTGCATTAGGGTTAGGAGTTAAGAATGTTGAGGCATTGTTGTACATGTTTCCAGATTCACTATACCTTCTAGACTAAGGGAAAAGTGAATATTAGTGTTTGAAATTTTTAGTTATTTCTTGTTTTAAAGAGTAATAAATAGTGATGTGATTTGAGTTTCAAATTTGTGTACTTACTGTTACTTTCTTTAGTGGCATGTGCTTCCCTGTTCAGAATAAGGGGTTTTCCTGCAGTATCTAGCCTGCAAAGCTTATTCAATGTAAACTAAATATCAATTCATGCCCTCCTACTCGAAATCATCTAAGGCATCACCCTAGAGAAGTTCCAAAGTAGACGAATGAGCTTTGATAGGCCAACTCCAACCCCATGTCACTATACAAGTGTTGGCATGACTGCTACAAAAATTATTCTGAAGTGTTTCATCCTACACCAATTCTTAAGATGGATGCTCAAAGGGGTTCTAGAATGACACTTAACCTTCATTACCGCATTTAAGACTTTTCAAAGGGATCGGTCCCTTTAAACCATACCAATTTTTACACTTTCACAATTTGGCCATGTTCCTATCAATTTATAATTTGTATTGAAAAGTCAGTCCTATTTTACATGTTTATTAAATTTAGGAACAATTATAGGTCAGCTCCAACAAAATGTCAATAAATTTGTGGGTTAGGTTGGCATTTCTCCAAATACTATCACACATGTATATATAATCACACATTTTCCTTTTTAGATCTTGATTTGTTGAACAAAAGGTTCGCTTCCTATGTATTTCGTCCCATACCTCCACATCAGCACTCATAGATAACAATATTCTTAACTCTTCATCTGTGTGCACAGTAAGGTCCCTTTTGGTTGTTATTTTTGATGAATCAACCTCTGACAGTACATGTCTTACCACAAAGATGTTGTTGTTGGATAGAAATCTCCAGAGGAGTCTTACACCAGACATATAAATGGATATTGTATATAACAATAATGAGAATTAACATATGAAGATGTGCAAACCCTAAACTATGTGCATTCAATCCATTACTTTTTCTTTCATTGCAGATTTCGTTCTGCATAGTAGATGTGTTGTGGCACTTGAGTGTGTTCACATAAAAAATTCTAAGGCCAAACCCAGATTCTCATGTGTCATGGAAATTCAACATATGCCTTGTTCACCTAAGAACTACTTGTAACTCATCTTAGGGTACTCATGTACAATCTCACTCATCCCACTTAACAAGTTACCAAGACAAGGCTCATCACATCCAACCTTGGTCTAAAAGAATTAAGCAACACAATTTACATCTTAACATGCCATAACACCTGACATGTCTTAGAATGCCTTGGCACTATGTGGCATGCGTTAACATCCCCTACATTCCTTGGCATGCTTTGACACTCCCTAGCACACTGTGGCACTTCCTGACATGCCTTGGTAGTTTAGCATACCTTGGCATTGCCTAGCATATAACCTTGTCACTCCCTCCTTAACACACCTAGAACTCATTGAAACTCCCTCTCACACACTCTTATTCATTAATTTCCATGAATTTTGAACTAGTGCTTCCTTATGTTGACTTGAAACCCCCTAACACTCCCTAGCTCATCCTAGCACCTGACACATCTTGGCCTACCACCTTAACACTCTATCATTCCTTGGCACTACATAGTATACCTTGTCACTCTCTCCTTAGCACACCTAGGCATCGCTGACACTCTTGGTCACAAACTATTATTCATTCATTTCCATGCATTTTTACCTAGTTCTTGCTTGTGTTTCCCTAGTACTCCTTATCACTTCTTGACACGTGTTGTTACACCCTAGCACCTATGACATATTGGCATGTTGCCCTAGCCTCTAGCATGCCTTAACATTTACTAGCATACCTTGTCAATTTGTCCTTAGCACACATAGAACTCACTGAAACTTCTAATCACAAACTCTTATTTGTTCATTTCCATTCATTTTGACATAGTTCTCCCTTGTGTTTCCCTGGCACTAGCAGCAAACACTTCCTTACACGCGTTGGCACATCTTGGCCACATGTCACCCTAGAACTCTAGCATTCCTTAGCATTTCCAAGCATGCCTTGTAACTCCTCCTTTACACACGTGGAACTCACTAAAACTCCATGCCACACACTCTTATTCCTTCATTTCCATGCATTATGACCTAGTGCTCCCTTGTGTTTCCCTAACACTCTCTAACACTCCTTGGCACACATTGGCACACCATGGCACTTGTCACATCTTAGTAGGATTTCCTAGCACTCTATCATCTATTGGCACTGCTTATCATACATTGCCACTCCCTCCTTAGCACACCTATAACTTGTTACCACTCCCTACCACACACACACATTCATTCATTTACATGTAATTGAAATGAGTCCTCCCTTGTGTTTCCTTGGCAATCCCTAGCATGTGTTGGATCCACATCCTAGAACCTAGCACACATTAGCATGCCTTAGCATTTGGCATATCTTGACATGCATAACATTCCTTGGAACTTTATAACATGTGTTAGTACTTCTTAAAATTCCCTGCACACCTTGGCACTCCCAAGTTTTCATGCCCTCATAGATAACCTTACTTTTTATGTGACTTGGGAACCCAACCAAGTCATTGAAAAAATAGTGTTGTGCCTAGACCAAAGTCGCCCCTTGTCTCAAACTACTTTTTCCATCCTCTTATCACAATCGTAGGTTTTCCTCCTACAAGTCCTAATATGAAATTCTCCTAACACTCTTCGTCCATGGGACACCTAGAATTCACTAACACTCCCTGGCATAATCTATTATTCATTCATTTCCATGTACTTTGACCTAGTTCTCCCTTATGATTCCCTGACACTCCCAAACACTCCTTGACATGCATTGACACTATATGGCATATGTCAACACGCCTTTTCATTCCTTGGCATTCCATGGAACTCCTTAATTATCATTCCCTCATAACTACCCTTATTTTCTTTTAGACTTAGGAACCCAACCAAGTCGTGCCTCGACTACAACAACTTTACCAAGTTACATTTACTACAACGAGACTATGCCTTGTTCCCCTAATGGACTATAAATCATCTTAGGCTTCTCATGTATAATATTAACTGATCCCACTTAAAAAGTTACCAAGTCAAGGCTCACATCCAACAGTGCCCATAAAACAACTAAGCAACATAGTTTACATCTTCACATGCCATAACATCTGGCACGTATAACAATCCATTAGCACTACATTGCACACATTATCATCCCTTGCATTGCATGGCATGATTTTCCACTCCCTAGCAGACCCTACCACTCCCTAACATGTCTTGACACTCTAGCATGTCTTGGCACTGCCTAGCATATACCTTTGTCACTCCCTCCTTAACACAATTGGAACATGCTGACACACCCTACCACAAACTCTTATCTATTAATTTCCATGCAATTTGAACTAGTTCTCCCTTTTGTTCTCATGGCACTCCCTGACACACATTGGCACACCCTAGGACTTAGGACATCTTGGCATGTTGCCCTGGCACTCTAGCATTCCTTGGAACTACCTAGCATACCTTGTCACTCCATCCTTAGCATACCTATAATTCGCTAATAATTCCTGTCATGCACTCTTATTCATTCATTTCCATGTATTTGAAACTAGTGTGACCTTGTTTTTCGCTAATGATACATAAGTCTCACTAGCATGAATTGGCACACCTTAGCACCTAGCACATCTTGTCATGTTTCCCTGGCCTCTAGAATGCCTTAGCACTGCCTAGCATACCTTGTCACTCCCTACTTAGCACACCCTCAAATCACTGACACTTCCTGTCACAAACTCTTAATCTTTCATTTGCATGCATTATTTTCACCTAGTTCTCCCTTGTGTTTCCCTAATGCTCCCTAACACTTCCTAGCGCTATTTGGCACACCTTGGCACCTAGCACATATTGGTTTCATTTCTCTCAGCCATGCTAGAATGACTTAGCGCTGCTTAGCATACCATGTCACTCCCCTCTTACCACACCTGGAACTCATTGACACTCCTTGTCACACACTCTTATTCATTCATTTCCATGAATTTTGACCTGGTGCTCCCTTATGTTTCTCTAGCACTCACTAGCACTCACCACACATTGGCACACCTAACTACAATGAGTTTCACTAACAGTTAATCCAAAAACCCTTCCAGAGTCTAGCTAGTTACTTGTTCTTCACTAAGATATTAGGGTTAAGTTTATTGTATAGTGTTCAATGTGAAAATATTACTAGGTGTTTTTATCACATAGAGTAATTATGATCTTCCCCATGTACAGAAGGATAACTGAGAAGTGTTTCCCATAATCATGGAAGTGGAACTTCAACATGTACATTGGGGTAACCACAAAATATTTATCATATTTACACAATGCAAGGTGATAGGAAAATATTTACATTATATATGTGAATGTACTAATATCAGGATCATTAGCATCATATCCACATATTTACCACAAGACGAGGGTCATTACAACCCCTTAAAAATAGCCATAAGGCCTTCCTCTTTTGCAACTCCTTGACCATAAGTGTTTAATTGAAAAACACATAGTTCCTTTAAAGATTTGTAGGTTGAGGTAGCCACTTCAAGCCCTTGAACTTAAAGATAATAAAATATTTGCAATTCGTTACAATAATAATTCCATTATCCACACTCCTCATCTTAGAGGTGGGTACAGAGGGAGAATACTTGATTGATGCCAACCTTGTAAACGAAAAAGTTTGCCTGCTCATTGGTTGGAAACTCCACTACTAGTTGACACCACTAACACACACCAAAAGTCCAAGATACCTATCATATGTGCCCTACACCCAAGGGCTTAGACTACACCTCCATAAAATGTACCTTCACCTTTAGATGTCCCAAAATAGTAATATCCTAACCCTAGCCTATTTGTTATATTTTTGTAACTTTCTCCTTAACTAACATTTGTTTTTAACTATTTAATCCACTTACAATATACTCTCTCTTTTTCACCCACCTAGTATACAAGAACACTTATGTTTTTAATACAACCAAGTTAAGAGCACATGTTTCCTTTTCAAATTCCAAAAGTATAACATGTCTATCTCTATAAACTAACAACAAAATCATTGCATAAAAAAGGTAAGCTTAAAATTAAATTAAAATTAGATTATTATTGTTATGATAAATACACCAAATATGGAAAAATTGTTTTCAAACACAACCATAAAAAAAGTGTTAGTTTATGAAATACAACTACAAACTTATTAATCCAGCCTAGATCCATCTTAACCCGGATCTATCAAGCACCGAGATGGATCCAATCGCTCGATGTGCAAACCGATTTTTTGGCGCTTGATAGATCCAAGTTAAGATGGATCTAGGTTGGTTATATAATACTATATAATATCTATATTTGTATCTATGTGTCTCTTTCTTATTCCCTCTCTCTATCAGCCCCCAAACATATACACTCTCCCTCCCTCCCTCTTCCTCTCCGCACCTCTCTCTTCCCTCCATCTCTCCTCTCTCCATCACTCCCTTGTCACTCCCTCTCTCTCTCTACCTTTCTCCCTCTATGTCTTTCTTGTTCCTTCCCTCTTTCTCCCCCTCTAACTTCATCTCTCTGTCCTCTCTCTTATTCCTCTCTCTCCCTTTCTCTCTCACCTTCCTCTATCCCCCCCATCACTCTCTCTCTCTCCCCCCTCCATCTTTGTGCCTCCCTCTCTCTCTCTTTCCCTTCTCTCCCTATATTTATCCCCACCTATTCTCTCTCTTCCCTCCTCTCTTCTCTCGCTCTCTCTATCCATCTATCCCTTGTCACTCCCTCTCTCTCTCCACCTCTATCTCCCTATGCCTTAGTTATTTTCTTTCTCTCTCTCCACCTCTATCTCCCTATGCCTTAGTTATTTGCTTTCTCTCTCTCCACCTCTATCTCCCTATGCCTTATTTCTTTCCTCCCTATCTCTCCCTCTCCAACTCCATATCTCTCTCCCCCACTCTCTTCTTCTCTCTCTCCCCTCTCTCTCTTCCTAGTTCCTTCTTTCTGTCTCCCCCATTACTCTCTCTCTCTCTCTCTCTCTCTCCACCCTCCATCTTTGTGACTATCTCCCTCCCCCTCTCTTCCCTTCATTTTGCTTGCTATCATCACTTGGATCCTTAGTTAAGATAGATCTATGTTGGTTCTTACTAATATTTGTATTATATAAATTTCGCAACTTTAAATACAAAAGTATTCTCATTTTTAATTTTATTAAAACCTTAATTTATTTTATATCGGAATAATTTTAGTAGTCATGAGGATAGAGGGTTTATATATATCTCAAAACTAATTACAACCCTTTTCCTATTAGCTTCAAATAAAAAAAGTTATAAAATCAAATTAAATTAAAATATTTTATTGTGAAATAAGTTATGGTTTTTGGGCATGTGGTATTGATAAGGCGTGATATTGGCCCATGGTATTGTAACAAAGTCTATTTCGAAGTTAATAATATCCATGGTAAAGTGAGAATGAATATCCATGGTTAAGAATATTTTCATATTGCTATAAAAGATATTGATTGTGAAATAAGTTATGTGTTTAGAGCATGTGGTATTCATAACCCATAGTATTGGCCCATGGTATTATAACAAAACCAAGTTTTTACAAGTTAATAATATCCACTGTAAACTGGGGGGTGAATATCCATGGTTAAGAATCTTGTCATATTGTTATAAATTATTTTGGTTGTGAAATAGGTTATGGTTTTTGAGCTTGAAGTATTGATAGGCCATGGTATTGGCTCATGGTATTGTAACAAACCTATTCACAAGTTAATAACAAAATCAAAATACAACAAATTGAATTTTATTATTTTTATTATTAATTGAGCCAACATTTAGATTTCTGCACTCATCCCCATACTTTTGACTTTTATTATTATTATTACTATTATTCTTTAACTAAGCGCATATTTAGAATTGTTTACCTACTTACATTACACCTACACACCTACTCTATACTCTATAAATATTGTACCTACACATCTACTCTATACTCTATAAATATTGTATTTATTGTTTTTTAGGGAGGGAAATTTTAACATTTTTGAAAAAATTCAGCCTTAATTTTGATGTAACAAGGCCCTCCTAATTCCAATCTTCATTTACTTTCTAGAACAAGTAGTATATTTTCACTTTTCATAGGGCTAAGGGAAAACTAGTAGATATTTTCACTTTTCATAGGGTGGGAGGGAAAATGAGATTGAAGAGAGTTGTAAATTAAATTTTCGCTTTTCATAAGGTAGAGGGAGGGAAAACTAGTAGCATATTTTCATTAGTAGCATATTTTCACTTTTCACAGGGCGGGAGGGAAAACGAGATTGAAGAGAGTTGTGAATTAAATTTTTACCAGTAGCAAATTGATATTGAACCCCACCATTAGATCTTCAATCCATTACTAGTGCCCAGGTATGTTTCATTTCTAACCTAGATGCATTTACACCCCACTTTTAGTCTTCTTCGACATAGGGAGGATCTCTAGTTCAAAATTCACTATTTTTTTCATCCTTGTTTTAAATTTATGAGTAACATATTTTCACTTTTCACAGGGTGGGAGGGAAAACGAGATTGAAGAGAGTTGTGAATTAAGGTTTTACCAGTAGCAGAGTAATATCGAACCCTAGCATTGGATCTTAAATCCATTAATGGTGCCCAAGTATGTTTCATTTCTAACCTCGCTGCATTTCCACCCCACTTTTAGTATTCTTCCACACAAGGAAGACTAGTTCAAAATTCACAATTTTTTTCATCCTTTCTTTTAAGTTTAATAGTAGCATATTTCCACTTTTCACAGGGCGCAAGGAAAAAAGAGATTGAAGAGTGTTGTGAATTAAGGTTTTACCAGTAGCAGACTAATATCAAACCCCACCATTGGATCTTCAATCCATTAATGGCACCTACGTATGTTTCATTTCTAACCTTGCTGCATTTCCACCCCACTTTTAGTCTTCTTCAACATAGGGAGGAGTACACACACCTCAAATCCCCCACCATTGGATCATCAATCCATTAATGGCGCCTAGATATGTTTCATTTCTAACCTTGCTGCATTTACACCCCACTTTTAGTCTTCTTCCACATGAGGAGGAGTATACACACCTCAGATCTTTGGTTCAAAATTCACTATTTTTTTAATCCTTGCTTTTAAGTTTATGAGTAGCATATTTTCACATTTCACACGGTGTGAGGGAAAATGAGATTGAAGAGAGTTGTGAGTTAATGTTCTACCTTTTCAATCCATTAATGGAACCTAGTATGTTTCATTTCTAAGGTCACTGCATTTCCACCCCACTTTTAGTCTTCTTCCACACAAGGAGGACTCGTTCAAAATTCACTATTTTTTTCATCCTTTCTTTTAAGTTTAAGAGTAGCATATTTTCACTTTTCACAGGGCAGGAAGGAAAACAAGGGAACATAGGTAAAGGCATATGTATTTTTCCTTCTCTTATGGTTTGTCTCTATAGAGTTGATTTTATTGGGTGTACACTGTATGCATCTCAAAATTTCTCTTTAGGAAATCCTATTTTTATTCTTTCCAAGAAAAACTCTCTAGGGAATCCCAATGGATGTTTCCTCACATTCATGGATGGCATCCCTGGTAAACCAATTGGCATTTACTAGTGCACCTCACCCAAGGGATTTCAAACAGGGCACTTGCCAACACAGAACTAGCCAAACCTCACCCAAGGGATTTCAAACAGGGCACCTGCCAACACAGAACTAGCAAAATACCTAGTAACATTAATGACATTTGGTTGAGCTAACCCCTTGGGCTCAATAAATCATAATCAACTACATTATTTTCCATATTAACATATTGATCCTATTTAACATTTTGTTAGAGTAACCATAACAATCCAAGGCTGCTCCTATTTTTATTTTGGTTTTTAATTCCTTCTTTGGTGTGGTGACAACTTTATATGACTGTATAGATGTTTATTTTCGTTAGAGTATATGTTGAAAAGTAGATGTTGTCTTACATTCTACCTTGTTTGTTATGTATTGATGGAGTTTAGTTTCATTAGTTGTGACCAAAGAACTGTGTCAGGCACGTATACAAGGATTCTTGTATCACTATTTATAAAATGAACAATGTCCTTAAACAAGCAAAGTAGATCATTAATGCTACATGTTTGTATCTCAGGGAACTTCCAATCCTAATAAATGAGGTGAAATTTAAGTGTTTCCAGAATCCAAATCTCAGGTTTTGTGAATTCACTCATATATGGTCGTGGAAAAGCGAAGTAAAATTTAATTATTTCCAAATCTTAAGTTCTATGAATTCACACATATTTGGTTCTGGAATATTTTGAGCAAACGGGAAGAATTTATTTTAGTTGCATTCAAATTTTCCAAAAATAATACTAAATTTCTCCCCGATTAAAATTCTCCATGAAATGGCTTTGGGATTGAAAATTTTGTAAATATTTTTAGGGAAACAACCTAAAATACTTTTTCTAGATTAGAGTTTTATAACACTAGGTACTAAAACAATCTTCTATTTTCTATTACAAATGTCTCATAGAGTCTTCCCAGAAACTGATCAGAAAATTAGGTAGATGCGCTGGATGGACTAAATAATTTTTAATGAATAATCACTTAACATAAATGATATATTAGGTGGCATAAATATATAACTTAGAATCATGAAATGAAGAAGAAATCTGAACAAGATTGACATATTCTTAATTGAGTTGAATGAAGCCAGGCATAACTTTGACTAGAGGGTGTTGAAAATGGCATAATTTTGTTCTGGTTGGATAGATTTAGAACTAAAATTCAGTAGTTTTCTTGCTTGCATAACTTGGGAATATTTTTATATCTCAAGTCTCAACCTTATTGAATAGTATGATTTATGCCTTGCAATGTTGAGATATGATGTGATACCACTTGCTAGTAACCTAAACACTTTGGATGAAGTTTTAGTTGTGAATTTTACTTGCAAAAGATATAAGTGAAAATATAGATTAATTGTCCCTTGTGTAGAGTTTCCTTGAAATTCTACTAATGCTTGGATGAATAAATCTGAAATTAATTGTTGCATGAAGACAAAAAATATCTCTACCAATTTGTAGTGGAATAGAACAAAAATAAAACACAATCACACTATAGCAAAAAAAGAAAAATTTTCTAGGGAACCCAACTGGGAAAACACTCTGCTAGCTGCAGAAATTTAAAATACTATCCATATTAGACTTTGAGACACCTTCATCAAGACCAGGTTCATCGATGCTTATTGCTTTCCATATTCATTTTCATAAGCATTAGGGTTGTTGTCCATCAAATGAGAGTAGCTAAAAAGTGTCTCTTTGATTTCAAAAAGCAGATCAGGATCAACTTCATCCAAGAATCCCCTAGAAGGCTCATCAGTAGCAAG
The DNA here is from genome assembly GCA_031772625.1 of Pinus tabuliformis. NCBI lineage: Eukaryota > Viridiplantae > Streptophyta > Pinopsida > Pinales > Pinaceae > Pinus > Pinus tabuliformis. The sequence continues at coordinate 915,188,758 of CM062820.1, forward strand.
AAGAAAGCTTTTTCTTTATTTTATTTCATCACATGCATCCATCAAAATCACTGACTTGTCTTCATTTCTTTCAGTCATTTTCAATGTTAGATGCAAAAGGTAATTTGGTATGATATAATCCTTAGGTAACCAACCTTAGACATATTGTTGGTTAATTTATGTTGTTTGAAGTTTATTGAGTTTGAGTTTTATCATGAAACTACTAAGAAGCATACTAGAATTGGTGAGTTGATTATCTTGATAACAATGTTATAGTTTGGTCTAGTCTTTGAAAGGAACTTATAGTTGATGGTCAAAATTTCACATTCCTTTCATTTTTTTTATCTTCACATATAACAAATATATTTATGTTATAGCCCCTAGCTAGATATATAAAGGTAACTACCACTCAGAAGTTGGATGCCATGATTTTGGAGCTTGAGCTTACTCAACTTACCTTTGTTTGAGTTGAAAATGTCATTAGATCTCATTATATCGTCTATTGTAGAGCATGAATCCAGTTTACTTTTGTTTCAATTAAAAATGTAATTAGATCATGTTATATCATCTTTTGTAGAGAACGAATCCAATTTCTCATAGTCCATTTGCTTGAGGAATAACAATATTACTTTAATTCATTGAACTTACTTTCCATATTCTATTTGCTGATTGTGATTTTTCATTCCACATCTGCATTGGAAAAGGATCATATTTAATGAAGTGTGGAAGGAGATGGAAGCTTCAGTTATGTCCTTTCAAACTTTTTAATGTATGTAATAAAATTTAAAAAAAAATCTCCATACAATGTTGTGCTTTAACTTTTTCTTTTGATAATGAATTATTTATGTGATATCCCCTCTCTTACACACAACTAGAGTTCAAACATACATGGTTTTTTGGGATATGTGGACAACGGACAAATTTACACTAGCCATTTATCTAGAAATTTACACTATAGAAGATCAAGCATTTACAGTTAAATATTTCCTTTCCACTAAATTAGAGTTGAAGAGTTGGACTCCTGCTTTTCATGCATATACCTCACTTTTAAATCAATTTATTGCTAACTCTGCAGAGACCTTCCATGGGAGGGCAAATATTGATCACTACCATTGCTTAATCTTTCTATAGACCGGGTAAAGATTCCAAATGTGTATAAATTAGTGGCTCCTTGGAGAATCACAAGAGTTGCGCTATTGTAGCAACAAGAAATTTGTTTAGTTTGAATTCTTCATTAGTGCATTGATAGTATATTGTTTATTCCATACAATACCTCAATAGTGTATGATCAAATTACAGTTAAGCCTGTCATAATATTTTGACTTACCCTCTTTTCGAGGGAAACTAGAGTGTGTGTCAAGCTTTCACATCACAATTGTATAATGCAAATTTTACCTCAGACAAGTTTTGTGGATCTAAGCAGCAAGATACCTGTTGGAATTCAAGAGGCAAAAATACTACAAAGTGGGAAAGAGGTTTCAAAATTAACCTGGATTTCACATTATGGTTGGAATCAATTTGTTGGCAACATGCTAGATACCCCAACTTCCTTTTTATGACTAAGTGCAAGACTGAATCCTTCCACATATTCCTCGCTCAAATGTCATTAAGTGATGGGTTTCATCATAAGTGTTTCACACCTATAAACATTACCAGAGTTGTTCTTGAGTCTTCGGAGGTGGTTAGCTTTTCAAAGCACACACGTACAAGAAGAGGAGAAATAATATGCCTAGCTAATTTGAAGTTATCTGCCTATGAATAGGGTGTTCCGATTCATAAACCTGACAAATCGCTCTACTTCTTTCTAGTGAACAACTTTGGGATTTGCCGTGAATCGTGAGACAATTCCAACCCCATAACTATAGATTTTTTATTTAAATCTATACCCAATAGATTAGAATCTGCACAAGGAGAACTCCATTCTTGTTTCGAAAGAACTTGCAATTGACTTGTACCATGCTATTTAATCCTTTCTGTATTTATTCGCATCCTTGGCCTGTGACATAAAAATGCAACATGCTGCCTTGCATTTTCTATACTAACACTCCTAAAAAATAATAAAGTATGCCCAAATCTATCATTTCAAATGTTCTATGTAGCTCACCTTTTTCTTTTTCGATTATCGAAGTTGTTACCTATCTTGATGAGAACTTCTACAACCAATACCACAGTGACAATATATGTTATAGTTTTATCCATGTTTCTTTGAAGGTGTTTCTCCTTTAGTATAGCAGTAATACACTATAGTTTCCATTTAGGAGAGAAGTGTACCCAGTAGAAACCTTGGCCCATGTGCAGATGGCTTGAATGCACATTAGACTCTATCTATTGTTTTGAAAGTGTTTCTCCTTCAAGAATACTTCATCTTAGTAGATACTTTCAGTCTGCGCCTTTAGTAGATGCATGCAGCCTTGGGATACATGTTGTAGATTATAGCTTTCCTATGAGGTTGTAGCAGCGATGAAAGAAGTGCATCGATTTTAGGCATATTTAGTATGCTTTTATAGTTTGACTTAGATGCTCACGTTTCTTAATTTAGGTGTTTTTCTTAGTTCTATTTTATGCACAGATTTATCTTTAAGAAATGTGCACAGTAGAGAAGGGTTCTATATTTTGAGCAGGGGACACACTTCTAGGTAGGAAGTACTTTATTCTAGGAAGCTTTTGCCAAGCAAGTTAGGTGCTTTATCCGAGAATCCCAAGAGGCGCTATTGTAGCAATAACAAATTCATTTATTTTGAGTTATTCATTAGTGCATTGATAGCATATTGCTTATTCCATGCAATACCTCAATATTGTATACAACCATATTTAGTATGCTTTTATAGTTTGACTTAGATGCTCACATTCCTTAATTTAGGTGTTTTTCATAGTTCTATTTTATGCACAAATTTATCCTTAAGAAAAGTGCACAGTAGAGAAGGGCTCTATATTTTGAGTAGGGGACACACTTCTAAGTAGGAGGTACTCTATTTTAGGAATATTTTGCCATGTAGGTTAGGTGCTTTATCCGAGAATCCCAAGAGGTGCTATTGCAACAATAAGAAATTCATTTATTTTGAGTTCTTCATTAGTGCATTGATAGTATGTTGTTTATTCCATGCAATACCTCAATATTGTATGATCAAATTACAGTTAAGATTGTCATAATATTTTGACTTACCCTCTTTTAGGGGGAAACTAGAGTGTGTGTTAAGCTTGCACGTCACAATTTTATCATGCAGAGTTTAACTGGCACGAGTTTTGTGGATCTAAGCAGCCAGATACCTGTTGGAATTCAAGAGGGAACAATACTACAAAGTGGGAAATAGGTTTCGTAGTTAACCTGCCTTTCACATTATGGTTGGAGTCGGTTTGTTGGCAAGATACTGGATACCCCAACTTCCTTTTTATGACTGAGTGCAAGATTGAATCCTTTAACATATTCCTCGCTCACCGCTCAGTTGTCATTAAGCGATTGGTTTTCTCAAAAGTGCTTCACATCTATAAACTTTACCAGAGTTGTTATTGAGTCTTTGGATGTGGTTATCTTTTCAAATGACACACATACAAGAAGACAAGAAATAATATGCTCGACTAATTTCAAGTTATCTTCTTGCGAATAGGGTGTTCCTTTCCATAAACCTGATGACTCGCTCTACTTCTTTCTAGTGAACAAATTTGGGGCTTTTCATGAATTGTGAGACAATTTCAACCCCATAAATATCAGTTTCTTATTTAAAGTTATGCCCACTAGATTAGAACCCACACAAGGAGAATTCCATTCCCGTTTCAAAATAGCCTGCAATCGACTTATACCATGCTATTTAATATTTTATGTATTTCTCGCATCCTTGGTCTGTGACATAAATAAGAAACAATTTACCTTGCATTTTCTATACTAACACTCCTAAACAATAATAAATTATGCCCAAATCTGTCATTTCAAATGATTTATGCATCTCACCTTTTGGTTTTTCAATTATCGAAATTGTTACCTATATTGATGAAATTATTGACAAACGAGGCCACAGTGACAATATCTGTTAGAGTTTTATCCTTGTTGCACTAAAGGTGTTTTTCCTTCAACAACACTACAATACATCGTAGTTTCCATTCAATGGAGAATTGTACCCAGTAGCAGCCTTGATCTGTGTGCAAATGGGTTGAATTCACAATAGACTTTATCTATTGTTTTGAAGGTGTTTCTCCTTCAATAGTACTTCATCTAAGCAGATCCTTTCAATCTACACCTTCAGCAAATGCATACAACCTTGGGGTACATGTTATAGATTCTTGTTTTGTTGTGAGGGTATAGCAACGATGAAAGAATCACATCGATTTTAGGCAACTTATTGTTGTTGTATGAAAGCATGCTTGTCTAGTGTTTCCCAAACTTATATAGAGCCATATTTATTATACTTCTATAGTTTGACTTAGATGCTCACTTTTCTTAATTTAGGTGTTTTTCTTAGTACTATTTTATGCACATATTTATCTTTAAGAAAAGTGCACAGTAGAGAATGGTTCTATATTTTGAGTAGGGAACACTCTTCTAGGTAGGAGCTACTTATTCTAGGGAGCTTCTATCATGCATGTTAGGTGCTTTATCCTAGACAGAGTTCCAAGTCCTTTCCCCCTTAACAAAGTCCCTTCTAGACAAGACATTGGTGGATAGAGTTCCAAGCCCCTAAATTTTCCAAAAACCCACCTAACCCTAGCTATCTAGCCTAAAATTCTTTACATTCCAGTCATCTCTTGGCTATGATTTCATAGAGAGATCCTTCTCTGGTTTGGTAGGGCTAGCTACCAAACTAAAAGCTTGGTCTATGGTTACCTCCATCGATCTCTTCATCATCTTGGGGCATTATGGACGATAACATAGGGCATGATAACTAGGGAGTGCCAAGGTGTTCTAGTGAATGTATGGTTCCCAAGTCATGGAAAAATGCAATGCTAGTTGTGAGGTGATGATTGCCAAGGTGTGTTAGGGAATGCTAGGGCATGCTAAGATGTGCTAGATAATAGGAAGACATGTCAAACAAGCTAAGATGTGCCAAGTGCTAAGGCATGCTAATATGTACAAGGGTTATAAGTCCCTACCTCCTCTTCTTCCATATGATATCTACTTATGACATTTCCTTTGCAATATTTGGTGCATTTGATAGTTATAGGTCATTTATAGGTTATAAATGTCTTCAGAGTTTCACTTCTAATTGAGTATTGAACTAAACATATTGATTCTCTTATGCATAACTATTTTTCCCTCCACCCAATTTTCATAACTTCAATAACCATTAGGTAGGGACCTACATCTTTGATGTTGCTTTGCTTGTTTAATAAAATATTGCTGAGACTTTAATTTATTGAAAGTTGTAGAATCTACAATTTATGAAGTTTGAAGGTGTAATTTTAAAAAATATAATTCTTTAAAGGGTGCTAGCTCAATGGAAGAGCACCTGCTTTACAAGCAAGAGGTTGGTGGTTCGATTCCATAGTGCCCTAACATCCATATGGAATGGTGACGATACGTTTTTGGTGATGGAGGCTCTTTTGACCATCACCAATGAGCTTTGGTGAAATTTTTCGACCCTCACCAAAAATATGAAATGGTGATAGTCAACAAACACCACCATATATATGCATCAATAGTGACGACCCTCAAAGGTTCGTTACCATAAATTGTTGTTGTTGATATGAAATGGTGACTGTCATTGTCCATCATTATGGTTATTATCCATGATGGATATTGAATTTTACCACAACACATATACTTCTAGCAATGCGGCTTTTGGTGATGGTCAATGAACGTCACCATATATATGCACCCATAGTGATAGCCATTAAAGATCCATCACAATAAATCATTATTGTTCATATGAAATGATGGTGGTCACTATCCGTCATTATAATCAATATTCATGATGGACCTTGAATGTAACCATAAGACCTATACTTTTAGCGATGCCACCTTTTGTGACGTTCAGCTTTTGGTGACTGAGGCTATTGCTTGTCACCATTGCTCATATGCAATGGTTACGGTCGCTATCCATCATTATAAATCATTATTGTTGACAAAATTTGAATGTCACTACAACACCTATACTTTTGGCAACACCACTTTTGGTGACGTTCAGTTTTTGGTGACGGAGGCTATGGTCCATCACCATTGCTCATATGAAATGGTGACAATCATTATCCGTCATTATAAATCATTATTGGTGACGGAATTTGTATGTCACTACAACACTTATACTTTTGGTGATGCAACCTTTGGTGACATTTAGTTTTTGGTGACGAATTCTCTTTTGACCATCACCAATGAGCTTATGGTGACATTTTTCACCCCTCACCAATGTCCTTTTTTCTTGTAGTGAGAGTAGGTGGTACTAGTTAAGAGTGAAAGCATCGTGCTTTCACCATGACTCTATCTGAAAGGAATGTATTTTTCTTGAGGGTATAATCGACTTGAAGAAATGAAAGATTCACATAAAGAGAGAGAATAGATAGATAACCAAGTGCTAATAGTTGTACAAGTTCCTCTTGGATTTCATGCTGCTTGTCTAAGACTTACTATAAAGGCTCAATTATTGTACCGTCCTTAATTCATACCTATCTTCCAGAATGGAGGAGGGATGCTTCAAATTTCAACTTTAATGAAAGACATGCCTTTAATGGATCCCTCTGAAACAAGGTTTCTTCAAAATTCTTTCAAGATTCAAAGCTTCCTTCTAGGCTCCCTTTGAGTCTAGTTGTGAATTCTTGTTTTCATATTTGAGGAATAGTCTTTCGAATACAGCTACAATATTCTTTCAGGGATATAATAAAAGAAAAGTATATAGTTAAATAATAAAATAAGGTTAGACTTGGAGTCAACAATACGATAATGAAAGAAATGGAAATAGAATACTTATCTTTTGTGCAATAGAAGAAGCTCCTTCTTAATCTTTCTTTGTTTGAGCATCCTTGTCATTTTTTCTTTCTTCATTATTTACCTTATGACTATTTACCTTAGTTAATCATGATCAATAGAAATTGCTACAAATCCCTTTGTTTGATTTCATTATTCAATGTATTTTCGTTTCCACTTTTCCCACGATCTTTCTATAATTTTTAAGAGTGAAAACTCCAAAGATTCCAAATTCAAAATTAGCCTTCCAATGATCTTGAGAGTGCCAAAAAATAAGCTTCTTCTCGAGGTGATTAATACAAGTTTCTATTGAATTGCATAATCCTTCAAACATGGTTTCTATACTTTCATTAACTAAAGAAGCCCTTGTCTCATACTTTTTAAGCTTATACCATAGATCACAAGAAACGTTTGTTAGAACAACTTTCTAAACAACTAGTAACCTTGAATCTAAGTGCTAATATAGGTATCCTTCCCTCTGGTTAGGACTTCCCATTTTCACTGTATATGTTTATGGAACAGGCATATAAAACCTCTTACTCAAGTCAACCTAGATTCCTCTACTAGGCATTCCTTTGTTGATTTATAGGAATATTTGTAGTCCACAGGAGATACTTCAAATGAATCACCCATTTAACTATAAAATTCTATCCTAACCTAGGATAATTGTATCTTTGAAGATGATGATAGGGCTGCCTTTTCAGCCTCTTCTTCCTTTCACATGAATTTCAATCTTTTATCCACAATGTATGTGTTGTAGATATGGATATGTTGGAATACATCTTCAAGGAATGCGAACCATATAGTCATACAAACCTTTATAATATGCGAGTCTTTTAAGGATTTATTGTCATATGTTATTATTACAATATAACTATCTTACTACTTTATTGATTACTTTTAAAATGTGATATGAATCTTGGATATCATCTTAGACCATAAGATATAGAGCTCAATTTCTAGGTCTTAGCCTAAGTTCATCCTCTAGCAAACACATATAGACTTTAGTATCTCAAACTCTATGTAATTGAACTTAATCCCTTTGTACTATATTTCACACCTATGTCTTTGACCCTTTTCAATATTTCAGACCTATGTTCTTGTAATATGTAGTGAGCTAAGATCTTTGAGATGAATTAATTATTCCATCAAAATTGGATTCTTCCATCCCACACTCAGATTTGAATTTGAATCTCTTCTCATAATGCCAACAATTTTGTGATATTTTTGCCACCTTTTGTCAATCTTAGCTCTGATATCATGTTAGAAAACTAGGAAATATATTCTTATATTGACAATTAATTGTAATCTATTTGTTCTTTATGTTATCTTCTTTATGTCTTCTTTTCATCAATAAATTACCAAATAAAAAAGCATGAAGATAAAAAGGACAAAGGACACAGTTGTAGGCTCTTAGCTAAGGGAAAACCCCTGTCTTAGGGGAAAACCAAAAAAAAATATCTTATTCTTGAATAACCAATTTAAAATGAGAGAACCAAGACCTCTAGACCAATCTCAAACTTTCCTCCATTCACCAAGTCATAATTTTAAGAGAGACTAGTCAAAGTCTAGTCAAGACCTTCAAGGTCAACTCAAGTCAAACACTTCAAATCATGTCAACTAGGGTCTTGACTCCTTCTCTTACTTTTGAAATTCTTGGCTTGCAGCTTTTCTTGTGTACCTCAAAAGTTTCCCATGTGTGGACTATTGCAAGGTGAATTTCGGTCCTCCTCCTTCATTGCTTGGACTCTTCTTCAATTGCAAAGTAAAAGACCTTCCTTCTATGCTTCTCCCACTTCTTTCTTCACTCTAATTTTAGATTGAATCTCTCTTAAGATGTATGAGTCAATAAGTCAAAGTATGGTTTATATATAGTTTCTTTTGTCTGATTGAATCACCTTCATGAGGCTGAATTGATAGATGTTGAAGCGGACTTGGTGGAGGAGGGACTAGACACATTTTTTATACAAATATATTTTTATTTCTTAACATAAGAATCCCAAGAAGGGCCTACTACATGATGACAAGGACTATGATTTATGACACAAGCCTAGAAGCACTCAGTGGGTTATTTGACCTATAAACATAATAATTTGAGCATGAAACCAATGCCTATAGAAAAAGTAGTTTTTATTTGATCTTTAGAATGATTTCTTTTCTTCTCTTTACAAATACATAAGAATTAAATCATGTCATCAGGCAAAGAAAAATTATGAAGATCGATACTAGCTACATTTTCAAAGTATTGAACATTCAATATATATCCACTCTAGCTGAAAACACAATGAATCGTGCACCTAAGTATCATAATATATATTACATTCACAATTTATGAATAAATATATGGTATTATAATGAAATTTTCCCTATTTACTTCAAATTATTTTGAAATTTTCCAATTCCTTAACTAGTTATTTTCATTTGTGCCTCTGAGGCTTGCTATAAAAAATTTATCAATAATAAGTTATTTGTCAAAGAGTACCACTATGTTCTTCAAAATCCTGTAGTTGGTAGTTTTTGGAAAATTGATGCATAAGTAGCCAATAAACCTCACTGACACATTTGTATACCTTCCCACTATAGTTTCTACCTCAAAAAATCACTTAATTCATACGGAATCTATTCATGTTATCAATACATAAATTAGTTTCCTCTTGACATAATAATTTTTTTAACATAATCATAATTTATTGATATGGCATCATTGATGACATGCTAGATCGACTTTGTAAACCTAATGTCACAACATGTTATCTCTTCAAACACTCTAGCCCTACGTCATTATCCTCCATAACCCTCCTTCCCTTTCTTGTCTCTCTTTCTTCCTCCTTATTTCCTTTCCATTTTTCTTTTCATTTATATATGTTCACTTTTTCTTTTTTAAATTCTAAGTCCCACACATACCTCATACTCCACTTGACATTGTCCAAATTTTCAATAATAAAAAAGGAGGGATCTTGATTTCCACTAACACTTACCTAATTATCTAGTGTACATATTCGTAGTTGTAAATCCTAGATCCATGACAAATATATTCTACAGGCCACCAAGGTGTTCCCTATTTAACTCCCTAGGAGGGTGCAAATATCCATAATCATTGGTTCTAAAATGATTGCGTAAGGAAAATATGGGAGTTTGAGGTACACAATCAATAATTTTGGACCGAGGTACCATTACCACTTACCTCTCTACTACCATGTGGAGGCTTCATATCGGTTATGGGCATATTATTGTAACATCCACAAAACCACTTCATGAAATACCTGTAAATGACTTTAGTGGTCATAGCATTGAAGTCACGTATAAGCTTGCCACCATACACTTGACCTTTAGTCATTTACCTCTATGGAGCAGTCACCATGGTAGTCCACATCACGGCCACCACATTACTTGATACGTGGACTCCATTTCATCAATTGTAAGAAAGAAAAAATAAAAGCAAATATTTGAACTTTCCAGAAATTGTCAAAATTTTCAAAGAAGTTTACTTTTAAAATTCGATCTTGACTGCCACGGAAGTTTTAGTATATGATTTCCATGGTGAATTTTGAATCTTATGCATGTCACTTTTACCTCTGTTCTTGTAGTAGTACAGCTTTTTCCGAGGTTTGCGCAATTTCCGAGAAATTGGGGATTTTACCCAAGTTTGCACCATTTCCCTAAAATTTTCATGGGACATATCTATAACTATTAATTATATCAAATCTATACCTATGCACATCTAGAAAATACCTAATTTGGGGAAATTACTCATATTTAACTTAATTACTAAATTACAATCAAATTTCCCCTAATTAGTCTTTAGGATTTTGTGGTAGTCTATATCTTTTTCCTTCGCAATTTCTATTACACACTATAACCAAGTTCAATTAGTAGATATAATGTTAATATAGAAGTGAATATCAACATTTATGATGCCATAACATGGTTGGATATGAAAGGGTTATAACACTACAAATATCTATTGGTGTTTCGGACTATGATTTTTCGTTATCATAGAGAACACCAATTATTGTGTTGGGATAAAGTACGCTGTCAAAATTGTTAATAAGTATTAAGGAGGTGGTTGGATGATGTGTCAAGGTGTTGGTTCTACTTTCTAATTAATTATGGTGAAATACATGATATAGGAATATGATATTCTGAAACCAATGAAAAGATGCATCAAGTAGATGTGCATGAGAGTGGTTGCATGTGGATGGACTACATGAAAACTTTATCATGGTAAAAAATTTATGCCAAAACGTTGATAGATGAAAGAATGTAATCTTGCAAAGAAGATTGCTTGAACCTTATAGTTGCTACAAGTATTAATCAGACAATGGAAATGGATGTTTGGTAGTAAGCCGACACTCTCCTTCCATGTGAAAGCGTTAGAAAGATGTATCACTTGAGGGACTATTGAATGTGGCAATGAAAAGGAAACCTACATAAATGAAATTGTTGTAGAAAAATGCATGTGGTAAGATGGTTGTAGAGAAGAAGGGTATGTTTGAAAGAATCATGAGAATAATTATTTTCCATGGTTACTTAGTGAAGTAGAGAAGTGGCCATATAGATACATATTGAATTAAAACTATATATATATTCACTTTTGGATACTTTTTATGAGGTAGAGTTGAGAGCTCTTGCACATAAAATTATTTATAAATGAGTAAAGACTATGATCATCCTTTTCCTGATTGATGATATAATAGTTAAAGAATTAATACATGAGTTAGATACTTAGAAAGAGGAATGGGTAGGATGGTGTTATTTCGAGTAAAGGAATGCAATGGGAGCTAGAGCTCAAGTTTTATTAAAGATGAAGAACACGTGCCCAAGAACAATGTCGTGGGACATGTAAAGTCTAGTGGACCTACTATAGCTTAATAACAAACACGGAAGATGAGAGACACCATGGGAGAGCCATACGTACAACTATTTTGATATTATAATGTAAACATAATTTTGATGAAAACAACGTATATATGTGTATACCTATGCGTTGAGTTAACAATGATGTTTTGATCCTGATAAATATAATACAAGTATGTTTTCTAGGTTCTATGAGAAAATGTATGGTCAAGGGCCAAATAATTTAAATAATGTGCATTAAATTTCTTGGGATTTATGACTCCACTAGAGTGAAATAAGGGGGTGTTTAAGGGGGATAAAGAGGTTGAGTCCAGGAAATATAATAGTTTATTATAACTCAAATTCTCCCCCTTCAATTGTATTAAACAAAAGATCAATGTTTGGGGATATTTTCCAAGGTAATTAGGTAGAGTTTTTTTAGTGCAAAATGGAAAGTTCAAAGCATGCATACTTAGTATGTGTTTTTATAAATTTGATCACCATTGTTTCCATCATTTAACCGTCATTTTGTCCATGATGCTAGGGTGGTTCCACTTACAAGAGGAATGGAATCAAGCCTATAATATATTGGATTGTGATTGTAATTTTATTATGGAATTTGTCTATGTGAATCTTATAGATTGTAGGATTGATATTTTCTTAGGGATCTTGTCTTGGAACCCAAAAAATGGGAGTGATAGCTTGAAGAGATGCGTTGCAAAGAAGGGGATCCACTATTTGTATTATATATATTCAATGGGAAAAGAGAGATAGTGATTAGGATGGTTCCATCAATAAACAAAATATAATAGTAGTAGGAAATTGAGTTGAAAGAGATGCTCATTCATCCTAGTGGATTCATAGCCCCAAAACAAGGGTGGTTTGTTGAAATGAATAAGTTGGGAGGACAATCCAATATTAGAAATCAATAGTTGTAGATTCTTTACAAAATATATGTAATGCTTATTGTACTTCTATGCTATTTTGGTATATATATGTGTGTGTGTGTGTGTGTGTGTGTGTGTGCGTGTTTGTACATATATATACATATACATATACATATATATAAATATACATATACACATACACATACAAATATACATACACACACACACGCACACACATATATATAATTGCATTGAGAGGTGCATTCTACAACCTAATATGAGGGCGATGTTTCATTTTGTTCATTCTCAATGTGGATTTGAAACATGTTCTTTTTAAAATAAAATAAAAATCTATTCTAAATAAAAAACATTGTCAGCTATAAAAAAAACATAATCACATATACATATTTTGTTAGTGTTAAGTAAAAGATGACATAAATGAATATACATATGGTTAGTTTTGATTAAATGAATTATAAACCATCAGTAATCTCTCTCATTCCACTCGCTTGGTTCATTGTTAATAGTACAACCAAATATAAAAGATATCTCTTAAAATTATTTTATTTTCACTCTCAAATCCATAAATAAAATAAATTGATATCTATATTAAATAACATAAATTTAGATCAAATTTTAAAAAATAAAATAATTAAAATTTAAACTCAGAAAAAACATATATATATATATATATATATATTTATATTTATATATATATTCATTCTTGGAAACTTAATATTACACCATATAATCTCTTCAACCACCCTAGCCCTAACTTATCGTACTCCATCACCCATCCTTTCCATTGTCCCCCTCTTTCTTCCTCCCTATTTCCTTTTCATTTATATCTATTCACTCTTTTTTTTTTTTAATTCTAAGCCCACACACATACCTCATAGTCCACTTAACATTATCCAAATTTTCAATAAGAGGGGGGATCTTTAGCTAGCGTACATATTCTTAGTTTTAAATCCTAGATCCATGGAAAATATCTTCTATGGGCCACCAAGGTGTTCCCTCTTTAACTCCCTAGTAGGGTGCACAAATCCATAATTATTGGTTCTAAAATGATGCCTAAACTCAACTCTCGGAGTTTGAGGTGCACACTCATTAATTTTTTACCAAGGTACCGTAACCACTTACCTCTCTACTACCGTGTGGATGCTTCCTATAGGTTATGGACCTTATCGTAACATCCCAAAACCACTTCATGAAATCCTTGTAAATGACTTTTGTGGTCATGGCATTGAAGTCACACACATGCTTACTACCATGCACTTGACCTTTAGTCATTTAGCTCTCTCGAGCTATCACGATGGTAGTCTACCTCATTACTAACACATTACTTGACATGTGGGCTCCACTTCATCACCTATGCGAAATAAGAAAAACCAAATATTTAAACTTTCCATGAATTATCATTTTTTCCAAAGATGCTTATTTTGAAAATTCAACCTTGATTTCCGTGGAAGTTTTGGTATAATACTTCCATGGAAGTTTGCAAAATTTCCAAGAAATTGGGGATTTTACCGAGGTTTGTGCAATTTCGGGCAACTCTGCCACTATCAATCATATCAAATGTATACCTATGCACACCTAGAAAATACACAATTTGGGGAAATTACTCATATTTACCGTAATTACTAAATTATAATAAAAAATTTCCCCAATTTACCTTTAGGATTTTCTAGTAGTCTATATCATTTTCCTTCACAATTTATATTATACATTATCATTTTTATCCCATATAACCTTACTAGAGTAGCCATACTGTATGGTAACAATTTTTTATTGCATTAATCTGAAATTAATGACTTATCTTATTGTGTTGGTTATGATTTAATAACCAAGTTGGTCAGTATATATAATGCTAATATAAAAGTGAATCATCATTTGTGATGACATAATTTTTATTGCATTAATCTGAAATTAATGACTTATCTTATTGTGTTGGTTATGATTTAATAACCAAGTTGGTCAGTATATATAATGCTAATATAAAAGTGAATCATCATTTGTGATGACATAACATGGATTATAAAGGTTATATTACTATACAAATATCCATTCGTATCCATACTTGTATAGGTGTCTTGCACTATTACTTTTTGTTATCATAAAGAATACCAATTACTGTTTTGGGCTAAAGTAAGGTGTCAAAATTGTTGATAAGTATTAAGAAGGTGGTTGGATGATGTTTCTAGGTTTTGGCTCCACCTTCTAATTGATTATGGAGAGATACATGATATAAGAATATGATATTCTTAAACCAATGCAAGGATGCATTGAGTAGGTGTGCATGAGAGTGGTCTTATGAAAAAGTAATACATGAAAACTTTATCATGGCAACAAATTTATGGAAAATGTTGATGTTGAAATAATGCAATCTTGCAAAGAATATTGTTGGAATCTTTTAGTTGCTAAACATGTTAATTAGACAATGGCATTGGACATTTGATAGTAAGCTCACACTCTCCTTGCACATGAAAACATTAGCAATATGAATCACTTGAGGGATTATTGAATGTGACAATGACAAGGAAACTTGCATAAATGAAATTAATGTAGAAAAATGCATGTGGTAAGATGCTTAGAAACAAGAAGAGAATGTTTGAAATTAGAATAGAGTGAATGATTATTTTCCATGGTAATTTTGTGAAGTAGAAGTGGTCATATAGATAAGTATTGAATTAAAACTACATTGAATATATATATTTACTTTTGGATACCTTTTACATAGTGGAGTTGAGAGCCCTTTCAAACAAAATTATTGCTAAATGAGTAAACACTATAATAATGATTTTATTAGTTGATGATATAATAGTTAAAGAATGAAGACAAGAATTACATACCTAGAAAGAATAACATGTAGGATGGTGTTATTTCAAGAAAAGGAATACAATGTGAGCTAGAACTATTTTATTAAACATGAGGAACATGGTTCGCAAGGACAAATGCTTGTGACACGTAAAGTATAGTGAACCTATTATATCTTAAATAATAAACATGGAAGGTCAGATATACCATGGGAGATCCATACCTATAGATATTTTGATATTATAATGTATATAATTTTGATGTAAAGTACGTATATATGTGTATACCTATATGGTGAGGTAACACCCATGTTTTGATCACCATAAATGTGATACAAATATGTATTTTAGGTTTTAAGCCAAAATGTATATCCAAGGGCCAAGTAATGTAAATATTGTACATTAAATTTATTAACAAAAATAATTGTTGACTATCAGAAAGAGGGAATAAAATGATGGGGTCTATGACTCCATTAGAGAGAAATAAGAGGGTGCTTAAGTAGGATCAGAAGGATTGAAACTAGGAAATATAATATTTTATTGTAACTAAAATTCTTTCCCTTCAATTGTAGTAAATAAAAATAAACGTTTTGGGATATTTTCTAAGGTATTTAGGTGGAGTTATTTGAGTGAAAAATGGAAAGTTCAAAGAATGCATATATATTGATGCAGCCCTAATCACTTATCAGTGATAAGCCTACTTATTTGTGCCCAAGGTCGCTTTACCAATGATTAGGTGCTTCTTTCACTTTCATGGTGTGTTTGAAGGCCCATTTCCAAAATTTTTTGACCCGTTCTGTTAGGCCCCTACACTAGTAGTATAGGGGCATAATGTTAGGCCCCTATACTACTAGTGTAGGGGCCTACTGCATTCATACATAAAATCCAAAGGTTTGATTTAAATTTCATATCATGTGCTGATTCAAACAAAGATGGAAACTCGTTCATACTACCAATGCTCAGTTTCTCTAAGCAATTTCCAATCAAGACTGGGGACCAGACTTCTTCATATTTCCAAGAATTCTTCTCAATGAAGGCTTGGACCTTTCCGTTACTCTTGAAGATAAAACCACCACAACCCAAACATTATTAATAGAACCACTACGAAAAAACCCATTTGAAATAAGCATAGGAGCTAAAAATGTATATATTATCTCCTGACGCTTTTAACTTCCCCTCAATATAACCAAATCTCGTGACTAGAGCCCCACTTCTTCATTTTTTGGCTTGTACACATCAGCCTAGATGATGTCACCCTAACCATTCCAATGTGTACAGAAAGGGAAACCTATGGGATTTACTTTTTGTGATGATGTAAGCAAATATGTGAGCCCTAAATCCGCTTGGATTCCTTCTACGTTCACACTATTGTACTAGATTTGGCCCACGCACCATGCCTGTCAGTCCCACAGGGTCTTCACTGAATAAACCTTGACCTATCATATGTTTTCATGAAATGCTAAACAATACCCTTAATTTGACTATATATTTGAAAATACCTCTAAAAATCACATTATTTAATCCATACCAATATGAAACCAATACACCTTCCCAATTTAGAAAATCCCTGCTTTCACTAGATATTGTAGGTACCCATTTTTTCATAAACTTTGTTTATACCTCCTTATATTTTTTCTTTAGATTTGAGATATTTTATTCCTGCCAATATAAAAAACCTTACCCCTATATATTCCTCAATATATTATGTCATTTTTTCCTTAACATATATCCTCCAATATGAGTCCACATAATATGGTATTGCTCCCATAGTGAATCCCCTATTTTCATTCCTCATTCGCTCAATCCTCTCTTATTTGCACAAATGATTTCTCTTCCAAGAGACAAACTCCGGGAAAACAAATATTTTCGTTAGCTACTAATCCCACTCCCATCATCCATCATTCCTAACCCTTTTTCAAATGTGTGCATGCCTTTTCCTCCAGGTATAGTCAACACTCCTTTTTGGCCCACTTTACTTTTCTTGTTCCATACAACAAGCTTCCATTTCATCCCAACGCTTTTCTTATTGGTTGACCTCCACATCAGCCCGATGCCTAGTTAGTATGACTGCTTCATTATGCACTCCTCCGTTGATCTTTTGGGATGAAATATTCGTCCCACACCTATTAACTGAAAATTTATTTTAACAGAGCCTTAAATTATGTCTCTGGGGTTCCATTATGTAAAGTACTTTTGTCAAATCTTTAATAAACCAAGTATTTCTCTTTTCTCTTCTATACTCCAACTTGACTTATGTTATAGGATCCCCTCTGTACTCGGTTCTTTATGCTCTAATCTTGGCTTCTCTATCTACAATCCTACTAAAGGATATGAACATAAACCTTCACACCCATTTTCTCTATCCTTCACGATTATTAGGTTTATTTTCCTTTGTTGTGCCTTTGATATCTACTCTGATTCAAAGGAATTTTGACTTCTCCATAGGCTTAACACCTCTTCTACGCTTCTATAATAAATTTTTTCTCCTCTTCAATCCTTTATTGGATCAATAACTCTGATCACATGGTTGATCAATAATTAATAAACTCACTCATTCCATTGTAATAAAGCACTTAGCCTTTTTCTTAAGGTTCTTTCCTCCTTTGAATTAACTCTGACTCGTGTTCCTACAACACTATCATTCTTGAGCCTAACATAATATACCTACAATATACTTCACAGTCAATCATATCATAATAATAATAAAAAATGGGCATACACATATTCCAACACTTTGAATGGGGTGTTTCCTCCTTTAGAACATACCCAAATAATTTACAAAGTTTGTCCTTCTCATGGTCGTAGTTGAATCACTTAGCTTGATTATCTCACACCTCTTTCTCGCTTTCAGTTTTCCACTCCTCTCATTCTTCCTAGATACATAATTATACAAGGATTATGAACTAGATTCTAGTTTATATCATTAATATTTTTACCTAAACAATTATCCCTAGATTCTTTAGGTCTACATTTTCCTCAATAAATCTAACCAATCCTCTTATTCCTCTAACTTCCTTAAATATTCTCGAAACTTATAATATTTATCTCTTACACATGCTTTATCATAGGAAAATAAAATTAAATGGATACTTATGATACCCCTACTCTAGTTAAAATGACTTTTTTTTACCCTTGCATCATTCTCCCGAGGTGAAAAAAAAATCATGGTCTCATGACCATGTGCTAATAAAAAATCCTCTTGGATCCTAGAATTTAGTCTATAACTGATCATTTGTTTTTTCATGTTGTTGTTGTTTTGTTGTGCACTTCTTCAATCTTCTAGGCTTGAAAACTTTATGTTGTAGTTCTCCTCCTTATTTGTCAATGTAGACTTGTTCAGTCAACTCCAATCCAATACTGACTTCCTTTCCTTTTGTAATATGCCTCCTCTGAGATACCTTCATCATCAACCTATTTCTTCAATATTTATATCCAACTTGTCCTTTAACTGATACATACTTTGCAAATATGCATTGCTTCCCTGTTGAAATTTGTTGTTAATATTCCTCATTGGTTGTTGTTGCACCTTCACCTCATCTTACCTCAAACTCCCATAACTTTTCATGTTTGCACTTTCTTCACCAATTGGTTTTGGATTGTCCAACCAATCCTCTAAAAATATAAGTTTTGTTGCAAGATCACTAACACTTCTCATGTCTTTTTCAACAATCTTCAACTATGATTCCTTTATCACAATAATTACCATAGCATTATCTTCTTGAAGAAATTCTATACCATCATCATCTTCCATGGCAACTTCCAATAATTTCCCATCTGTGACATTTGTAAACACATGCTTAAGTAGAAATCCTGAGAAATATTAATTATCTCCTCTAGAAATTTCATTTCTTCATCAATCTATACATGCATGTTAATTGAGTGTTGTACATCACCTTCTATCGCACACAAATCATCAATTTGAAAAATATAAGGATCCTTAGCCTCACATAATATCTTTGTAATCATATCCTCATCTTGATCTAAAATAATCCAATAATTCATCAGGTGTACATGCCTTGTCCAAAAACATTTGAATTATGCTCATCTCCTTTGAGTTATTCGCTTACCTTATCATACATTATCTGCATCAAATATTTCTGCAGTGGAGGCCATATCACCTTATTTTCCTTCATTTTCCATCCACATCTATGATCTTTCTGTATTTCTTATGGAAACTATTTCACATGATTGAGTTCTATCCTTAACTTAACCATCTCCTTATTTAATTACTCATCACTTATCATCATTATGCCAGCTATATTGGCAATCTTTTCTCTTTGACAATGACTTTCCTCTAAACCCATCACGTGAACATTAATAGTCATGTTTACTTTTCTTCTTATGTACTTTCTTTATTCACTTGTGAGTTGCAACAAGCCTTTTTCATCTTGTAACAAGTCCGATACTTTCCACAATGCCAATTTTTGTCCTAGGTATCCTTCTCTTCTCGTTCACTTGACAATTCTACCCAGACTCACTGGGGAGCTAACCTTAGCAACTTCTACCCAACATCTCCTATTGGAATTTGTCGTCTTCTTCTGGTTCTCTGTAGTAGAACCTCTTCTCCTTCTTTCTTCTAGCACATCTACTCCTCCACTTTCAAAGTTTTCAAGATTCTGTAATTTCATCTGCTCATCTTTCTCTTCTCCTTTACTATCCTCTCTTTAGAAATTTTTATCTTGTCATTGGGTTTTGTCAAAATTTCTCCTTCTGAGAGATCTACTTACTATATGGCTACTTCTAATAAACATAAATACTTATTACTAGGGTCAACATAAAAACATCAATGCTTTTCTATATCTTCTTCCATACATTCTTCCTTTGACAATCTTATGTAGATCACCTCTGTCGTTTCCTCATGCATCCCCCTATACAGGTTCTCCCATTTAAGAGTATTTCAACTTTCTCCAATCTCTATAATTTCTATCTTGTGCCTTAAATAACATCAATGTTCTTCATTTAATCATATATCCCCAGCTCCAGTGCAAGATTTAAAACAACTTCTGAACTTGCTTTCCTACAAACTCCATTTCTTCAAAGAGCTTCCATATCCTCCACTAAAGAATTTTTAATTATAGAGATTTCTCACTTTGATACCAATTGATGCATTCCTAACCACTTATCACTGACATGCCCACTTGTTTATGCCTAAGGTCACTTTACCGATGCTTAGGTGCTTTCTTCACTTCCATGGTACATTTGAAGGCGCATTTCCAATAACTGTCAACTCATTCATACATCAAACCCAAAGGTTTGGTTTAAATCTAATCTTGTGTGTTGATACAAGAAAAGCTATTGACTTGTTCATACTACCAGTGGTCGGTTTCTCAACACAATTTCCAATAAAGACTAAGGACCATAGTTCTTGTTTATTCCAAGAAATCTTCTTAATTCAACATCTAACATTTCCCTTACATTTCAAGCCAAAGTCATGACAACCCAAACATTATTAACAAAACCACCATGGTTGAAACCATTTAAAATAGTCACATGATCCAAACGGATATATATTCGCTCCCAACACTTTTAAATTCCCAAAAATATAACCAAGTCTTGTGACCAGGGCGCCACTACTTTGTTTATTATCTTGTACACATCATCCCCATTGACTTCACCCTAGTCATTCCAAAGTGCACGCAAAGGGAAACCTAAAGGATTTCCATTTCATGATGATGTAAGTAGATATACGGGCCCCAACTCCACTTGGATCCCTTTTACTATCGTGCGTTTGTATTGTATTTAGCTCACATGCCATGTCCATTAATCCTCATCAGCCTAATCCTCTCCTATTTGCGCAAATTATTCCTCTTCCAAGAAACAAACTCCTGAAAACATAAATATTTTTCTTAGTTGTTGATCCTCACTTCTGTTAGTTGTCGTTCCCAATACTTTTTGAAATTCGTGCATGCATTTTACTCCAAGAGGAGTCAACACTCCTTCTTGGGGCACTTTACTCTGCATGTTCCATACAATAGGCTTCCATGTCATCCTAGCACTTTTCCTATTGGTTGACCTCCACATCATCTCGGTGCCTAGTTAGCTCGAATACTTCCTTATGCTCTCCTCTCTCGATCTTCCAAGATGCAACCTTCGACCAATGTCTGTTAAGTGAAAACTTATCCTGTATGAACCTTAAATTTTGTCTCCCAAGTTCTGTCAGTTAATGTACTTTTTTCAAAGCTTTGATTAACTATGTCTTTGTCGTTTCTCCACTATACTCTAACTCCACCTCTATTACAGACTCCCCTCTATATTTGGAACTATATGATATAATATTGGCTTCTATGTCTACAAGCCTGAACATGGAATTCAACATAAACCTTTGCACCCCTTTTCTTCGTCCTTTACAATTATTGTGTTCATTCGTTGCCACTGCGACTATGATCTATTTAAGGAAAATTGACTTTTCCATAGGTTCAACACCTATGCTATGGTTATGTCACAAACTTGTGCTCCTCCTCAATCCTTTATTGGATCAGGAGAAATGATCAAACAGTTGATCAATGATCAATAGCCTTGCTTGTTCCACTGTAACAAAGGAATTGTCCCTTTTCTCAAGGTTCTCACCTCCTCTGAATTAAATATGATGTGCATTCCTACAAAACTGCCCTTCCTGAGCTAATCATAATAGAATTTCAATATACTTCGCATTCAATCATATCATAATAATAATCAAAGTTGGATAGGCACATATTCCAACACTTCGAATAGGGAATTTCCTCTATTATAACATACACAAATAATGTATAAAGGCCTTCCTTCTCGTGGTCATAGTTAGTCTACTTAGCTAAATTCTCTCACACCACTTTAATGTTTTTATTTTTCCACTCCTCTCATTCTTTCTGGCTACATAATTGTATAAAGGATTTTGAACTTGATTATAGCTCAGATCCTTAATCTTCTCACCTAAACCCTTATCCTTGGATACTTTAGGTCCACATTTTCCTCATTAAATCTAACCAACCCTCTTATTCCTCAAATTTTATTGGAACTTACAATATTTATCATTTTCATACACTTTATCATAAGAAAATACAATTAAATGAATAATTGTGAGAACCCTAGTCTACTCGAGAGGATTGTTTTTGACTTGGAGGTAAGATGCTCCTGCATTACTTACAATGTGTTTTTAGAAATTTGATGGTAATTATTTCCATCATTTAAGCATCATTTTGTCCATGATGCTAGGGTGCTTCAAGCTACAAAAGGAATGGAATTAAGTCTATAATAGATATTACATTGTAATTGTAATTATATTCTGAAATTCGTCTATGTGAATACTAAAAATTGCAGGAATGATATTTTCCTAGAGAGCTTGTGATGGATCCCAAAAATGGGTATGATAGCTCAAAGAGCTGCATTAAAAAGAAGACGATCCACTTTTTGGATTATTTATATTGAAGGGGAAAGGAGAGGTAGCGATTGGGGTGGTTGTATGAGCAAACAAACTCTATAAGTGCTAGGAAATTGAGCTGAAACAGATGCTCATTCACGCTAGTGGATTCATAGCTCCAACATAAGAGTGGTGTGTTGAAATGACTAAGTTGGGAGGAGAATCTCATGTCAGCAACCAATATTTGTATATTCTTTACAAAAGATATGTGATGTTTATATGTACTTCTACACTATTTTGATATATCTTTACATATTTAATTAATTCGATTGAGAAGAACATTCTTCAACCTAGTAGAAGGGTGATCACTGATGTTTTATTTTGTTCATGCTCAATGTGGAGTTGATAGGCATTTAAATAAAAATAAAATATACTCTAAATAGGAAAAACAATATCAACTATAATAAGAACATAATCTAATTTATATATCCGGTTAGTGTTAAATAAAAACAGTCATAATTGAATATACATATTTTCTTAGTTTTAATTAAATGAATTATAAGACATCAATAACACTACTCTCGCTCCACTTGCTTGGTTCATTGTTAATAGTACAACCAAGTACGAAGGAGATCTCTTAAAAACAATTTACTTTCACTATCAATGTTATAAATAAAATATTTCAATATCTATCTTAATTAACATAATTGTATATCAATTAAAAAAAAAGATTAAAAGTCAATATTAAAAGGAAAAAAAATTTAAAAAACCTATTATATTTGCATATAAATATTTCAAAGACTTAAATAAACCATTTTAACATCCATTTTAACTGATATATTTCAATAATATGAAATTCATATGGAGACAAAAATTATATATATATATATATATATATATATATATATATATATATATATAGATATATATATATAATTTATTTATTTTAATGCCTAAAATGAAAAAAATAATTAAAGTAAAACAATTCATTGTTTTTTTGAGATGTGTAATTCATTAAGTATTAATGTAAAATTGATATGTACCATTTTAAAAATATCATTAATAATAAAAGTATTTAATTTGGATTATAAATAAAATATCCGACTATAGGATACTAGTTAATATTAGTGTGTATTTGAAAATATATAAATAAATTAAATAAAATATAACATTTTCATGTAAATAATGTGGTTCATAAGTAAAATATTTCAATGCCCATATCAAGTAAAATATGTCATTGTCATCTATGGATGTATTTATATACCAACATAAATCCATCTTAACTCTAGATCTACCAAGCATAGAGAGAGAGATCAAATCTCTTTGTGGTGAAAACATCTCTTAGTGTGAGAACAGATTTTGATCCCTCTAGGCCCTCATTAAATTGAGATAATCTTATATTATATTATATAATATTATATGAAATGTTATATTAAAACTATCTTATATATAATATTGATGCTACTTATATATATATTATATTAAACCAAATATTATATTAAAGCCATTTAACTTAATATACTAATACTTATTTAACCCCATGGATGAGGATTTGAGGGGTTTTAGAAATCATTTTTTGGGATTCAACTATGTTAAGTAAGTCATTCATCTATGTTTGTTTCCATGATAGCTAGTCGTAACTGATTAATTTCTATTAATACCTATTTATACAAGCTGAGGAAGTGATGATTTACGCTATGTTATTGATTTCACTAGTTTCAATCCCACTTCTTCACCTGTATGAGCATCACCCAATGCAATGAATGCTAAGTAGTCTATTGAAAAAAGTCATGATAAATTAGTGAGTTGCGACTACCTCTCATGAAAATGGTTATAGATGAATGAATTACTTAACCCACTTGAATCCCAAAAAATGATATCTAATATAATGCACTTCATTTTTTTTTTTTTATAAATGAATAGACAAAAATAGATGTTAGAAGGATATTCCTATAAGCTCATTAACCATAGTGAATTCACTGAGGGTTTTCATCCTTTCCATTACAATGTGTAATAAATCTTTTTTAATTTATAAAATGGTAACTAAAATGCGCCCGTGTGGATGTGGAAGAGCCACACTTTCATTCTCCAGATTTTACATCGCGGTGATTCAAGTGGAAGTTCCAATGCTTTGGTACATGTTATCACTAGATTAATTCACCCTCGACATTAGTGAAGATTTCTAGGTTTTTTGTGCTATTATTATTTTCTTTATTAAACTAAATGATTGTTCTCACAAAAATTTAAGAGAACAAAATGTGGAGTAGAGGACCGCTCTTCTTAGTATTGCGAATCAATTAAATAAGATTACATTGGAAACATCAGTAATAAATGACTAGAGTGAAACTCGACTTAAACTGGACTAAGTCAAACTGAGCTGGGACACTTCGAGGGACAGTTTTGACACCTAACATGTGGTTGGAATTATATTCTCCAACAATCCCCCTTAATTACAACCACATAAAAATTAAACTAAGATACATACTAGTCTATGTCTCAGCTAGGCTCACAATTTAAAAGAATTGACTTCAACTACATTTTCTTTTCTTCTTCTCTTCTTCAAGATTTTGTAGCCTCTAAATTGCTTCAACTTTTTATTTTTGTTGTATCCTTCAAACATCAGTTCCTTCATTTCCTGGTATAGGTCTTCCATTTTTCCAGGTTGTCTAAGCATATCCTAGAATTCTTCAAAAAATGACTTGTATATGGGCTGATGCCACATATTATCCTCTATAGTGCTCCTTTACTTATCAATCTGTTGCAACATAAGATTATAATAAAATAATATTTCGTTACGACTCCAGTACCTGAAAATTTCATGAATATCTTCATCATGCCTGCTGTCTTCAACATTCATTTTTGCAGCTTCTATGCAAACCTCATCTAGACATGGTGTTACAAGCCATGCTTCAAGGAAATTTAACTCTTCTTCATAATCATTTTGTGTACCTGCACACTGGAAATCAATGTTAGAATTAAAAATATTTTCAGAACCACATTGGTTATGTTCCTTCTGCTCTACAATGAGAGATTTCTCCTGTTGCACTTCCTTATCTTCTTTTGCATCTGTCTCTATTTTCTCTTTGTGGGCTTCCTTCTTTGTCTCTACCTCTATCTTTTTCTCTGTCTCTGTCTCTGTCTCTTCCACTTCTGTACTAACCTATGTTGCTGCAAACAAATTGTGGGATTATCTCAACAAATAACATCATGTCAATATGATGTTTTTTTTGCATTACCTGCAACCATTCATCATCAACCAACAATTCTTCATCAAAATTTACATTAGCAATATTAATTGCTAGATTCACCATAGCATTGACTGCGCCAATGGCAGCTCCACTGTTGACAACAAGTTCTATTGCTAGATTCACCAAACTTTCATCAACAAGCTCTGTTGTTTGTTTTATGAAATCTTCATTAGCAAGCTTCGTTGTTGGATTTACCAAACTTTCATCAGCAAGCTTTGTTACTGTTTTTACGATATCTTCATCAACAAGCTCTGTTGCTGGATTTACCAAATTTTCATCCACTTGTAGTTGTGCACAGTGGGGTTCGTGAGCATCTATGTGCTCCTTCTCTCTTTCTTCTGCAACTTCTTCACAGACATCATCCACTTGTGGCTGAGCATAGTGGGATTCAACAAATTTTTCATCTTCACAGACATCATCCACTTTTCATCTCACTGTAGATCCACCTTCATCTTCAACTTCAGTGCTTCCCCTTACACCAAAGCTCCTCTCAAGGGTATCCCAATCCTCCTTGGTTGTCTTGGCATCTGAGATCAGGGGAAGAATGCTGTCATGAATAGATTCTTTTATGAATGCCTATGCAAAGGCATACTTTTCCGTCTTCACTTCCAAATCTAAAAAGATCTCAAACATCTCCTGTTGTTGCTTTGAGCTTCTCAACCTCTCCCCTTTTCCCATTTGTTGATTGTTGGCTCAGTGTGACTCAACAAGCAAAAAAAAATGCAGACATCACATCTAACTACAATAAAAATGTCATTGTTGCTTGGATTCGACAAACAAATTAGTCATCATACTCCTTTGACTTTTTTATTTATGCTTCCCATTGGAATGCTTCTTCTATATGAAGACATGGTGTCAAAATTCGAATACGATGTTGACCATTGAATCCATAGACTCTGCAGGTACTTTTCCTTTTTTAATAATTATTATAACGCACTATTAGCCATTCGGAGAATGCGTGAGGTGAAAAACATTGTGAGTTATGTTGATTCATACACGCTCATGCAGTGGAGTCAAGCATTGATAACACTAACACTTCTTTTGAAATTCTGGGCTATGTTAATAATGCAGGTGGATTAATTTATCCGATGTGTTAATGTGGATGCAGTTCGAATTTTAAAAAAAATTGTGGCCTTCATTTTTCAGAACTGCTTCTTCTTCAAACTTGTACTGCTCACTCAAAGAGTCTTACGCAGGCTCGCCTACTCTGTCTGATTCTCTCTCTTCACTCAAGTTGGTGCTCTCTCATGGAGTCTTATGCAAACTAGCATATCTTATCTTTTGTTGCCAAGGAGTCTCATGCAGGATAAACTCCGATACCATGACAAAGTTTGAAGAGAACAAAATGTGGAGCAGAGGACTGCTCTTCTCAGTGTTATGAATCAGTTAAATAAGATTACATTGGAAGCATCAGTAATAAACGACTAGAGTAAAAATTGACTTAAACTGGACTAAGTCAAACTGGGACACTTGGAGAGACGAATTTGACACCTAACAAGTGGTTGGAATTAGATTCTCCAACATGTTATTCTTGTCTTATTCTTGATGCAAGACAGGTTAGTTTTAAAGATAAGTTTCCTTATGTGTATGAAGCTGAGGATCTGAATGTTGTAATATATATGTTGCAGGGATTATTCTGGTGCCAGTTGACATATCACATTCAAGGTGTGAAGATTATGTGATGATTTTATTCATTGCAATTAAAGGTTAGGTTTTGGTTTTTGTATAATCGAGATAATTTGTAATGTTAAGCATGGGATTCTAATTGTTGCTTGAGTGAGTGAGATACTTTAGACATATCCATTTGTTGATTGTAATTATGGCCTCAAAAAGGCATGCAAGGGTTTGTTTGTAAGATTTCTACCATCTATATGACGTTGCCTCTACAGGTTTTCTTGCACAAGGGAAAATTATTAATAAAAACTTAGGTCTGCTTGCAGCGGGAAATTATTAATAAAAAATTAATTTCCTTTTGCAAAAGGGGCGTGCAGGGTTGTTTTAGCCTATGTTGTCTTTGCCTTGATGTTATCTGGCTGATTGACATACAAGTTTTAATAAATATGTTACCACATATAATGTTGGATAATCTAATCTCAACCATCTATTAGGTGTCAAAACGGTCCCGCCAAGTGTCCGAGTTCAGTTTGAGTTAGTTGAGTTTAACTAGACTTTAACTCGAGTCATTTGTTACTGATGTTTTCAATATAATGTTATTTAACTGATTTGTAATACTGAGAAGAACAACTCCTCTGATCCACATTTTGTTCTCTTCAATTTTTGTCATGGTATCACATACCCTGTGTAAGACTCCTTAAGAGCAATAAATAGAGACCAGTTTGCATAAGATTCCCTGAGAGAGCAGCAACGTGAGTGAAGACAGAGCATAAGACTCTTTGAGAGAGCAGCCGATGTTTGAAGAAATTTGAAGAAGCCTCCTGCCAAGAAGTAGCAGTGACAAAAAGGCAGTTCTGAAGAAAAAGGGCGAGATTTAAAAAGAAAAATCGGAAAGCATCCACCCTAAAGCATTAGGGAGTTAATCTAATGCGTTAATGTTAGGAAGTTAATCTAATGCGTATTCACGCAGTCCAAAAATTTAGCACAAGCGTTAGCGTTATAACGCAGGTTTGAGTGTCGAGTTAGCTTCAATTACTCGCACAGTTTTTGCTCTAACGCGACCTTTGCTCATCCCACATAGCTTTAAGGGAGAAAAATTCATCAAGTTCATTTGTAAAAGACCGCAGCGGATTGGGGCAACGATTTCATTGAAGAAGTAACTTTGAAAAATTTCGTAAAAGAACACAGCAACAATGTCCAGTTCCTTCGGTTGGCTCGAAAGAAAGACTAACCTCTGCTCAGAAGAGCGCTGACGGCATTCCAACCAACAAGCGACGAGCCTGGATCCGAAGCTTCGTCCCGAACCCCAAGGACAATCATGCCAAAGCAAGCCAAGCACGTTCCATTCTCGTCCATGGTTCATTCATCGTGAAAAGGAAATCGAAGGCATAAGGTGAAAAGTCAATATTTTTTTTAAAAGGTTTGAAGAGGGATCATGTAATTTGTCCTTCGGTATGATTTAAAAAGCCTTGTGATTTAGAAACATTGCCCATGAGATATTTTAAAAGGGCTTATGAAATTGTTTTAAAGAGATTTTTTTCCCATGTAATCTTTTATATAGGCTCCAAGTGATTTGGAAAAAGGAAATAATGTAATGTTTTTAAAAAGGGATTATATGGTGTGAAAGTGGTTTTTTTTTAAAAGATGGAATTAAAAAAGGGAGCTACATTTTTTTTTATTAAAAAAAGGTAATGTTCTAGTCAATTTTAGGTACTGTAATTTTTTGTGAAAGTGTAGTGGGCTTGTGGAAGCCAAGCAGCAACGACATTTTTATTGTAGTCTGATGTGATGGTTATAGTCTGTTTTTCTTGTCGAGTTGTACAATAAATGGGAAAAGCCAAGAAGCTAAGAAAGTCAAAGTGACTACATGAGATGTTTGAGATCTTTTTAAATCTGGAAGTGAAGAGGCAAACAGATGCCTTTTCGTTGAGATGCATAAATTTTTTTGTCAATGTCAGCTTTCTTCCCCTAATTTCAGAAGCCAAGAAAACCAAGAAGGCTTGGGATACTCTTGAGAGATCTTTTGGTGTAAGGGGGAGCATTGAAGTTGAAGTTGAAGGTGGATCTATAGCAGCAGATCTAGCAAGAGAGAATGAGCACGTAGCCACAAGTGGACAAAAGTTTGGTGTATCCGACAATAAAGCTTGCGGATGAAGATTTGTTAAAACCAACAACAAAGCTTGGTGATGAAAGTTTGGAAAATCGAGCAACATAACTTGGTGATGAAGATTTGGTAAAACTAGTAGCTGATGACAATGAAGTTGCCGTTGAAGCAGTCAATGTTATGGTGGATTCAACAATTAATATTGCTGATGTAAAGTTTGATGAAGATTCACTGACTAATGATGAATGGTTGCAGAGAAGCAACAAAAGCATCAATAGTGGAAGACAACATGTTTACAGCACCACAGGTTAGTAAAGAAGTCAAATAGAGAGAGACGGAAACAGAGGTAGACGCAAAGAAGGAAGCCCAGGAAGAGAAAACATAGATAGATGCATTAGCACAGGTGGAAGTGCAACAGCTGCAAGTACAACAAGAAAAAGCTCTCATTACAGAGCATAAAGAACATAATTAATGTGGTTTTGTAAATATTTTTAATTCTAATATTGACTTCGAGGTATAAAGAATCATTTTGAAGAACAGTTAAATTTTCTTGAAGCATGGCTTGCAACACCATGCCTTGATGAGGTCTACACAGAAGCTACAGAAATGAACGTTGAAGACATCATCCATGATGAACAAATTAATGAAATTTTCAGGTATTGGAGTCGAAATATTATTTTATTATAATCTTATGTTGTAGTAGATTGATGACCAAAATAACACTACAGAAGATAATATGTGGCATCAACCCACATACAAGTCGTGTTTTGAAGAAGTCTAGGATATTCTTAAATAGCCTAGGAAAATGGAAAACCTGCACTAATGAATGAAGAAACTGAGGTCTGAATCCTACAACAAGAAGAAAATGCTGAAACAATTTAGAGTCTATAGGATCTTGAAAAACAGAAGAAGAAAAGTTGAAGTCAATTTTTAAATTGTAAACCTAGGTCAGACTTTAATTTATTTTTTTATGTGGTTGTAATTAAGGGGGAGTGTTGGGGAATCTAATCGCATCCACCTGTTAGGGGTCAAAACCGTCCCTCCAAGGGTCCTAATTCAGTTTGAGTTAGTAGAGTTTAACTCGAGTTATTTATCACTGATGTTTTCAATGTATCTTATTTAATGATTTGTAATAATGAGAAAAGTAAATCCTGTGTTTCACATTTTGTTCCGTTCATTTTTTTTTGTCACATAAGCTCAAGTTTTTTGTTCTTTTGCAATCAGACAAAAACAATAAAAAAAAGTACAATTGCTTGCAGCATGGTGAGGGTTTAAGAGCAAAATGGTAGAAACTTAGCAAATCATTTCCCACGTTGAGCTTTTGCAATTGCATATTGTGGGAGGAATTTTGATCAGCGTTTCACTCGTCCACTTCATATACGGAATCAACATCCAAAGTACATCCATGAAGCATCCAATTAATCTTCCCAATTAGGTATTTCAAAACTGCATGAGATTTGTGAATGGACATAGAGTATCTGAATTTAGGAACTGCAATTTAAACCATAAATTGATCAAAATGCTTTACGGAAATTGATCAAATTCCTTTGCGGAAATTTCATTTGGATTTGAATTGAAATATACCACATTTGGATTTGGAGTTGGATTTGGACTAGGATTAGGATTAGAGTGGACTGTCAGTATAACCAAATTTTTTCATCATCATAATTGTTTTGAAAGTGCAAAGGCATATTGTAAGACTCTTAAATTTCTATGATTAAAACCAAGTCCCGGACTCAAAATGAAACAAAGTAGTTAAATTTGTTTTTGAAAAATGCAAAAGTAATAAAAGTATTAATTTACTTGGAATTTATGTAGCTCCTATCATATCTTCTTATGGGCACAACAAAGGATTATGATTTTGCTATACTTCTATTTTATTTAATTTTATAAGGTTAACTATACTTCTATACTTCTATTTTATTATGATTTTTCTATACTTCATACTTCTATACTTTAATTTTATTATGATTTTGCTATACTTCCATTTTATTTAATTTTATTTTGCTATATTTCTATTTT
Organism: Pinus tabuliformis; assembly: GCA_031772625.1. NCBI lineage: Eukaryota > Viridiplantae > Streptophyta > Pinopsida > Pinales > Pinaceae > Pinus > Pinus tabuliformis. Next base: position 915,220,486 of record CM062820.1, read on the forward strand.
TGAATTTTATAAGGTTAGGTAGGATGTGGCTCTGTGAGAGGGCTGTTGGTGCACATATAGTTATAAGGTTAACGATTTAATTTTATCACGGTTTCTGTGGCTTTCCGGTGAGATTTTACATTAAAGTCATAAAATTGAATACTAAATTTAAGAACAATGTTTTTATCTTAATAGTTGAACTTTACGACAATATCTTATCTCGATAGGATTAATTCTCTGTTTAACCTTTCTAACTCGTCCAATATCAGAGTTGGAAAAAAAATGGTAAAACTAAATAAGGACAGTCATTGACAAATTAAACATGAAATTCCAGTGAAATTTCAAATTACGTTCAAGAAAAGAAACTTTTACTGAAAATGTGGCAACCTAAATGTCCAAATGCAATGTCATTTTAAATTTTTTACTGAAAACGTGGCAACCTAAATGTCCAAATGCAATGGCATTTTAATTTTGTTTTACTAAATTGTAGCTTTGTAAATAAGTTCATTGTGCAATTTAATAAAATCTAAATGTTCCAAAAAAATTATAGTTGACTTTCATCTTAGAAAATTAAGCTTATTATTCCAAACACTAGTTATTTTTTTCCAAAGTAGAGATGGATATTAATTCTATATTTATTAGTCCCTGCTATCTGGCAATGGCCAGGGACTATAGTAATCGGAAACCATGATGTTAACATTAGTTGACCTGTTTGTGACCTGCTTCTTAGTGCTGGTTGAGGGAGTATACCGAAAGTTTTTTGGTACATAGTAATTTACTGTGTTATTACATAGGTTATATTTATTTTTTCCCAATCGATGTTAGAGAAGTTTCATCCCATTAATGCCAGCATTAGTTAACAAACATTAAATGCTATTTCCATAATATTTGGTTCGTATTATGCTTCGTAAAACATTGTCTATGGTTAATATACATGGCACACTTTGTTGTACAGTACACATGGCACACACATGGCTGGCACACCACATGGCTTTGTGCATGCATGGACTGGTGTGGTGGCTATAGCTTTCTACATGTCCGTAGGTTGAATGCTCTGTCTTGTACAAGCTTGCGATCTAGATGCCATGCTTTGCATTAACAAGATTTGAAGGACAATTTACTGGAACAACAATACAACTTAAAGGAGGAACCAGAGGAACCAGACAAATTGTTGCAGGAGGAGCCAGAGGAACCAAAAAAATAAAAAAATCAACTTGCAGGAGGAGCCAGCGGAACCAAAAAAAACCAAAAAATCGGCCATGTGCATGGGAACCTGCAGAGAATTCTTTAAGCGTGGCAGACGCAGGATAGAATTCAGGTTCTTGCTGCAGGCATAGCTATGCCTTCAACCGATATGCAAGGTACTCAGAGAAAACACCATCTGCAATAATAAAAACACCATCTGCAATAATAAACCAGTAGAGCACTTTATTTTGTGAACTAATAATTGACATCTTGACAGCAAGCTTGACTCAAACCCACCTGTTTATTTTCATTGCTACAGTGCAAGACTAACATTTCGAGTAAATCTCCTTGCTTGCTTGTGGAGAATTTTAAATACATACAAACCATTAGAAAACAGAATATAAAGGACTAGCTTATCTTTACTCTATTCTTGTTGATGTTTGCGCAGGGTTACTCTGTGCTAAACTAACAATTTATGAGGATGAGGATAATTCAACATTTTTGTTATACTAGTAGTCTGTGCACAAAATTAATTTAATTAGATGACTATTCCTACCAAACAACAGACGAAGTCTGTAAATATTCAGATAAAATAAAACAATATGACAACTTTTTGAACACAATGAAAATTCTGAAGTTAAACAATACAATTTCCCATGCCCTTGCAACCATTTAGCATCCATGAACAAAAACACCAACTCTGGCTTCAGTAACATAACAACCGTGATTTCTCATGGTCCATGCCAAGATACATAGTCTCCAACATATGCAAATCGCAATATCTTAAAGACTCTTAATTTATGAAATTAGATCCTCAAATGCAAAAAGATAAGATACAAATTTCTCCAAAACTTCAGTCTGAAGATAACTATTATGCAAAATACAGGAAACAGATATTTCATCCAAAATGTCAGACTGAAGATATTATTAAAATATTCTGGAATGGAAGCTCAAATCCCTGTTAGAATATCTTACAAAAATTAGTGGTAGCATTTCAGTGTGCTATCAAAGCAAACGCAGAAAGAATTGAATGAAAAAGTAAAATATAGGAGGTTACCTGCAACATCTGCACATCTCTTGGCCTCTGAATCATACTTCCTGGAACATGCATGGTTCCAGGAGGAGCTGGACTACTGACAGGCAACCCAAGACCATTAGAAGAAAGCATGTTACTAATTCCTGAAGAAACCATCCCAGGAATTCCTGCTGATCCTAATCCTGGAAATCCTGGCCTTGGCAATGCCATTCCTCTGCCAAGTCCACACATCATTCCAGTGTCATTTCCTGACATCATTCCAGTGCCATTTCCTGACATCATTCCAGTGCCATTTCCTGCGGTTGGCACTGCACAAAGTGCTATCTTCAGATTCATAATTCTTTGCAGAATCCTACTTCCCTGCAAAGGAACCTACCAAGATGAGCCAAAGAAACAAGAAGAGAGAGCAAGACCAGCAGACTCAATCAGGAAATGTATGCACTGTGACACAACAAAGACACCTCAATGGAGAAACTTGTTACCTTTTCGAATTCGGTTTTGTCGGCCCTTGACTTATATGTTAGCCATGCAGAGTATGCAACCTTTGATGAAACAAGAGTAGTGATGTTGTATATGAATCAATGTCTTGTGTACTCCGAAATGCCCTGCTACCTTGGAGCTATGGGCGTCTTGCAGCATTGCTAATTTTCTCTCTTAGGTCTACCATTTGATTGACATGACCGTCATGCTACAACTGATGTAGGATATGTACACAAGCACTTGAAACTTCCAGCAGCATATGTTAATCTGTTCTAGCAGCATATATTAATCTGAACAAAACTGGTAAGGTGCCAAGCAGTTCTCATTTCGGCATTGAACAAAACTGGTAAGGTGCAAGCAGTTCTCAAAACTGTTAAGGTGCCAAGCAGTTCTCAAAACGACATTGTTCCAGGATTGTACATAACTGTGGATGGCAGAGCTCAGCTACTTCAGAACCGTAGCTTCTCTTCTGGACGGGCAGATAATCATGAAGCAAATAAGCCTCCAGCGTTGGAAATTGAGATTTAAAATGGTGTTAGAGAAGCAAGTGGGTTGCATGCAAAATACTTTAGCGTGTCAATATCTCATTTTATTTATTATTAACACTATTTTTTTTATTAAAATATATAATTTTTATTTCAATTATTAAAATGAGAAATGTGACATTCGATGAGCATGATGACACCATGCAACTCTAGGAAGTTCCAACAGATGTGAGAGCCGGTGTGCATGGATGACACATGCAGCTGTAGGTAGTTCCAAGGGATGTTTCTTCTTGTATTTTTTTTTATGGATGTGGCTTGTGTCTTGATTTTCCTGATCCCTTCCTCATTCTTCCGTATCTGTGTGCTGATCACAACTAGATTATGCTTCTCTGTGTGGCTGGAATTTACATCAAGATTGATGTTGGATAATCAGTTTTCTTCCTACTTCCATAACAATGTTTCTTTACCCTCTTTGATTTGCAGAAGGTTAGTTCTTTATACTCCATTTTTGTTATTTATGCCTAATTACATAGCTAAAATTTGTTGTTATTTATGCCTAATTACATAGCTAAACTTTGCTGAATCTTCTTCCCAGACTCTAGAATTTCAGCATTGAGCGTCTTCAGTAGGTTCCTGTTTGTTATTCCAAGGCGAAGGTTCTATTTTCTAATTTGGTTTCTTTGTAGAGGATGGGAAACACATTTCAACTTTGTTAAATTCTCTCTTTTGGGAAAGTGCCCGTAATTCTATTGAAACTATGATTATTAATATTGGTATGTATATATATCAGTTGGGTTTCTCTAGTGTTTCTGATTTTTGTTTTGGGTTGTATGCAGACATCTAAAGACTCCACGGACTTGACTTTGTATTGTGAGTACAAGTGGATAAGGAATGGAAGTTGCTGATTACCTTTATGGTTTTTCTATTTCATTTGATCATGAGGAATTTTCAAAGTTTGATTGACGATGAATTATTTTGAACTCTTTAGGGTAAACTACCTCCTCCACTGTTTCTGTTTTGGTCCCCATTTGCTGCTTGCCCTCATTGAGACGAGAGCACATGGCGGCATCACTGAGAACAAAGGATTTCTTTTTATTTTTGAGGGAGTTTCCAATGAATTCTGGTTTTCTGGCTCACCATCCAGAACTAATGTGCATGTGGACAGAGACAATTGCATACAGCGGGTTCGACTCTCCCTGCTAAAAATCAAATTCCTTATTTATTATCAGGTATATATATATGTCTAAAAGGAAGTCCAGTGGCAAATTCACAAATCAGCTTTGACCCTTAACCATTTGGATTAAGTACCGAGTCAGGTCTGGCAACTGTGTTCAATAAAATCTCTGAAGACTTTTCTATTGGGACAGAGAGCTTGCTCCTATGCTTGTGATAGGATCATCTACGGGCCTTTGTGGCCTGAGGAGATAAGACTTTCTTATCTGACTCAAACCAATCATCCTTTGGTCTTCAACAGCTAATAATAATCTTTTCTCAATTTGTGTTTACATCCACGGACCACCATTTTCTCATAGTTCCTTAATATCCAAAGAATCGACTTTCAAATCCAAGGCCTGCGTTGCAAAATCCTCGTTGTCTCGTTGCAAAGTTCTCTCATCTAATTAATCCATGGTTGATCCATCTATTCCAGTTTTATTGGGTTCCACTTCAGTTACAGTTTGAATGTGCCAAATCCTTCAGGTACTTCTCCAATTGCCAAATAATATAAGTGTCCCAAACCCTTTGCTGCAAGTTTCAACTTGTGTTACATAATCAGTTTAGACTCTCGAGTATTTTGTTTCTCTATGTTATCTGGTAGTTTGATGGCCATGTTCAACAACCTATCAATTTGCCAAAATAATAGAACAATGTCTATTATTGGCATAACAATGCAATTACCCAATACTGCTACGAATTTCCTCTTGTATTCAACATTTTCTTGATTTCATGGTGACTTCTGCAATCAGGGTCAGTCATCGGACAAGCATGAGAAGAGAAGTTATAGTGGTCTCTAGTGGAGTTCTAGGACAATTTTTACAACCAAATTATGAGCACCAGCAGGATATGATAGAGTTCTGAATATTCTTTCTTCTTACTGCTTTTAGCATCTTGCACAACTATAATTATATTTCTCTCCTTTTTACTGGCCTTCATATGTAGAGGAACTGATTAATATTCTCTCTTTTATTTCATTTATTAATCTTTCCAATCTGTTAGTTACTCCCTAGAGCATTATTCCGACCTTCTATTCTTTGGGAGAACTGAAGGAAATTGTCTCTAATATATCAAAAATTCAAATACAGAGATTTATACTCTACTATATTCCTTTTCCCTTTTCATTAGAAGAGGAGGGTTTCTTAGTCATTAAGGCTTTATTTGGATTATATTAAAAGAAAAATGCAATGGGAAAATCTCCAGGAGGCTTATGTACGGTCAAAAAGTTACGTTACATCATATTAAACCAAAAAACCTAGTTTCATCAGTCCATGGCCGACAACAAGATAGTGGTCACTAGTGTTGCCTAAGATACTTCATCCCTTCCATGATGGGTCTCTAAAATTCTTTTCAAAATTCAGTAGTAATGGATTATGTACAATTGATCTACATATCGCATTACAAGATTTCATCTACAATCTTGTCATAAACCATGAAGATGTTTTGTTTATGCATTTTTTGTGTAACTGTTTTAGTCATGTATCCTAAATTTCTCATGACATTGAATCTATATTAATTTGCAAATTGTATAGTATACCACAAGGATCTTTTTAATGCAAAGATCCTGATAACATTAGATATTTATAACTTATTGTATATCTCATTGAAAGACTACAACTATAAAAACATCATTAGCAGGTCTTTGTTATAAAAAGGTTCATTTGTGTGGAGTGAATTGTGTGTATTAGCTAATTTCATTGATGTGTGGATAGTTCTCTCGCAATGAACTGTGTATATTCAATTCTCTAAGGTCTGGTGAAAGCAGCATGCAGGAGTGGCACTTTCTCAGCATCTAGTTCACATTTATTGCTATAATGAGACTCGTGAGTTAAGGCAACACCTTGAGGTAATGAACTGTGTATATTCAATACTTTAATGTCATATCAACGCTGCAATGTATATCAATGTTGGAGCATTTGTAGGTAGATTAAAGCTGGAACCATTCATTGATATAACCTAGCATGCAGGAGTGGCACTTTCTCAGCAGTGAGTTGAGGCAACACCTTGAGGTCCGTATTCTAGCTCAAAAATATGTTACATATTGTTGTAGTTATTTTTTGGAAACATCGTTATAAGTGACAATGGTAATGCAACATTGCAGATTAATGCACATATTGAACTAATTTTACAAAGTCTACAAAGTCAAGCACATTCTCTGTTTCACAATTAATTTGTTCTGCAACTCTAAATCTTCAGATGATTACAAACAATAAGTCTCTATTTCAAATGACATGCTCTATTTCAATATCTGATTTATATATGATCATATTCTAACTATGACTTCATAATACGATTTATAGAAATCTCCTTGGATCCTCAAACGATAAGAACACCTGGAGACAATACTTCCTCATTGAGGAAATACAAAGAAAATTTATATGCCTGAGAAAATTGTTTAAACATTATCCCGTTCAGTCAACCTTCAATCGATTGGGGATAACCATAAAGGCGTTCTCTGCTTGGCAGTGGTATTTTGAAGCCTAGTATCAAAACTATGCATTGGATTTTGCCTTTTGATGACTTTCTTGTTGATTGTGGCTCTACAAGCTTCGTTGCATATCACCCTCCTCTGTCCAATAGGTCCCAAAAAACATGCTCTGCCTCCTTAGTCATGGATTTCCTGAACTTTGTTGGGTGACACCAAAGTTGAATGAAGGTCCCTGTGCAACCACAGATGGGCCATGGAAGCGTTGGCCAATTAATTCTTGTGTTCTTGATACAAACAGCTCAACACAAGTTGCATCAGGGGACAACAGTACTGAACATAAAGGTATGTCGGTCACTTCTGTAGTGAGAGGTTTGGTTGCTATGGGCTTGCTTGCCTTCAAGGGTTTATACAATACTGGGAACGAAGTTTCACGTGATATAAGAAAGGTTTAGGAGCTTTTATTTAAAAAAATAAAAAAGAAGATTCAAAATGGAAAAGATAAATGCCAAATTTTCCCTCTATTAGCACAAGCAACTTCTCTGGAGGACATGGTTAACATTTGGGCATATGCCACACAGAGCTTGGAAACATTGCTGCATTCCTGTAGTGGATCCTTCTTCATGTGCGAGGAAAGGTCAGAGTTAAACTCCCAAGGGCTTACTGATATTAACATTGTTGGTCGTGGGGAATTGAATGTTCAAGCAACCTCTGATCCTTTTCCAGTTTCTTATTTAAATAACGAAAAAGGTTATTTTCGGCAACACTTCAAGCCCAAATGTTTTTAAACCTGGTATTTATGGTCCTGCTACAAGCATAATTGGGACAAAGATATCAAGTCCAAGATCTCTGTTAGCAAACAATGTTGTTTTGTAGGAATGTTGTCGGCCGATCTTTCCCCCAGTTCGTGACCCCAACAAATTTTCTTTGCGCGGAGCCTCTGTAGCCCAGAATAATGTGGACTCAGGTGACACTATTAAAAAATCTGCTCAGGAAGCAACTGTGGCAAGGCTGGCTAGGTTTTGCAGGATGATCAATGGAACAGTATCTAAGGCTGATCCATTTGATGGTTATCCAAGATCTAAGATATCTAATATACACTGAGTCAGAAGAAAGCTAGCATGCAGGAGTGGCACTTTCTCAGCATCTAGTTCGGTCAACCTTCAATCGATTCGGGATAACCATAAAGGCGTTCTCTGCAAAAGTGTTCCCAATTCAGTTTGACAGAATATATTTTTTTCGTGACTTGTATTATTTGCATTCTCAGGCTGAACCTACTCAATGCAGGGACTTGCTGCCTCGCAGCCTCCCTTGTTTAAATTTTATTTTGAGGATGGATATTAATTCTACATTTATTTAAATTTTATTTGATTTTGATTTTGATTATTTATTATTGTTTTTATTATTTTAACATTTTTTTTTATTATATATTCAAATTATATTTAATTATTTATAATTAATAATAATAATAATTTAAACTAAAATTACAATTTAGTTATGTTTATGATTTTTTTTTGTAATATTATTGATAAAAAATGAGATATATTATGAAATAAATATTTTGATGCAATTACTACACTAATATCTACTTAAATACAAAAACATTAATAATAATATTGAAACACTTATAAAAATAATTTTCTTATAAACTCGACCAAACATTTTATATGCATGCTGAAATGTCATTGTCACAATCTTATATTATAATGCAATTTATCCAATGTCATATTGTAACATTAAAGACTTATGGTTTAATATAGTCATCTTAAGGTTTGTAATATTTATATTAATGTTCATAATCCTAGGTTTTAATATTAATTCTAGGGTTTAAAATATTAATCGTAGGGTTTATAATATTGATCTTTGGGTTTATATTGAGCCTAGGGTTTATACTATTAGTATTTATAATATTAATCTTAGGGTTTATTATATTGGCTTGATTTTTTATTATGGTTTAATATATTTAGAAATTTATCCAATGTCATATTATGACAAACATTGTTGCAATGTGAAAATCATTATCACAATGTTACATTACAATGTAAGTTATTCAACATCACATTACAACATTACAAACTCAGGGTTTAACATATTAGTCCTAGGGTTTATAATAATAATCTTAGGGTTTCTAATAATAATCCGAGGATTCATAATCCTAGAGTTAATATTAATATTAGGGTTTAATGTATTAATCTTACAAAATTAGAATATTGATATAATACAAAATTAATATATTACAAAATAAGGGTCTAATACATTAATGTTAGGCTTTATAATATTTTTCTTGGGGCTTATAATCTAAGGGTTTATAATACTGTGTTTATTAATGAATCCTAGGGATTATTTTATTAATCCAAGGGTTGAAAATTAATGTTAGGGTCTGCAATATTTAATAATACTCAACCTTAAAATTGTTTAATAATATTGTCACATTGAAATGGTATAGAAATCTATCCAACATTGCTTTGTGACAAACATTATTGCAACGTGTCAATCAATTTGATAATTATTGTTGTAGTGTTACATTATAATCAATTTTATTCAATGTGGCATTGCGATATTAGAAAAGTAAACTTTAATATACTAATCTAATGGTTTATAGTATTTATCTTGAGCTATAATCCTAATGTTTAATAGTAATCACGAGGCTTAAAACATTAATATTAGGGTTTGTAAGCTTAGTATTAAGGTTTCTATTCCTAGGGTTTATGAGATTAATCTTAGGGTTTATAATCTTAATGTTTATAATATTAATCTTAGGTTTTATTTTATTGGGTTATATTATGTCAGGGTTTTAGATTAGGTTTTAATATTGTGACATTACAAATTAGGGTTTAACATATTTAGAAATCTATTCAACATTCCATTATGGCAAACATTGTCGCAATGTGACAATCAATTTGATAATCATTATCATAATGTTACATTACAATGCAATTTATTCAATGTTGCATTGTGACATTACAAAATTAGGGTTTAATATATTAGTTTTAGGGTTTATAATATTAACCTTAGGATTTACAATATTAATCTTAGGATTTATAATAATAATCATATGGTCCATAATCTAAAGGTTTATAATATTAATCATAGGGTTCATAATCTAAAGATTTATAATCTTAATCCTAGGATTTAATATTAATCCACTGGTTTATAATATTATTCTTATGGTTTATAATATTAATATTAAGCTATATTAAATTAATCCTAAGATTCATAATCATAGGATTTATAATATTAATCTTAGGGTTTAATATATTAATCTTAGAAAATTGGTATACTGATATATTAATATAATACAAAATCATTATATTAATATATTGCAAAATTAGGGTTTAATATATTAACCTTAGGGTATATACATTTTTCCCTAAGGTTTATAATGCGAGGGTTTATAATATTTATCTAAGGGTTTATAATACTAGGGTTTATAATATGAATCCTAGGGTTTATTTTTTTAATCCTAGGGTTTAATATTAATCCTATGGTTTTCAATATTTAACAATATTCAACCTTAAAAATATTTAACAATATTGTCATATTGGAATAATATATAAATTTATCCAATGTCGCATTGTGACAAGCATTGTCCTAGGGTTTAATATTAATGTTAGGGTTTTCCATATTTAACAATACTCAACCTTAAAAATATTTAACAATATTGTCATATTGGAATAATATAGAAATCTATCCAATGTCGCATTGTGACAAATATTGTCATAATGTGTCACTCAATTTGATAATAATTATCGTAATGTTATACTCCAATGCAATTTATTCAACGCCCCACTATGACATTACCAAATTAGTGTTTAAATATTAATCTTAGGGTTTATAGTATTTGTCTTGGGGCTCATAATCTTAGGGTTTATAATATTAATCCTAGGGCTTAAAATATTAATCTCAAGGTTTATAATATTAATCTTAGGGTTTATATTCCTAGAGTTTAGTATATGAAACTTAGGGTTTACATTCCTGGAGTTTAATATATTAAACTTAGGGTTTATAATCTTAGTGTTTATAGTATTAATCTTAGGGATTATTTTATTGACTTTTACAATATTAGGGTTTAATATATTTAAAAATCTATCGAAGATCGCATTGTGATAAACATTGTTGCAATGTGATAATAAAATTTACAATGATTGTTTCAATGTTATATTGCAATGCAATTTATTCAATGTCGCATTATGACATTACAAAATCAGGGTTTAATATATTAATTTTATGGTTTACAATATGAACCTTAGGATTTAAAATAATATTTCTAGGCTTAATAATATTAATCATAGGGTTTAATATTAATCCAATGGTTTATAATATTAATTTTAGGGTTTATAAAATTAATCCTCACGTTGATAATCATATGATTTATAATAATAATCCTAAGGTTTAATATTTATTTTATGGTTTATAATATTAATATTAGGGTTATATTTCTAGGGTTTAATATATTAAAATTAGGGTTTCTAATCTTAGTGTTTATAATATTAATCTTAGGGTATATTTTATTAACCTTGGAGTTTAATATTAATCTTAGGGTTTTCCTTATTTACCAATACTCAACCTTAAAATTATTTAACAATATTGTCACTTTGGAAATATATAGAAATATATCCAATGTCACATTCTAACAAACATTGTCACAATGTGTTAATCAATTTGATAATCATGATTGCAATGTTACGTTACAATGCTATTAATTCAATGTCGTATTGCAAAATTAAAAAAAATAAAGTTTAATATATTAATCTTAGGGTTTATAATATGAGGGCTTAGAATATTAATCTTGGGGTTTGTAATATTTATCTTAAGGTTCATAATCCTAGGATTTATAATATTAACCTAGGATTTAAAATATTAATCTTAGGTTTTATAATATTAATCTTAGGATTTATATTCCTAGGCTTTAATATATTTAACTCAGGGCTTATAATCTTAGTGTTTATAATATTAACCTTAGTGTGTATTATATTAGATTTTATTATGTTAGGGTTTAATATCGTGACATTATAAAATTATGGTTTAATATATTTAGAAATATATACAACACATTGTATTGTGACAAGCATTATTGCAATGTGACAATCAATTTGACAATCATTGTCACAATGTTACATTACAATGCAATTTATTGAATTTTGCATTGTGACATTATAGAATTAGGATTTAATATATTAGTCTAAGGGTTTATAATATTAGCCTTAGGGTTTATAATAATAATCCTAAGGTTTATAATATTAATCTTAGGGTTTATAATATTAATATTAGGTTTTATATTCCTTGGGTCTAATATATTAAGCGTAGAGTTTAATATATTAATTATAGAGTTTATAATATTTTTCCTTGGATTTATAATCCTAGGGTTTATAATATGAAGCCTAATGTTTATTTTATTAATCCTAGTGTTTAATATTAATGTTAGAGTTTACCATATATACCAATACTCAACCTTAAAATATTTTACAATATTGTCACATTAGAATGGTATAGAAATCCATCAAACATTGTATTCTGATAAACATTATTGCAATCTCACAATGAATTTAACAACCATTGTCACAATTTATTTAATGTTGCATGGCGAAATTAGAAAACTAGAGATTGTTATATTAATATTGATGTTTATAATATTAATCTTAGGGTTTACACTATTTATCTCACGGTTCATAATCTTAGTATTTATAATAGTAATCCTTTGGTTTAATATTAATCCTAAGGTTCAAAATATTAATTTTTAGATTTATAATATTAATATTAGGTTTTATATTCCTTGGGTTTAATATATTAAGCTTAGAGTTTAATATATTAATTATAGAGTTTATAATATTTTTCATTGGGTTTATAATCCTAGGGTTTATAATATGAACCCTAACATATATTTTATTAATCCTAGTGTTTAATATTAATGTTAGAGTTTACCATATATAACAATGCTCAACCTTAAAAATATTTTACAATATTGTCACATTAGAATGGTATAGAAATTTATTGAACATTGTATTCTGATAAACATTATTGCAATCTCACAATGAATTTAACAACCATTGTCACAATTTATTTAATGTTGCATGGCGAAATTAGAAAACTAGAGATTGTTATATTAATATTGATGTTTATAATATTAATATTAGGGTTTACAATATTTATCTCAGGGTTCATAATCTTGGTATTTATAATAGTAATCCTTTGGTTTAGTATTAATCCTAAGGTTTAAAATATTAATTTTTATATTTATAATATTAATCTCAGGGTTTATATTCCTAGTGTTTAATATACTAAATTTAGGGTTTATAATCTTAGTTTTTACAATATTAGTCTTAGGGTTTATTGTATTGAGTTTTATAATGTTAGGGTTTTATATTACAGTTTAATATTGTGCCATTATAAAAATAGGGTGTACGATATGTAGAAATATTTCCAACGTCGCATTATTACAAGCATCATGACAATGTGACAATCAATTTAACAAATATTGTCATAATGTTACATTACAATGCAATTTATTCAATGTCTCATTGCCACATTACAAAATTAGGGTTTAATATATTAGTCTTACTACTTATAATATTAATCTAAGAGTTTATAACAATAATCTTAGGGTTTATAATCCTAAGACTTATAATATTAATCTTAGGGTTTATAATATTAATCCTAGGGTTTCATATTTATCTTAGCATTTATTATATTAATATTAATGTTTATATTCATGGGGTTTAATATTTTAAACTTAGGGTTTATAATATTAGTGCTAGGTTTTATAATCTCGGAGTTTATAATATTAATATTAGGGTTAAATATTAATTTTAACGATTATATTATTAATGTTAGGGCTTTATATTAATCTTGGGGCTTATAATTTTAAGGCTTATGATATTAACGTTAACGTTTATAATATTGGGTTTTATAATGTTAAGTCTTTATATTATTACTATATTAATCTTAGTATTTAATATATTAAATCTTGGGTTTATAATCCGAGGGCTTAATAAATTAAACTTTGGTTTTAATAATCTTAGGGTTTATGATCCATAGGGTTTATAATTCTAGTGTTTATATATTAAAATTTTGGTTTATAATCTTAGTGTTTATAATTCTAGGGTTTGATATATTAAATTTATTGTTTAATATATAAATCTTAGGATTTATAATGACGGGTTTCAAAATGTATGGGGTTTTTAATTATTAATGTGATCGATGTAAAACTGTGGGTATATATCAACCACATGTATTAATGCCATTTAGTTTATTAATCCCTTGGATTTATTAATTTCTTATGTTTATAATATTAATCCATTGCATTTATACTAATAATAACCCTTGGGGTTTATACCATTAATATCTTGGGTTTATTAATATTAATTCTTTAGGTTTAATAATCTATTGGATTTATAATATTAATCTCTTTTATCATAATATTGATAATGTCAATAATTTCTGAATTGAGGTTTCTGTGATCATAATGAATTAGGAAAAATCTTTTGGTATAAATCACATAAAATAAATTTTTGGCCAATGCATTTCGAACCAATAAGTGTGATTCCTTAACATATTATATTACAATCATAATTTTTATAATATGAATATTAAATTTATATATTTATAAATATTTATATTTAATTCATATTATTAAAATCTATAGCTATATCAACTACATTTACTAATTTACAAGTATTCTATTAATCACATTTGTTAATTTATATTGTTGTGCCACTAAATAATATAAAAGGATATTAATATTAGTTTTATGGTTTTAATACATATTATTATATCAAATCTCACACTGTATTAAAAATAATAAATATAAATGTTATATTAATTGAGAACAAACCAATTTAATAGGATATTGAACTTAATACTATAAATAATATAAAATTTATACTATATTAGAATTATCCAAAATTATTCCATTATCCATCGAGAGATAAATGTTCAAGACATATTTAGGGTTTTACAAATTTGGTGAAATATAAAATGGACAAGGCAAATATGAAGGAAGATGTCGTCCAAGACAGGTACTCTTTCATAGTTATTTTATAGCACGTGCGAGATACAACTGAATTGTTTATTGTAATAATTAGCAATTATGTTGCTTGATTACTGGTTTACGTTTTAAAATTTATTTTAACTCTCTGCATCAAATGCTGGGTGACAATGAATATTCTAGTAATTTCACTGTTTACGGTTTCATGTTTACTTCTCTAATTGACTTCCTCACTTTCAGGATTACTTTATTTGACTGTGAGTGTGGCGGCATGCGCATTTTGCAACATTGAGTGAATTCGCTACTGTCGCATGGCAAAAATTAGATGAGTTTTCTTATTTTTGGTGACTTTTCTTATTTTCAAAATCTGTTTCGATTTGCTACAACTGACACTTTTTTAATGTATTTAGTTTCTTTATATGACATTATTTTGCGCAAACAATTTTACACCAACTCTGCAGAGATAAATTCTTATCGACCAAATTTATTAGATCTACCTTGATCAATTTTGGAATGTGGAGCAACAGATTATGCATTTAAGTGGCAGCTCAATTTTATGTAGAGTGCCATCTCCTAAGGTAACAAAATTCGTTAGATTATAATAATTTTGAAGCAGTTTTATGTGAGGTTTTCTGTTTAGCAAACCTTAATTTTAGATGCAAATTGAATTCATCAATGAAGGATTTTCTGTAATCCCCCATACTTTTCCTTTTTTTTTTAGGTTTCTACTCTTTTTGTTGAGACCAATCTCTTGCTTTACTGTGTTGTTTTGTAGCTCTGAGCCATGAAACTACGCCTTTAATTTCAAGGGTTCGAGGTCTGCGAAAGAATGTGTGTTTTAAGTAGAGGGTTTGTGTCTACCGAGATCCTCCTTCTCCGTGCTTTCTCCAGGTGGATGGATGGACCGCACTAAGGCTCTTATTGGCTTATGAGGCCCATAGGTTAATGAAATTGAAAGTGATATCTAAATCATATGTTTAAAGTATATTTATATTAATTTTTTTATAAAAATATGACAAAAAAATTACGGTTTACTATTAATAATTAATTATGTTACTTAGTGAAAAAGCATGTTTAAAATATATTTATATTATTTTTTTATAAAATATAATTAAAAATTTAAGGTGTCTACTCTTAATAACTATTTATATTAATTAGTAAAGACATATATTAATTAGTGAAAAACCAATTTAATTAGTAAAAAATAATTAAAAGGAAAAATATTATAAAACAAACCTGGCAAGGTAGATTCCTTTTAAAACTTATAATTATTCACTTTCTCAAACAAATGCATGTTTGACTAATTGGCAAAGAGGCATGGCAATTGGGAAGCGTTTTGTCTACTTCATTACTTTTGTGGTTGCATATGCATGCTATTCTCAAAGGTATGCCCCTATACCAACTTGTGAAAAAATAAAATTGTTGAAACGTACATGGAAACGTGTTGCATTCTGTGCGTTACGTGATTGTGCGGAATATTTATTTTGAAATGTTTGCATTTCAAAAATTCAAATCTCTCACATATCTATGCTATGCTATTCATTATGGGTTAGATTCATTTGCGGTCATTCCATTCTGAGGTTGAGCAGGTCTGGAAATTACTATCATCGTGCCCCTCGAAGGAGCTAGGTGCAAAGAACGCCATCAGAAATTCGAAACCTGGATTGAAGTATGGAAGGAATGTGTTTCACGAGTCTCCCTTTCATTAAATTCTCTCTTTATCATAATGGGCTGATTTATCCATCTGAAGGATTTCAAGTCCATATGCGAAATAATGTGGCTTTTCCATAGGGTTTTGTTTAGCAGTCCATGGAATGTTTAATTTGGTTGCCTTTTTCTAAAAAGATCCATAATATTTTTATTTTAATTATTCATTGGTCATTACATTTTCATTAGTTAGTGAATAGTCTATAATATTTTGATTTATTGATTATAGTTAATAGTGGATAAAAAAAAATTAATTTAATTTTATGAGGATCAAGTGTTATGGAAGGGATGGAATGAAGAATTTGTGCTACATAATTACAAAAGTATTTGTGAAGCCACACTAAGTGAAATTATGGGTAGCAAAATATTTTAGAGATTTTCTATGTTGAAATTTTTGAATTAATTAAGTTATCTTAATAGTTAATTTTGGAAAAATATGAATGGAAGACTCACACATGACAGTGAATTCATTAACAAATTTTGAATTTAGGGTTTTAGAATAAAATTTCATGGTGAATAGGGTGTCACTCTTTCATGTACATTTCATTGCAATTCATGAGTCTTACCTCATCATATTTTCATTAGCCTTTGGCATTATCAAACATTAAAACTCAATAGATATTGATGACAAACTAATTCAATAGAAGTCATCTATATACTGAGGTTAATTTGCTCTAACATTTATGTAGCCCTCACATACCCTCGCATTGCAATTCACATATTCTTGCATTAGATCCATGACATGATGTGTTATGATATTTATTAGGCTTTAACATTTTTTAAAATGGCATAAAAACCTTTTAACATAGTGTCATGAAGATGAACCACACTTGTTAGTTCGAAACACATCCACCAAAATCTTCAATGTGACTTTTTCTGAAAAAAAATATTTATACATTGAAGCATAGTTTTATATGTTATGACTAAACTTATGAATGAACTTACATTTAATAGGAGAGGATTGTTAATGTTGTAATACAATTTATATAATATACATTGAGTATAATATGTTGTCAAACTGGAGTATATCAATCAAGTTGGTTGGAAATGAAAATTTGATAAGAACAATAATTAATATATATATATATATATATATATATATATATAAAAGTTAGGCACATTGCTTGAGAGTCTCTCTATGGATTCTTTAATTAATTACATAAACATCATACAATTAGTCATAGATATTAGAAAACATTGGTCTACCTGCCATCTAGTCATAACGTTAATATTTGTAGGGAAGCCTTTTCTAAATATATAGTGTGGGGCACAAAAGAAACCATATAACCCTTTCTTTCTTTTTTGGGAGGGGGGAAATTTAAATTGCACTCCAACTTGTAAGGTGATTTAGTTACAAATTTTCTAATTATTCATGCACTTAAAATAAATGAAATGTGATATATAATGTAGATACCACTAAATAGGTTGAATTATTTAATTAAAAAAATATTATTATATATTCATATTAATTAAATATAAAATGTAAAGTAGTTATGTGAAAATTGATAAGTGTAATTAATATTTTTTTTGAAATTTTTAGTTTAATAAACTTCGATCTTTAATCTCATCCACAAAATATTAACTACCCATTATCAATTACCAATAATACAAATTCCAACACAAATTCCAACTAAACTAAAATTTTAACCCAATCAGTTTTGAAACCATATCAAAAGATGCTCAGGCAGTATCTGCAAACTCGGGTGCTAGAGAGGAATCCCAATCTACAGAATCCAAATCCAAGAAAATGAGGAGGAAGAAGAGGATGTTGCAGTAAAAGAAACCGCTGGAAACAAAGAAGTTCCCTTGTTCCACTACACCTGACAGTTTTCCACTCCTTGTTGAAAAGTTTTATAATCATATAGACTTCATAGCATCGACTGTGGTTGTCTTATACCTCTTTTTCACCTGTTATGATTCCCGCCATAATTGAAAAGCTTGATATACACATATACACAAATAGTCTCCCAAGAAGACTTATGTTTTGGCACAGTGTTATCAGAATAGTGTCACAGGAATGTTTTGAAACTAGATTTCTATGTCTGCCCTTAACACGAGAACTACAAAAATATGAGTGTATTTGCTAATAAACTTTAACAGTAATTGTGTTGGTTAATATTTTAATATAAAAAACTTAACAGTAATTCTGTCGGTCAATATTTTAATATAAAAAAAAAAATTAAGGTGCAGGGTTAGAAGAAGTGGTTTGAACATTTTGATGTTAGAGTCATCATTGCAACTATATCAAATTACAGTTGCTTTTATTGTGATTTTTTGGAATAAAGAGGAAAAATATGAGATGAAATTTTGATGTGTTATTTAAACTGGTTTTTGAACTGCATATATGGATTCATACATTGAAAAATCTCTAGAGTATTTGGATTGTGCAGAGATTACCCATCAAATTTGTGATTTTAATAAATTCTTATTGAATCTTAGAGAAATTATACCTGAAAACCCACCAAAAATACTTCAATTCATTTTTTACTTAAAAACAGCTGGTGTTATTTTTTTATTGTGTGTTTTTTTTTCAATTAATGTGAGACTCATGGTATTAATTTGACGGCATTACATGTTTTAATATAAAAAATTAAGATATAGCTTTGGAGGAAGTGGATTGAAAATTCGGATGCTAGCGTCACTACGAGAACGTCATCAAATTTAAAAAGAGTTATTCTTTATTGCTGTGAGCCTTATGGTGTTAACTTAACCACGTTACAGGTTAACAAATAAATGTAGGGTCAAATGGAATTTTAAGGACTTCGAAGAAAACTGAAAATGAAAATTTATATAGAATTTATGATGTTTTGTTATTTGAATTCGTGTTTATAAATAAGTTTATAAATCATAATTTAATAAATTGGTTCATTATTGAGTTTTATTTTTTTTAAACGACAAGAAGAAAATGGAAATAGTGATAAGAAAAAATTTAAATAGAGAAATTAAGATTACAATATACATTGTTGCGGAGCCTATCCATCCACTTGGACCATAGTTGCGAATATTTTGTTGGAGAGAAACATGATATCAATATTTTAATAAGATTAATGTTACCTGTAGTGATAAATATATAAGTATTTTTATTGTTTTTATTGGTGATTGTGGTTTTCTTTTTTAATTTTAATATTGACATAATTTTTAAATTTATAATTAATAAATATATTTAATATTATATTAAATTTTTATATTATTAAATATTAAATTATTAATAAAATATGTTTAATAATAAAAATATTAAATAATATTATAAAATAGATGTAATTATTTATAATATTAGAAATTAATTTATAGGGTTTATAATATTAAAAGTTATATATATTAGGATTCAATATATAAAGTTTAAAATTTTGGATTTATAATATATATATATTTCAGTAAAAACATGAATTAAAAAATATATTAATATTCCATACTTATTATTATTTAATATATTATTAAGATATAATAATGCATAAGATTATAATTATAATCATACATATATATATATTTGGATAGATAATGTTTAAATAGTTGGCCACATTTAAAGCTAGTCAATTTTATGTTTAGCATATTTAATAATAGTCAAGGTGAAGACATAATCGAACACAGTCAATCTTGCAATTTATCCAATATTGTAATATGGTATTATAAAATTATTTAACCATATTTATTAATGTGGTTGACAATGTTCTATAATGTTTCATTATGTTCTACAATGTGGTTTAATGTGTTCTGCAATTGTTGACTATGTTTGACACACTCTTGAACTTCAGTCGAACGGAATTGTCTGTTGATATTATTGATTAATATAAATAGTCAAACATAGTCAAGCTATTAGCCAAACATAGACATACAAAGTTAACTTTTATAGTCTATGTTTAAAAAATTAAGCGTGGTCAACATTGGTCGACCCTTTGTTTACGATATTTGTTAAAGTCCAAAGTGACTCATAATTATCCTCTATCAATGTATGATATTAGGGTTTAAAATATTGGGTTCATAATATTTGGGTTTATAATGATTAGGTTTTTAAGGTTTATATGTATTAGGGTTTGTAATATTGGGGTGTTTAATATTAGATTTATAGACATAATAGGTTTATATATATTAGGGTTTATAATACTAGGGTGTTTAATATTAGATTTATAGCCATAACAATGTTTAATAATAGTAACATATTGTTTACCATATTTTAACAACAATGAACCATCATTAACTATCATCATCGTGGATGACTATGATTGGCCATAGTTAAGTATGGTGACCATTTTCAATCGTTGTCAACCATAGTTGACTCTACTTAACATGGTTCACCTTCGTGAACCATGCTAAGTAATTCAACCATGGGAAACCAGGGTCAACCATGGGAAGTCAGTTTATAATGTTAATCCTACGGTCTAATATAAATCCCCTTAGTTTATAATCATGGTCAACCATAGTCCAGCATCACATTGTGACAAATATTTTCTCAATATGAAAATCAACCATGATCCAAAGTTGCATTGTGACAAAGGTTTCCTCCATATGAAAATAAATCATGCTCAACCATGGTGTAGAGATGCGCTATGACAAAGATTGTCTCAATATGAAATTCAACAATGGTCAACCATCATCCAATGTCTCATTCTAACAAAGATTGTCTCGATACGAAAAATTATTCATAGAGTTTATAATATTAATAATACAATTTAATATAAATCCCTTTGGTTTATAATGATGGTCAACCAAGTTCCAATGTCACATTGTGACAAATATGAAAATCAAACATTTTCAACCATGGTCCAATTTCACATTGTGACAAAGATTGTCTCAATATGATAATCAAATATGGTAAACCATGGTCATTCATGTTTATTTTAGGGTTTATAATATTTATCTTAGTGTTTATATACCTTGGGTTTATAATATTTATCCATTGGGTTTAAAATTATTTTGTTGAGTTTATAATCCCTTCGGTTTTTAGTATTAATCACTTTGGTTTATTTTTCCTTTTGGGTTTATAATATCAATCCATTGGGTTTATTAATCTATGGGTTCTTATTCCTAGGGTTTAATATTATTCATAGAGTTTATAATATTAATTCTTGGGTCTAATATAAATCCCCATGGTTTATAACCATGGTCAACCATGGTCCATCGCGACATTGTAACAAAGATTTTCTCAGTATGAAAATCAACCGTGGTCTGATTTTGCATTGTGAAAAAGATTTTCCGCATAAGAAAATCAATCATGGTCAACCATAGTCAACCATGGTGCAACGTCGTATTGTCACAAAGATTGTCTCAATATGAAAATCGACCATAGTCAACCATGTTAATTATAGGGTTTATATATCTTGGGTTTATAATATTAATCCCTTGAGTGTAACATTATTCCCTTGGGTTTTTAGTATTAATCTGTTGGGTTTATTATTCCCATGTGTTTATAATATCAATCCCTTGGGTTTATTAATCTAAGGGTTCATATTTATCATGTGTAATATTAATAATAGGGTTTATTCAATATGAAAATAACTCATGGTCCAACATTTCATTGAGACAAAGACTGTCTCCATATGAAAATCAATTCTCGTCAACCATGGTCCAATGTCGTATTCTGTCAAATATTGTCTCAATTTGAAATATTTTTCATAGGGTTTATAATACTAATGCTACAATTTAATATGAATCCCTTGGTTTTAATTAATTAACAATTATATATATATATATATATATATATATATATATATATATATATATATATATATATATATACATATATATACATACATATATATATATATATAATATTTATTGTAAATTAATTAATCCCTTGGGTTTATAATATTAATCTTTGGGTCTAATTTAAATCTCC
The DNA here is from genome assembly GCA_031772625.1 of Pinus tabuliformis. Classification (NCBI taxonomy): domain Eukaryota; kingdom Viridiplantae; phylum Streptophyta; class Pinopsida; order Pinales; family Pinaceae; genus Pinus; species Pinus tabuliformis. The sequence goes on from CM062820.1 coordinate 915,242,812, forward strand.
TTGGTTTATAATCATGGTCAACCATGGTCCAACGTCGCATTGTGAAAAAAAAAAAATCTTAGTATGAAAATCAATCATGGCTAGCAATGGTCAACCATGGTGCAACATCATATTGTCACCAAGATTGTCACAATATGAAAATCAACCATGGTCAACCATGATAATTCTAGGGTTTACAATATTTATCCTAGGGTTTATATATCTTGGGTTTATAATAATAATTACTTGGGTGTAATACTATTCCCTTGGGATTTTAGTATTAATACCTTGGGTTTATTCCCATAGGTTTATAATATCAATCCCTTGGGTTTATTAATCTAAGGGTTCATATTTGTACGGTGTAATATTATTTGTAGGGTTTATTCAATATGAAAATCAACCATGGTCTAATGTCTCATTGTGACAAAGATTGTCTCCATATGAAAATCAATCATGGTCAACCATCATCAATCATGGTGTGATGTGACACTGTGAGAAAGATTGTCTCAATATGAAAATAAACCATGGTCAACCATAGTCCAACATCACATTCTGCCAAAGATTGTCGCAATACGAAATATTTTTCATAGGATTTATAATATTAATCCTATGGTTTAATATAAATCCCCTTGGTTTATAATTATGGTCAACCATGGTCAACCAAGTTTCAATGTAACATTATGATGAAGATTGCCTCAATATGAAGATCAAGCATTGTCAACCATTGCCTACCATGGTCCATACTTGCATTCGGACAATGATTATTTCAATATGAAAATCAAACATGTTCAACCATGTTTATTTTCGTGTTTATAAAATTTACCTTAGGGTTTATATACCTTGGGTTTATAATATTTCTCCCTTGGGTTTATAATATCAATCACTTGGGTTTATTAATCTAACGGTTCATATTCCTATGGTTTAATATTGTTCTTATGGTTTATATTATTAATCCTTGGGTCTATTATAAATCCCCTTGATTTATAATCATGGTCAACCATGCTCCAATGTTACATTGTGACAAATATTTTCTACATATGAAAATCAATCATGGTCAACCATGGAGAAACATTGCATTGTCACAAAGATGTTTCAATATGAAAATCAACCATGGTCAACCATGATAATTCTAGGGTTTACAATATTTATCTTAAAGCTTATGTACCTTGGGTTTTTAGTATCAATTTCTTGGGTTTATAATATTAATCCCTTGGGTTCATTAATATAAGGGTTCATATCATATTTATAATATGTATAATATTAATCATTAGATATAATATTAATCCTTTGGGTTGAATTAATTAACAATAACTGATATATATATATATATATATATATATATATATATATATATATATATATAAAGAAATTATTATTAGTCATACATAAATATTATTATTATTATTATTTAAAAAATATTATTAAAACAATAACAACAACTTTATTATTATTAACCATGAATAATATAAATTATATAAAATGTCATATTTTTATTATTTTTAATTAATTAATTATTAATATTTATTAATTAATAATGATATTAAATTTGGATTAACAACAAATATTATAATATTAAGTAAATATTATAATAATAATAAATTATTAATAATTAATAACAATAAATAATATTGATAATAATAATATTATTAATAATAAATTATTACTAATAACAATAATTATTTTAAAATTATCATAATAATAATTCATTAACATTACAAGAAATTATCAATATAAATTAATAATTATATTAATTATAATAATAATAATAGTAGATATAATGACTATTTCGCCGAATGCGGAGAAGCTCTGCAACTCAAACCCTAATGGCGGTAAGGAGGTGAAAACCTAGGGGCAACGCGAAGGAAGTGAGGAAGACCATCAACAGCCCAGTCCAGCAGGAACTGACAGCGGCCAAAGCAACAAAGGTATGACAGAAGATGTCAGGAGGGGAGAGATCCCCTCCTACCGGGATACGGTGGCAGGAGACGGACAGAGTAGCCAGGAGACAGAGGAACGGAAGAACACGGGCCCGGTGCTAGGAACTACCTGGCAAAAAGGCCGCAGAGGAAAGTGCCTACCATGTACAGCGGAGAAACCCAGATATGTGATCCCAGCGAACAAACTGGAAAAGTACAGAAGCTATATGAGGGATCACGCCCTCATCTACAAGTTCGTAGGAGTCTGGCCGTCGGAAAGAGACCTCACCAAGTGGATTCAACAAAAATGGCAGCCCCAAGGCCTCATCGAGCTCAAGCTGGGAGTGAAAGCCTTCTTTACGGTAATCTTCTTTAACCTGCAAGATAGAGAAAAGGTTTTTGAAAATGGCCCGTATTTCTATGATAATGCCGGTCTATTCATGCGTTTCTGGGAAGATTGCTACAACCCTAACAAAGAAACCTTTCTGGCTGCACTGGTCTGTGTCCGCTTATTTGGGCTCCCCATAGACTTCTGGGACCCGGACATCTTAGAAGGGATAGGAAACTCAACAGGAAGCTTTGTGAAAATAGCACAAACAACAAAGAAAGGTAGATACACCTCATATGCTAGGATCTGTGTCTACATGAACCTAGCAAACCCCATCCCCGACACAATAAAGCTTGAATATCATGAAGAAGTTTGGCAGCAAAACATAGATTATGAACACATCCCGTTTAGGTGTCGCAGGTGCCATACCCACGGCCACCTGGCAAGGGAATGTCCGATAACCAGGGAGGAAGAAGAAAGTAGAGGGCCCCTGAAAAAAAAGAAAGAGCCAGACCAGGAGGAATTCCAAGAGGTGAGAAGCAAAAGGAAAGCCAACAAGGAACCCCCCCAGAAAGATAAGAAAGGAAAACAATCTGTCACAGTGAATCCAAACAGTTTTGCAATACTGCAGGTAGAGGAAGATGAGGAAGATCAACCCATGGAAAATCAGGAGGATAAAGGCTCGGACTGCAGTGAGAGCTGCGAAAGAAACCTAGATAAAAGGAAAGCCCCGAGTGAGCCACCAGAAAAAGATAAGGAAATAGACGAACAAACTGAATAGATGGAGACAGACCAGGAGACCAGTAGGGAGGACCTAAGCCAGGAAGAGGAAGTATTGAGAAAACTGCTGAATGAATGGAAGAACCTGGATGAGAGGTTTATTCCGGAAGAACAAAAGAGGCTGTATGCTGAAACCTTCCAACAATATAAAACCAAACTAGAAAAAGGCAAAGCCTCACCAGAAGAATACCAAGAGACTCAAAAGGAAAGCAGACCAGATCAGAATGGACAAAGTAAAGGGGGGGAAAAAAGAGGAAGAAAAAACCTTAAGGATTCCATCCAACTCATGGGAGAAATGTTAGTCAATACTGGGAGAGTGGTCCCGCTATCAGCGGTGTTTCAAAACCTATCCCAAGTTAACCAATGATTTTGACATCGTGGAATATCAGAGGCTTAAATAGCAAAGGAAAACAGAGACATCTAGCAGCAAGACTCAAAAAAGACAAACCTCAGATTATGCTACTCCAAGAAACTAAAATCCCAGGCCAGAAAATGGAGGAAATTCTCAATAAAATAAAACCGAGATACGAACAAGTAACTATAGATGCCAAAGGGAGTGCAGGAGGGATAGCAATTCTCTGGAACCCAGCAGAAGTCCTCACTGACTGGTGGATAGGAATGCCAAGAATCCTCACTGGGAGATTCAGACTAATAGGACAAAGCGAATGGGTGGTAATCTCGGCTGTCTATGGACCCCACACCCGTGCAGACAGAGACCTGTTTCTCAATCAGCTGACTAAGCTTCGAAGTATGCACTAGGAGTAGAGATGGATCCTGGCAGGTGACTTCAACCTAATCACTTCTCGAGAAGAGAAAAGAGGTGGAATAAGCAGAGAAGGCCCGGAAATGGAAAGATTCAGAGAAGTGCAGACTGAATTAAGGGTGGTTGATATCCCAACCATAAACGGGAAATTCACCTGGAATAATAGAAGAGGCGGGTCCAAACAGATCACTTCAAGATTAGACAGATTCCTCATCTCAGAGCACATAATCGGGCTGGATATCTTCTATGAGGCCTCTATCCTACCCTCAACAGGGTCGGACCACTGGCCAATAAAGCTTGAAATAGCCTTAAATGATCAGAACAAAAAGAGACCCTTCCGGTTCGAGTCCTTTTGGCTTCGTGCCCCTGACTTCCTAGACAAAGTAAGAGGCTGGTGGCAGGACAACAAAAGTGGAAAGGAAGGCCGCAGTAAAATGCACTCATTTCAGCTAAGACTCAAAGAAATCAAGAGCAAAATCAAGAAGTGGAACAAGGAAGAATTCGGCAACATCCAGCAGGAGCAAGGCAAACTCCAGTCCAGATTGGAAAGAATCCAGCAGCAAATCATCTCGGACGGACGAAGTCAAGATCTGGCCGAGGAGGAAGGCAGAGTAATCACTCAATTGGAGGAAAGGCGAAAACAGGAGGAAATCCTGTGGAAGCAGAAATCCCGGATCCAATGGCTAAAAGAGGGAGACAAAAACTCCAAATTCTTCCACAAAGCCATGCTGAACCATCGCCAACACAACAGAATCTTCTCCTTGAAAGACAAGGAGGGAAACAGAGTGACTCAGCAGGATGAAATAGAACATCTCTTGGTGGAGCACTTCAAAGGCATTCTCTCTGAACCAAATGTCAACCGATCTGAGGACATAGACAAAATCTGCCACCATATTCCTAAGAAAGTCTCTAGAGATCAAAACCTGGCCCTTCTCAGGGTAATCACCAAGGAGGAACTTGAGGAGACAATCAACAAAATGTCAAAAAATAAGGCCCCGGGCCCCGACGGCTTCACCATTGAATTTTATCAGGTGACTTGGAGCTTCATGGGGAATGATCTGCTAGATCTTGTGGAGGAATCTAGGTGCTCCAAGTGCATGCACCAGGGCTTGAACGCCACCTTCCTGGCTCTGATCCCGAAGAATGGCTGCTCGGATGAACCGCAGGGTTTCAGGCCCATTTCCCTTTGTAACGTTGTCTACAAAATCCTTGCAACTATCATGGTAAACAGGCTCAAGCCGATCCTGCCGGATCTCATTGCCCCGGAGCAAACTGGCTTTGTCAAAGGATGGCAGATCACCGATGGCATCATAGTGGCCCAGGAAGTGATTCACTCCCTGAAAAGCTCTCGTGCCCCAGGCATGCTTATCAAACTTGACCTGGCCAAGGCGTTTGACCGGCTTAGCTGGAATTATCTGGCAGGCATCCTTAAAGCCTATGGTTTTGACCAAAGATGGATAAATTGGATCCTGTCTATGGTTGGCTCTCTAGTCATGTCAATTCTGCTAAACAGCTCCCCCTCTGAAGCCTTCACTCCCTCCCGTGGGCTAAGGCAGGGAGACCCCCTGTCTCCCTTCCTCTTCATCCTAGCTGCAGAAGGCCTAGGCAGATTGGTCAAGGCTCAAGTCTCCAGGGAGCAAATAAAAGGCCTCTGAATCTGCGGAGACGACATCCCGGTCTCGCACCAACAATTTGTAGACGATGTGATGCTATATGGACAAGCCACTCTGAAGGAGGCCCAAAGAATTATCAAATCCTTATCTCAATTCAGCAAAGCCTCTGGAATGGAGATTAACAAGGATAAATCGGAAGTGTTTTTCTTCAACACCTCGCTGGCTGCCCAAAGATTCCTGGCATGCACTCTAGGCTTCAACAGGGGAACCTTCCCATCAAAATACCTGGGTATTATGCTGCATGAGCATCAATTCCGGTCGGCCAACTGGGATCTACTAATAAAAAAAATCCGAAATAAAATGGAGAACTGGACCCATCGCTCATTGAATGCCCCAAGTCGGATAACCCTCTTGAAAGCAGTTCTGTAGGCCATCCCCAACTACCAGCTCTCGTGCCAAGCTATCCCTAAGACTGCAAGCCAAAAGCTGGTTACCCTGTTCAAAAACTTCCTCTGGCAGGGGACTAGCAAAACAAGAAAGTGGGCCCTAATCTCATGGGAGTGGCTTAGCCAGCTCCCCAAAGACGGTGGTTTAGGGCTTCGCGACCCCTTCGTCCTCAACCAAGTCATGGGCGCGAAGCTCTAGTGGAGGTGGCTTCAGGGTGGCCCTGACCTTTGGAAGGTGCTATGGGAAAGAAAATACGATGCGGTAGGGGAAACCGAAGAAAGACTGAGAAGCACGACAGAGACCAGAGGCTCTGTAATCTGGAACCTGGCGAGAGGCAGCAAAGACCTGATAAGGGATCACAGTTTTTGGGAAATTCGAGCAGGGGACAAAGCCAGATTCTGGGAGGAATCTTGGTAGCAACGCGACCGCCTCATACAAAAAGACAACCTCCATGCCATCCTTGCCTTCTCGTCCCAGACTGGGGCTTCAACTGTTGGCAATTTCTGGAAGCCAGACGAGGAAGGATACTGGCGCAATTGGAAACACAAAGAGGACTGGGAAGGAGCACCAGAAACCGACAGATGGCAAGATTACTATACAGAGATGGCATCTCGGAAAATAGCAAGGAAAATAGGGTCTGACATCCTCAGATGGGGTAAACGAATTCAAGGAAATTTCACAATAGCAGAAGCCTACTACCTCAAAATCAATCAAAATCATCAACCGGAAACAAATCAATGGAAAAACCTTTGGAAAATCAAGCACTGGCCTAAAGTCTCTTTTTTCATTTGGACCATTCTTCACGGCAGAGCGCTTACCTGGGACCAGATTCTGAGGAAGGGAAGCCAAGGCCCATCCCGCTGTGCCCTCTGCATCTCCCAAGAGGAAACCATGGAACATTTGATGAACCGCTGCTCCGTCAGCATCTCCCTGTGGGAAAGCCACCATAAATTGTTTGAGCGCCATCATAGAAACCATCAAAACATCGTAAGCACCATAGTCAATTGGCCGAGAAATCCTTACCAGAATCCAGTGGTCAATCGCGCTTGGCTCCTCTCCGTCGGGTTCCTGCTCTGGAATATCTGGAAAGCACGGAATGGGGCAATTTTCAAGGCAGAAACCCAAACCCCCGCAGCAATTTGGAACAAACCATTAGAAACACTTGGGAAACAATCCTAATGGAAAGCTGGAAGGACGAAGACTAGCAGGCATCGACAACGGAGGAGGTAATCCTGAAAAGACTAGAGGTCAGCCAGAGTATGGCAAATGGGGGAGTTTCACGAAAAGAACAGACCAAAGTAGTGGCCGAAAGCAACCAGTACCGACACCCCCCATAGGGATTCATAAAGCTAAACTTCGACAATGCTGCAAAACACAACCCAGGAGAGGCTAGCATTGGGGGAGTCTTTAGAGACGCTGGGGGAAACACTCTAAGAACCTTCGCGATGGACTGCGGGGAAGCCTCAAATAATGAAGCCGAGCTGCACGCCCTGAAACGGGGCCTGGAAATTTCTCTTCGGGTCAATTTCAAGTGCCTCCAAATCGAGGGTGACTCGAAGCTGGTGATTGACATGGTTAGGAAGCTCCAACAGAAACAACCAGTGGAGAAAATCAGCAAAAGCTGGAGAACAGCTTGGCTCGTCAGCGAAATTGGGAAGCTCCTACCCAGAATAGACTACCTCCTCCCGACTCACACCAGGCGTGCAGGTAACAAGCCAGCGGATTGGCTTGCGAATTGGGGCTGCCGGAATCGGGGCAAAGAAATCGACAGCGAAGGTCTGCCTCATCTGCACCCGGAGGAGAATTCTCGACTTCAACAATTGCTTGACGTTGATAAAGGTGGTAAAGGCACGATAGAGATGAACGGTCAGGATCAGGCGGCACGCAGCAGAGGCGGAGAAAATCTGCAACAGCTGGGAACGGACAGCACATCTGTGGGAACAGGCAGAGGAGAAAGGCATGAACAAATCGGGCAGGTGACGGGGCATGGCAGGTCTGGTCGAAGGGACGGAGAAGACGTGCGAACTGAGACAGCATTAAGGAAGGATCTGGAGCCAGCTCCGGAATTCGGTATAATGGACAGAGGAAGGACGACAGGTGGCATCAGGAGTACAGGAAGGCTACGGCAAGAGTAGCCGGAAGGATATTGGAATAATGACGCATAAAGCGGGAAGGTCAAGTCACGCCACTTCCCGAGATAGGGAGGCCGGAATGCCTGACGGAAAATTAAATGGCCAAGTGGAGGCCGGAAAACTAAACAGCCAAGTGGAGGCCCGGTTGACAGGACAACGAGTTAATAAGCCCGAGGAAATAGATGGAAGGCTCATTCAGTTTGGTAAGAACGATGAAAAAGAGCGGAAAGGCGCCTGCTCGACTCTGCGACCAACCCTCCTCCTCGGCTCCGGCAAGAAAAGGTGGTATGTTTCCCATCGTCTTCGTCCTTCAGACATTATGCATGCTTGTTTCTCCGTTCTCTTTGCCTGGCCAGAAATGCTCTGCCCTTGCGCGCAGAATCCCAGTTGCAGAGATGAAAATGGCCCTCCGGGTACTCTTTTGTTTCTCCTCCCCTCCTCCCGAGATGGGGAAGATTTGCTCCATACTAGTTCTGTGCCCTGTTCTGAGAGTCAGGCTGCGTGGGGGGCATTGCCGGGTCTTGCCGTGCTCCAGGAGGGTCCTCGCACCCCTGGTCTTTTCTGCTCCCTGGCCTTCTTCCGTGGTCTCTACCACGATTGCTATTCTTCCCTGCTGGCTAAGGCCGTCAGGTTTCGCCACTTCGCCGGGTGGGGGTCTCTCCGGGCTCCTGTGAGAAGGTGGTGGGTCTTTAGCCGTCGCGCCTGGAATGGTGTTGCTACAAGGACCCGGGCGTCCATCCATGCTGAGCATGCCGCTTCAAATGAACAGGCCTCGATTGTGCTCCATCTCTCTCGCACTGACCTGTGGTTTTCTGCTGTGACAGGTCGAAAAGCTTCCTCAATTCCCAAGTCCCCGGTCCGTGGTAAGATGGCTCCAAGGAAGATCAATTCTGCTAAGAAGAGGGAAGATGGCACCAGTAGCCATTCGAACAAAAGGGGCAGGAAGCCCGACTTTGACAAGCTCCTTCACCTGATAGATGGATACATGACTGGCATTTCTCCTGAGGTCCGCTCTCTAATCCATGGGTGGGAGCGCGAGCTGAGGGAAATCAGCGCGAACCAAGAGATCCCCCGCGAGGACTGGGAAGTGATCACAGACCCAGGCACCTCAAGAGGCAGGAACACGTTGTTTAATAAAACACTCCAATTCTACTGGATCATGAAACATGTGGTTGGCTGGGCTATGGAGGTAAACCAGGCTGTTCGAGAAGAGGAGGATGAAGAGCGCAAACAGGCAGAGGAGCTCCTCAAACGCCAACTGACGGAAGAATCAGCCAACATAAAGAACATTCTCCTGAAAGAGATCGCGGTTGTCCAAGTCCAGGCAGCCAGGAACCATCTGCTGCTAAAGGACATGGAACAATTGGTGCTGGAACTCAAATGGGCCATAGAGCAGAAGATCCTGAAGCCGGGCGCTAGCGCCCCTAAGCCTGCCCCGGGTAACTTGTCGGACGAAGATTAGCTGTGTTGTGTCTTCTTTTGTTTATTTTGTTGATGAATCCAAACTGTATCTGGGTGTCGAGTTATGTTAATGTCGTTAGCCTAGATTTTAATAGGCGAAACAATGGTTATGACAGGAAGAAGGAACATAACATTTTTAAATTTTGGTCAGGTTTTAAGGCCGAAAGGTGGCGGTCTGGTTTCCTACGGGCAGATCTGCCACCTGAACTCTAGTATGCTGTAATTTTGTTGTTATCCGGAATGAAGAATGCCTAACTTTACAAAAAAAAAAAATTATAATAATAATAATATTTGTATTACCATAGTTATTTTCTTCTTATTATTATTATTATTATTATTATTATTATTATTATTATTATTATAATATATTTATCAATATGAATATTAATTTTATGTTTAATATTAGATTTTCTACCATTAATGTTTATTGGTGTTTTTCAATGAAGTCGTCTACGGAGGCAGAGGAATTTCCCAGACGACCAAAAGTCGCCGTAATCTGGGCAAAAAAAAAACTTGTTTAGGGAGTGTTCAAATCACGTTTTTAATGGTGGAAATGGATTCAGGACCATCAAAAATGTCAAGGACACATAAAATTATGAATTTTAACAGCTTTTACTTGGATTTACAAAAATCCCTGCCGATTTTTTGAAAATATGGTGAGAATTTCCATAACTTTCACAGAAAAAAAAAAAGCATAACTGTTAGACTACGAGTTTTTCAATCACACTTATTAAAGTGGTTGAGTTTATAATAGTAACAATTTCTTATTAATCCATTTGGTTTGTTGATCACATAGGTTTATAATATTTATCCCTTGGGTTTACTAATTCCGTGGGTTTATAATATTAAAGTTTTGTGTTTATTAATTCCTTCGGTTTATAATATCTAGGTTTATATTATTAATAATCTCTTAGGTTTATAATATTTTTTTTTAACAAGAACGGTTATGGTGTTTCATTATCTGCTTGGCCAATGGCCACAAATTCTGTTACAAAATGAGGAGCGCTTTCCAACATGCTGTTCTGCCAGAAGGGGAATGGCATTTTCTCTTATCCTTTTCCTCTTTTTACATTTTTCAAAATAAACTTTGAATGCTAATTGTCCTAGATGGAAAATGCAGACAAACTGATTTAATAATAAACAGTAAAACATATTTTTTCATGGGATAGGAGACCACAGAGAATCTTCGTTTCTGAGGACGGTTCCAGCTTCTAGGTGGGCAGCAATATTTGCTTGGGCGTCTGCTGCTTTGTTGTTTGCTCTTAAGACATGAAAGTATGTCAAGCGAAGCGATTTCGAGATACTTTTGATTCTGTAGAGAAGCCTTGCTAGATGCAGATCAGAGGGGTTGGAGTTGGTCACCACAGCTCTTATAATAACTTGGGAATCACCGAGAATGTTTGCTTCCCGAATTCCCAGCTCCTTGAGGAAGATTACCCCTTGCAAGAGGGCAAGAGCCTCGGCTTGCATGCTTGATGTATGACCAAGCCCCCAGGCAAAGTTATGAGAAGAAATATTGCCTGGCATGATAATGTGACCACCTGCCCCAGCTTTCCCAGGATTCCCTTTAGCTGCTCCATCAAAAAAGAGAGAAGGAATTAATTGATTGGACAGCCATTCCTGGAATTCAATCTCAGTTTTTCTGATTTGCCAAACTTCCAGTTCTGGAGGTGGCCTTCTTGGTTTATGGAAGTTAATCTTGAAGGCTGTTCCCAGCTCTCTGTCCTGTTGGCTGAGGTTTGAATCGTCATCTATGCCTTCCAACCACTCACTTAGTTGGGACTTCACTGTATTAGCTACTATTCTGTGATCCTGAGCTTTGTCTCGAAAAATCCTCCTGTTCCTTTCTAGCCAGATCTGCCAACTAGTGAATTTTGGCAAAGCGCTCCATGCTGCTCTGATCTTTTTGTTCTTTGGTTGAGCACCTGGGTATCTGTCCATCCAACCTGCAAACAGCTCTTGAACTGAAGTGGGGAAATTAAAATCAAGATGCCAATTGTCCAGCAGATCTTGCCAAACAGATTTAGTGAAATTACACTCGATCATTATATGGAGAGCGGTTTCAAAATTTGATTTACACATGACACATCTGGATGGTCCCTTAAATCCTCTGATTTGAAGTCTGTCCTCGGTAAGAATTTTTTGGTGGCTAACAATCCAGCAAAAATGGTCGATTTTTGGTATGGACGGGAAATTCCATATCCCTGCCCAGGGAGCTGGGTTGGGAGGGACGTTTGGACGCTCTAAGAACTTGTAGTAACCCTGTTTGACTGTGTAACCAGAGCGACTGTTTTCCCAGCCTCTTGCATCCTTTCTGTTGGCGTGGAGGGGAGCCAATCCATGGAGATGAGCTTTGAAGTTAGTCCATTCATTTTCCAGATCGCTGGGCACTGGCAACCGCTTCCAGCCCGTCCAGTAATTCTCTGTCCATTCTGACAGATCCCACAGCGTGTGTATGTGCGCTGCCTCCATCCAATTTCTGAGCGCTGTAAAATTGCCTGCGTCTACCAAAGGGGGGCGATTCATTATTTTGTCCTTCCAAACCTGCGTTTTCTTACCATTACCGGGAATCCAATGGGCACAGCTGTTAATCATCGGCGCGATTTTGCTAAGGAGAATGCTGAGATGCGATCTGGTTGATTCTTTGGGGTGGTCTAAGCACCGGAGCCTTGGGCCTCTAAAATACTTTTTCCAAAGTGCAATCTGAGCCCAGCTAGGATTCGGGGCGATAATTTTCCATGCTAGTTTGGCTCCCATAGCAAGGTTTTTGGCAAACAGATCTTTGAGATTTAATCCTCCTTCAAGATAAGGTTTTGTGACTGTATCCCAGTTGATTAGAGAGAATTTCTTGTCATTATGCTTGCCTCCTCTCCAAAAAAATCCCCTGATTAATTCATCCATTTTTTTTATAGTTCCCACTGGAGCCAGAAGGACCGCAAATCTGAAGATCGGAAGGCTGTTGAGGACCGCTTTGATGAGCACAGCTTTGCCAGCGATGTTAAGCCAAGAGGAACCCCAGGAATTCATCTTCGATTTGAATTTATCTATGAGGGGATTCCAGTCTTTGCTTGTCACTTTCTTGTTGAAGACTGGCAGCCCAAGATACTTGAAAGAGGACCAACTATTGGAGGCAGAAAATCCCAAACATCTAGCTATGGAGGATGCAGTGGAAGCAGGAGTATTCCAACAAAAGATCTGGCATTTCCCCTTGTTTAGCTCACTGCCTGAGATTCGACAGAAGTCATCCAATACTGCTTTGAATTTGATGGCTGATTGAAGAGTTGCAGCTCCCAGGAGAAGAGTATCGTCAGCGAAGAGTGCATGATTGATGCGCTTCACTCCTCTTGCAATGCACAATCCGTTAATAACATGATCCTGCTGCTTTTTGTTCAGATAAAAACTAAGAACAGAGGCTTGAATGACAAAGAGGAGGGGTGAAAGAGGGCACCCCTGCCTCAGCCCTCTAGTAGCTTTGAAAAATTCAGCGGCCCTTCCATTCACTAGAGGAGCAATCCAGGGCTCCGCAATACAGGCTTTTATCCACTTTATAAAGCTTTGCCCAAATCCCATTTTAAGCATTACATCAAACAAAAATTTATGATTAACACGATCAAATGCATTCGATAGGTCGAGTTTGATGACCATACCTCTTTCCTTACGATGCTGACTGGAATGGATTGCCTCCTGGACCAGCACGAAATTGTCTACTAGCTGTCTGCCTTTGATGAATCCCCCTTGATTGTCCGGAATGATTTTGGGGAGGAATCTTTTCAGCCTGTTTGCTATCACTTTGGTGATCACTTTGTACCCGATGTTGCATAGAGAAATTGGGCGGAATCTGCTGAAGGTGTTTGCCCCCTTTTCCTTAGGGATGAGAGCTAGGAATGCCGAATTAGTGCAGCCTCCAATCTTCTGACAGTTCTGTGATTTCTGGATCATTTTGATGAATTCCTTCTCAATAATCTGCCAACATGTTTGTAAGAATCTAGGGGTGAAACCGTCCGGGCCCGGGGCTTTATCCGGATCCATGGCGAATAGAGCCTCCTTGACTTCTTTGGGTGTGATTATGCCTTCCAGAGCCTGATTGATTTTGGGTGAGATGATCTTAGGAACAGCATCTAAGAGGCTGAGATTATGATCTGCTCTGATATCCTCTCTGTACAGATTCTCAAAATGCTCAGAGGCTGCTTTTTTTATGCTAGCAAAGTCCCTTAAAACACTGCTTTCTTCTTTTATTTCTTTGATAGAGTTCCGGCCTTTCCTAGCTTGAGCCTGCTTGTGAAAAAAGGAGGTATTCCTGTCTCCGGATTTAAGCCAAAGACTTCTAGATTTGAGTCTCCAATACTCTTCTTCGGCCAGGCATGCTTTATGAAAGTTTTGCTGAAGCTTGGCCTCCTTTTCCAGGTCTTCATTTGAAATATCAGCTGTTTCTAGCTGGAGGTGATGCCGTTCCAGATCTGAGTGAGTTTTTTTCCTTTCCTCAGCTGGATTGGGCAAGGTCCTGGCCCAATTTTTTAGCATGGCTTTCACTCTTCTGAGTTTTTCTTCCCATACAAAGAAGGCAGAGCCCTTGACTGGGCTTTTCCAGCAGTCTCTGACCTTATCCATGAAGTCTGCCTCCTTGATCCAGAGAGAGCAGAATCTGAATGGAATAGGCCCCAGATCCGGAGGAGTCAGTAACTCCAGGCTGATTGGTTTGTGGTCTGATGTACTGTTGTGCAGGATGCGCGATCTAGCTTCCAACCCAATGAGTAGGAAGGAGCTTTGAACCAGGAAGCGGTCCAATCTTGCCGCTATGTGTCCCGGCCCAGCCCTTTTGTTTGACCATGTGAACTTGCCGATGGTTGGCTTAATATCGATCAGGTCCCAGCCTTGCATGAGATCCTCTACTGTTTCTCTTGCTGGATCCCTGACAATACTGCCTCCTCTCTTTTCTGATGGCAGGAGGGTGAGATTGAAGTCTCCTGCAATGATGATGTTCTCCAAGTCTTCCCGGTCTGCCAAATTTTTTATGGAGTCCCAACATAATTTTTTTTCACCTGCATTATTTGGAGCATATACATTGACTAGACTCATAATTGTATTAGATTCTAGATGATGCAACTTTAACAATATCCAATGAGTATTTAGGGTTTTATAGATGAGGGAGAACTTATGAGGATTCCAGAGCGACCCAAGTCCTCCTGAAGCTCCTCGAGCCGAGGTTGCATGCGCGCCATCTTTTTTCCAAAACTTTCTACTTGCTTGGAGGAAGGATGATTCCTCCATCTTAGTCTCCTGGATGAGGAGGATGTCTGGGGATTCCTGCCTTATCAGACTTCTCATCGCCTCTTCCTTGACTTTGGATCCCATACCCCTACAGTTCCAGGAGACAATCTTCATTACTTATTTTTGTTGTGGAGAGCTCCTTTGGAGCTCTGGATTGGGGCCTTCTTCGTCTTCGGAGTTTTTGATAGGAGTTTCTCGAGCGTAGGCTGGCTGCCCTGGAGCTTGTCTTTGTATGTTTCTTGTTCCCTTTTTTCTTTTGAAGACATTCGGCCTCTTGTAGATCTTCTGGGGGTGGATTGTGATTCCCCTATTTCCCCTTCTTCCTCCGACTCGTCGGATTCATGGGTTTCCTCCTCGTCTTCAGATGTCTTTTCTTTGGGAATCTCTGGTTCACTTTTAGATTTAGTCGGGGAGACTTCTTTCGGGATTTCAGCATCCTGGGAAACTATGGTTTCTGATCCCAGGATCTCATATCTGTTTCCTTGACTTTCCATGGGTTGCTTCTGAGCAGGCGCTGTTTGGGGTGTTCTGATGTTAGCATTAGCGGCCTTCCTGGAGGTAGTTCTGGATCTCTTCACCTGGTTCCATCCTTCCTCTTTCCCTTTATCTTCAGCCCCTTTGGCCGGGCAGTCTCTGGCGAAATGTCCATAGACTTGGCACTTCCGACATTTGAATGGCAGCTGCTCGTAGTCAAGCTTCTGGATATGTGTCCACGGACCCACCCTTATTTTGACAGCTTCAGGAAGACCAACCTCCAGATCCACCTCCACGCAGATTCTGGCACAGTCATACTGGTCTCTATTGTTGGCCGTATCAATGAATTTCCCGAGGGTGTTCCCGATGTGCTTTAGGGAATCCCAGTTCCAGCAATGGACCGGAAGATTGGGGAGTCTTACCCATACTGGGACTGCTGAAGGCACGTCCATTGCCGGATCGAAATCTGGCGTCCATTTGTTCAGGTATAACCCTTGAGGTCCCATGAAATATGGTCCATTTCTGAAAATGAGATCTTTGTCTTCTTTTTCTGAGATCTTAGGTTTATAATATTAATAATCTATTGGGTTTATTAATCGCTTTACTTTAAATATTAATTCCTAGGGTTTATTAATCCCTTTGGTTTCAAATGTTAATTGTTAGGGTTTATTAATCCCATGTGTTATTAATATTGATTCCTTGGGTTTGTTGTTCCTTTATGTGTATAATATTTATATTTTAGGTTTATAATATTAAACCCTGGGTTTATTAGTCGCTTTCGTTTATAATATTAATAATTCATTGGGTTTATAATTTAATTCCTTCAGTTTATTAATCTATTGGGTTTAAACTATTGAATCCTAAGCATTATTAATACCTTGGAATCAAGATTTAACACAGAAGAGATTAATACACCTCCGAAATTAATAAACTCTAAGATTTAAACTATGAGTATTTAAACTATGAGATTTTTAAAACTAAACCCTGGGGTTTAAAATTTATAATATATTATTATTACATATTATATTATTAAATTAATTATATATATATATATATATATATATATATATATATATATATATATATATATATATATATTATTTAATAATATAATATGCAATAATAATATATTATAAGTTTTAAAACTTATAATATATTATTATTGCATATTATATTATTAAATAATATATATATATATATATATATATATATATATATATATATATATATATATATATAAAAGTTTAATATGTAGTTAATATTATTAATATACTCCAAATAAATATATAAAATATATTGACAATGATATTATAAATATATAATAATTATTTATTATAACATTATAACAAAGGTAAATACATATATTTAACAATAATATAAATGTTAATATTATGTTATATGTGAATTATATTATTGTTTTAAATATAATTATTAATATATTAACAAAAATTTATGTAATCACTCATATTATATTGATATACAAAATAATGTTAATATAAGATGTATAATTATATAAATAAAAAGGTAGGACTATTATTATTTATATAGTAATTAATAATAAGAAATAGTTAGCCTTTAAAAGAATAAACTTAAGAGTTATTAATATGGGGGTGCATACCATCAACATATATCAACCACATTGAGAAATGTGGTTGCAGATGTGTTTGATATAGGATTACCATTGGTAAATGTCATTGTGTTAGTTTGATAATATTTCACTTACACATGTTTACAGGGAGTGTAGCGTGGTGGTCGATGGACTCTAAAAAGGGACCAGATGTTATGTTGGTGTTATGCATTTCAAATTTATGATTGATGAGAAGGTAATGGAGGAGGGTATCATTGAGATGCCTTAAATTTTGATTGGTTAACTTTTTTGTTGCAACATGATGATCTCTTTTAACTTAATCCTAGTTAAATTCCACACATTTATTTATGGAAGATCATGCAGACTGGTATGAGTTATTATGACGTTATGCTTCCTTAGAAGCTGGGTGGGAGTATTGGACTTTATGTTGATCATGTCTTTTTTATTTTGGACAATTATTCCATTATATATGTATTAGAAATTAATTTTATCTAATATAAAATCCCAACATTTTTTTCCTTCTTAAAAAAGAAAAAAGAAAAAAGTGCATGGTTTGTGTGATGGAGAGACAAGAATTTTTTTTTTCCTTATATCAAGAATTATCGAAAAAAAAAAGCTATTGTGCAAGTGCCATCCCATAGGGGTTTCTGAAGGCATGCTTGCATAGTCTATGTGCCATGGCCACGATAGCATCCGACGCTGCCAAGGGAGGACCACACGCCATGGATATGGTTGCCCGCCTTTTGCTTCATTCACTATTGTTGTCTTTTTTTAATAAATGTAATTTTACATATTAATAATGTATTTGAAGCATATATTATAAATTTATGGTGGTGTTGTTTTTAAATTATTTTTTAAGCTACAATATATAGGATATTAAAAACTATTGGCATACAATTTTTCTTCCATTAAGTCTAACTCTGTTTCATTCTCTATTGTTGTACTTTTTTAATAAATGTAATTTTACATATTTATAATGTATTTTATGCATAGATTATAAATTTATGGTGGTGTTGTTTTTTAATTTTACAATATATAAGATATTAAAAATTATTGGCATACAATTTTTCTTACGTTAAGTCTAACTCTTACACATGTTTTTTAAAGCTTTTTTTAGTTATAATATAGAGGACATTAAAAAAATTGACATATAGTCTTTTAGATAACACTTAAGGCCTACATATTTCCTTCATACTAGATTACACATCTATAAAAATAAAAAATTTAAATTTTTATGGTTAAAACTTTACTAAACATTTGAAATAATGTAACTATTTTACATTTTGGTTATATTTTTCAATCAATTTTGTCTAAAATTTAACAAAAATTTGTTGGAATTACAAATTTAGGTTGTGTAGTCTATACAATTCAACTACCCAAGGGGAGTTTTAAGACATGCTATCCATGTATGCATTCAAAAACACAACTTAAATAATGACTGAATTTGGATGGAGCTCCTTTTCTCTAAGGTTTCCATAGTAAATTTGGAGGGGTTTGGTGATAGGGTTCTCGCAGTTGATCTGAAGCTTCATGGTTTTGTTTAGCTTGATGGAAGCTCTTTTGTTTTCCATCTCGGTTTGTGGAAAATATACCAAGTTGTATGATCATGATGAGGTTGTGGATTATTCACTTAGTCCCTTAGACGATATTTCTATATGGCCAACCTACGTGTCTATCCTTTTGACATGGTAGGTAGGGATGTCATTCCCTATCTGAGCATGCAATATCTAGTGGATCTAGTTTTGGTACAGAATGACACCCACGTCACTAAGGTTTAATTGTATTCAAATCCTCCATTGTGATCATTTCTCTATGTGAGCATGACAACCGATGAAACTTCTTTGTATTATTCCTTGGGTAACACCCTACATACTCACATGGTGTGGACATACCCTCTCTCTTTTTCTCAATGTCTCACCATGTAGTGGTTTCTTTCATGGAGGAGTTTCAACAAGGCATTACTTAGGAAGCGAAAAATTTAGGGTTTTTTAGCATGAATATTTCCACATTCATGAACTTGATGTAGAGGAAATCGTCTGGTATACTGTGTGCTTTTACTGATATTCCCAATGCTTTGGGTGAACACTTCACCCATTAGAATCTTAATGTCCTTGAAGATGGGTGAAGTGTTCACCCGAAATGTGAGGCATATCAATAACAACACATAGTATACCAAAATATTTACTCTACATCAATTTAGGGTTTATTGGTAGCTATCTTTCCAATGACATGATGAACAACATTCTAGGATCCAACTAGGAACTACTACATAAGTAGGCCTAGGATCTAGTAAGGAATTGTTACATAAGTAGGTCGAGGCTCCATCTGGAAAAGGAATGGAAAAACCAGGCAGGAAATGTATTAAGAGGAAAACTAAAGAATTTAATCTAGCCCTTGGTGAAAGCATCTAGTTGGATGACATTGAGGTTGTGGAATCAAATGTTGTTATGGGTAGAATCATGAGCCAAAGAATGTCAGATGCGGTCATCAAGATGTCGACTGACACTTTTTTCAAATCCTTTTTGGGTTACTCTCTGTGGTTTTGACTCCTGGCCAGGGGGTCGATGGCCTAGATAACACATTTTAGATCAGATGTAGAATGACTGCTCCAAGTTCACTGGGAATGGGGAAACTAAGTTTTCACTCTTAAAAAGTTGTCAGTTGATTTTGATGCATGATCCATTCATAATGGGTCTGTGTCAATTTAGGTTTGGTTGTCGGGTCTTCCATTGATATACTGGTCTTCAGACATGTTCAGAGAGATTAGTAATACCATAGATTATTTCATTCAAGTTGACTCCACCTACTTGGAATAAGGGGATTTGGGCATGGCTTGTATACTGGTGGGATTAAATTTAGGCATGGAATTAGATGACATGATTACAATGAAATAGGAAAGGCACACATTTAAACAGTCTCTCGATTACGAGCGAATCTATTTCTAATGATGTGTTTGTTTCCACTCTTATCGAAACTTGGGAAAATGTTGTAAAATGGGTCTAAAGAAGTTGAAGTGGGTCTATAGAGATACATGTATAATGGGGAAACTCAAGCAAGACAAGGTGATTTTTCTTTGCCAATTGGGGTATGTATACCAAATATGGCCACCCAGTTCTGGTTCAGACAGGGGTATCTTCAAACATGGCATCGCTTTTACGGATGAGATAGTTGGTGATTTTATCTCCTATTTCCTCTCAAGTGGATTTGGTTCCTCCATATATGCCTTCCATCTCTCTTTATATTTTTCTTTTAGAGGGTTTTGCTTCTAATTTTTCTGCTCCTCTTCCCGAGTCAGCCAAGATCTAGTCTCCTTTACAAGAGCATTCAACTATTCCACAATGGTTTCTTGAAAGGATGAAATCTCTCTCCTCTTGTTGTCTCAGTTTCTCAATTTCCCTCCCTTGTTTTCCCACCAACTTCCCCTCTACATTTAACCTTATCATTACCCACGTCAGTTGGCTCCCCTACATTGAATAATTATTACTTGAAATCATGAATAGTTTCAGAAGACTTGGATTCATCCTTTTTTATAGAAACTTTGAGCTAAGGGTTGCAGGTACTATTTGAAATCTCCGATAAGTAATCTATCCACCGACGAAAATATATTATTTACATAGCTTAGCAGAATTCGAAGACAAATATTTGGTCACATAACATAAATCCGTTCTTGGGACCCTTAGAGAATCAACCCTCGATGTGGTGGCAAAATGACTACCCTCTCTTTGAATTATCAAGGATTGGCCAATCCCCGACAATCCCTCACCATAAAGAGATTGGTGGATCTACATAATCCTCAGGTTATTTTTTTCTAATCAATAATGATGGATGGTGATCGAGCTTGTACCCTTATTGCAAAATAATTTTGCAACTAGATTATTATTTCTTCATATTTGGTTAGACACATGAGGGTTTAATATCGAGGTGGAATCCTCATTTCTTGCATCTTATTTAAGTGTATTCCATTTGAGGTGGATTGTGTCTCAGCTTCTGGTCTATTGGTTTGAATATGAAATTGTGATTTCCGAACAGATAAGGGCCTTATGAGGATTGTCAAGTTTTTTGGACTTCCATTTTTGATAACCCTTGCATTGAACATGAACATATCATAATATGGATGGGGGGGGGTCTAATTTTTTCTTTAGGTTCTATAGAAATCTAGGAGACGACGACCACGGTCAATCCATTGTCAATTTTTTTCCTTGAACATTTGGATTCCTTGGGCCTCCTTGCATTCAAGTTGTAAATCTATCACTGATGTGGAGAAATAACATATATGGGGTTGATTAGGTGGATAAGAGAATTGATTACTTTATTATTACATAGGCATTTTTGGTGACTAACCTTCATCTAAGACAATGGCCAACCACTAGAAAAGATTCAAATCACAACCTTGCTACTTTTAGAATTATCCTTTGGTCCAACTAAGCCTCCAAGCCCCTTCAAACTCTATCCTCACTAGTTTAAGGACCCCTCATTTCACTAAGAAATCAAATATGTTTGCCAAGTCTTTGATCCCTGTGTTGAATTTTTGGCTCAAATTCAATTCCAATAGAATCTTAAAGAGTGAAATCAACAGTCTCATTTTCACCCAAGAAAAAGAGGAATCGAGATTGAAAGACACTTGTTGAAGAAGGGGCTTAAATCAAGGACTTGTGTGCCTTGGAAATCTCTACTCAAACCCCAAACAACCTCATATCCCAAATTGCTTTTGAGGAGACAAAATAAGACCATTTTATTGGACAAAGAGGAGTGACATATTAATAACCAGGCCCTCTGGCTAAATGTTAGAGATGAGAACACTAAGTTATTTCATCCCTTTTCCAACTAATGGAAGTATATAAACACCATTTAGTATATTGATCATGGGAATTCACCCATAGCCACTTCTCATTCATAAATTACTGCTAGATGTATCAAGTATTTTTCATCCTTCAGGGAAGACATAAGGGAAACCATAACATAAATTCGAATTATTGCATATGTCTTTTCCAAGTTTCTAGAGGAAGGGGAGAGTGATTCACTCAAGGCAGAAGTCTCCAAAGTAGAACTTGAATCCTTTCTCCATAGTATCTATAAAGGGAAAATCGTTAAGCTTGATGGAATTTCAGTGGAGTTGTACATAGGCTGTTTTGATTTTATAGGTGATGACTACTCAATATCATTGAATACTCCAATATTTCTAGGCAAGTGTTGGATCCTTTTAACACTATTTTTGTGCTCTAATTTTGAAGGTTGATAACCCAACATCCTTTAATCCATTTAGGTCAATCTCCCTATGCAATAGTATTTATCGGATTATCTTCAAAATCATTGCCAACAGGATGAGGGACACTCTCTTGGATCACATCTCTCCATAACAATTTGGTTTTCTCCAATATACGTAGATTCATGAAACCATAGTTATTTCCAAAGAAGGCCTTCACAACATTCACACCCTGAAGCTCAAGGTTTTCACTGTCAAGGTGGACCTCTCCAAAGCCTTTGATAGGGTGAATTGGCTATATATTTATCTCCTTTTGCTCCATTTAGGCTTCAGGTTTAATTTGTTCTTTTGGGTCCTAAATTTCCTAATTTTCACCTCTTTTGCAACCCTTGTCAATGGAGCCACCTCAAATTTCTTCCATTCTAGTCGAGGATTAAGACAAGGTTTCCCTCTACCCCCCCTACTTTTCCTTTGGGTTTTGAAGAGTATATGTAGATTGATATGTGATGCCTCTTCTGGACAAAATTTTCAAGGGTTCAAAGTAGGTTCCTCCCTTAAAATCTCTCATCTCCTTTTTTTTGGATCATATTCTTATATTCAATGATGATAATGTGAGGAATATGGCTACTCTATAAAGGCTCCTTACAACCTTCTATGAAGAAACTAGCATGATTGTGAATAATAAAAAACCTGCTTTTTTTTGTTGGGGGCTATCAAAGCTTAAACAAAAAAATGCCTATGCAAATTTTCAAATTCCTCCAACACTACTAGAGGAGGTAACGAAATACCTTAATTTCATCCTTAAGGAAAAAAAATACCTTTTTGTAGATTATAATTGTCTCTTAGGGAAAAAAGAAAAAGTCTATATGTTTGGTGTAACAAGTGGCTCTCTTGAGCAAGTCACTTGGTTCTTATTAAGACTATCATAGAATCAATTCATGTGTATTGTTGAACTCTGAGTTGGGTTACCAAAGGTATATTAGCAAGGATGAAACATATTTCTCTCAAAGTTCTTTGGGTAGGTGAACAGGACATCAAAACCTTTTCCCTTACCTATTAGAATTTTATTTCATTGTCCAAGACTTTGAGGGTTCAAGGATAATAGATCTAAATCTATTCTCTTGAGCTTTGGATGCAAAGGGTTCTTAGAAACTCTCTATAGGTGTTTGTCTTTAGGTTGAGATTCTCATCGACGAGCACATTAACCCATATCCATTAGTGGAATGGATACGTTCCACTTGAAAATATCACAAGAATGGTTTGCCTTTCTCAAAATCCCTAATTAAAGTTTTCCGTGTTATGTCTAAGAGATTATGTTGGAAGGTCAAGAATGTTGCTGACATTGTTATTGGTTGACACCCTTGGGTGGGGTGTGGAAATTAATACATTCTTCGTTATCCTATTATTGACCGCCTAAATACACAGGGAATTTTCAATTTGGCTAACATATCTAAAAGGAGTGGATTTCAAGGACCTGACCAAGGGATTTATGGCAATGATATTGATATTCCTACATATTTTTCCCAAGACTAGAATCATTGTATTGGAGACCTCTCTTCTTCCCAAGTTCTTCTCTCATATCAGCATAACTCTCTGGTCTGAACCCCTCATAAGTTTGGAAGGTACACATGAGAGGTGAGTTATTTGTTTCTCTCTCAAGGTGTAATTGCACAGGTTGGTCCCTTGTGGGCTAAGAAAATTTGGAAGGCCAAATTTCTTACAAAGGATTGGTTATTCATGTAGATGATTGTGCACAATAAGGATCCTACTTGGTACATGATGTAGGAGCATCCAGACTTAGCCAGCGATGTGAAAGTTTGTTCACATGTTGTGGCTAAACGAGTTGAATTTCATTGATGTGATTGGTCAAAAGTCAGTTTTACCGAGAGGGTTGGATCTCTCAAGAAATGAGTTGTATTTCATTATTGTAATAGTTAGAAATTGTCTTATTTTAGGCTCAAAGATAATTTGTTAGCATAGGTTTGTGGTAGACCTAGGAATTAGAGGTTTACTATTAGATTGATTAAAAATAGAGGTTGAATTGTTAAGCATAGTTAGAGTAATATTCAATTGATAAAAGGAAGGAAAAAAATGTAATGAGGGGAGAGAGGATTAAGTGAGTGAGAGCCTAGAATAACCATGTGGATTTCTATTGAAACAGAGGTCTTTTCATATGTTGTAATCAGGCCAAGGCCAAGAGTCTGTAACTACTTTTATTGAGAATAAATGATGCTATGCGTGTGATTAATTAACAATCCTATAGAAATCCTTGTTATGCTTTCATATTCTTTGTATTTGGAGAAGAGTGATTATTCCTTTGTTTTTCTATTTTTCATGCCTAGATCATAGGATTGATAGAAGTCGGAGGCTTTTATATAAGTCTCATTGTTTGATGCACGCTTTAATCCTAGTCGTTGGATCATCGATATCGGATCTACGAAGTGTGTTTACATGGTTTCTGTCCCGCAAGAGAAAATCCAATTTATAAATAGAGGCTTTTAACCTTATCAGGACCATAAGACTGATCAGACTGGCACATTGAACTGGAAGGAGTCTGGCCAAATGGACTTGCGACTTGAAATCGTGCGATTCAATCGTGACTGTTGGATCACGAAAAAATCGTGGCCATTGGATAGTGGAAGCGGTCTTGAAATAGTAAGTGGTATTTTGGGTGGATCAAAAGTCATAAGTTGTATTGAAGGGTAGTTCCCGATCCCATTCACTGTCCAACACGTAGCGTAAGAGTGGAGAGAGAAAACCACTTTATTAGGCAGTTATTCTTCATGCATGTGTCTCGCCCGAAATCTCTGATAGTCGTCAGATCAAATGGATCCAGATCAATGGTCATAAAGGGTCGTGCAAGTTGACTTATCAAGAAATGGAATCATCTGTTGGTTTGAGGGAAAGAGATCAATGGTGGAGATCGAGAGGATTTGATCAGTGACCGGACTTCGGGGGAATAAAGATTGTTGATATGTGATTTAATCTGGATCATTGGTCCACTTAGATTGTGATCTATGGCGTACGACGAGCGCTCCAAATTTAAAAGGTAAAATTCATTGTTTTGGGCTCGTTTCTAAAGGCATTCCGATTTAAAATGAAAATGTCGGGTTATAATAAAAAAAGTGAATTGCTTGGTGATTGTTGGGGTTTCTTAAGCCATTGTTTCCGCCTGCGTCATTTGTTGTATCAGAGCAGAAGTTAAGGTTGATTGCACCAAAAATCCCACCAAGGAGAGGAGTTGGCATTGGTTGAGGAGGACCTGAAGCGAATGTAGTTCTGTTAGAGGAGATCTGAAGTATACATATGAGAATGGAAATAATTGAGACTACTCAGAGAAGAATACTTGATGAAGGAGCTGACAGTGCTAAAGAAGAATCTTATGAGGAAGAAGAAGAGGAGGAAAATGAAACTACCAAAGTTATCAAGATGTTGGTGAAAGCAGGAGGAAAAGAAAAGATGGAAATTCCTATGTGTGAATGGAGTCTCAATACAGAAGAGCTAATGGATTAGATCAATTCATTGGACAAATATTTTGACTATGAAGATGAAATTGACGACAAAAAGAGGGTGAAATTTGTAGTTACCAGATTGAAGGGTCATGCAACTATTACATGGGATGAATTAGAAACATCCAGAACGAGGAAAGGAAAGTCAAAGATCAAGCAATGGGAAAAAATGGTGAGTAAAATGAAAGTGAAATTTATATCTAAATATTATGAGTTAAATATTTTCAAACAATTGCAAAACTTAAGGCAAAAAGGAATGTCTATTAAAGAATACACAAAAGATTTTTATAAATTGAGTATTAGAGCAGGACATGCAGAAGATGACATGGAGAAGGTAGCTAGATATATAAATGGCTTAAGATATGACATCTAGGATGAGATCATCTTGTTGAGTCTAAAGACTATTGAAGATGCCTATCAAGCAGGTTTGAAGGCAGAAGAGAAGATGTTGAGGAAATAGAATCAGAGGAATAGAGGAAAAATCTCAGTAAGAGGTAGAGGAACTACCAGAACAAGGGGACAACAACATCAGCATGAAGCAGGCAGCTCAAGTAGTAGACCACCACAGAGGGGAGAATTTAATAGAGGAAGATTTGCACCTAGAGGAAGAGGCCAAGGAAGAGATGTTCGATGTTACACATGTGGAGAATGGGGACATGTGTCATGGGACTGTCCTCATAATAAAGCAGCAAGTAAGAGGAATGCGAATGTGGCTGAGCCAAAGCCAAAACCATCTCAACTTATGGAAAAGGAAGAACCCCCTAAAGTAGGAGAATCTCTGTTATTGAGAAGGACCTTGCTTAAGAGAGAGAAAGAGATTGAAGAACCAGCGTAGACGAAGAGTTTGTTTAGAACTACATGCAAATCTAAAGTTAAATGTTGTAAAGTGATAATTGACAGTGGAAGCATTGATAACCTTGTTTCTACAGAGATGGTGGACAAGCTAGGGTTGGTAAATACAATACACCCTACTCCTTACAGAGTGTCATGGTTACAGAAGGGACATTAGATTATTATGACAGAACAATGCAAGGTTGAGATACATATTGGTACGTATAAAGATGTGATATTATGTGATGTAATGTCCATGGATGTATGCCAAGTATTATTGGGAAGACCATGGAAATTTGATCGAAACGTTATTCATGATGGGAGGAGAAACACTTATACTCTAGAGAAGGATGGAACTAAACATACACTGCTGCCATTGAAGGATGAAGCTGACAAGGGAGCACTTGAAAACAATGTTATGTTGATGAGTGGGAAGGAGCTATTACAAGAGGTTGAAAAAGGTGAAGAAATGCATTTTGCTGTCATAGGGAGACCTAAGGTAATTTTGACTTCCACAAACTTAGATGATTTACTTGAAGAAATCAAAACTTTGTTGAATGATTTTGTTGATATTGTTGTGGATGAGTTGCCAAATGCATTGCCACCAATCAAGAGTATTAGTCATCATATTGATCTAATACCAGGAGCAAGTTTTCCAAACAAAGCAGCATACAGATTAACTCCTCAAGAGAATGCAAAAGTTGGAAGACAAGTGCAAGAATTGATGGATAAGGGGCTAATCAGAGAAAGTCTTAGTCCATGTGTTGTACCAACAGTACTCAGTCCAAAGAAAGGAGGAGAATGGCATATGTGTACAGATTCCAGAGCCATCAATAAGATCACTATTAGGTATAGATTTCCTTTGCCACACATGGATGATTTAATGGATTGCTTGAGTGGATCAAAATATTTTACTTAAATAGATTTGAAGAGTGGATATCATCAAATAAGAATTCGAGAAGGTGATAAATGGAAGACTGCATTTAAAACAAACCATGGGTTGTATGAGTGGTTAGTGATTCCTTTTGACCTCACTAATGCATGTAGCATGTTCATGAGATTAATGAATGAAGTCTTGAAGGAATATGCATGCAAGTTTGTTATTGTTTATCTTGATGATATTCTAGTTTTTAGTAAAAGTAAAGAAGAACATCTAGAGCATCTTAAATTGGTTTTAAGAACTCTGCAGAAAGAGAAACTACTGATAAATATGAAGAAATGTAGTTTCATGATGGAAGAATTATTTTACTTGGGATTTTTGGTTTCTAAAGAAAGGTTGAAAATGGATTTAGAGAAAGTCCAAGCAATTTGGAATTGGCCTATTCCCATAGATATATTTGAGGTAAGGAGCTTCTATGGTCTTGCAAGTTTCTATAGAAAGTTTATCAAAGGCTTTAGTCAGATTTGTGCACCAATTATTGAAACAATCAAAGAGACTAATCAACCGTTCAAGTGGATAGAAGCAACAAACAGGAATTTTAAGTTACTGAAGGAGAAAATCATAGAGAAACCAATTTTAGATTTACTTGGTTTTGAAAAGGTATTTCAAGTTGAAACAAATGCTAGTGGAGTTGCAATTAGAGCAGTTTTGAGTCAGGAATAGAGACCAATAGCATACTTTCGTGAGAAACTAAATGAAGCTAAGAAAAAGTATTCTTCTTATGATAAAGAATTTTATGCTATTATACAAGCCTTGAAGAAATGGAGACATTATTTGCTTCCAAAGGAATTCATATTGTATTCAGACAATCATGCCTTATAGTTCATTAATAACCAACCAAAATTGAACCAGAAACATGCCAAGTGGGTAGAATTTTTGCAAAGAATTACTTTTGTAATAAAACATAAGAGTTGTAAGTCAAATAAAGTCGTTGATGCATTGGGCAGGGTAAGTTTTATTGTGCAAGAATTCAAAGTGGGTGTTGTAGGATTTTAAGAAATGATTGAAATGTACAAAGATGATGCAGATTTCAAAGATATCTATACAATAGTTCAAAATCCTATAGTTCATAAAAGAAGTCGGTGGTTGAACTATCTCATTTAAGGAGGCTTATTGTTTAAGAGCAACAAGTTGTGTATTCCCAAATGTTCTATGAGGGAAAACATTTTAAAGGAGAAACATAGTGGAGGATTATTTGGTCATTTTGGACAAGATAAAACCTTTGATCAGGTGAATGCTTTCTATTATTGGCCAAAAATGCAGACTGATGTTAAGAAATTTGTTGAGAAGTGCAGGATATGTCAACATGCTAAAGGGAGAAGCCAGAATACAAGATTGTACCAGCCATTTCCAATACCAAACTGACCATGGGATGCAGTTAGCATGGATTTTGTTTTGGGATTACCAAAATCCCAGAGAGGGAATGATTCTATTTATGTTGTAGTAGATAGATTTTCTAAGATGGCACATTTCATTGCTTGTAAGAAGACTAGTGATGCAACACATATAGCTAATCTATTTTTTTTAGAAAGTGTAAGATTACATGGATTGCCTGTAAGTATTGTGTTTGATAGGGATCCAAAGTTTGTAGGGAATTTCTGGAGAACTCTATGGAAGAAACTGGGAGCTAACCTCAGTTTTAGTTCAGCATACCATCCTCAAACAGATGGATAGACCAAAGTAGTAAACAAGAGCTTGGGAAACATATTGAGAAGATTAGTGTATCAAAATCCTAAGTAGTGGGATTTAGCACTAGCTCAGGGTGAATTTGCTTATAATGACACTCCAAACCAAAGTACTGGGATGAGTCTATTTCAAATTGTTTTTGGGATGAACCCAATAGGTGTGTATGAGCTCAGAAATTTGGGTAAACAAGAGACAAGAAGTAGAAAAGCTGAAGAGTTTGCAGAACAAATGCAGAGACTACAAGAAGATGTCAAAGGCAGATTGCAAGAAAGCAGTGGAAAATACAAATAGAGAACAGATATGAAAAGAAGAGAGAAGGAATTCCAAGTGGGAGATTTACTGATGATGTATTTTAGAAAAGAAAGATTTCCTACAATGACTTACAATAAACTGAAAATGAAAAATATAGGACGATGTAGAATTGTAAGAAAGTTTTCAGCTAATGCATATGAAATTGAGTTGCGAGAAGGGATTGGAATATCACCTATCTTCAATGTTGCAGATTTGTATCCATACAAAGAAGCAAAGACAGAGCTACAGGAGGAAACTACAAGAGATGAAGTTCAAACTGTGAACTGGGAAGAACAAATGCCAAAGACAGCTAAGACAGAAGTGGAAGTTGTTTTAGAGAAAAGAGTATCCAAAAGAACTAGAGGACATACTTAATTCCAATATCTAGTCAAATGGAAATGACAGCCAGTAGAGGATGCTAGCTGGTTAACAATAGCAGAATTGCAGAAGTATGGAGTAAGTCTTGAAAGTTTTAAGGATGATTCTATTTTTTCCCCGGGAGCCTGATGCAGGAGCATCCAGACTTAGCCAACTGTGTGAAAGTTTGTTCACATGTTGTGGATAAATGAGTTGAATTTCATTGGCCTGATTGGTCAAAAGTCAGTTTTACCGAGAGGGCTGGATGTCTCAAGAAATGAGTTGTATTTCATTATTGCAATAGTTAGAAATTGTGTTATTTTAAGTTCAAAGATAAGTTGTTAGGATAGGCGTGTGGTAGAGCTAATAAGTAGAGGTTTACTGTTAGATTGATTAAAAATAGAGATTGAGTTGTTAAGCACAGTTAGAGTAATATTCGATTGATAAAAGGAAGAAAAATAATGTAATGAGGGGAGAGAGGATTGAGTGAGTGAGAGCCTAGAATTAGTGTCTGGATTTATGTTGAAACAGAGGTCTTTTCAAATGTCATAATCGGGTGAAGGCCGAGACTCTGTAATTATTTTTATTAAGAATAAATGATGTTGTGCATGTGATTAATTAACAATCCTGTGGAAATCCTTGTTATGCTTTCAGATTCTTTGTATTCAGAGCAGAGTGACTATTCCTTTGTTTTTCTATGTTTCATGCCTAAATCATACGATTGATAGAAGCTGGAGGATTTTATATAAATCTCATTGTTTGATGCCTGCTTTAATCCTAGCTGTTGGATCACCAATATCGGATCAACGAAGTGTGTTTACATGGTTTCGGTCCCATAAGCGAAAATCCAATTTACACTACGAATCGGCACAAAACATAGATCGGATCCGAAACCTAGACATGAAATATTATAAACAGAGGCTTTTAACCTTATCGGGTCCATAAGATTGATCAGATCAACGCATTGAAGTGGAAGGAGTCTGGCGAAGTGGACATGTGACTTGCGATCGTACAATTCAGTTATGACAATTGGATCGTGAACAAATCGTGACCGTTGGATAGCGGAAGCGGTCTCGCAACAGTAAGTGGTATTTCGGGTAGATCAAAAGCCATAAGCTGTATTGAAGGGTAGTTGCCTGATCCCATTCACCGTCCGACATGTAGCACAAGAGTGGAGAGAGAAAACTGCTTTATCGGGCGGTTATTCTATGTTCATGTGTCTCACCCAAAATCTCTAACAACCGTCAGATCAAACGGATCCAGATCGATGATCATAAAGGGTCGTGCAAGTTGACTTATCGAGAAAAGGAATCAGCCATTGGTTTGATGGAAAGAGATCAACGGTGGAGATCAAGAGGATTTGATTGGTGATCAGACTTCATGGGAATAGCGATTGCCGATATGCGATTTAATCTAGACCATTGGTCTGTTTAGATCGTGATCTACGGTATACGACGAGTGCTCCAAATTTAAAAGGTAATATTCATTGTTTTGGGTTTTTTTCCAAAGGAATTTTGATTTAAAAGGAGAAGGTCAGGTTATAATAAAAATATTGAATCGCGGGGTGATTGTTGGGGTTTCTTAAGCCACTATTTCTGCCTGCATTAGGACAATATTCAAAAAAATATTTTCATGGTCCTCGTAGGTGCCCCATTGTTGTCTAGATTATAAAATTGTTCAACAATTTTTCTTCAATTACCCTTTCTCTTAGCAGGTGTGGGATGAGGTTCAAAAAGTTATTGGCCCCTCTTAAATGTAGGTTGGTATTTCTATTCAAAATTGTCTTGGTTCCTAGTTCCAACCCCACAAGTCTTCTGCATACGCTCCTCTCCTCTTTACACTTTCTTGGGGCAGTTGGCTAGACTAAAATTAAGCCATCTCTGAAGATAAGCCACCAAAAGCACTCAAAACTATTATGCACGACCATTCAATTTTATTCAGTTTCAAGCCATCCTTTGGAATAACAAGTCCTAGGAATATTGATGAACCTCCTATCAAAATAGACTATTCTTAGGGATTTTTTTTGTGGAGGCTTAGGATACCGCATTTATGGGTGGTTCTAGAGGGGTTCTATATGTGTAAAAGTCCCTTTCTATATCTTTTGCTCATACTGTGGGGCTTGCTACAAACAACTTCGCTGAAATTTCACCCGTCAAACTTCTTTTCTCTCTGCCCTTGGAAAGCAATATTACAAACCTCCATGTTTATGGTGATTCCCTCTTGGTTATAAATTGGATCAATGGCCTTTTTAAATTGTAGAGCGATCTTCTTCAACACTTTTTTGATGTGATTCTCCTTCAAAAATAGCAGTTCTCTAACATCACTTTTGAACACATTTATAGGCATAGGAATGTGGTAGCTAAGAACTTATCAAAGTCTCAATGTTTTTTAAATAAATAGATCAACTTATCAAAGTCTCAATGCTTTTTAGATAAATAGATTAGAAGACATAGATGACAATATTAAGAAGGCCTCTATGACTCTTGGCACCAAATATCATCCTTTTCTATCAACATTATAAACTTATTGAGGATTTATTGCCATATAAGATATGTATTTTTTTAGGTAGCTACTTTATGATCCTCTTCACATGTCTATTTAATGGCTCTCGCTAGTATTTATGGACTGAATTTGGACTTGTTGTCCTTTGATGAGTCAACTATTTTTGGTATGCTATGCTATGCACTCTAAAAATGTGTACAGATCAAGAGATTTGATTATTCTCAACATTTGGCAAATCCATGATTAAGATAGATCTATACTAATATACAATAAAAATAGATTAAATCATTTCAGATGTAATAAATACATGTTAACTTAAATCTAAATCTATACTAATGGAGCGAATTGATTTACATTATATATTTTTTTTAATATTAAATTTGAATTATACAATATCTAATATCCTTTGTATCATACGATATAGCATATTATACAAATTGATATTTTATCATGGTTCAAATCAGCGTGGTTGAGCTATACTTTATGATGCTACCGTCGTTGATTGAAATGGATCAAAATGTTAAATATATAAATAGATAGATTGTATCATACGATATAGCATATTATACAAATTGATATTTTATCATGGTTCAAATCAGCGTGGTTGAGCTATATTTTATGATGCTACAGTCGTTGATTGAAATGGATCAAAATGTTAAATAAATAAATAGATAGATAACATCATGGATGATGTTAATTATATAACCATGCGGTCTTCGATTGAAGAAAAACATAGACGGTGCTTTGTTTTAGACTAGTTCAAACCCTGTTTCAATGCGTCACTGCATACGTAAATAAGCTATTTGTTTTCTTGCCGATAGCATTGCAGCACCCTTTCTTGCTGATGTTGCGTGACATATTCTATGCCCTAAACTAATGTGGATTTCTTATTAAAATGTCTAGGCGATACACGTCAAGCACGAAATCGTCGAGGATGCCATAATGGTGCCTAGGCACCTGGTCAAGTAACAAGTATATTCGAATCAGAAAAGTTCCACCGCCATCCATTGTCTTTATCACCCACAAAATCAGGACCATAGATCAAGAATGCCTCAATATTATAATATTACATTACCCCGTAAATCCTTCCATCATCCATTACACGATTAAGGGAAGCGAACCGCCAATTCGCTGCTTTGCAGCCACCATAATAATTAGTCTCGCAGCCGATGCACGCTATATGTATCAGTATAATATGTGGAGATGGACTACAATTCTACTTCATCCCATCCTGCAAATACTGGTAATGTCTCTGGCATAGTGTTTTCGTTGGGAACTGTGATTGTAATAGTCATGATCTTGTCATTTTCATATCTCCTGTTACGCTATCGCTCGAGGCTTCCGTTACTCGATCCACTAAGCTCGGCTAACGATCGCGCCATTGCCCTTCATACCGCCCACTTAGACCACGACGGCGTTGTAATTGGGATCGAGGAGGAGACCTTGGATTCACTCCCCAGGATGTTATATTCCGACAATGTCTGTCAATCCTTCAAATCTGCCCAAGGAAATGAATTAGATGAAGCGGAGGATAAAAAGTGTTGCTCGATTTGCCTCAACGATTACAAGGAGTCGGAGGTTGTGAGGGTTATGCCTGATTGCATTCACATGTTCCACATGAATTGCATCGACGAATGGATTCGCCTACGCGCAACATGCCCTATCTGCCGAACTTCTATTTTTCCTTCACTGCGCTCCACTTCTCACGCAGAAGAAGCCTCTCCAACGACTATTCTCACGGTATTTGATCATGATTCCACCCGCCCATTCCCAGGATGAGAATGGGGTTGTACTCTAACATACTCTTTCACGAAAAATTGCTTACGCCTTCTCATGTTTCCATATCATATACATATCTTGCAATTTATAAGACAAAATACATGATTTATATGAACTCAGGAGGAGATCCTGTAATTTTTTCAGCATGTTTAACTTTGTGGAAACTTTTAATCTCAAAATTATTTATGGTAAATCGTATGGTAGTTATATGTTATCTGAAGGAAGAAACGTTTTGCTTGTTCCGTTCAAGGGATTTCTAAAGTTCAGAGCATATAAAAAAATATTTTATTTAAATATGGTTAGACTGTAGAATGTGTTTCTCACAACAATCAAATTATTTACTTGCAAGACAGATTAATTTCACCGTAAGAATATTATCATTAAAGAATTAGATTTATATTGAGTTTGTTATCATTTTTAAATAGGAGAGTAGACATGATTTTAACACATCAAAAATTATGTTCACTACTTTGTTTAATAATATAATAATATACTACTTTGCTTAACAATAATTATGCTCACTACTTTGTTTAACAGTATAATAGTATGTATATCTATGATGGTTTGTGTCCAGATTAACATATTATCTTACTAATTTAAGTATTAAAGTTCAATATACTATTTTATTATATTGATTATTAAATTCGTTGAAATGTTTTTTAGAATTTAAATTTAGTTGTGAATGGTAAGACTTAACATGCCATAAATATTTTAGAATATTTTTAATAGTAATCATAAATTTAAGGTTTCAAAAGCAGTTGTGTGCTTTTTGTCTTTTTAGTTTTTTTACAGTTAAAATATAGTTGTTACAATTAAAAATATTGTTGCATATTATTTAAATGTATATATGTTTAACTCATATATTAATTCTTTATATAATTAACAATAACAATGATAATTTAAAATAAAGTTAAGATTTAGTTAATTTTTATGATTTTTTTTTTAAATTTTCTATTCTAAAAGATATCATAAAGTAAGTGTTTTGATGTTTATCAACATTTATTAACTATTTACTTTATATGGTTGCACTAGTATTAAATGAAATTATTCTTATAAAGACACTCTACATTACATTAACCAATATAATAACAATTCATAATCATATATAAACAAGGAATAAATAAAAAATAATAGTAGAAAATAAATGTTAAGTACTAGTAGAGAATAAATGAAAAACAATAGAAAGCAATGAATGTTGGCTTTTTAAGCCAGTTTATAAGTACTATAGTGGGAGAAAAACAAAGTGTAAGTTTTAACTTATTGTTATGTTGTTAAAAAAATTCTAGAATCCTTAGGCTACTATTGAATACTCCCATGGAGAATACTAATACTTTTTATTATAACCATTTCTTGGTTGAATAATACATTGAGTTTCTTTAAAGTGTGACATTTTTTTTTATGAAAAGGGTTTTTTCATAGAAAATTATGTTCTTAATGGTTTTTTGTCTATTAATTATTTCCAACTATTTAATATTATGTTGCTCCATGTTCTTTTCTTATGTACTAGTGTTGGAAGCATATTTCACATCATTGCTCCTTTCATTTGGTATAGAAGCTTATTAACTCAAATCCAAGGTGTTTGGTACAATTGTTTTTAAATATAATCTTAGTGAGTGGGAAATTTCATAAATAGAAATCTTTTTTAAGACAAATATCAATGTTGCTTACCTCATATCAATGAACTGATTATTAACGCATTTAGATTTGATTTTATTTTTAATAATATTGTGGATAATTGAATAATACCAACTATTTATGCTTCAATAAGACTAAATAATATTGATCATAATCACACATTATGATCTTACTAAAATTTTATAAAACCCATGAGTTATCTTGACCTCATTAGATAAACACTACTCATTTCTCGCTAAAGAGGATCCACCTTAACTTAATGCACTTATAGAACTTTGAATTGTTTTGGTCATCTTTTAACATAAGAGCTATAACCATATAATGGTCATCATTGTTCTAATGAGAAAAGGGTTTCTCTTATTCGCAATGCACAACATGATATTCAAACCTTGGCATTCTATCAATATAACCTACACATTTTTGGTGAGACCAGTGTAGAAAATCTTATATATTCACAAGGTCATGAAATGTACTAAACCACACGACAAGAATCTACTTCTACTTTCAACCAACGGAAGTCAGTATAATGATGAAAGAAATATGAACATGAAGAAGACAAATCAATGGCACATAACACAACATGTATCAGGGGAAAGCCACTGCTCAAAACCCAACTCTCTATATTTCATATATTAGAAATATGAGTGAAGATACAAAGCTTGTTCTCAGTAGAAAAATTACACACAAGTATTCTCAACATTGTCAGATCACAAGCAAGCTCTTGGCCAACACTTAGGAAATTCTGCATCTCTCCAAGCCCCTAATCTCTTGCGTAATTTCTAGGATGAATATCCTTTATTTAAAGGGAATTCATGCTTCCAAAACTGTGCAATCCAAACATAGGATCAATCTCTGATGCATTCATGATATTTACACTTGAGTAAATAATACCATTGATAGTACATTGTCCTTGCACACTAGTTTCAACTAGGTATTCCTCTGAACTGACATGCATGAGTTTCTCATGAGGGAATCTTTAGTTAACATGAGAAGCACTAGTCGATGCATTAGTGCACCAAATGACTGTTAGTCCTCTACTAGTTCCAAAAATAATTTGCAAATAATTTAACTTAACTCAGTAAACTGAGTGATCTAATTTCCAACTCAATTTAAACTTATACTGGACCCCTAAAACTTGGGGAGAACATATACATGACTACAAAAATACTTCCAACTTGAAATTCCTAAGATAATTAAGTTAATTAAACTTAATTAACTATTTACAAGTTGCTATGAGAATAGAATTCGATTTTAATTCTCAGTTTAATTCAAGGACAAATTAAACTAGAATTTCTTGTTGCCATTTCTCAACACTCCCTCTCAACAAGAAAGGGATTATAAGCTACCCCGATCCTGAATCTGTGAAACTCGAATTTATATGTTGATAATGCCTCTGTCAAAATGTCAACATATTTCTCCTCTGTGGGAATGTACTATAACAACATAATCCGTGTAAATACACAATCTCTTAGATGATGATATCAGATATCAATATGCTTGGAATGATCATGAAAAACTGGATTTTGAGAGATTTTGATACAACTCTGATTGTCGTAGTAAATCACAATTGGATCCATCTGCTGACCAAACAACCAAGTAGGATCTTCCTCATCCAGATGGCATCACACGTTTCTTGACTCACAGCCATGTACTCTGCCTCTACCGAACTGAGTGCAACCGATCTCTGTTTCCTGCTATACCAAGAAATTGTCATTGACGCAATACTGAAGATCCCTCCTGATTTGCTCTTCCTATTGGATGAACTCACTGCCCGATCTGCATAGGTGAAGCCTTGAAGCTTCACTCCCTCTGTCCATCTTTACCATAATCCATACTGAGAAGTGCCCCTAAGGTATCTCCACACATGTTTTTTCGCCTTCCAATACAACTTGGTAAGCCTAACCATTGCTTGACTAAGCTAGTTAACTGCATAGACAATATTTGATCGTGTTTTAACCAAGTATCAGAGTGAACCCACAAGCTGCATGTAAACAATAACTTCCACTACTTCCCCTGAGGTAACATCCTCCTTGCTCCAGTTACTTGCTAGAAGAGTCTGCATGGGTTTGTTTCTCTCCATGTGGAATCTCCTGAGTATCTCATGTAGAAAATCCTGTAGATTCACAAGCTAATTCAATTTTCTGAAGAAAGAGACAAGAATATACTTCTACACTTTACAATGGAAGCCCATAAAATTCTAGCAAACAATAATCAATAGAGGAAGATAATTAAAGGCACATAACACAATAAATATTCGGGGAAAGCCACAACTCAAAACCCCATTTTTGTTTTGTATTAATCTGGAAAATGAAGATGAAATTACAATACTTGTTCTCTCAAGAACAATCCCAACACTCAGGAAATTCAATCTTCAACTCATAAGTAAGATCAAGGCCAAAGCTTAGCCACTTCACAATCTCTCCAAGTCTCTATTCCAATGCATAATTCCTGTGAAGGATAGCTTGTATTTAAAGGGAAATAAAGTCTCTAAAAATAGTGCAATCCCCTACAGGATCAGTGCCTGATTGCATGCACTATCAATGCAACTTAGAAAAATATAAAACAAATAGTACATTGTCACTACACTCTAGTCTCAACTATGTATTTCCTAGAATCTACATGCATGAGTTTTTTATGAGTAAATATTTTGTTAACTAGAGTAGCATTGGTGGAGTTCATTAGTGTCACTGTTGAATGTTAACTCACTATTAGTTCTCTCAATCAGTTTGAGAACTAATTTAACTAAATTGACTCATGCAACTGAGTCTTCTATTTTACAACTCACAATTAACTCACAGTGGACTCTTACAAAGTAGGGAGAACATATACATGACCCCCAAAAGGCTTCCAACTCGAATTTCCTAAGTTAAGTAAGTTTAATAGACTTAATTTAACGATTTTAAGTTGCTATGAGTATAGAATTCAAATTTAATTCAAAGTTTAATTCAAGGACAAATTAAAATGGAGTTTCTTATTTCCATTTC
This sequence comes from Pinus tabuliformis, assembly GCA_031772625.1. Taxonomy (NCBI): domain Eukaryota; kingdom Viridiplantae; phylum Streptophyta; class Pinopsida; order Pinales; family Pinaceae; genus Pinus; species Pinus tabuliformis. Next base: position 915,281,278 of record CM062820.1, read on the forward strand.
TCAACATCTCATTGGCATACTTTCCCTCATACACAAAAAACTCCCCAACTCCCTGCCATACCTCCATGCCAAGAAATTAATGCATGAGCCGCATGTCCTTCATCTCAAACTCTCTTGCAAGGTCCTCCTTGTAAGATTTGATTAGCTGTTCATCACCTTTTAGTGATATCATTAACATAAAGTACAATGATCAACAACTTACCTTCCACCACTACGTGGTACAGGTTCTCATTCGCTTCACTCTTTGGGAAGCCCAACCCAGTGACATAGTTATATATCCTATTACAACAAGTACGATGTAATTTCTTCAGCCCATACAACTCTCTCCTGAGTCGACACACATGTGACTCATGGTCAAAGATCTCAAAACCTTCAGGTTGCTCTATGTACACCACTTCCTCAATGATGCCATTAAGGAAGGTTGCCTTCACATCCATTTGATTTATCTTACAACCCAAATATGATGATAGCGCCAATATAGATGTGATTGATGAGTACCTTGCAACAAGAGCAAAGGTCTCATCATAGTCAATCCCCTCTACCTGTGAAAGGCCACGACCCACAAATCTAGCCTTATGTTTCTCCACACTACCATCTGCAGCTTGCTTTACCTTGTTAAGTCAATGGAAGCTCACCACTAAATTATCCTCCAGTCTCGGGACCACATTTGAAAGATTGTTACGAACTATGGAGTCATAGTCCTCTACCATGGCATCAACCCAAATCGATTGTTGCATTAATTCCTTAAAGGAATATGGCTCTATCACAATACATTGGCCCATAAGAGCTGTGTATCCACTATACCTCTTAGGTGATGTCCTTTCCCTGCACTGAGAAGTGGGTGCTCCGACTTTCTCCCATGCATCATTCAACAATCTGTTAGCCTCTTTGGTGCACTTTCATCCCTCTCTGGAAGTCTCTGCCTGAGTGGATGTCTCCACTCCCGTATCCTCTGCATGTGGCTGCTCCACATCAATCTGAGGCTCCTCAACCTTAGGAACTAAAAGCACCTCATCCACATGTATCTCAAGCTCCCTCTCAAGGGAAACCCACATGGCCTTCCCCTCATCGAATATGACATCACTTCGAACCACTGCCATCCTACTGGTCAGAAAGTACACCTGATAGTTTTGAGGTGTATGAATGTACCCTACAAATATCCCCAACTCTGTTGTCAGATCAAGCTTCTTCCGTGCATCTTTGGTCACATCGAAATATATCGATGACCCAAAAATCTTGAAGTGACAAACATTTGGCCTCTTACCGGAATAAACCTCTTTTGGTGTCTTCATCTCAAGTATCCGATGTGGGCTATGGTTTATAACATAAACTTTTGTATTGCATGCCTCAGCCCACAAGTGTAGTGGTAGGCCCTGATCATGCAACATCACCCTTGTTGCCCCTACTATGCTTGTGTTCTTTCTCTTAGCCACCACATTCTCTTGAGGGTTATGGGGTGTCAACAACTCCCGTTTAATAATTTTCGCTACACATAAGTTCTTAAACTCATTTGAGACATACTCATCACCATTACCACTCCGTAGAGATTTAAAATTCTTGCCCAAAACTTTATCCACCAATGTGTTCGGTTGTGGATGTTGTCAAGAATTGTCTGCACACATCTGAATGGATTCACTCTATAATAGCCTCTGCTTGACTATCTCTGTTGTGAAAGGAAGACTTGGTGTATTTTCCCAAAATACACACCTTGCATGTATCAACTTGCTCATAAGTACCTTCGGGAAGACTGGTAGAGATTTTCTGCAATATCTTCAAAGCCCCATGATGCAAGTGGCCCAATCGCTTGTGCCACAACTCACCAATGTCTCAACTCTACACCCCTTTTTCTTTTGTGCTCAAATTAGCAGAATCCTCTACCTCCAGCTTATGAAGATTCTTCACTTGAATCCCTATCTTCTTTACTTGACCCATGGCTATGTTTTGAAGGAATGCCTTTCCTTTCGAGAAGATCACATCATAGCCTTATCTTCAAGCATGGAAATGGATACAAAGTTCTTCTTTAGCCCAGGAACCTACATAACATTCTTCAAGGTGAGAGGAGCACTATGATCCCTCTAAAAAGTAATCGTGCTTAATCCAGTAACACTATACCTCTCATCGTCACCCATCTCGATATGCATCTTGTGATCTAGGTGGATATCCAGACACTGTGGCATGGAAAAAGCTCAAAATTCAAAGTGGTGGAAAGGCGATGAAATTGACATTAGATCGAAGTGCTCATCATCTTGATAACAACGGTGAGAACGACACTCCAATCCGAGTCCGGATGAAGGAGATAGAGGTCATCAAAGTTGGGTTGACTTTTGATGACTCGGCAGGATTAATGAAGGCACAATTTGAACTTTTATGGCGGATGAAATCTGGCCAACTCCTGCTAGATTTCGAGCAAAACCATGGCCTCGTTGAAAGGACTCCTCTTGTCCAAAACCAAATTTCCAAAAACACATAATTTTTTTTATTAACAAAAAAAATATAAAAAAAGGGTGTGGTGGGCCACCAACCCTGCCACCCCAACCATAACCCTCATCCGCATATAACCAACAATATATTTGTTTATGGACGGGCAAGCCACGACCCTCAGATCCTCCCCCACATCCCACGAAACCATTAAACAATACAACGGGTGGTGGGCCAGCCCATGGGGCACGGACCCAACCACGCCCACATAGAAACGACCACCAACATTTAACGGATGACCAGCTGAGGTGGATATGGTGGGCAGGTTGCCCAAGGTGGGCTTGGGCTAACCAAATTTTCATTTAAAAAAAAATTGGTTTATGAAAGTTAAAAAAAAGAATTTGTAATAAATAAAAGGAGTCAGGGTTTGACCACCCGACGTCCTCCATAATAAACGAATCCTTAACCAACTGTGCCAACAACATTATTGAGAAATCCACCACCATAATTTATATTTAAACACAGTTTATCAGTGTGCCCATGCAGAGGAGGCAGTGCATGCAGTTCGAGGCAGAATTTTGCAGGAGGGCTGGATTATCACTTTGTCAGAATTTGACAAATTTGATATGGTTTCAGCACTTCTTGATGCCATGAACACAATGGCACTGTCCATTTCTCCATTAGAGTTCTACATTTTTCAGGCATTTTTCAATATGGAGGTATAAAACTCCTTTTTTTCTAACTGATGCTCATACTCTTCTTTCTCATGCCACTTAATGAATGAAGGCCTCCCCATTGATCAAGCAGGGCCCAGAGATGTAGTCCAAGTTGGATGAACTCCATTACCAAGTCTTGTTGTCTTCTTTCATGCTTTATGTGTTTCTCCTCTTCTCTCATATGCACGTTAAATTTTCTATGTTAAGCGACAATTTATGCATGTAATTCCTTAACACATCTATAAGAAAAAGATTTTGGATCAAGTGGTATCACAACAGGTCTTTTTAGATGTGAATTTCATGTTTGTATGCTAACAAGAAACAAGATCCAAAAAGGTGAAGGGAAACTAAAGTCTTTCTATCCCGAAGCGGGGCGTGCACATTGAAGGAGAAACATGGCAGATGAAGAGGCTTGTCATGAAGAGGAGCGCAATTTCTGCAAAACCTTATATACAATGGTAGAGAATGTTGGTCAGTTTCTTTCAAGGCTGGAGAAAGCAGAAGAGAGAAATCCAGAAGAACAAGGTTCAGTACATGGAAATGGTGGAGAAAAACCCCCTCCTTCTCCTTCCACAAGTGAAATTTCTTCTTCCTCTCATCACCATCATCATATAAATTCAAGGGATTCATCTAATAAACCATTCTTTAAATTAGATGTCAAATTTGATCTTCACATGTTTAATAGTGAAAGTAATGCAGAAAAGCTTGATAACTGGATTAGGGAGATTGAAATCTACTGCAAGATTCAGCAGATCGAAGAGGACGAGGCAAAGATTTAGATGGCCTCTCTTTCACTGAGTAGCACTGCTCTTGTCTAGTGGGAGAGAAAATTTTGAAGCAGTAAGAGTGTGGGTAATCTTCTTTCCTCATGGCCTAGTTTCATTTTTTCATTAAAGGAGAAATTCTATGCCTTGGGTTATAAACAAAAGTCCTTAATGGATTTGCAAGACTTAAGGCAAGGTAGAGGTCAGGATGTTCAAAGCTTTAAAGAGGAATTCAGAAAATAGGCACTTAATTTGGAAATTGCACTTGACTCACCTGAAGTAGTAAATAAGTATATTGGATCATTACATAGTTACCTTAGACATTCATTATTATTGTTTGAACCAACTACTATTGACTCTGCTAGTGTGAAGGCAATTCATCTTGAGAACAAGGGAAAAAACGAAAGAGATGATCATTTCAAGAAACCACCTTTCAAACCTCCAAATGGAAAACCCAAAGTGAAAGGAAAAGGAAAGGAGAAGAGGATGGCATCAACCAAGAAAGATGATGGAGAAAGACCTTATTGCAATCACTGGAAAAAGGAAGGTCATGACAACGATCATTGTTGGAAACAGTACCCAAAAAAGAGACCAAAGAAGTATGGAGGAAAAGGCAAGCAGAAGACAGTGGAAACTATGCAGCAAGACCTTGGATCCAATTTCAGAGATGAAGCATTGATCACAACAGCAGGAACAAAAGGTACTCTGACACCTCATGTTAATTCTGAATCACATGAAGGCACTAGTTCAATAGATGATTCTCTTCCTAATGAATGAAAGAGAATTGAGCTATTTCATATTAGAGTTATCATGAATCATACAAAAGTGGAAACTCTATTTGATACCAGATCCCAAGAAAGCTTAATTTCAGAGTCCTTGGTAAAGAAGCTAGGCTTTGAAACCAAACCACATCCAAAACCTTACCCACTTGGATGGATACATGATAAAGCAATAATGAATGTAACTAAGGAGTGAAAGGTTAAATTTGTGATCGCTTCTAAGTTATTGGATGAGGTAAAACTTGATGTGATACCATTGGATATCTGTGGCATGTTGTTAGGGAGTCAATATCTATATGATAGGAAGGCAATCTTCTTCCATCATGAAAACAAATACCAAATAACAAAAGATGGTTTAGAATATATTGTAAGGGCTCATCAAACTAAAATCAATGCTAGCCTTGTAAGTGCAGGACAAATGAAGAGGTTTGTGAATTCCATTAAGGGTTGCATGCATATGGTTGTAAGGGGGAAAGATGCAGAATTATCTGATGCTTTCCAAGGTTGTGAACATGTGCATAAAAAGGAATTATGTGAATTAATTTCTAACTATGAAGAGATGTTTCAGGAACCAAGAGGATTACCTCCGAAGAGGGAAATCCAACATGAAATCCATTTGCAGCATGATGTTGCTTTACCAAATATTGGCATGTATACAATGTCGACCATTGAGATGGAGGAGATCAAAAAGCAGGTGCAGGAACTATTGAACCAAGGGGTCATCATACCGAGCACCTCTCCATGGAGCTCACTGATTGTTTTAGTGCCAAAGAAAGATGGCACATGGAGGATGTGTGTGGATTATTGAGAACTAAACAAAATCAAGGTGAAAAATTGCTACCCTCTTCCCCGCATTGATGACTTATTAGATCAGTTAAAGAATGCTATCTATTTCACCAAATTGGATTTCTGTGGTGGTTATCACCATGTCCGAATTGTAGAGCAGGATGCGTGGAAAACCACCTTCAAGACCAAACAGGGGTCTTTTGAATGGATGGTGATGCCATTTGGACTTTGCAATGCTCCAACCACTTTCATGAGGGTCATGAATGATCTCTTTAGGCCTTTCATTGATGAATTTTTTCTTTTCTATCTAGATGATATTCCTATCTTTAGTAAAAGTTGAAATGAACATGTATGTCATGTGAAGAAAGTGTTTGATGTATTGAAAAACGAAAAACTCTATGTAAAATTTTCCATGTGTGAGTTCGAGAAAACCTCTTTGGTTTACCTAGGTCATATTGTTGGTCATGGTCAGCTAAAAATTGATCCTTCTAAAGTTGAAGCATTTGTAAATTGGCCTAAGCCTATTAGTGTAACCGAGGTTCATAACATTTTGGGTGCAGTTTAGTATTGGAGGAGATTTATTGCCAATTTCTCTATTATTGCAACACCTTTACATGCATTGACAAGTGTAAAGCAAGTCTTTCAATGGGGAGGAAACTAGCAGAAGTCCTTCAAAACATTGAAAGAAAAAATCAGCACCGCACTAGTCTTGGCCTTACCAGATCTCCAACATCCATTCAAGATTGAAACAAACGTGAGCGGATATGCCATGGGAGTTGTACTGATGCAGCAAAAGAAGTTGATATGTTACCATTCAGAGAAGTTCTCTCAGGATGTGATAAACTATCCCACCTATGACAAGGAATTATATCCCTTAGTCCAAAGTGTGAAAAAGTGGAAGCACTACCTGATCGGCAAGGAGATCATCATCCATATGGATCATCAGCACTTGCAGTATCTTTAGTCACAAACCAAGTTGCAGCAATCTCGTCATTTCAGGTGGATGAGTTTTCTTCATCAGTTTCATCTGGTAATAAAATATAAGAAGGGCACAAGCAACAAAGTGACTGATATGCTATCTCGCCCTCCTATTTCTGCTTCTGTTATTTTTCATAATGCTTCACTATCTTTGGAAAGTTATGCTGAACAATATGCTAACGATGATGACTTTAAGGAGATTTATGAAAAACTAACCCATGGTTCACAGGTGGACAACTATCACTTGTAGGGGAAACTATTGTATCACCTTGGAAAATTGTGCATACCCACAGGAGAAAGGGTACATGTAATCTAGGAGGCCCACACCTCCCTTGTGTCTAGTCATTTTGGTTTTGAAAAACTTTGTGTCATGTACAAAGATTTTGTTTTTGGCCTCATATGAAGAACATTGTGACTCACTATGTAAAGGGTTGTGAGATGTGTTCTGTTTCAAAGCCCTCTAAAAGAAAATTCGAGCTCTACACACCACTCCCTATTTCGCGTTGTCCATGGGAAAGTGTGTCGATGGATTTTGTAGGATATTTTCCTTTGTCTAGGAAAATTCACGACTATTTGTATGTCGTTGTTGACCGTTTTAGTTAGATGTGTGTTTTAATGCCTTGTAAAAGGAAGATCACTGCAGAGTAGACTACTTATCTTTTCTTTCAGCATGTTTGAGTCCATTTTTGGTTTCCCACATCGATTGTGTCAGATAGGGACTCTCTCTTTCTCGGAGAGTTTTGGACCAGCTTATGGAAGATGATGGACACCAAGTTGAAAAGAAGCACAACATTCCATCCATAAACTAATAGACAGACAGAGGTTGTCAACCGCACTGTGGGACACTTGTTGCGAGGCTATTGTGGGAAACATCCTAAGTTGTCGGATGAGCATCTTCCATATGTGCAGCATTCCTACAACCGAGCAGTGCACTCATCTACGCATTGTTCACCATTTGAGACATGTTTTGGCTACCTGCCAAAAGACCCTTTTGATATGGTCTTTCGAAGGGAAGATGACTCCAGTGGACATGATGACAAGGACAAAGTGCAGCAGTTCATTCAGCGGATCCTGTTAATTCACCAAGTAGTACAGGAGCAGTTAAAGAAAAGTCAAGCCCATTACAAGGCTCGACGTGACAAACACTGATTTGACCATCAATTTCAAGTGGGTGACAAAGTGTGGTTCCATATCAGTAAGGAAAGGATGAAGGGAGAAGGGAAGAAGTTGTGACCAATCTAGTATGGTCCATTCACCATCTTGGAGAAGATTGGAAATAATGCCTTCCATCTCAATTTGCCGATATATATGCAAATGTACTCTGTAGTGAATGTGTAGAACTTAAAGTTGTATGAACCACCATTGATTATGGACATCGAAGAGGTGGGCATAGTTCATATAATTGATGGTTTTGCACCAAAGTATCTTGATGCGCTACTTGAAGACATCATACTTGACAGAAGAATCAGAACTTCACAATGAGGAGATGTGGAATACCTTCGAGTTGGTTTCAAGGGGATGCAACCTACCAAGGAAAAATGACTAGAAAAAGAAAGAGTGAGGGAACAATTCCCTCACTTTCCAATTGATTGATAAAGCTTTTGGCGGTCCAAAAGCTCCTAAATGGGGAGGATTGATCCAAGTGCATCTCCAGAAATAGTGACATGGAAAAAGATCAAAATTCAAAGTGGTCGAAAGGTGATGAACTTGACATCAGATCGAAGTGCACATCACCCTGATTCTAATGGTGTGAATGACACTCCAATCTGAGTCCAGATGAAGGAGATAGAGGCAGTCAAAGTTGGGTTGACTTTTGATGACTGGGCAGGATTAATGAAGGCATCATAGAAAATTTTAGGGGCGAATGTTCGCCCTTTGGCGAAATTAAGGGGTTTTAAATTTTTAGTGGGCGAATATTTTGTATCATAGTACATTTTTACAAATCACCTCAAATAGCCCACCTTATTTTAAGGGAGAGGGTAAAAAAGGTAAATTTAGCCCTTGAAATTAGGAGTTACAACCTTCCATTCGCCCATTTTCAAGAATAGGTTTTATTTAAGTGAATCCATTCGCCCATTTTCAAGAATAGGTTTTACTTAAGTGAATCCTATGGACCAATGGCCCAAATACCATATTTATAAAGAGGTATGGTAAATTAATAAAAATATAAATAAATGAGAGGTATGGTAAATAAATAAAACATTTTTTATATTTACTCCATAAGTCACCTTATATACATGCAAGGGTGTAAGAAAATAAAAATATAAGTAAAGTGGAGGTATGGTAAATAAATAAAACGTCTTTTTATACTTACTCAAAAGGTATGGTAAATAAATAAAACCTCTTTTTATATTTAGTCCATAAACCTCGTTCTATTTAAGAAGGCTCAAGAAAGAGGTTTTATTTAAGTGAATCCTATGGGCCAAATACCATATTTGTAAAAGAGGTATGGTAAATTAATAAAAATATAAATAAACGAGAGGTATGGTAAACAAATAAAACATTTTTTTATATTTACTCCATAAGTCACCTTATATTTACAAACACTCAAAAAATGCGTTATATTTAGGTGAAACCTATGGGCAAAGTACTATGGGACAAATACCATGGACTAGATTGTTATTAATACCATGCAAAAAAACATTATTAACCCTAATATTAGTATTAATAAAAATAAAAACGGCACATGGTATTGACCCATGGTATTCACCAAAATGGCACATGGTATTGACCCATGGTATTCACCTGGAATGTAGCCTATTTAAATTGGGGAATTAAACCAGCATAGATCCATCTTTACTCTGGATCTACTAACCCCCGAGAGGTATCAAATATCAATATTTGATCCGATCAAGAGTAAAAATGGATTTTGTAATTTAATGTATGTTAAACATTTTAGCTTGGTTAAAATAAAAAATAAAATAAAAATCAACTATTAAATTTATTAATTTTTATAAATTACTAATAGTAATTTTTAAGCTCCAGGTTTCTGATAACCCATGGTATTGACCCATGGTAATACCATGGTATTCATGTGAGCATAGACTATTTAAAGGGGAAATTCTATCATCTTAGATCCATCTTAATTCCGGGTTTGCCAAGTGCTCAGAGGGATAAATAGATTTCATCCCCCTAAGAGTGGTAGATGTGGAGTTAAGATGGATATAGGTTGGTTTTTATGATAATGAAGATATTAAATAGACTTAAGAAATTATATTATAAAAACATCTTAAGGTGAATGGTTAAAGCATAGACATTGGACAAGTATATTTGTATACTTCTGTTTTAAACTGGGCTAAAAGGAATGGATTGATTGCACTAGTCATCCTTCTATAACTTTCCAACATATGCTGGAGTAAATAGATTGTAATTTGGGTAATTTTTCTAATTGCAAATAGGAACATACTTGTGTATTGGCAGGGTGGTTACGAGGTCCCTAGAAGTGATGAATTTGAATTTTTCTTGGTTTTATATATAGTATTAGGTTTTTTCTCATGCTTTTTGTGAATGACATGGGTGATCTTTATCCTACACCTACTAGGTTATCGATATGTAATTTCGGTAATTTTGATTTCAAAAGATATTTTAAAGAAATGCAATGATTTCATTTGTGTATTCAATAAACACAATATTTTATAATTGAGTAAAATATTCGCCATGTCTGGTGAGAGATTCGCCAAAAAATTATACATACATATCATATTATTGATAAAATCGCCTTCCATTTTTCCTATATACCATGGAGATTCGCCCATTTATTATACATGTAAATTTAGGGGGGTTCTTAAAATTTTCCCTAGAAGGCATAATTTGAACTTTTCAGACAGATGGAATTCGATCAACTCCGGCCAGATTCTAGGCAAAATCATGGCCTTGTTAAAAAGACTCCTTCGGTCCAAAACCAAATTTCCAAAAACACATAATTTGTTTTATTAACAAAAAAAATATAAAAAAAGGGGGTGGCAGGCCACCAACCCCGCCACCCCAACTCATAACCCTCATCTGCATATAACCAACAATATAGTTGTTTATGGAGGGGCGGGCCACAACCCCTGGCCCCTCCCCCACATCCCACAAAACTATTAAACAATACAATGAGTGGTGGGCCAGCCCTTGGGGGACGGACCCAACCACAGCCACACAAAAACAACCTCCAGCATTTAATGGATGACCAGCCGAGGTGGGTAAGGTGGGCAGGCGACCCAAGGTAGGCCCGACCTAACCAAACTTTCATTTAAAAAAAAAATGGTTTATGAAAGTTAAAAAAGAAGAAGAATTTGTTATAAAAAAGGGAGGAGGAGGGGTTTGACTACCCGACCTCCTCCATAATAAACGAATCCTTAACCAATTGTGCCAATAACATTATTGAGAAATCCACCACAAGTATTTATAGTTAAACACAATTTATCAGTGCACCAAGGCAGAGGAGGCAGGGCATGCAGTTCGAGGAAGAATTTTGCAGGAGGGCCGAATTTTCACTTTGTCAGAATATGACAAATTTTATATGGTTTCCGCACTTCTCGACACCACCAACGCAATGGTGTTGTCCATTTCTACATTAGAGTTTTGCATTTTTCAACCATTTTTCAGTATGGAGGTATCAAACTCCTTTTTTGTAATTGATGCTTGTACTCTTCTTTCTCATGCCACTTAATGAATGAAGGCCTCCCCATTGATCGAGCAGGGCCCGGAGACGTAGTCTAAGTTGGACGAACTCCATCATCAAGTTTTGTTGTCTTCTTTCATGCTTTATGTATTTCTCCTCTTCTCTCATGTGTACATTAATTTTTCTACGTTGAACTACAATTTATGTATTTAATTATTTAACACATCTATAAGCAAAAGATTTTGGATCATCTTTAGATCTTTCTCCTCTAGGTCACTGAATAACTCTTTTTCGCCAATCATGTGGAATGAAGCTCCATTGTCTAACTACCATACATTTTCCATCATTGATGACACCATTCATGAAATGAGGGAAAATTCCAATTCGAATTGACAGGCAAAGCATGACCCGCCACTCCTCCTCATGACAATGAAAGCAATTAACTTTTGTCATGTCTTTCTTCTTACCTCCGTGATAAGAATCTGATTTGGAATGGGAAGCTTTCCCTTTCACCTTCTTTGCCTTAATTGCTAATGCACAGTTCTATTCATCATTAGTCTTTGACGAAGAGCCATCCCTTATGTCCCTCTTGATATCCTCCCTCATCAAATCCAACCACAGTCGTTCCCAATCTGGTAGCTTCTCATGACCATTGATAGAGTCCTGATAACTATGCCAACTCTTTGGGAGTGCCAGAAGAGAAAGACTCACCATATCATGCTCAGAAATTGTGATTCCAACACTTCCAAGTTTATCATGACATTGAGTGAACTTGGTCAAGTATTTTGGAATCGTCTTGCCTTTCTCCATTTTGATTTTTCAAAGTTTGTCCTTCAGTGCCAATTTCCTTTGGTCATTGTTGTTCTGATACAAGTCTGTCAATGTTTTCCACATAGCATACAAAGTTTCCTTTCCATGGAGACTCGAGACAATGTGGTCTCAAACTCCCTCAATGATTATCCACCTCACCTTCGCCATACACTTCTTCCATTTGACCAAATTATGTGCATCCGATGTTGGTGGCTTAGGAATTTCTTGATCAATGAATTCCTTCAAGCCGTTATCCTCTAGGAATTTCTTGATAAACAAATTTCTTCAAACCATTATCCTCTAGCACAACCTCCATTCTGTCCCTCCAGACTATAAAATTTGAGCTGCCTTCGAAGAGATACTCGAGCCGAAAATCATAGAATTTCATCTATCGATCCTGAAGTATGTATTGCAAATTAGAATTTCACCTCTAACCCAAAACTCAGAACTTTGAAATCTCCTCTAGTATACTGTTCTTCAGTTCTAATACCATCTAGAAAATCCTGTAGATTCATAAGCTCATGCAATGTACTAAATCACATGATGAGAATCTACTTCTCCTTTCAACCAATGGAAGATATTGGATCGATGAAAACAATATGAACAAGAAGAAGACAAATCAATGGCACACAACACAATATGTATATGGGGAAAGCCACTACTCAAAACCCCACTATCTGTATTTCATACATCATAAATAGGAGTGAAGATACAAAACTTGTTCTCACTAGAACCATTCCACACAAGTATGCTAAACTCTCTCAGCTCACAAGAAAGCTCTTGGTCAACACTTTGCCAATTATGGAACTCTCCAATCCCCTAATCTCTTGTGTAATTCCTAGAATGAATAGCTTGTATTTAAAGGTAATTCATGCTTCCAAAACTATACAATCCAAACATAGGATCAATCTCTGATGCATGCATGATATTTGCACTCGAGTAAATAATACCATTGATCGTACATTGTTCGTGCACTCTAGTCTTAACTAGGTCTTTCTCTGAACTGACATGCATGAGTTTCTCATGAGGGAAAGTTCAATTAACTGGATTAGCACTAGTGGATGCATTAGTGAACCAACTAATTGTTAGTCCTCTATTAGTTCCAAAAACAATTTGAAAATAATTTAACTAAACTTAACTCAACAAACTGAGTGATCCAATTTCCAACTCAATTTAAACTCGTACTGGACCCCTAAAACTTAAGGAGAACATATACATGACTACATAAAGACTTCCAATTCGAAATTCTTAAGCTAATTAACTTGATTAAACTTAATTAACTATTTACAAGTTTCTATGAGAATAGAATTCAATTTTAATTCTCAGTTTAATTCAAGGACAAATTAAACTGGAATTTCTTGTTTCCATTTCTCAACAACCACAATGCAGAGAATGGTTTTTGGTTACATACCATATAGATCTACCATTCTTAATACAAACTTAACATTGGACCATAGATAATATTAATGTGAGTTTATTGTATGGGTTTAACTTCATCATGGTGCCCAACTTAAATAAACGTGGTGTATGTTTTTTTATTATTATTGTTTTCGCGATGGAAATTTTACAACTGTTATGTTTGAACTCTAGAAGAATCCATACTCATGCATGTTGTATCCCATATAAAATCCTGGTGGCGACCTGTGGATACGTGGAAATGGTTTACCATACAGCTAACATATCAAAATATCAATGGTACACACTTATAGGGTTTGAATTGACGGATGGAAATAGTTTTGGGTCATTTGTTTCTAACTACCCATCCCCATTCTTCCAAGTGATCGGTCTCATTTGATCCTCTACTCACTGGGAAGCAAGCTCTACAACTATGGAACTTACCCTAACCCTTATTTCCTTCATTCTAACTCTATTGTTGCAACTCCCTCTCTGCTCGAATTACCAGGCTTGTAATTGAAGCCATGTTCCAGTTGATGTTAAGAATTTTCAACATTTTTCTTCCTCGTAATTCTCTCTCTTACAATATTTCGAACTACAAATGTTTTTTATGTGATTAAGATTTATAATTCCTTGGGTGTTATCTCCCATCTGTAATGGGCATTGATAAAACTTATACTTATTGTAGTGATAAACACATACCATCTCGATTTGCACAAAACTAAGGGATCTTGCAGCTGACGTTACTTCAATTATTTTTTCGATGGTTACGAGGGTTAGCTAATGACCATTGTCTTTTAGGTATACCCTAGCATCAACATTGCCTTTATTTTGGCTTCCATTAACATAACTTACACTTCATTCTTATTCTAACAATTTAATTTGTAATCACAACTATGGGATGTTGTGTCTTGGAGTCCTGCCTAACTTTAGATACTTGGCGTCGTTACTAAAATTGAACCCAAATTATTCATGGTGCCCCTTTTTCCTTGGTGATTAGAGACTTCATTTTAATCAAAAAATTTCTCATCTAATTTTTTTTCTTACTTCCCAGGTTCAAGTCCTGTCCCTATAGAGAATACATATTTGTTATTACTATTATGACTTATTTTGGAAAGGGTTTTTCTAAGGAAGAAGATATTTGACCTGGATTTTTCTAGGTTTTTATGAGTTTTTTTTGTCTTTGACCAAGGTTCTTCGATTATGAAGCTAGACTCTTTCCTGGGTTTTCTTACATTCATTGGGGTTTTGAATGACAAGTGTTCTTTAAACTAGTTTAGTAGAGCCTTTATACAGTGGGCTCCCAAACCATATTGTTGAACACCATCAACTGTAATTTCTCATAAATTTGTATTTTAAATGATTATGATCAGATGGTCTAGTAGTTAGTTCCTCTACAAACACTGTTTCAATTTAAATATGGTTTATGGCTTAGGGTTTTATCTCATATAGAGAAAAGTTGCCACTTTTGCCTTTCATAAAGAGAACTCTAAAACATTTTGAAAAATATTATTTATTAATGTGTTGAGGAATGCCATTAAGAAGACGCTTATGTGTAATGGATGAGTGTTATTTATTGTTTGTCCCCTTATTTGCACTATCATTACAATACTAATTTTATAAAACAATTATTTTTTCCCGATTTGGAAATTATAGCTGTCTATTTATACTATACATTACATGCTAAAGTCATGTGTATTTCCAGAAAGATAAAGCATTCAAGTGTATTTCCAGCAAGTTGAAGAATGATTTTGCAAAGTGTCTTTACCATACATAAGTTCTTTGCAACCAGTAAACTAGTTTTTTTATTTTCATTCTTTACAAATGTTACCCAATTACTACAATGGTTTTCTATTGTTAGAGATGATTATAGTCAATGTATAATAATTTATTAGCAAATCCTTTGTGCTCTTTTTTTAGTATTATTTATTATATTTTTGTTTGTACATTTTCTATATACGATAACATTTATTTACACTAGAATTAAATTATACATATATATAGCTCATATACATAATACCACTATCGATCTATAGTCTAGGACGAGTGAGCTACCTGCCTCCCCTTCCTACGAGTTATTTATTTAATAACTCAATACTATTACCTCATTAAGAGGAAGGGTGCTTAGCCTTTGAACTGTCTGTATGGCAACTACTCTGGGTTTATTTTTTTTTATATTGATTATGTGCATATATATATATATATATCACGAGTCAACATTGCACAATCTAAGATTCATTAATAGAAAACTATCTACATTAAGTCTTACACAGATACTCATATACTCTACTCCTCTTGATGCATCTCTATAAAATTATATTAAACTTAATAAAATAATTATCTAATCTCCTTGTGTGAATGTGTCAAGAGATATTATGGTCCTCCCAGCCATAAGCTAATATTCTCAACTCTTTACACTCAAGGCCTACTCACTTCTGTAAATGAAGCGACTTTAGGAGCTTCTATATTACGAAAACTATATCTCTTGAAATATCAGGCAGTGTCCTTATTTCTCTCTTAAGTAATCACTTCCTTTATCTTCCATGAGATTTTCCTAAATAGAACCTACTTCATGGAATTTATTTCCTGTCATAACACTTTTTCATTTTCTCGTATCTCTTTCTTACTCTCTCAATAATAATACAAAATGGTTCTTTTTTAATTTTTGCCCTCATTAGGAAACCACTTCCATGTCTACCACTAATGAGGGATCCTTCCCTAGATCCACAACTACCATACTACACCTTTTCGAGGGTTATGAGGCAACTTGATGGAGCATCTACTCATAAGCTTGATTATTTTGTTATTTTCATGTAATGTAATCATTAAGGGGGGATGTTGGAGTTAATGCTTACATTCCATATTTAAGAAGTTGGTTTGTGATGGTTGAGAAATCCTCTCAACCTCTCTATCTAATTTGGGAATAAGTTGGATCTCAGAAACTCTATTTAATAGAGTAATCTAAATGTAAATCCGTGTGTGAGTGTCTTTGCACATACACCATTTGTGCATAATATATGATTGAGTTTCTGTAATTGTGTTGTTTTAGCTATTTTTATCATATTGGGCATAACTAATTCTAACTTCTCTTGTGACAACTAGGAATTAAGTTACAACTAACATCTCTTAACACATTCTCATGTTTTTTAACAAAACACATAACATTTCTTTTATCTTATAACAAAAATATGAATCTTTATATCATAATTGTGAATATTTAAAATCAACATTCTTTGCCAGAATTTTAACTTTCGCATCATAATAAAATAAACAATATCTATGAGTAATTTAACAAGGTGTGTTACATCTCCCCTCCCCTAAAAGGGACGCCATCCTCCGTGTTTCCAGATTCCATTTTTCTTTGGAATAACATATGAAAAGTTTCTCTCATAATTTTTTCCAATTCCCAAGTGGCCTCTTCAAGCCCAATGTGCTACCACTGCATTTTGGCATGAAAAATGGTTATTTTTTGAAGAGCGTTTCCCTCCGATCCAAAATCTATATAGGTTCAATGTGGAATTCTCCTTCTAGTTCAATTTGTACACCATTCCAATTAATTACATGGTTAGGATCACATATATATTTCTTTAACAATGATATATGAAATACATTGTGAGTTCTAATTTGAGGTGGTAAGGCTAATTAATAGGCTATTGGACCAACTCTAGCCAATATCTCAAATAGCTTGTAGTATCAAGGAGTGAGTTTAAAAAAATTCCCTAATTTTAGTAATCTTTTCTTTGGCCTCACTTTCAAGAAGACATTCTACCCTACTTGAAACTCTTTAGAAATTTTTTTTTCATGTTGACATAGCTTCTATGTATGTCTAGGACCTTTTTTCAATTTTGTCTAATTCTTCTATCCATGTGTTGCATTTCTTGTAATAGGTCTAGTCCCAATGCAACCTATCTTCTATCCTCCTCCAACTTAAGGGTAGTTGGAATTTTATCCCATATAATGCCTCAAAGGGGATCATTTTTAGTGAGGCTTGATAGCCATTGTTGTATGAAAATTCTACTTAGTGTAGGTAACCCTCCCATTTAGCAGGTTGGTTCATGACAAACATTCACAACATATCCTCTAAACCTTGATTAATTCTCTCAATCTGCCCATCTGTCTATGGGTGATACGAAACACTGAAATTTAGTTGTGTGCCCAAACTAGTAAGCAATGACTTCCAAAAGTTTGAAGTAAACTTTGGATCTCTATCTAATATAACCACCTTAGGTATGCCATGCAACTTAAAAATCACCCTCATAAAATATTAGCCAGATGTGAAACATTATATATGAACCGGACAGGGATAAAATATGAAGACTTTGCTAGTTTATCAACTGCCACCATTATAGAATCATGTTTTTCTCTCTGTTTGGGGAAATATTGTAATAAAATCTAGAGAAATCACTTCCCACTTCTATTCTCGTATGGGTAAGGGGTTTAGTAACCCAGCTAGGTCTTGATGTTCTATTTTCACTTGTTAATATTATTAGCATTTGACTAGGTATTCCACAACCTCCTTCATTCTGGGCCAAAAGGATTCCTTTCTCAAGGTTGTAACCATTTTCTGGTATTGTTGATCGCTTGCAAAAGGTTTCTTATGAAATTCATTCAAAATTAATTGTTTAATTTTCTCATGATCTCGTATATACAGTCTATTTTGGTAGATTAACATCTTGTTATTATTGATTCCATAATCAACCCATTTTTCTTTATCAATTTTACTTTGTATATTTTTATATATCCTATTATATTATCATTTGTTAAGATTATCTCTTTGACCTATTCTAAAAAATATGTTTCACTTTGACAGATAGAATTCCCATGTATTTGTTTTAAACTTTGACTTACCATGTCTGTTACATTATTATCTTTCCCTTTTATGTCTAATGTAAAATTCATATTTGATCATGAAAGCCATCCACTTGGCTTGCCTAATGTTGAAATCAGGTTGGGTTAGAAAGTAATATTTCAAACTCATGTGGTATGTGATTAGAGTAATTTTCCTTCCATTCAAATAATGCCTCCACATTTTGAGGGCGTGTATTATTGTTTCCAATTCCAAATCATAGAAAATGTAATTTTTCTCATGGTATTTCAATTTCCATGACTCATAAGCTATAACATGCCATTTTTACATAAATACACCCCCTAAGCCTTCTAGGCATGCATTTGTGCATATTTCAAAATCTTTCTTTAGATCCAGTGTTTTGAGTAACAAAGAAATTATAATAAAGTGTTTCAATCTTTCAAAACTCTCTTGACACAGTTGTGTCTATAAGAATTTTACTCATTTTTTTGTAGGGAGGCTATAAGATGTGCCACTTGGATAATCCCTTTATAAACCTGGGATAATAATTGGTTAAACCCATAAAGGATCTTATATCAACCACATCCTTTGGTACTAACCATTGAAAATTGATCCTCACTTTCTCAGGATCCATTGTTATCCATTCCTTTGAAATCACATGGCCCAAATATTTTTTGTTATCTTGAAAGAAGTCCCATTTGCTCAACATTTCATATAACTATTTTTCCTGCAAGGTACACAAAAATAATTCTAAATGTTGCTTGTGCTCTTCTATGGACTTAGAGTATACCAGTATGTCATCAATGAAAACTAACACAATTTTTCCCAAAAATTTGTTGAATATACCATTCATTAATCACATGAAAGTGGTTGTTGTAGTTGTGAGTACGAATGGAAACATGGTGAACTCATAGTGTCCATACCAGGTTCTGAATGCTTTTCTTGATATATATTCTTATCTCATCCTTAGCTAATCACATCCAGATCTAAGATCTATTTTGGAGAACACAACTACTCGTTTAACTTGGTAAAATATATCATTAATGCATGCAATTTTTTTTTTACTATCAACTTATTAAATTGATGATAGTTTATTACACAACCTGAGCATTCTATCCATCTTCCTGACAAAAAAGACTAGTGTAGCCTCTCGATAGATGTTGGGACTAATATTTTAATTTGGTAGCTCAAGGATAAATTCCCTTCATTGGAGAAAATTCCCCGTCTAGAGAGACCAAAAATTTCCCTTGGAAGCACTCAATTTGGTTAAGGAAAAATGTATTTTTGATTCAAAATCCCGCAATGGCATAATTTTCCAAGTCGGCCTTGAAGCAAAATTGGCACCCCTCCAATGCATCTAAATAAAAGTTAAGGCACAACTCATTTGTCATCATCATCAACACATTATTCTTCCCTCTCATCTTCTCATTGTTTTGTACAACCTTCAAGGTTACTAGTTGGCCTCACATGTGTGAAGGAGTCATCTATTTATGTTGACTGAGTTTGGCTTTCCATTTGGGCTACTTTTACGAGTATTGACTAGCTCGGAAAACATTCATTTGATTTTTTTTCTAACCAATTCGAGAAGGCTGCATTGTTTGGCACAAAAATTGAGGAGATCTGGGCAATTTAGCATACATTGGCTGTAGATATTCTCTCTCCATTGTATAGGTTTGACTACTTTGATTCAGATTTCTTGACCTCTGTTTGACTTACATTAAAGGTTGTGTTTGTTGACTATTGACCGAGCTTTATTGGAGGTGTTAACAAATGACTTTCTAGACTAGTTAGGGATCATTTGACTATTGTTGATTTTTATAGAATTGCAAACCTTAACAATTGACTAGAATTGACTTTTAAAGCTCATTACTACTTTGATATTGGTTTTCCTATTTTTATAGTCAAAGGTTGACATTGAATCATTGTTGGATTGGATCATTATACTCTCTCCTAAACATTTCATCATAATCTAATAAGAAGAAGAATTTGAAAGGGTTTTCCACCTTATGGGGTTTTTCCCTAGTCTTTGACCAATTCTTGTGTCTCTTGTCATTTCTTTTGATTGTCTCTTATTATACATTGCATTTACTATTCTATCTACAGATGCTTTTGATTTGTGGAAGATTAAATAGATTTCTAATTGAAGCTAAGAGTTGGGATAAAGTAATTGTAACAACATATAACATTGGAAATTTAACATGGTATCAAATCTATGGTGAAGAGAAAATCCCAAAGAGAGAAAAGACGGGAGAAATAATATTTGAAAGAAGTTGGAGCTTATGTGATTTGGAAAATTGGATTACCTCTTTCTTCAAGCATAATGAGAAGCTTGGAGATTCATCAAACTTTGTTACATGGAATATCAAGTTGGAATTTATATTTTATGACAACAATGTTTTGGAATATGTGCAAGGAAATATTCTTGAATCTTAGGAGAATTCTCTTGTTTCCACAAAGTCCAATTCTATGAAAGGTGAGATAAAGGCTAAGAAAAATATTATTGATGGCTTATAAGATCATTTATTTGTTTATGCTGGTAACTTGAGGAAGTCCAAGGAGATATATGATAATATAATAGGGATGTATCATGTCAACAACTTGGACCACATCCTCTCCTTGAAGAACAAACCCAAAGAAGTGAATATGAACAAGGGGGAATTTTTGCAGTCTTACGTCATGAGGGTATGTAAACTAAGAGATCAACTGCAAATTGTTTGCGAGCCTATATCTAATAGAGAGTTGGTGATGATCACTATTCAAGGTGTTCCTGCTATGTGAGAAACCTTCATTAATATGATAAGAAATAACAAGAAAATCCCAACATTTGATGAGATTGTTGGATAATGTACTCAAGAGGAAGCCAAGATGATTGCCTGTGGAAGAATTCGAAAGGATGAAGAAAGATATCCATCTTCCTTTGTTGCTCAAGAAAAGAAGAGTAAAGGAAAAGAAGGTCCATATAATTGAATAAATCCTACCCTAAGGGACTCCAATAGAATAAAAATAAGAGACATGGATATGTCAAAGATTGACTATTATAAGTGTCATAGGCTTGCCCACTATGCTCAAGATTGTCGAGAGAGGAGGAATGCTCCAAGGAATAGGGGCTTCACTGGGGAAGCAATACCATACCATGCGGATTCATATTGGGGGATATATATTGAGGAAAAAATGACATAATATATTGAGGATATAATAAGGGGTAAATGGTTTTTATATTGGCAGCTATAAAAAATGGAGCTCAAAATTAATGAAAAAATATAAAGGGGTATAAAAAATGATAATGAAAAAATGGATACCTACAATATCTAGTGAAAGTAGGGCTTTTTTAATTAGGAAGGTGTATTGGGTTCATATTGGTAGGGTGTTAAATAATGTGTTTTTTAGAGGTATTTTCCAATATGTAGTCAAATTAAGGGTATTGTTTAGTATGCCACGAATGCATGTGATATGTCATAGGTTCATTGAGTGAAGCTCCCATGCTGCAAGGTCAATATAAAACAAAAATCGTGGCTTTAATAATAGCAGGTTCAATAATAGAAGAAAAGATTATCTAAGAGGAAGAGATAATAGAAGAAGAAGAGATGTTATCGATGATCATGAAGAAGGCCTCCTCAAAATAAGTCAAGAAACTCCAAGTATGAAAGTAATGCAACTGCTAGTAAATCTAAATATATTCTTATTTATGCTCTTTATATTTATGACCCTCTAAATATTTATGATATTTATGTGGAAAATAGTGGGCCTTCTAGATACTTCTTGGGTATAAGGAAGTCCTCTCAAATGTGGTTGAGAGGGATACAAGTTTGAAGATAATTCTTGGGGACAACTCTACATATCTAGTGAAGGGCTTTGGTTCTATCAAATTTGATTTGGACTTTGGGGAATCCATTATTCTTCATGATGTAATGTATGTTATGATATAAAAGAAGAACTTGGTATCTATTTCCCCCTTAGAAGAGGAAGGGATGACAATAGCCTTCATAAAAGGAAAATTCCTCACCTGGCCGATGGAATCCTAAATGTGGGATACCTTTACATTGGGATGTAGAGTTGAAGGACTCTATAGAGTCATTGGAAGACCTATTCTAGTAATATACCATCCCATCAATCATCAAATTGAAATATGGCATTGAAGGTTGGAACATCTACATTATGTAGCTCCACCAAAATTGAAGAAATTACTCTGGGATTCCTAATGTTCAAGATAGACATGATGGAGTATGTCCAGGATGTGCTAGTGGAAATAATACAAGGGGACCATTCCCCTTAAGAAAGAACAATACTAATTACATCCTCCAGATCATCCATTCTGACCTATATGAACTTAGGCATGTGTATTATCTTAGTGGCCATATCTACTACATAAATTTTATTGATGATTTCTCTAGAAAGACATAAATATACTTCTTGAAGCATAAGAATGAATCCTTTTATATGTTCAATGGCTTCAAGGCATTGATAAAAAATCCAATAGGGAAGAAAATAAAGGTCTTTAGTTGTGACAATGGTGGAGAATATACATCAAATGAGTTCGTTGACATTTGCCAGCAAGATGGGATAAAGAAGGAAAGTAGCGTTCCTTATAATCCTAAATAAAATGGAGTGACTGAAAGAAAGAACATGTCAATTGTAGAATCTTCCCAAGCCATGCTTCATGATCAAAAGTTGCCAAGTTTCCTTTGGGGAGAAGCAACAAATACAACAGTATATGTTCAAAACATGGTTCCTCATCAAGATTTGGACAACAAGACTCCCAAAGAAGTAGTTGCAGTTGTTAAGCTTGACATTGATCATCTCATGATATTTTGTTTCCCTGTATATTTTCATGTGTTGAAGGACCAAGAGGAACAACTTAGAAGCCACCCGAAGAAAAGGTACATTTTTTGGCTACTATGAAAATTCTAAAGAATTTAGAATATATATACTTTATAGAAGGAATATTGAGTTTAGGAGGGATGTAACCTTCAATGAAGATGTTTCCCTTGGAAAGGAAAGGGACCTTCCTCTGCCTTCTCTTCCCAAGAAGAAGGATGATAATATTGATATACTAGAAGGTCCTTCCATGCCAAAATTTAATAAGGGTATTTTTGATAATTCTATGGATCCGTAGATCCCTTTCACCCTCCTCCAAGTGATCCCCTTGCCAAGAAGAGATCATTTTGGCTTCGAGGTACATTAAATTATGCTAAGTGATAAATTCCTTCCAAAGGGGCCTTTAGAGAAAGAGGAAAAACTTGTGGGTATCAGAGATACATTGTATCCATGAGCACTATCATTTAAGTTGAGCCACATACCTTTGATGAGACTATGAAAGAAAATGTTTGGAATGATGTTATGGCTAAGGATTTGTAATCGATTATGAAAAATGATGTATGGGATGTTGTTACGAGACCTAAAGGGATGTATGTTGTAATTTCAAAAGGGATATACAAAATCAAACAGGAAGCAGATGGAAGCATAAAAAATTATAAGGCAAGGTTGATGGCTCAAAGGTTCTCCTATAAAGAGATAAGATTATGTTGACATATATGCTCTCGTTTCTCGCTACACTAATATTAGATCGATCATTTCCCTTTCTATTAGTTAAGGATAGAATATTCACTAAAGGGATGTAAAGTTGAAATTTATTCATGACATACCACATGAAAAAGTTTACATTGAGAAACCACATGGATTTGAATTGGAGGACCAAAACATCTATGTTCACAGGTTGAAGAAGGCATTATATGTCTTGAAGCAAGCCCTCAGAGCATGGTATGCTTGTATTGACAGTTACATATTGAAGCTTTGATTCACGAGAAGAATTAATGACCCTAAACTCTACTTCAAGGTGGTATAAGGTATGCCTTTGGTTTTGGTTCTATATGTTGATAATCTATTCTTGATAGGTAGTGAGCCCCTGATGCTTGAGTGTAAGAGGGAGATGGCCTCTGAGTTCGATATGAAGGATCTTAGTATGATGAATTACTTCCTAGGATTAGAGGTTTAGCAGAGACCTACAAATATTTTCCTTTCTCAATGAAAATATGTCATAAACATATCACAAATATTTGGAATGACAAAATGCAAATCCTTGACCACCCTAATGGAGATGAATTTCAAGAAGTTTTGTTGATATTTTGTTGCACCTGATCTAGCTAATCATTTTTACTATTGAAAATATATTGGGGCATTGATGTTCCTTGTGAATACCCATCTAGAGATATGCTTTGCAGTGAACACCTTGAGTCAATTCATGATTGAGCCCTTCCATGCACATTGGGTTGCTTCCACACACATTCTAAGATATTTGCATGGGATGATTAACCTTGGTATGAGATATTTTTCCATAGATGTATCGATGCATGTATACACTGAGGTTGATTTGGATAGAAACATTATTGATAGGAAGAGCACATTAGGGCCTTGCTTTAGCTTGGGATCCGTTATGATATCTTGGATGAGGAGGAAAAAAAATTCCATACATGGCCAAGGAAAAATAAATTGCTGCTAGCATGGATAGTTATGAGGAATTTTAGTTGAGAATTCCCTTTGGAGAGATATTATGCAGGTCTTGGATACTACTTTCATATATTGCAATAACAAGTGTAGGATATTATTAGTAGAGAATCCCTTATTTAATGGAAATTCCAAGCATATTGAGATCAGGTACCACTACATCCAAAGACGTGGTTCAAAGAGGAGTTTTAAGACTCTATCACATATCGACTAATGCACAAATACCAAACATACTCACCAAGGATTTCCTGAAAGGGAAGTTCTTGGTATTTAGAGAGCAACTTGTACTGATGGATGTGACCCTCGTAGGTAAGGGTCTTGGTTGATAGGCAACATTGAGTTATGCTTTTCGCCCCTATTTTAGCTCACAGGGAGAGGAATTGAGCCTGAGCTCTCCTAGGGTTGAGGCATATTTATACAATAGGATGGGTGTGATCCTCACCCCATGAGGTAGGTAGTATCTCATCTATTATCACCATATAGTTTGCATAATCCTATTCATTTATGACAAGTTGGGTATCTGCCCCTATCATTATTAACAAAGTATAGTCTAGTATGCATCCTACTCATAAGCAGGGTTTGTTGGGATTTCCTCTCCATCTAGACAATGGTTTGAGATGTATTGACATGGTGTTATCTTTGCATAACAAGTGGTATCTTTCTCAAGTATAGAGGATGTAGGTGTTCTACCACTTGAACCTTTAGGGTCAACTTGGGAATACCAACAAACATTGGGATGGTTTTGATCACTACCTTATATGTAATGTTTGGTCTCATATGTTGACTACACAACAAGATGGATGTGATCCTTACTAGTAGATGGATCTTGCCAAATGTCACTAAATGGTAGGATGGATGTTATCATTACCTCCTACGATAAGTTTTGTCTTGCCTATTGATCTAACAATAGGATGGATGTGATCCTTTCTTGGTATATGGATTTTGTCTATTGTCAGTGGATAGATGGTTATAGCGTGATCTCAACTATGATGTCAAAATCCTCTTCTTTTAGATTCGAGAGTGTTTAGAAGATCAACACAAATGATAAAATATGAGCATATATGATTAGAGACAACACTTGACTTGATGGCAATGTGACATTTGTGATGGGACATATTTTACAATTGAAAAAAATTCCCTAGCTTAGAGGAAGTGTTAATTTGGAAGCTGAAGGATAAATTCCCTTCATTGGAAAAAATTCCTCATCTAGAGAGACCCAAAATTTCCCTTGGAAGCACTCAATTTGGTTAAGGAAAAATGTAATTTTTATGCAAAGACCCACAATGGCACAATTGTCTAGGTTGGCCTAGAAGAAAAATTGGCACCCCTCTAACGCATATAAATACAAGTTAAGGCACACCTCATGTGGCATCATCATCAACACATCATTCTTCTCTCTCCTCTTCTAATTGGTTTGTAGAGCTCTGAAGATTAGAGATTGACCTCACACATGCAAAGGAGAAGGAATCTATTCTTGTTGACCAAGTTTGACTTTCTTTTTGGGCTTCCTTGACTAGTGTTTACCATCTTAGTAAAAGTTCATTTGACCTGTTTTCTGAAATTTTTAATAAGCCCATAATGATTGGATTTTATGAAAGTTCCTTTTACTTGGGTTTTTACACCATTTTCAATGGTTTCTGCAATTCTTTTGGGTTCTTCAGAAGTTCTTCCTCCTTCATTGTTTCGCTGCGACTCTTCCTCCTAGCTTTACTTCACATGCTCCTCTAATTGCAGTCTCTTCAAAGCAATTATTGATCCTTCGAGTGGATCAATACGATTTCTCTGAATCGTTCTACACCATTGCGTAGTCTCACTTCGCTATTTCTTGAGAGCTTCACTCCTTCCATCAATTCGATTCAAAATCCATTGTGATTCCTCTAAATCGCTCCATTTCTCTGTGTCCTTCAGAATTCTGCCTGCAACCTATTGCAGAGCCTACAAATTCACAAGTAATTCATATATGAAATACTTCTTAAGCATACTGACACAGATAGGAAATAAACTCTGTATGTATATGTAAAAACAAACATTACATTCGAGACTTCTCTGGCTCACACAAGCTTGAATTTTCACTATCAGTGGCCTCTCTTTCGACTCTACCCATAGGCTTACATATATTCTATCTGCATCTCTCTCTATTAATTGAACGCAGATGTTCACTATTTATAAGAATACATTGGATTTGATCACTTAAGGGATCATATCAATCCATTCCTTAAATCACTCAACTAAAGCCCTAAAGCTCGCTATAGAATACATATGGCAGATTACATTTAAGTAAGTGTTCTAGAGACTTATCCATTCCATCATTTAAGCTCTATTTTAAACAGAAAGTCCCCTTGTTTAGCTCGATGGTCCACGCCTTCTCTCATCTAATCACTTAAAGGCTTAAATTACATTAACTTGAGACTTAGGAAAACTATTTCCTAAAAATACATGACCTCCCTATGTCTACTTAATTACAATGATTTTCTCTAGGTTGAATGCTCTTGCATCAAAAAACTACGAGGAGGATTTGAGATGTTTCCTATCTACTTGAATTAATTATTTATATATTTGATTTTGCAGTTTAACTACTTAACTTCTAGTAGTTAAGATAAGAATACAAAGTGGTACTAAACTACCTTAGGTATATGGGAAACTTACCCTTTTTGAGACTTCCAAAGATGACCACATTGTTGAGCACATATTTCGGCATTTTTTACCTCTATGTTTTAACCCATTTTATCCTCAATTTTGAGCTAAATCCTTCCTTTGTTTACCAATTTTTGTGAGGATAATGGCGTAAATGGTTATAATAAATGTAATAATTCTTTAGAAGTAAAATATTTTATTTTTAATTCATGAATATTAATTAGAAATATTTATTTAGTTACTAATTTGTGAGCCAACAATCTACAAGAATTCACGTAATTACAATGTATATAAAAAAACCCGAATTCCTATTATCCGTCTAAGATTTATGGGGTTTCACGTCATCTAATATGATTCTAAAACCTGGAGTATGTTCACAACATTCATCTAATAGACACATACCTATTTATATCCCTCATAGTTTACCACAGCCCTCTAGTCAATGACTGATCAACACAACCTATCAACTCAACTATTTATGCAATTAGTTTAGGAAATCACCAAAATATCCTCTATCAGTTGGAATTTGAGTAGCTAGACCTGGGGAGTTGTATTTGAGTCATGGAATATCAAGAAGAATAATGTATGGTTTCTACTTTTCCTTTGTAGACATTATATTTTTTCTTCAAACTCTTAATTGACCTCGTGTTTGGGTAAAGTTAGTTTTGGTTTGATAATTTTTGTATAAAAATAAATGAACGAGGAGTAAATAGGTTAGGAATATATATTTTTTTTCATGTTAGAAGAAGGTTATTATCATGTATTACGGTTGTGCTACGATTAATATGAGGAGGACTCTCTCTGATATAATGAATAATTTCCTTTAGTTTTAGTGTTTTCTTTAACAACATATCCCAGGAGTGATCCGTGGTATGTGATGCAATGTTTTTTGTAACGTATATTATTAGTTTTGTTGTGTTTGAGCTAGTTTTGCTGATTACTTCTAACACACACATATATGTATGTCATAAGTAATCAACAAAACCAAATCAAATACACACACATAAATGCACAAGCTCTATTTTTCTATAATTTTCTTGTAGATTTTTGAATTTCTTATAATTAAGACTTTGTTTTTCTTGTAATGATATGGTTTTGGTCATAGAACGTGAGTAAAGGACAAGACTTAGAGGAATTTGATTATTATTATGCTCAAATTGTTTGTTAGAGTTAGTAATTTGTTAGAGTTAGTTAGAGTTAATAGTTCTTAAAGTAATGATTAAGTTTTAAATTTAGAGTCATGACTGCAAGGATTTATGTTCTTAATTTAAAAGTGATCGTGATTGGATTGGTGTGAATTTGCTTATAAACTTAGAACATTGATTTCACATAGAGATCTTTTTCATTGCACTTTTGAACCAACATTGTCTAAACAAATACGATTTCAGAGAGAGTGCTTAGTGCGAAAGTGTAATGTATTTTTTTGAATCTATAATAGTATTCCAACAAGGTCAATAATTGAATTTAGAATTAAGAAAACAATTTTAAGATGGAAACAACAATGAGATTTACCTATAATTGTTTTGTGCTCTATTTCTACATAGGAAAACACATAAGTAGCCAATTTGCACATATCGTGTTTCACCACATAGTTTACCTACCTTGGTTTGACAAAAGAAATGTTAAATCATTTACCCCACTTTATAACTTGACATTTTGTCATCGTTTCCAGGGAGGTGTAATGAACTGGTCGTAGGAATTTAGCTTGTTTCATTAAAAAAAACAACACAAAAACATTTAGCAATTTTGTTTACTTTTCCTTACAATATAACAAAAGTTAATATGCAGGAGTAGGAATATAAGTAGGGAGGTAAGAACTTGTGTCACTGCCATAGTGTTTCCTACAACGACAAATGTGTTAATATTGTCTATATATATTAAGAGATAATAGAGGAAGATTTATTAGAGCATCATTATGTACAGGTGAAGTTCAAAGAAATATGGATATAACTCCCCCATATACTAACTCAAGTGCACGTGAAGATAAAGGATTTGATAGTTTAGTGGAATCCCAAAAGAAATCAAATACATCAAGTGGTACATTAGGGGTCCAATTAGAACTACATCCCAACTTCACTCTTGAAAGATGGACTATAGAGTACACTGTATTTTGGAAATAAGATATGGAAAATGAGAAAAGAGGATTGAATGTAGGAGATGAAGGAGGAAGGCATAAGAATGGGGAATAAGGTGGAGGAGGATGAATAAATGGAAAACCACCAGATGATGAAGATGATGACACAGAAGAAACATTTGGATTTCCTATCATGGACATTCCACTGGCAAAAGTCATAATGAAAAACATTCCACCATCTATTCTTCCAACATTTTATAGTAGAGTAACTAAAGACCCTGACTCCTTTCTATTTTAATTTGATATCCTATGTCACAACTATACCAATTTTTTTTTTTTAAAGATACGAGTAGCATTTTCATTAGATAAATAGGAAAAGGGCTAGGTCCCATATAGTCTTCGAGAGAAATCTCTTTGTGGAGTAGGTAAATCTCCTCTATAGATAGAGGTGATCCCTCCAGCTGAAGAGTGAGTCTAGCAACAAACAGAACAATCTAATGTAAAATTACCTAAACTAGAATCGAATAAGAGGGCCTACCTCTTAGAACGCTAATCCGCTTGATGATGATCTCGCTTCTTTGCTCCAGCTTCCTATCTCTCTCTCTATTCAAATACCTAAAACAAACACACAAGAGACAACAAAAAACACGATAGCATACAACCACATTCAATCTACTTAAAATGTCAAGGAATCTTAAGCCATCAAATGTGATATGATACTCAATGTAGGAAATAAACCATTAGTTGTATTAATAAAACTCAAAGAGAAATATAACCTGAGCCTTGACATTGCAGGTTCCCTTTGGCATGCCTAGGTTCTAGCACCACTAGAAGCATATCATGATTCACCCTCAACATAATGGAAGTTCAAGGCCTCTTTCGTTATGCTTCAAACCAAACACAACACGCTAATTCTCCCTTCAAACACAAACTAGAAGGCTAAGGTTCTCAATATGGCTCTCAAGATTCACAGATTATTCCAGCCCTTTCATTAGCTAGTTGAGGGTGTAAAATGGGTTGTTTATATAGCTTTGATGGAGGGGAAATGGATCCTCTTATGGTGGGAGAGGCCTTATCCCTTATGGTTTGTTCCATCTTAATAGGGGAAAGGAGCCCAAACAGACTCTCTCAGCTCTATCTTGCTCAACCATTTACCATAATTCCATTCACGAAGCTTCTAGAGCTGGAAGCTTCGACTCCATTTTTAAAAACTTGCCAAAAAAGGGTCAGTGTGAGTGATGAAAGGCTCACTTGCACCATTCAGCACTAGTCCTAGTTTTAAACTCTGCAAATCAGCACAGGGGAAGAACTGAGCACTATTGTTGGTCTTGAAAATTGAGCTTGAAGGAAGATTCTTGGGAAATGATGAAGGAGGGAAATGTTTTGCAGATGAAAAGTAATGTAGGGACATGTTATTCATGGAAGAGAAACATATGAGGGTCACTATCGAGGTCCTCCAGGATCGAGGAACGAGGAGTACGGGGACAGTAACAAAATGTTGTGTTACAGATGCCCCGTAAAGCATGAAGGTCAAACAAGAGTGAGGGGTGAAATGATTTACGAGCAGATGCATGGAATCAGAGGCCGCCGCTAAAAAACTTGTAAGAAAGCAGAGATACATATACATCACTGAAATCCCTGATACATGAATCGTGGTATGGATGTATCCATCTAGAGGAAGATAATGTAAATGGATCCAAGGTATATATGCAATCATCTAGTATGAAGGATCATATCAAACCCAAGGTATGGTCGCAGCCATCCAATAATGAGAAGGATTTGATGTAGGAGCATTCAACCCAATAATGTCATTTATTTTAGTAGACATAGGGGTATTGTGCTTTCAATGGAGTTGGTATCCTAAGTGTGAATTAATGTAATTATTTAGGCTTTTGAGTGATTTTAATGAGAATAGGATTTAAATGAATATAGTGAGGCATATTTGTAAATGTTCTCAAATATAGGAGAACATGAGAGATTTAGCATAGTTGAGAGATGAGAGGATTTGAGAATTAATTTTAAAACTCAAATTAGGAGTTAGTTCATGATTTTATGGATTATAGAGGATGCTTAGGGATGGGGAAGAGATTTTAGGATTTTGTTGAGGAACCTATGGATCTAAACCAGGAATTGGTTTTAGAATCCCTTTTTATAAAAGTAAGTCAAGAAGGCAAAGTCAGAGGTTAGATAGGTTAGATATTTGGAGTGACTGTAAGCCTACGGGCAGAGTTGGAATATAGGCCACTCATATTAGAAGATCAGGCCAGAGAGACAGAGTCTCGATATGTAATCAGTTATATGTTTATACATATATAGGGATTGATTCGAACCTATATAAATGTGTGTTTCAAATACAGAATGATGAATTATGTGTTATCAAAGATTTGCATAATATAAATATATGCAGGCAAGTCGAGGTGAATACACAGAGGAGCATAAAGGGCCATAGGACCCAAATGGAAGACCAAGTGATGCTATGGAATGATTGTGATACAGAAATCATAGAGATAAGCTCAAGCGGGAATGAAATTGAGCAGCAGAAGAGCGAAAGGTGAAACCTTTGGAAAACCCAGAAACCATAGAAACATTGAAGAAGTGGCATAAATCTAATTAAAGAAGAAGAGCAGAGAAGTGAATTAATGGCGCACAGTAACCTTTGGATCTGAAAGATCAACGGTCAGGATAAAATCACATCAGAAAAATCCTTATGGATAGATTAGAATCGGGTTTTGGATAGTTGCGATGAGTGACTATCAATTGATCGTGGACCATTGGATCGGAACTAGATCAACGGTCATGATCTAATCACAAATTGGACATCAGAGAGGTCAAGGGACAACGATAATAGAAATTGAAATAACAATGTGGCCGGTATGCCGATAGCGATAAAGCGTTGATTGATGATTAGAAGTATCGACGATCGGGGTTCGGGGCGATCGAGGCTTTAGAGATTGGAGGAGTAATGTGATAGGCGAAGTAGGCAGACCTGATATCATTATATAGGTGCAGTTAATAGACTTTGAAATATAATATTGCGTTATCACATATCGGATGAGATAGAGGCCTTTGTTAATGAAACCCATGGAGGATGCGATTGCGATTAGTGATAAAGGTAAACCTCGGTAAATGTGCAGAGGCGGTATAAAGGTAGAAAAGGTATGTTTTGCAGGTATTTCCTTTGTAAATGATTTATAATGGAATTAAGCACGGATAAGGGGTTTATGTGTTAAACTATATGTAAGTCCAACATTATCAAAGGATATAAGGGTTTTATGTGGTTAAATTATATATAACCAATGCATAAAGAGGGGAAAGCTTATATATATGCGACCAAGGTTTAATAAGGGTTAATGAAGGGTGAATGAGTCCTGATAGGATGGATTATAATGAAAGGTTAAATAAAGTCATATTTGAAGGCTTGAGGGGTGATTAAGACTCGATAAGTGTATATTCTTAAGGGTTAGCCTATGTTGGGCATTAGTAATTCATTCCACATAGGAATTGATTAATGGGGCCTTAACCTTAAAAATTGAAGATTTGACTAGGCAGAGAGTTAAAATTCCTAGGACAGACAAGATTATGCATTTGTATATGCATACTATGGGTGTAAGCGGGGGTAACCCTACGTCATTTGGTATCAGAGCATAGTTGTGATTAAAACAATTGATAGCAAAACAGAATAAGGGAATTCTGTAGAGAAGGACTTAGAACAGAGTTATGTTTTAAGATGTTTATGCGGGCAAGAGGAAATCAGATTTTAATTTGATAAATAGTAGGCACACAAATATGAAGTGCAGCAAAACTTGCAGTTGCAAGAAAAAGAGGACAATCCATTAAAAGTATAAGTAAATGGTGGAACAAGATCATGCAGAGATCTTGAAGGTGAGATGAAATGTTTTGTTGATTTGATTTGAATATTGGAGAATGTGTGTTTTTGTATTGATGCACATGTGACAATATAAGGAGCTGAGAAGCTTGCAACAAGCCTAGAGCAAGGAGTGCTCGATTGGTTCCAAAGGAAAGAACCAGAGAGATGCTAAGAGACTGAGCTCAAAGGAGAGAAGTTTAGTGAGGCATATGTAGTGAGAAGGAGACTTGTTACTACAGAGGTATTGTTGTAGCTCACAAAGGTAATTCCACAAAGGATGTGGGTAGAATTGCCATGCTAATGAAGGAAGTTGGTAAGACGTTCTAATTGAAACAAGAAGTGGTAAGAATCAAGTATTTCATGGTGATTGAAATACAAGAGGATAGTTGTGTTCTTGAGAAGATGCAGATGAGTTGAAGCCTAAAAGGAGCAGAGAGAATTGCTCAAAGGAGGTTCCAGAGATAGGGAACCAATTTCTTGCCAAAAGACCAAGTACAAAGGAAAGCTTGGTGAGGTAAGTTGTAACAAGGAGGACTTGTTGTTGCAGAGTCATTAGTGCAACTCATAGTGAATGAGTGAGGAACTCATAGAGATGGAGAAGAATATGGATACTGATAGTCATAGCAGAGGTTTTGAGGAATACCACAACAAAAGAAAGATGAAGAAACAGAATGCCAAGGAAAATGGAAAGAGGATTAGTCAAGAGGAAATTGACATGGAAATTGCAGAGTTGAAAGAACAACTCGATGTATTGATGAGGATACTAAAGGAAAGTCAGAGACAAGGTTGGGTATTAAATAAGAAGCCAGCAAAGTGGCGTAAGTTGTAGAGAAGGCTACAATAAAGGAATGTAAGGTGGCTGATGGAAAAACTCAGAGAAGCTGAGTTAGAAATGGAATTGTCCATTTGTGAACCATAGCAAGGTGGAGTTCTCGGTGAAGATGAAGACTTGAAGACTGAAACTTCAAGTGAGGGCAAAAAGGTCCAATGATTTTAAATCTGATAATTTGTTTATGTTTACAGGTGAAACATGGAAAGAAGGACAATTTTTTGATATTTTCATACAGAGGGAAGAAGATAGGCAGAATATAAATTCTATTTTAAAAGAGGAAGTAGAGAAGGATATCAAGTAATCAAGTAAAGGACTTGATGAGATTGAGGAGAAGACCATCGAAATATTTCTAAGTCATGTAAAGGACTTGGAACAGTAGGTGGAATTGGTGATTGAATCATCAAATTAGGTTATGATGTCTTGTGGTTTTACACTTGACAGGTTGTGTATGAATGTAGGTATTGCAGAAGACAAACAATTTTATGGAAATGTCTTAAATGAAGCTGGAAATTGCCAGGTAAAGTATGATGATGACTGCCTTCCAAATGAAGATGAAGTTGAGTTATTACAGTAGAAGGAGTTCATAAATTCCATGCTTAGTGGAGGAAATATCTTCAGTAGGGATGAGACAGTTATGTCCTATGATGAGAAATTTTCTATTGAAGAGAATAACGAGGAATTGATTTTCTTAAATGATCAAGGGGAGATGATGGACAAACATATAAAACTATCAAAGAGATGGAGGATTAGAATTTTATTCTAATCAGGAATGAATAAATAGTGACAATAAGTTATGCTTGTGACAAAGAAGAAGATAGTGAGGATTGTACAGAACTTTTGGGAGAAATTCTAAGTGAGATGGCAAATTTGTGGCAGGAGTTAAGACTTTTGGAGAAAAGGCTAGAAGACCAAAAAGTAAGTGTTCAGGCTGTAAAATCCAAATTGAAAGAGAATGAAGAAGTTCACTACAGTGAACAGGGATAGGAATACATCATTAGAACAAATGGTGTGGAGGAAAGACTAGCTGACAGTCTCATGAATTCTTTTGAGAATTCAAATCAACATATTGATGTGTTGATATAGGAGGAGAAAACATAGCAGCAAACTGAATTGTTGCCAAAGGAGGAAAAGGCGCAGAAGCCTTATGTTCTTTTATTTTAACAAGAGTTTTGTGAGTGTAGGTTTAGTTGCAGATGTTGGAGGAATTTTGGTACAGATGAGCAGCCAAATAAAAATGAAAGAAGAAGATTCTATGGAAAAATTCAATCCATGGAACAATGATGTTAACTTGCTAGAGAAAATGTTGGAAAGTCATGATCCAATGCAGAAAGTGATAATCATGAAAGACGGTAAGGATGTAAGGGTAGTTGTAAGGAACCAGCAACTACACAGTGGAAGTAACCAACAACAGATTGAAGAGTTGGTGGACAGCAGCAACGACTTGAAGAAAAGAGAAAGAGAGAGAAGTAAGTAGCAAAGTATGGACTAGTCCAAGGATGTGCTGGAAATAGAGATTGAAGAAATGTGGCAGCTGATGATGAAGTAGCTCATATGGAAGAGAATGATAGCAGAAGGAAGGATGATCAATCAGAACTTGAACCTGATTGACAAGGAGAGGAAGCTGAAATACAAGATAGCAGACATACAACAGCAATAAAGGAGAAAATCATTTGGGCAGCTACAAACTAAAGTTTGGGACCATGGAGATTTTATACCAACTTATGAAGGCACATGATCAAGAGATCATGAAAATTTTCTACTTTGGGAGTCTGATGCAGGAGAATTCAGCACAATAATGTCATTGTATTTAATAGACATAGGGGTATTGTGTTTTCAAGGGAGTTAGTCTCCTAAGTGTGAATTAATGTAATTATTTAGGCTTTTGAGTGATTTTAATGAGAATAGGATTTAATTGCATATAGTGAGGCATATTTGTAAATGTTCTCAAATGTATGAGAACATGAGAGATTTAGGATAGTTGAGAGATGAGAGGATTTGAGAATTAATTGTAAAACTCAGATTAGGAGTTAGTTCATGCTTTTATGGATTAGAGAGGATCCTTAGAGATAGGG
The DNA here is from genome assembly GCA_031772625.1 of Pinus tabuliformis. NCBI lineage: Eukaryota > Viridiplantae > Streptophyta > Pinopsida > Pinales > Pinaceae > Pinus > Pinus tabuliformis. Next base: position 915,317,318 of record CM062820.1, read on the forward strand.
AAGAAATTTTAGGATTTTTTTGAGGAACCTATGGATCTAAACCGGGAATTAGTTTTACAATCCCTTTGTATAAATGTAAGCCAAAAAGGTAAAGTAAAAGGTTAGATAGGTTAGATATTTAGAGTGACTATAAGCCTATGGTCAAAGTTGGAATAGAGGCCACTGATATTAGAAGATTAGGCCAGAGAGACAGAGTCTCGATATGTAATCATTGATATATGTTTATATATATATATATATATATATATATATATATATATATATATATATATCTAGATATCTCTCTCTCTCTCTCTCTCTCTCTCTCTCTCTCTCTATATATATATATATATATATATATATATATATATATATATATATATATATATATATATACAGTGATTGATTCGAACCTGTATAAATGTGTGTTTCGAATACATAATGATGTATTATGTGTTATCAGAGATTTGCATAATATAAATATATGTAGGTAGGTCGAGGAAAATACATAGAGGAGCATAAAGGGCCGTAGGACCCAACTGCAAGACTAAGTGATGCTATGGAATGATTGTCATATAGAAATCACAAAGATAAGCTCAAGTGGGAATGAATTGAGTAGCAAAAGAGCAAAAGGAAAAACCTTTGGAAACCCTGTAAACCATAGAAACCTTGAAGAAGTGGCGTAAATCTAAGTAAGGAAGAAGAGCGGAGAAGTGAAGTAGTGACACGCAGTAACCATTGGATCTGGAAGATCAACAGTCAGGATTGAATTGCATTGGTGAAATCCTTATGGATAGATCAGAATCGAGCTTTGGACAGTTGCGATGAGCGACTATTGATTGATCATGGACCATTAGATCGGAGCTAGATCAACCGTCACAATCTAATCGCAAATCAGACATCGGAGAGGTCAAGGGACAAAAATAATATAAATTGCGATAGAAATGTGGCCGATACGCCAATAGCGATAAAGCATTCATTGGTGATCGGGAGTATCGATAATTGGGCTTCGGGGAAATCGGGGCTTCGGAGACCGGAGGAGTAATGTGATAAGCAAAGTAGGTGAACCCAATATCATTACATGGGCGCAGTTAATAGACTTTGAAATCTGATATTGCGTTATCACATATCAGATGAAACAAAGGCCTTTGTTAATGAAACCCACGGAGGATGCGATTACAATTAGCAATAAAGGTAAACCTCGGTAAATGTGCAGAGGCCGTGTAAAGGCAGAAAAGTATGTTTTGTGGGTATTTCCTTCGTAAATGGTTTATAATGGAATTAAGCGCGGATAAGGGGTTTATGCATTAAACTATATGTAAATCCAACATTATCAAAGGATTTAAGGGTGTTATGTGGTTAAATTATATATAACTAATGCATAAAGGGGTGAAAGCTTATATATATGTGGCCAAGGTTTAATAAGGGTTAATGAAGGGTGAATGACTCCTGATAGGATGGATTATAATGAAAGGTTAAATAAAGTCATATTTGAAGGCTTGATGGGTGATTAAGACCCGGTAAGTGTATATTTCTTAAGGGTTAGCCTATGTTGGGCATTGGTAAATCATTCCACATAGGAATTGATTAATGGGGCCTTAACCTTAAAAATTGAAGATTTGACTTGCTAGAGAGTTAAAATTCCTGGTACAAACAGGATTATGCATTTGTATATGCATACTTTGGGTGTAAGCAGGGGTAACCCTATGTCAGGATCACAAATAACAAACTCATGGAATGGACACAACCATCCATCTGAAAGAGAGATGTATGTAAACATGATCATGTCACATCACCCTGCAACCTAGACTTGTCTAATTTGAGCCCATGGTCCTATGCTCCAACACAACCCGATCAAAGTACAATTTATAGCATGTGAATAGATGTGTTGATTTCTAACATGCTAGAAAATTTCTTGATTATCAGTCAAGGATGTGGACTGTTAACAAGCGTGAGAGAAACCACCAATAGTGACAATTGCTCTCAAGGTACCAACAACACAATTCATGGAATGTGAATAAGGAATTCATGTCGAAAACCCATGAGGTCACCCCATCGAAGGCCAATGATGTGAACCCATTGTCAAGTGCTAAGAACTTGCCATTAGGGCATGCAAGCTCTAAGGCACTGGAAGGGAGTCCCTCGGCCAACTTCCCGGATAATGAGTTGAAGTTGACAACAAGTAATCATGTGAAAAGAGGGCCATGATGTATCCCACATCACCAACACGAGACAAGGGATGAAATGATTATGAATGATACATAGAACCATGAATGAATGTGGACAGCATAAGGATTAACTCTTGACCATATCAGCGACACGACTCCGGAGTTTGCTAGCTTTGAGATCCATAGGATCGGAGGTCATGATGACGATTCAAAGATGAAATGGAAAGGAAAAAATGGCAGTCCAAAGATAGGAAGGTCAATGACGAAGTGGGGATATCCCAGCCTGACATGAAGCAGAAGAGTGTCATGTTCAAGAGTGACTAGTTGCCGACTCAACTAGTAAAAAATTTCCCATTTTCCCCCACCATTTCTGGCAGTTACCCCAATTAGTTTTATCTCAAGCTTGAAGGGGATAGCATGTGATTGCACTATAAGTCCATCCTTTGGATGAATCTGACCTAGTGAGATTAATGAGCCCTAGGAAGGAGAAGCTCATGTCCATCATGGTGGCGAATCCAATGTTGTTTAATCTTTTAACAAGTTCGACAAAGGTGTAACTCGGTATCTTTTTCATATTTTAGAGAGCTTGAAAAGGACATGGAAAAGAAAATTCCAAAATGTCCATTTTCGTACGGTTGTGTCTCTCGAGCCTGAAAAGGTAGAAAAAAGTGTTGAGAGAACCACTTGACCATGTCAACCAAGGAGTACCTTTTTCGTAAACAGTTTATCCCAGCTTGAAAAAGGGGTAAAGATATATTGGGTAAATGACATTTCGCAACTTTTAACAAGTTCAAAATGACAACAGCTTGACAATCTTTTCGTGTTTTAAGGGCTGAAAAAGAGCTGAAAGTAGACCCCCCATTTTTATTCTCTTTAACGAGTCAAAAAGGGAAAAATACTCAGTGATCTTTTCATTTGAGTTTCTTATGAGTCAAGAAATGAGCTTAAACATGACTCCAACACCATCATCAGTAATCACATAACATGTTGCTACACAAGAAGCGAACACATTATCTGATTTCCAAAGGGAAAATCATGAAAAGTTTATAAAAAGTGAAAAAGTAAATTATTTTTTACCATTTACCTCTTTTACCTCATTTGGAGCAATTTTTACCTATCTGTGCCCTAAATCTTCAGGAGCAGATTGCAGAAAATCTAGGAGGCTGATCATCAAACTGTCAGTTGCACGTAAGAGTTGAGACCGTAAAAATTATTTTCATTCCTGTTTTGCTTGATTTTAGCCATTTTTCATATTTTTGAGGGGATTCTCAGAAAGAAAATCCATCCTCGGTCGGTGCCACATTAGTTTTTTCCAAAACGAACCGAATTAGTTATTCAATGAGAATTTTTCCAAAATTTGGTATGTATTAATAGAAATGGAATGTTCTTTGAAGATGATTTTATCAGATTTCCTGTTGTGACCGATTTCCAAATTCTTCCAATTGCAATACCAAATTCGACTTGTTCCTACTGAATTTTGATGGAAAGATATTTCAGATATGATCTTTCTAATCAATTTGTTTTGTACAATCCAAATTTGTAATGGAAATTAGTTTGTAATCAACCTTGTTATAACTTCCCTTTACTCTCTGTGTATTTAAATGAAAATAAAGATCAAAGAGGGAGGGAATAAAAGGGGGGATAATGGAAGTATAATTAGGAGCTAGAAGATGGACAATTCTTAGATAGGATGTAGGAGAAGAGATAGGAGATGAGAGATGGGAGATGAATAATTGCTAAATTTGAGGCAAAGCTAAGAGCCTCATTATGCTGTAATTATTTCTCTCGTATGTTTTAATGAAGGAAGTTATCCATTGAGTTCTACATATGTTATTTGTAATATGATTTGAGTTATTTCTCAAGGCAGAATTGAGTCTTGGGTAGTTGGACCCACTACCTTGGATGAGGTGTTGACTTGAACATATACAGTAGTTGAGTTGTGTGCTTGTTTTTTTGAATTTCAATCATTGTTCTTTAAAGCAAATTTCCATTTTAATCAAGTAATTTGTTAAGTTTCTACATTTTCTAGATTTGTTATTTCTTGCAACTTCTAGATTCCATTTTATTTGTTGCTCTAGATTAGCATTTGAATTTTGTTGAGTGCAATAGCTTAAATTTCCAATTTATCAAGGTGTGATTTAATTTAGCAATGATTCAAGTTGTCTGATTAGCATAATTGTTTTTGCTTCAATTTACTTTCTTCTTTTTAATTTTAGCTTTATTATTCAAGTCTTATATTTTGTTTCTTGTTGAATGAGCTTGATAGTATAGAACACAATCATATAGAACCAGTGTTAGTTTTTGGTATTGTTATGCATATATTTTCCTGATTGTCTTGAAATAAAAAGACACTCCTTGGGTTGATAATTAATTTTTAGGTGATTATTTTATTTATTTATTTATTAAGCAATTAATTTTACCCAACATTTTGGTGTCGTTGCCGGGGAGACAATCAAATTTCACTACCACATTAATATCTCATTGTAGATGCATACCTGACTTAGTGAGAGCTGGATATTGAATACGAAAGGTAAGAACCTACATGTATACCCTGGGGAAACAATGATGGGTCTACCCTCATTAGTCAAGCTTAGGTCATACAACATGCACTGATAGAAGTTCGAATTTTAGAGGTAGAATTTTGAAAACAAATCTCATAATTCCACTGAAGTGGTGATGTACGCACCACCCATTCCACTAACCAATTGATAGGAACATTTGAAGGAAGAGCCTCAAAGAAGCATATGAAGAACATATTCTATTATGGTAAGAAATGGCTCACATTACTACGTTTGAATTCCCTATCAGAGATCTAGGAGGAGTGACACAAATGCACATCATTCCCCCATCTATTCTACCAAATTTTCATGGTTTAGCAAACGAAGACCCAGATACATTCTTATTTTAGTTTGAAGTACTTTGTAGAGGATATGATTATTCTACTAACGATCAAAATTGAAAGTGTTTCCTCTTACTCTAAAAGGAGCAGCTCTTCGATTGTTCATGAGACTTGGTGGGAATTGCATCCAAACATAGGAGGACATGGAGAATGTATTCTTGAAAAGGTATCAAGACTATTGCAAGGTCAATGAAGATATTTTCAGTATGATACAAGGGGAAGATGAAATCTTGGAGGACTATGTAGAGTGATTTCGATATAACCTTCAAAAATCAGAACATAAGCATTTTGTAAAAGATGCATTTAAACCACTCCTGCTCAAAGGAATCAAAGATGAATTTTTAGAACTCTTAAATCTGATAGGAAAAGGTGATGATTTTCTGCTATCATATGATGATGTTTGTGATTTATGCATAAGATATTCAAGAGGAATCTCCAAGGTTGGTAGGAATTCTTGAGAACTTTCTTCTTTCTTTTCCAAATTTTCTACAAGAATAGGAGACATAAGAGTTGAAATCAATGTTCTATTTGAAAATCTTAAATATGTTTGATTAGCTCTCTAAATTAAGAAATTCATGCTTTTTAGGTTAAGAAAAATCAGGTAGAATTTGATGAAGTGTTTTTCCCTCATTTCCAAAAGTAGCATCTCATAGATAGTTGTTCTTTCTTATATAGAATAGAAGCATCATAAAAAATATATGTAGAAGTTGCTACAATTTCTCTACCATGGAAATTGTGGCCTACATGTATGGTTCAAAACACTTCCTCTCCATTTTATTACTTGCATAGTCCATTATGGAATACTCCTACGCTAGGGAAACTATGTCAACCTCAATTTAACCCCCACCAATGTTGTCTACAAGTTTGACATGGTTCATCTTATAATTACATTTATACTCTCCGACATCTTGTAGTACAAACACATCATCCATATTCTTTTCCATATTTTTAACAACATTTTTCTTGTCTATCAAAACCATCCACACGACCCAATCAACTACATCATCAAAATGATCCATTCCCTACACAATTTCCTACTCAACTCATTCCACACCCTCACCATAATAAACCAGTACAACATGCTTACAGTGTTGAACTACGAAATTCACCTACCCTTCCCACCCATTCTATCTCACATGCACCATTGCAAAAAATTTATATTGAGTTTGAGAATGTTTCAAATCCAAAAATTGTAGAAGTTATGGAAGAAAATGAGGTTTCTTCTAGTCTGCATCAACAAGCCGTTTTAAACACTCAAGGACTTCATGATATGACAGCTACGATAAATCAAGAAAGTAAAGGAAATATTGAAGATTGGTTTCACTCCATAATTTGTTTGTAGCATCACTCCATGCATCAACAATTTTTGACACCATCATTTCAAGGGAAGTTAGCTTCTCATACCATACTATTTATTAACATGCATTTTTCAAATTTGAGAATGTACATACTTGAGGCCTTATTTCGAAAATGGCTCCACTAGTAGTATTCTTATGCATAAGCATATTCACTTTTCATAGCAGAGTAGGTTAGTGTAGAAAATAAAATAAATAGGGACATGAATAAATACATTTTTTATGTAAAACTAGTTGTTTTTGTTGCAACATGCTGTGGAAATCAACATAGCTGATAAATATTTTGATTTATTTGTATATGTAGATGTATTATATTAAAAATAACAGTTCTACAAACACTCATATTTATTTTTATCACCAATTTGGAAACAATTTCTTGAATATCATATTTTTTGGCTTTGGAATCACTCAAATCGAACAAAAACAAAGAAATTATGATTAAAACATTGTAGGTTAGCATAACTAGTCACTGCTCTCCCGCAGGTAATAAATTATTTTTGCACGATCATGTGAGATAGAATGGGTGGGAAGGGTAGGTGAATTTCGTAGTTCAACACTGTAAGCATGTTGTACTGGTTTATTACGGTGAGGGTGTGGAATGAGTTGAGTAGGAAATTGTGTAGGGAATGGATAATTTTGATGATGTAGTTGATTGGGTCATGTGGATGGTTTTGATAGACAAGAAAGATGTTGTTAAAAATATGGAAAAGAATATGGATGATTTGTTTGTACTACAAGATGTCGGAGAGTATAAATGTAATTATAAGATGAACCATGTCAAACTTGTAGACAACATTGGTGGGGGTTAAATTGAGGTTGACATAGTTTCCCTAACGTAGGAGTATTCCATAATGGACTATGCAAGTAATAAAATGGAGAGGAAGTGTTTTGAACCATACATGTAGGCCACAATTTCCATGGTAGTGAAATTGTAGCAGCTTCTACATCATTGTAATTTCCATGGTAATAACTAGTTATGCTAACGAGCGATTCTTGAAAGAAATGTTAATGAAACAAGGAAATTTCATCCAACTCATTACTTAACAAGATTCATAACAGAAGAAATGGAGAATTGATTTCCATTTGAAGATTCATGTCACTACTGCCAAAACATTTTTCCAAGAGATCATTTCTTTTCCATTGATAGATTGATATTCCCTTAGGAAACAACATCATAGTTTTTTTAACTTAACTAATTTATTTATTTACTGTTTTTAAATAAAATTTTGTTTCTTTTCTAATTTTTCTTAAGTTTTTTTGTTTTAAGTTTTGCTTCCTTCCTTCAAAGATGTAGTTTACATTCCATTGACGAATGAACAACTGTTGTTCAGTAAAACGAACAAATTTGGTTTATCTTTGGGTGTGTTTAGTAAGCATTGTTCAATTGATTGAATGATTGTTGTTCAATTAATTGAACAACACTTATTTTTATGTGTGTTTTGTTGTTTGATCGATTGAAAAGTTATTGTTCAATCAATTGAACAACACTTTTTTTGTGTGCGTGTCATTGTTCAATCAATTGAACGACACTTTGTGTGTTTTGTTGTTCAATCGATTGAATGATTGTTGTTCAAGCAATCGGACAACACTTTTGATCTGAATAGAAAATGGCATCAACCCATGGTATTCATCCAATGTTATTCATCCACTCATGGAATTTACCCATGGTATTGTAAGTGGCATCCACCCATGGTATTTATCCACCCATGGTATTGTAAGTGACATCCACCCATGGTACCTTCCCATGGTATTGTGACAAACACTCATAGTATTCATTCACCCATGAAATTAACCCGTGGTATTGTAACTAAAAAATACTATAAATAACAAGTCACATTTTATAAAAGGACAGTTTGTCTGCCACAATATAGCTTTTACAGTTATTCTCCAATTTAATAAAAAAATTCTTTGTGGTTTTGTTTATTGGGCACTCTCCTCTTTTTCTTTTGGAAATTCAATTTTTTAGATCTTTGGGGCATTCCCCCCCATGATCCATTTCAATCTTTTAGATCTTGGGGGCCTCCTCCCAAGATTTGGATCAGTGGTATCAATGCAGGTTATGATTCCATGGGAATGAGTGTTTGATGCATTATTCATTTTCAAATTTTGCAGCAATATTAAACAAACTTCAGGCATGTTCTATGTCCTTCGCATAAAATTTTCTTGGGCCAAGAGAGAAGAATTTTTCTTTTTTTCATTTTTTGCGAGAATGTTTTTGGGCGGTGAGTTTGCAAATCAGATCTAAAATTTTTGGTGCAAAATTTACAAAAAAAATAAAATAATATATATGGATTCCTTGCGAAAAAATATGCAAATTCAAAAAAAATCGAACGAATCAGAGTCTAGATGAGTGAGATACCTTTGATTTAAAATTAGCTATGTTGTAGAAATGTTTCTGACGAAAATTCGTGGATGGCGGCTCTCCTATATTTTTTTGGAATTTTGGTGCAGAAATTATAAAACTGATTGTAGATCTGAGATCTTCTCAAAAAATCACTTAATTTAAAAAAATGGATCGAATCGGAGTTTGGATGTGGGAGATATCACTGATTTAAAATCAACTATTTTTTCAGAACTTTTATGACGATGGAAAAATTGCAGCACGAATCTGAGATTCTAGAGTGTCCAAACAAGGATTTCCAGCACATGGGAAGATTCAAAATGGTCCTTCTACTTCCAAAAATAGGTTATAATAGATATTTTGAGTTATATTGACTGATTTATGTCCATTTTAATTTTGGATTAACATTCAAAGCGGTTCCCATTGGAGATGTGCCCTTAGTAGGCACCTGCTTCACGTTCATCATTTTTAGCATAGCAACATTTGGCTTAGGTTATTTGGAAACGTGCCCTCCGACCGTAGGCTATGTAGGCACCTGCTACTTCATAAAAAATGAACATCTCGGTTATGGGTCAACCACACAAAATCCTTGTCATCGAAGTCCATTTGTTAGGCCACACACTGTTAGTATCATAGTTGGTCACAAGTATTACAGGGTATTTCTATCATCGAATCTTCGTATGACATGGTTATGGGTCATCCACAAACCCACACTTCATTCAAGTCCATTTGCTAGGTTGTACACTGTTAGTATCACAGTTGGTCATAAGCATTACAGGGTATCTCTATCCTCGGATCTTCATTCATCATATTTATAGGTCATCCACAAACCCACAGTTCATTGAGGTCCATTTGCTAGGCCGTACACTGTCAATATCAAAATTGGTCATAAGAATTACAGGGTATCTTTATCCTTAGATCTTTTGTTCATCATGATTACGGGTTAAGCACATAAAACCCTTCTCTTCAGTGGCCCTTCATATTTAACAGACGCTTCATAGGAGAGAACTTCACGCAATGGGGACCATTGCTTCTTCTGGAGGGAGTAATGATCCAAATAGAAAATGGCATCAAACAATGGTATTCATCCACCCATGTTAGTCATCCACTCATTGAATTTACCCATGGTATTGTAAGTGGCATCCACCCATGGTATTTATCCACCCATGGTATGTAAGTGAAATCTACCCATGGTATTCATTCACCCATTGTATTGTGACACCCACTCATGGTATTTGTTCACTCATGGAATTGACCTATGGTATTGTAACTGAAAAATACTATAAGTAACAAGTCACATTTTGTAAAAGGACAGTTTGTCCACCACAATGTACCTTTTACAGTTATTCTCCACTTTCATAAAAAAAATCTTTGTGGTTTTGTTTATTGGGCACTCTCCTCTTTTTCTTCTGGCAATTCAAATTTTTAGATCTTGGGGGTATTTCCCCAAAGATCCATTTCAATCTTTTAGATCTTTGAGGCCTCCTCCCAATATCCAGATCAGTGATATCAGTGCAGGTTATGATTCCATGGGAATCAGCATTTGATGCATATTTCATTTTCAAATTTTACAACAGTGTTCAACAAACTCCAGGCATGTGCTATGTCCTCCTCATAACATTTTCTTGAGCCAAGTAGGAAGAATTTTTCTTTTTCCATTTTTTTGCAGAAATGTTTTTGAGCAGTGAGTTTTCAAATCAGATATGAAATTTTCACTGCAAAATTTACAAAAACAAATAATAAATCTTGATTCCTTGCGAAAAAAATACCAAAAAAAAAAAAAATCAGCCGAATTGGAGTCCAGATGAGGGAGATTTCGCTGATTTAAAATTAGCTATGTTGCAGAAATGTTTCTAACGACAATTCGTGGACAGTGACTCTCCTGTCTTCTTTTGCAATTTTGTTGCGTAATTTCATAAAACTAATCGTAGATCTAAGATCCTCTCGAAAAATCGATCGATTTAAAAAAATGGATTGAATCAGAGTTCAGATGTGGGAGACAACACTGATTTAAAATCAACTATTTCTTCATAACTTTTGTGATGGCGGAAAAATTACAGCATGAATATGAGATTCTAAAGTTTCCAGATAAGGATTTCCAACACATGGGAAGATGAAAGGTGGTCCTTTTGCTTCCAAAAATAGGTTATAATAAATATTCTGAGTTATATTGACAGATTTATGTCCATTTTAATTCTGGAACATCATTTAGAGTGGGTTCCCATTGGAGACGTGCCCTCCCACCCCATGTTAGTAGGCACCTGCTTCACATTCATCAGTTTCAGCATAGCAGCATTCAACTTGGGTTATTTAGAAACGTACCCTCCCACCCTAGGCTATGTAGGCACCTGCTACTTCATCAACAACCAACATCATGGTTACGGGTCAACCGCACAAAATCCTTGTCATCAAAGTCCATTTGCTAGGCCGCACACTGTTAGTATCACAGTTGCTCACAACTATTACATGGTATCTCTATCCTTGGATTTTCGTTTTTCGTGGTTACGGGTCATCCACAAACCCACACATCATCGAAGTCCATTTGCTAGGTTGTACACTATCAATATCACAGTTGGTCACAAACATTACAGGGTATCTCTATCCTCGGATCTTCATTCATCATGGTTATGGGTCATCCACAAACCCACAATTCATTGAAGTCCATTTGCTAGGTTGCACACTATCAATATCACAATTGGTCATAAGTATTACAGAGTATCTCTATCCTTGGATCTTCGTTCATCATGATTATGGGTTAACCACATAAAACTCTTCCCTTTAGTGGCTCTTCATATTCAACAAAGGGTTCGTAGGAGGGAACTTCACACAATGGAGGCCATTGCTTCTTAAGGAAGGAGGAATGATCTGAATAGAAAATGGCATCAACCAATGGTATTCATCAACTCATGGAATTTACCCATGGTATTGTAAGTGGCATCCACCCATGATATTGTAAGTGACATCCACCCGTGGTATTAATTCACCCATGGTATCTACCGCTGGTATTGTGAGATCCACTCGTGGTATTCATTCACGCATGGATTTGACCCGTGATATTGTAACTGAAAAATACTATAAGTAACAAGTCACATTTTGTAAAAGGACAGTTTGTCTACTACAATGTAGCTTTTAAAGTTATTCTCCGTTTTAATAAAAAAAAAAAATGTGGTATTGTTTATTGGACACTCTCCTGTTATTATTCTAGGAATTCAATTTTTTAGATCTTGGGGGCATTCCCCCCAAGACCCATTTCAAAATTTTAGATCTTGGGGGCCTCCTCCCAAGGTCTAGATCAACCTTATGTGTTTTGTTGCTCAATCAGTTGATGATTGTTGTTCAATCAATTGAACGACACTTTTTGCATTTTTTTGATTTTGTTGTTTAATCGATTGAACATTTTCTCTTCAATCAATTGAACAACACTTTTTGCATTTTTTCGATTTTGCTGTTCAATCGATTGAATGACTGTTGTTCAATCAATTGAACAACACTTTTTGCGTTTTTTCGATTTTTGTTGTTAAATCAATTGATCAACACTTTTGTAGTTTTACGATTTTGCTATTTAATCGATTGAACGATTGTTGTTCAATCCATTGAACAACACATTTTGAGTTTCTCGATTTTTGCTGTTCAATCGATTGAATGATTGTTGTTCAATCAATTGAACAAAACTTTCGCTTTTTTATGATTTTGATGTTCAATCAATTGAATGATTGATGTTTAATCAATTAAACAACACTTTTGTGTTTTTGATTTTGTTGTTCAATTCATTGAACAACTCTTTTGTGTTCTTACGATTTTGATGTTCAATTGATTGAATGATTGTTGTTCAATCAAATTGAACAACACTTTTGTGATTTTTGATTTTGGTGTTCAATCAATTGAACGATTGTTGTTCAATCCATTTAACAACACCTTTTTCCTTTTTCGATGTTTGTTATTCAATGGATTGAATGATTATTGTTCGATCAATTTAACACTTTCACGTTTTTATGATTTTTATGTTCAATCGATTGAACAATTGTTGTTCAATTAATTGAAAAACACTTTTGCATTTTTTCAATTTTGTTGTTCAATCGACTGAACGATTGCTGTTCAATCAATTGAATAACACTTTTATGTTTTTTTCAATTTTTCTATTCAATCGATTGAGTGATTGTTGTTTAATTAATTGAACAACATTTTTTGCATTTTTTTAATTTTTTTTTCAATCAATTGAAAGATTGATGTTCAATCAATTGAACAACACTTTTGTGTTTTTTTATGATTTTTTTGTTCAATCGATTGAACGATTACTGTTCATTCAATTGAACCACATTTTTTGTGTTTTTGTGTTGCTATTCAATTGATTGAACGATTGTTGTTCAATCAATTGAACATCACTTTTTGACTGTATGTTGTTCAATCGATTGAACGATTGTTGTTCAATCAATTGAACAACCCCCATTTTGCCTTTTGTGTGTTTGTTGTTTAAATTGATAGAATAAATAACTATGATTTCTCTTTGTTGTTTCATCACTAATCATTCTTTTTGCCATTTTTTCTCTTTTATGTTTCGAATAAAAAACCATATGGTTGGATTTGTGCCTACGATAAATAAAAACAGTAATGTTAATACCATTATGACCTATGAAACCTTTTGATGGTTATCTTTATTCAAACACTAACATGGTGCATCTCTATAATGACTTGTTGAATATCTTCCCTTTGGACACGTCATAAGATGATTTATTATTTGAATACTGTGCTAGTTTATCTTTCACACTTTCAAATGGATAAATCCCTTTGATATGATGATATGGGGGTAAAAGTATAACTTTCATTAGCATTTTTTTTTACTTCTTACGCCATCCCTAACTCTTAAGGAGTAAATGAGCCTTCCTCTTTTTACAATAAAAGCATCAAACTATGAAAATAGGAAAATAGGAAAATTCATCACACATCGTCTTAAAGAGGGTAGGGGGTTTCAGTACGATCCAACCTACCATGATCATAAGGATGTAACGGCTGACATTCCATTATGGCCACCACACTAAGGTAATGACCTTCTTGATAATTAAAATTGTCAGAAGGATAGGGGGTCTCATCATGAGCTAGCCTGATCACTTTGTTATTTCCTAGTGAATGGCACTATGATTATCTGGTTACTATGAAAACCATCTAAATCCTAAATGGAGGACTCTAGCTCCTTTTTGGGGTTAGAAACAAACCCTTGCAACACTATGAATGCCTACTGGCAACAGTGGCTCTGCTTGTGGTATTGAAGTACTATGTTACACTGCCAAATAGTCTCTTTCCTATTACCCCCTATGGATTAATTTCTAAAGGAGAATTTACCATTTGAACAACATTTCTAATTCAATTAGCCAATATTCTTGGTAAACTATGTCTTTATATGCATTATATCATTATTGTCAAATCACTCGATACCAATAGTCATCAAAATTTACCATTGGTCATGCATTCTTCACCATTCCACCTAAGGTAAATATCTATTTACATAATGATCTAATCTTTTTTTTATTCTTTTTATGGGCATTTCAAATCTTCTGACTTGTACTACTCTGATTTCTTTTGTCATATTTTACACCGCTTTGATTGATTGCCCGATTGCATTTATGAATCCTCAATGTCCTTTCCCTTTTTCCTATGCTTTATGGTCATGGATGTCCTTTTCTAATTGGAGGAGGAATGGTATCCATTATGGAATAGCATGTGTAATAATTACCGAACTCCACCATAACTTGTTGATTTGACAAAATATTATTATTGCATTTATACAAAAGTTTTTCTGATTGAAATCTTTGCATGTGGCTTATTTCTTGTTGTTCAAAACTAAAACTGTGGATTCAAGAAAATTGCATGCAGAGTAGTAAATTGTTTATAGGAGAACAACAAGTATGGGCGAAACACTATTTGCAGCGAGCTCACACCATTGCAACTAACAGAAGAGGCTCGAGAAGCTCACGAATGCAAACAATTGTTCAGACAGGATGTGTTTGCATGTCTTCCACCATTTTCATCACTTTTACCATCAGCTCAACCTACATTAGCATCAACAAATGTCATTCCATACATGTCGTTCTACATTTTTTCGGAGGTAAAACTTGAGGTAAAATAGCATAAGATTTTTATTTATTAAAAGTTTAGGAGAATTTCATGAAAATCCATTAAGTATTATTTATCAGTATTCATTTCACATCTTTACCACTTTCCATTTTTCAAAGACATAGAAGTTTTCAGTGTGGAAAAGTGTTACTTTCATTCATTTATTTATTATGACCATGCCATCATCCATAGATCTCCTTATTCTTTCTCAACACCTACCTTATTCAAAGTTGTTTTACACCAATCATAGATTTCAACAACAATTGTAGCAACCACCTCAATTTGTTTTCTATTATTGTGTGAGGGCATGCTAATTCTCCAGTTTGGGGGAGGAATTGCTACATATGATGGATGTTTCCTACTTTCTTTCTCATTGAAGGCATACAATTTCATTTTTACACAGTGCAGAAATTAATTTGTGTATATCTTTAAAAACATAAACTCAATTCCTGTGATTTTTGGAGAGCAAAGAGGTATCATTAAAATACAGAAACCTAGAAAATTTCAAGTTAAATTAGTTTCTAAAATTTCAGAAATCATGCGCTGTCACCTCCAACCATTTTTTTTTATATCTCATGATCCTTGCATCAAAACATCTGATTTTTGGATTAGAGAAGCATTAATATAGTAAAAATCTGCTTGTTAATTTCAACAAAATCTGGTTTGTAGTTTTTGAGAAAATGGTTAATGAAGTTTGTCATTACTTATATCATATTTTGCTGCAACTTTATATACATATGGTTGAATGTCAATGTGAAAATTGTTACGCCTTCATCAACATTGCTAAAATTGAATATTCATTATTTGAGGAAGAACTCATTTGTTCCATCAATTTCATGAGTTGGGATGAACACTTTTGTATTATAGCTTGATTAATACAGAGGCTTTGGGTTGCATGAGGACATACAACATATTTAGTTTGGGGGTATGTTGGGCCACTAATTTTTCATTATTAATATCAATTTTTAATGTCTATTTCATCCATTTCTACCATTCTTTATCACATCATTTATCATAATTTATCATATAATTCCATTTTATAATTATTTATGCTCTTATGCATAAATATTATTTTTCTCCTTTAATTTTAATAAATTAATTATTATTATGCATGATTTTACCAATTAAGAATTATTAATGAATTTGTTGTAACATCACTCATGATTTTAGCCTCTGAGATCTTTTCTAGATTGTAATTTTTTTTTTGTAAGCTAAGGAGGGACCATTCTTTTTCCATTAATTCGAATTGAAACCAGTACATTTTCATGGTGGCCTCAACCCACCCCGAAGGGAAACCGGGTCTGTTGGCCACCTTAAGTTTTTGACAGCCATCCAAAAACAAAAAATACTAATTCTTCTTGTCCAGGCTAAGTAAACTAAACATTCAAAAAGATTACTACTGCTTCTTATTTGCATTATAAACTGAAACTGGAACCAAAACCTATCCACCAGCATTCAAAAAAACTACAGAAAGCATATACATATCTTCATATATTAACCAGCCATGGCTTCCTGCTGATCATCTTCTTTCTTTATACCCGAGTTGATCTTCTTTATCTGCTGCTGTATCTCTTCCAGTTTTTTGCGCTACATTATCAGGGTGACCTGAATGTTCTGCATTTCTTTCTTCAAATTAGGAATTCCTTGGGACAGTTCAGCCATTTCCATGGCTACCTGCTCCATAGCCTTAGCCAACAGCCTTTTCATAACCCAGTATACATGCAGGGCTTGTTTATACAATGTCATACGTCCTCTAGTATTCCCTGGATCCGGTAGCAGGTATTCCCAATCTTCCATTTCTGATCCTGATTGGCCCTGGGTCGCTTCTTCCTCCAATTGTTGTATTATTCTTCTGATATCTTCATTAGTGTTTTCACAGTAGGCTTGCTCTGTGAACTGTATCTTCTTCTTCAATGTATTTCTATATTTTCTTGTCGATAATGGTTCGTACTCCTCTCATTCTCTTCCGAACATCCTCTTCCTCTACTGCGTCGGCCTCGTCCCCATCCTGCTCTTCCTCTATTCCTATAATTTCCCCTGCCTCCTAGACCTTTCATACCCAAAGTGCTCCCGAAGTCGCCTCCCTCCTCTCGCCCTTCGCTTCTCCTATCTCCATACTTCCTTTCTTCCTGTGGTTTGTCCTTTGATAGCCTCTCGTCCTTCCATACCCTCTTTCTTGGTTGCTCAGATCTGTCGTGGTCAGAATCAAACATTTCCACTTCATCCTCGGTATCGTCCTGAACTGTCTGATCTTGCTCTGTATTTTCTCCAGCCTCGATTCCTTTCCCTTTCTTCTCTGAGCTTTTCCGACCTCTGTTCTCCTCGTCTGCTTCGTTTCTCATTCTCCTCCTTGTTGCCATTCGATTCCTCCTTCTGGCACTGTCTAGTTGTTCTCTCTGCCTCCTCTGCCTTTCTATGAACCTAACTAAAGTTTTCACCACCATGTCTCTTAGCGAATTCTCTGCGGTTTCATTTAACGACCTGCTTCCTTTGTCTCGCCTTCCTCCTTTATGATTTCTCCTCCACCATTTCTCCTCATTTCTCTTCTCCCGATTCTTCTGCCACTTGACATTTTCATGACCACCCACCTCCCTTCGTCCTTCTTATGTGCCATCATACCCACGTCCAATCTCTGTAGCATTACCTCCACCAACTTCGTCTTTCATTACTTCATCGCCGCTCCTCCTTGGAATGATATCCTTTCTGCTGATCTTTCTGTCTGCCTTCATCATTACCCCTATTCCTTTTGCCTCGTCATCATCCCTTACCTGATTTGTATTAATTGCCCTAATCGCCGCCATTATCACCCGGATCGGGGGTTCTAGATTGCAAATTTGATCTCCAACTCATAATTAAATATTCCAACTCAGAAATTCATTGGAATAAGGAGTAACAATGTTGCATTGGACTTTTGGACAAATGAAGGAGAATCTAGAGATTCCAAAACATGGGTTTTGTCTTGAACAGACCAAGTTAGTTTCATTATGTGCAGTTTTCCAAAATTCGGTTTGTATTAAGAGAAGCAGAAGGTTCTTCGAAGACGATTTTATTAGATTTGTTGTAGCGGCCTTTTTCCAAATTCTTCCAATTGCAATATCAAATTCAACTTGTTCCTACTGGATTTTGATGGAAAGATCTTTCAGATATGATCTTGCTGATCAATTTGTTTTTTACAATCCAAATTTCTAATGGAAATCAATTTGTAATCAACTTTGTTGTAACCTCCTCTTTTTCTCTGTGGAATTAAATGAAAATAGAGATCAAAGAGGGAGTGGATAATTGGGGGGATAATGGAAGGATAATTAGGAGATAGGAGATGGACAATTCTTAGATAGGATGTAGGAGAAGAGATAAGAGATGAGAGATGGGGGATGAATAATTGTTGAATTTGAGGAAAAGCTAAGAGCTTCATTATGCTGTAATTATTTCTCTCATATGTTTTAATGAAGGAAGTTATCCATTAAGTTCTACATCTGTTATTTGTAATCTGATATGAGTTATTTCTCAAGGCAGAACTGAGTCTTGGGTAGTTGGGACCACTACCTTGAACAAGGTACTTCCTTGAACATCTACAGTAGTTTTTTTGTGTTCTTGTTTATTTGAATTTTGATCATTGTTCTTTAAAGTAATTTTCCATTTTAATCAAGTAATTTGTTAAGTTTCTACATTTTCTAGATTTTTTATTTCCTGCAACTTCTAGATTTCATTTGATTTGTTGCTCTAGATTAGCATTTGAATTCTATTGAGTGCAATAGCTTAAATTTCCAAATTAGCAAGGTGTGATTTAATTTAGCAATGATTCAAGTTGTGTGATTAACATAATTATTTTTGCTGCCATTTTCATTCTTCTTTTTAATTTTAGTTTTATTATTCAAGTCTTACATTTTGTTTCTTGTTGAATGAGCTTGATAGTATGGAATGCAATCATATAGAACTAGTGTTAGCTTTTGGTATTGTTATGCATACATTTTGTCAATTGCCTTGAAATAAAAAGACACTCCTCAGGTTGATAATTAATGTCTAGGTGATTAGTTGTTTTATTTATTTATTAAGCAATTAATTTTACCCAATAGGAGCTAGAGACTTCTGTCATCTACTTCATCACCAAGTTGTCCCAAAGAGGGGAACCACTCAATTTGTATGGGTCCAGGCCTATTGGGGCAAGTGTGAACATGATACTCACAGAACATTTCCTAGAAGCACTAAAATCAAAAGTGGCAAGGTTGATATCATGATTGTTAACGACCGTGTATTGAAAGTGCTTCTATTGACCATAAATAGAGTTGTTGGGGCTTAGGCATTGCATGAGTCCAACAAGTCCAAATTCTAGTATGCCATAGACTGCATGGTGCCCACTGTCTTCAACTGGGTGGAAGCCATGAAAGTGAATATGAAACGTCAATTAGCCAAATGCAAGGTAGGAAACCTGAAATAGTTTGGATATGGTTCCCTTCTAGTGACTTTCTTTTTGGAACAGATCCCACTATTTCACTATCAATTGGCAGAGGTAAATTTCCCATTGCCACAAGATCTGTGGATGGTCCGATGTTGTGAACTGATGCCAAGAACTGACGGGGACCAGCATATGTCATACAAGCCTACTTTCTTTGCATGGTTGATGCATCAGCTGATTGTGGTAGAGGATTGGCTATATAGCGGTACTGACTTCCACGATGATCTTAACATGCCACTCCTAGAAGGGGAGGATTTTGATGATGGAGGTAAGGAAACAATTTTGATTTTTGATTATCATTGAAAGCTAGAATTTCATCATCATAAGCATTAGAAAATAAATGAACTTCTTTTACTATTGAAAGGACTAGTTGAAGGGAATATGATAGGAAGAATAGGAAAAGGAAATAATTTTCATTATTTGGTTGTAAAAAGTGAAGTAGTCAAACTTAGCACTCACGATTAAAGGTCTAGGCTAGAGACTTGTTCCGGCATCTTTAAACCTAGCAGCTGTCATTCACTTCAGCACTAGACAATGCTAATATAGACTTGTCCTCCCCATACCATCAGGTATATAAAGGAATACCACACTAGGTTTGTAATCCATTATCTATAGGAAGTCAAGTCTGCCGCCTTATAAATGTGATACACCAAACACAACATTCGTGGAGATTGCCAGCCCATACTTCTCAGTTCTTTGGGAGGTATTATACAGTTCACGGTTATCTGGTAATCCTTTTTGCTAGATTATCCTCAGCAGTCATTTTGGTCTTTTTGACTCTATAAATTTAAAATATCATCGAGCACTTGTCCTTTTGAGCTCATTTAAACCGAAAGTGACTAGAGTCATCTTTGCCTTTTTCTCGACTCTTAAAACATGAAAAGGCATCAATCTATTTTTGCATCTTAAATTTTTTCCCCACAATCACGTCACATTCCTAATAGTTTTATTCTGGACCACATCATGAGTATACCTTTAATATATTTTGAAGAAGCCTTGAAATTAATATTTGTTCTCTTGTTGTTTGAGATAAAGTCATCATGGAAGAACCATCAACTTTTCCTAGTTCCTCTTCCACCCCTCCATCTAAAATATCATTTGAGGAGCCTCTCCCTGAACTCCCATAGTCACTCGAGGATCCAGGTGTTAAACTTCAAATTTTTATGAGTATTCAAACTTTTTCATCTCATCCTCCTCCATCAAATACTGGGTCACCTTACGAATCTGGCCTGGAATCTCTAGATAATCCTGTCCAGACTCCTAAGAGTCCGCCGACTCTTGAAGGTCAGCAAGGACTGGTTGTTTACCCTCTGAATCCTTTGTTCGATCCTATTGTGATATCACTGCAACATCCATACTATCTGTACAATCAGCCACGTATTCCTTTGGAATTATACCCTCAAACATCTTTGGTTGTTTGTCATCATTCATTTCCACACAGGGAATCAAAAGACAAGATCCCAGTCTCCTCTTCGGGTCACTCGGAGGTTTTTGCTACACACACTCCTCACGTATTTGATGAAAAGGGATATCCATTCCCTCTTGAAGGTTTCCGTTATACAGAAAGCATTCCAACCAGTATTTTCCCTAAGTATAGTGGGCCTTCATTGCCTCATGGTTATACCTCTCTATCTCAGTTGGTTTTGGGCACTCCCAGTGCCTCATTGTTATATCATAACCCTATCTGGTTGTCTGGCGCTATACCTACGTCAGGTCCGTTCGTTCAAAACCTGAACTCTCAACCGATTATGCATATTGCAGTCTCTTTAGTTCTAGTGTAACCTACCATTTTGACTCCACCTATTTCAACATTTCAACCGACTCTTCCAGTTCAACCAACAGTCTCAAGTCAAGTCTCTGTAAGTTCTTCGACCCTTCCAGTAAGTGGATAGGTTGTACCACCACCTGGGGAAAGATCTGAATATCTTTGTGATTTCTTGTATAACCAATGTGAGTGGCTCACAAACTCACATGGTTGGGATGAATCAACCCTCTTATGGTGCTACTCTGAACCCTGTTGTCCTTCTAGATTGAGTAATATCCAATACCAGTAGCCAAACCATACTAGTCCTTTGGGTCAAGTAAAGTCTAGTACGAACATCCATATCTGGCTCAGGTTCCATTCCAACCTCCTTATGTTCCATATGGTTCACAAGAAATGGTAAATCCACCTTACATCCCTCAAGCTACGCCTTATGTTCAGCCTGGTCCATCTTTTATGCCTCATAGATATGGCTAGATCTGATTCGGGAAATTTTAGTACCCTCAGGGTGTCACATGAGGAAATGTCTAGGTACCCTTGTAGCAGCAAGGGAAACCCTTGTGGTAGCAAGGTAAACCTTTGCAGCAACAAGGGCCATCCTTGCAATAGCAAGGGAAGGTAGTGCAGTAGCAAGGACAACTACAACAACTGCAAGGGCAGCCCTTGCAACAGTCGCAACAAACTTTTTAGCCACAGACATAGTTTTTTCACCATTCCTCCCAACCTATTTCCTCACAAGCTCAACCTCTGTAGCCGCAGGGAAAAACTTTATAGCAACAAGGTCACCAAGGGTAGAAACAACCCTTGTATTCATATGAGCACGGTCAACCTTTACAAGGTCAAGGTCAAGTCCTCTAGCAGTAGGCTCAAAATCTTTATGTCCGAGGGCAACAGGTTCAGAATCCTTATGTCTAGGGGTAGCAGGTGCAAAATCCTTACATCCAAGGGCAACAGGTTCAAAGCCCTTATGTCTAGGGGAAGTAGGTGCAAAATCCATATGTCCAAGGTCAATAGGCTCAATAACCTTTTAACCTACATGTTGCTTATCAACAGCCTATGGCTGGACACTACCAAGGCTACCCAGGCTAGAATCCTCCCTACGGACAACGTAACCTACAATGGGGGAAAAATCAGATGCCATATAGACAAAATCCTCCACTGTGGGGGAAAAATCCTTATAAACAAGGATGGGTTCTATAGTCTGGACCTACTCAGAGGCCCCAAATTCCTTTTAATACACAATTGCCATTCTTGGCCACATTGGAGCTGCCAAATGCTTCTAGACTCACGAATGATCCCATTTTTCATTTTCCATATTGGCCTCCAGTTCTGTCCAAGATTCCGAGTGATTTTTCGAAGTTTGAGAGAAAAGCGAAGGAGGAACCATAATCCCACATGATGACATATCACTTCTGGCGCTCCTCCAATTCGTACGTTGATGATTCCATTCATCTCCAATTCTTTCAATGAACTCTCATAGGTCCTGCAGCCATGTGGTTCATCGAATTACCTCGAGGTACCTACAATGACTTCAACACTCTTACTATGGCTTTCCCCACACATTTTCAGCTGTCAGTTCACTATGAAGCTAACACCCATCTACTTACATCACTTAACAAGGACACTGCGACCCATATCTCCGATCACATCCATGAATTGAGGTGTCTATGCCACCTGATCAAGTTTGAAATTGCTAATCAGTTGTTGAAAGAATGGTTCACCAAATAATTAGTCAGTAAAATTTCTGAGGACATAGTTATGGGTGGGTGTGTCACTGAGGAGCAAGCCATCACTCATGCCCAGTATTTAGACCTCATCTATGCATAGTTTGGCATGTTATATGATATGTTACCCGATGCTCCAAGGCCATCATCAAATCTAACAACATCGAAGTCTCTAGCTACCCCACCTGTTGATGGAGTCATTGGTTCCATGCCTCAGACCCCCATGAAATCTTCTTCCAAGTAGAAGGTGGTTTCAAACACTGGTTCCAATGATCCCTCTTGAAATTCACCTAGTCCTAGTAGAACCTATGAGGTCCACACTGTGCAGTCTACTACAGCGGACAAGTCCTCTAAAGGTAAAAAAAAGGACAGAGGGAAGGCCAAAACTAATGCCCTGAAATAGGGTCCCCCTAATTTGTTTATTGGTGATGCTTCTAAAAGGAAGCCCAAGTATCCATGCCTCATCTGCAAGGAGGATAACTACACTAAATATTTTCCCCGATGATCTGAAGTTATTCGCTTGCTCAAAGCAACCATGACTGTCCTAAAAGAGCCCTTTCCATCCTAGTAGACCCAAATAATAGACAAACATCAGTCTTCTGCTTCCAGAGGTTCCTAACTGTTTATGATGCATACACTGATAAATGTGGCTACCAGATAAAAAGATTATCAAACACCTAATCTGACAGTAGGGAAAGAGAAAGAAGGTACACCTTCCTCCTCTATCTCGTCTACCTGTGGTCCTCTCCATATATAGTGACATAATGCTTATTCTGCTATTTGACCACCCTCTTAGAGTGTGCTACGAAATTTTTCGTACAATCCAAATGCTTGAGCCGTTCAAAATTATAACATTGTTGAGGATTTGGCTCAAGCGCCATCAGCTATGTCTACTCTCAAGGTCCTTCAAACCTGTCCTTCTTAGTGGAACGCATTGCTATCAACTATTGGAGGTATTGATCTATCTAATTCCAATCTCATTTTTTTTGATATGGAAAACCATGTTTCACACTAACCTCATCATATTTCCTTTCTCATTTAGGTGATCATTAATGAGAAGACAATTCACAAGACCATCATTAATGAAGATACTTCCACCTGGATCATGTCTATCTCTTGTTGGAAGGAAATTGGTTCTCCCACCTTGAACCAATCAGTTAACACTTTGAAAGCCTTTGATGGGTGTGATTCTCAACCATTTGGTGTCCTTGCTAATATTTCCATTACCTTCGAAGGCAAGACAGTAAATGTCGAGGTAGAAATTGTGTATGGAAATCTTAACAATAATCTTCTACTCGATCAAAGTTGGACCCATGATATCCATGTTGTAGTGTCCTCTCTATTCCGTGTGTTTTGTTTTCCCCATCAAGGGAAGATCATCACGGTCAACCAGTTGTCTTTATTTGCCTCTTCTTCCTAGGATGGAAACATTCCTTACATGAAGCATAATAGTGCTCCTTATGAGAGTGTGGTGGCTGGAATTTTTAAAGATCCCACCTTGATGGGTATTTTTCCTCTCCCACCTCCTAATGTTGCCTCAATCAACATGATCTTGGCTAAGTCTAATCCTTAGGTCATTCCCTCTCCTGATCTTGTTGATACATGGGGTGATGTCATGCTGTTAAGCCCTGCCGAGATCAATTATGTGGATATTGTTTCAGCTTCAGCTTTAGTACCTACTGATCATACTGCTTTGAGTACGTGTCCTGACACATATTCTCAATCCCCATGGCTTGGTTCTTCAGATTCTCCAAATCCCTTAACCGATACTTTTCCTTCTCATGAAAGTATCATGGAAATTATGTCTCTGAAGGAAGCACCATGGAATGATACTCATCATCATTCCTTGTTCTTCCCTGGCTCGGCGGTCATGTCTACTTATCTTGAGCACATCTCTTCTCACTTCCCAAACCAACCACTTCGAATGCCTATCATGACCCACGAAATCTGGTTGGAAGGTAACATGGGTAATATTACCCCAATGCTACCTATTGAAATTTGAGTTTATCCTGACATTGCCAAGATATATCAAGTAGGGGCACCTTTTTCGCGTCATAAGTTCAGGTTTTCCTCGTCTCCTCGAGTTTCTACCACTGACCCATTATCACAATGGTGTTTTCATCTTATGACTCTCAACGATCACTCGCCCTAGGGGCATGGGGGCATAGCCTTTTATGATTTTTACTCTATTAATTGGCCAATTCGATGCTTACGCATCATGTCAATGATAAAACTCTAATTTTCATCTCTGTTGATTGATTACTCGAGTTCAAAAATGGAATCCATAAAAAAGTACTATGTCTGAGTCATATTGCATGGCTACTTTTGTACATAATTGTGTTATTCATTTTTGTGAAGTTTGGTTTGGTGTGTTGTTTCAAGCATCTTTCTTTCTTATTATGTCTTCACCTACTTTGTAGATATTTGTGACTCATTACGTCGGTTTCAATGATGGTGCTTGTCGTAGTACCCAGAAGCTATCCTCCATGGCATGGGCTATTTACATCCCTACTGGTGAGTTGATTGATCTTCAAGGTATTTGTTTGGATCAAACAACTAATAAAATTGTTGAATATAGTGTCGTTATCGAGCTATTGTCAGAAGCCATTGCTCTTGACATTTGGGAAATGGTTGTTAACTTTGATTTGCAGCTTGTTGTTCTTCAGCTCAACTGGCAATATTCTGTCAAAAACCCTCACATATTGAGAATGCATTTGTGTATTCATATATTAGAAAGAAATTTTGATTATATCACATATCCTCACATTCCTAGACATATGAATACATTAACAGATGCATTAGCTAATTTTGTGTTAGACAGACATTTACGCAACATGTGAAAAACAAAACATTGTATCATAGTAAACAAGAAATATAACTTATATATATATCTATATATATATATACATATATATATATATATATATATATATATATATATATATATATATATATATATATATATATATATATATATATATATATATATAATGTTTGAGTGCCATACATCAAAACAAAAAAATAATATATGTGTTCAATACATCTGTGGCTCACAGGCCTCAAAAATGTAAATGATAAAATGATGGACTACTCAGCATGGTCCTCATGATAATACATCACTTCTTGTACTACTCAAGTCAGTAAACAACAGATCCAATCTGACACTCCCATTGTGTGTCGTTAGTATCAGAGTGGAATTTCTACCATCTGGGCATACTCTGGGATGCCTCTAGTAAGGTTATTAAGATTTCACGCAATATCCTCCTCGTTTTCGACTCCTTCCTAATAAGGAACGATCTCAAACTATCGAGCAACGCGTCTGGTGATCAGGGACATCCCAGCTGGTTTCTCTAGTCTTACATCTACAATTACAAATTTGAAGTGTCATGAATGCATATATTTCAAAAACAATAAACTAGAATGATGTATTTTTCAATGGAATGATCAAGTTAACTTTTCAAATAAACACTTCAATGAAAATTTTTCAAACAACCAACATCAAGCATATACCAAGAAAGATAAGAAGAACTCTTCTCAAAACAAGCATGCAAAGACTCAATTGAAACAAAACAAGCAATGTGATCTATTCTTGAAAAGAGACGTTCAATCAAGATAAGAGCAAACTAAACTTTTACTTGTTCAATTGAAACAAAGAAATACAAGGACTAAAACACGAAATGCATAGGGTAGCTAAGCAACAACTTGGCTTGATGAGCAAATAAATAGCTGAATGGACAATGACCTAGATGCCCTATAGACACAAACCATCCAAAAACCCAAAAAATCAAGTAGGGAAAACTCAAACCAATCAAGCAAACAAATCAAGCTAACGAAGCTTTCTAGCCAGGGAGAATATAGGCAAACAAGCTAAGAGACAAAGTTTATCAGGGTAGGACACACTGGCAATGATTTAGGAGAAACCCTAATCTTAACCTACATGAATTGGCATGAGTGCTTAATTGACAACAAGTGCCACAAGGGGGTATGGTGTGACTATTCAAGAGAAAATCATGTTAATCGGTGTGACTGTAAAAAAATAAACAACGCTGATCAACGATTTCAAGGAAAAAATAAAAATTTTTAGGAAGAAAAACTAGACCTATCACTCTAAATTCAATACTCTAAGAAGCAGACAATGTAAAGCACAAAAAACCAAAAAGAAAGAGTGAAATGACAAAATTCAACACAAATCATGAAATTCAAACAATCCAAATAGAGGGATGGCTCCCCAATATGGTTGCCAATTTATGGAGTAGGTAAATCTCCTCTACGGATAGAGGTGATCCCTCTAGCCCAAGAGTGGGTCTAGATACAAACAGAAAAATGTAATGTAAACTTCCTTAGACTAGAATTGAATAAGAGGGCCTACCTCTTAGAACACTATTCCACTTGATGATGATCTCGCTTCTTTGCTCCAACTTCCTTCCATTCCTTCCGTTAAAATACTTGAAAAAAACACATAAGAGAAAATAGAAAACATGATAGCATACAATCAGATTCAATCTACATAAAAATTCAAGGAATCTTAAGCCATCAAATGTAATATGACACTCAATGTAGGAAATAAACGATTAGTTGTATTAATAAGACTCAAAGATAAATACAACCTGAGCCTTGACGTTGCATGTTCCCTTTCTCATGTCCGGGTTCCAACACCACTAGAAGCATATCATGGTTCAACCTCAACACAATGGAAGTTCAAGGCCTCTTTCCTTATACTTCAAACCAAACACAACAATATAATTCTCCCTTCACACACAAACTAGAAGGCTAAGCTTCTCAATATGGCTCTCAATATTTGCATATTATTTCAGCCCTTTCTTTAGCTAGCTGGGGGTGTGAAATGGGGGGTTTATATAGCTTTGGTGTAGTGGAAATGGATCCTCTTATTGTGGGAGAGGTTGTATCTCTTATGGTTTGTTCCATCTTAACAGGAGAAAGGAGCCCAAATAGACTCTCTTGGCTCTATCTTTCTCAACCATTTACTAGACTTCGTTTCATGAAGCTTCTAGAGCTAGAAGCTTTGACTCCATTTTTAAAAACTTTCCAGAAAAGAGTCATCATGAGTGATGAAGGGCTCACTTGTGCCATTCAATGCTAGTCCTAGTTTTAAACTCTGCAAATCGGCGTAGGGGAAGAACTAAGCACTAGCGTCGGTATTCAAAACTGAGATTGAAGGAATATTCTTGGGAAATGATGAATGAAGGAAATGTTCTGCAGATGAAGAGGAATGTAGGGACATGTTCTTCATGGCAGGGAAACATATGAGGGTCACTATAGAGGTCCTCTACGATTGAGGAATGGGGATTACAGGGACATTGAAAAAATGCTACCTAACACTCTCATAAATATTCATCGTTTTAAACTAGAGAACGATCCTATTGCTACCACCTTTATTTACATATGAACTGTGTACATAAAATATATTGTAAACTATTCGAAAAACCACACCATATGCTATAGATCAATAAAACATAGATATAACTTAAAATAAAAATCTACCCACTGTAACTAGGGTAAATTTCTCCAGAAGCTTCTTCCATAGTCGTAGACAATTCTTCAACACCTCCCACACCAGGTTTTGGGTCCCATACAACAACAACATTTGCAACACCTTCAGCATAAGGGACATATTTGTCCCCAAATCTAAAAACTTGTTTTAACACCTTGACCACTGCAGTCTCTACTTTAATTTCAATGTTCTCCACCTTTTGTTGCAGACTTATCATGTCTATGCATAGGCTCTCCATAGTTTTTTGAATAGTTCCATGTCTTTACCGAGTCTCGATAGCTGGACATACAAAACCGCCATGTTCTCATTGATCTCTTTAGTAATTTCCTTTACAACCTGCTTGCACGAACTATCAAGCAAGCCTTATATATTCCCAAAACATCCCCACGTTGTTCCGCCATCACTTTTGTTCCTTACAGAAGCTATCTTCGTGGCTATTCTACCATGTATTGACAAAATCCTTTGGTTTACCATTCGTAACCACATGCTATAAATAATGCCCTGGTTAATTCTGATATTACTTCCCATCTTTTCCTTCATAAATATGAAAATATTCTGCATCATGGTGTAGAAGTTACCCTCCATCCCCTCCACCATGAAAACTAGCCTAAAGAGAATTGCGTTGGTACCTGCCAACCCCACGAATGGAACTATATTAAAACACCATGTAAATAACCAAGGACACATCGTCCACCTGTCATAACACATGACCTTTGATCTAACACTACCACATGTATTCCATAACTCTTTACCAACCACCACAGCTCCCAACACACTACAAAGGGTCACCGGGGAGATAACCTTAATAACTGCCAGTTTGATGTGAGGAATACTCATACCCCAGTTGGACAACATGGACCTAGAGTATTTAATTCAAATCAGGGAATGTGACATATTTTGATGGTGTGATTGATGCGTAAGGAGACTTGCTCCAAGGCCACCCTGATGTTGGATTACACATTTGCCACCTGGTTATTAGCCCACAACACTTGGAACATTTTAACCTTTTAAAACCTTTTAATAGATAATTTATCCTGGAAATTATTGGAGAGGATTCAACATTGAGGAGGCTGTCATTCTCAGAGATCTTCAAACATTTTTGGATTACCATCGTAGAATCATCAATGATAATCAAGTTTTTGATGCCATTAGAAACACTAATTTTCAAAGCCTGATAATGTGAGAGAAAGATTATTCTTGATTGTTCATGGTAGTGCCTAGTCCCCATGTGAACTTTATTTCTGTCTTTTATTTGAGGTTTACTATTACCACTTCCACTCCAGCCTACCCATCAACTATGCCTATTATATTAATGCACATAAATCACATTTATTTCTGGCAACATTAAAAGGAGTTGCATTATGTTGGCTCATGGGATTAGGTGAAGGAACTATTTCATATTGGGATGATATGAGGAAAGCTTTTCTTAATAAATACAAATCCTATTGTAGACCTAGATATTCTCAAGAGGATATATTTTGAATGATGAAACAAGAAGATGAGAGTTTGAAGATTATCTAAAAAGATTCTTGAATAATTTGTAGAAATCAAAATATGATTTGATTCTTGATATAGTTCACATGATATTATTAAAAGGGATTTGAGATATATATACTCACTCAATTTAATGGGTGTTGACAATATTTCTCATCTGACATCTGATAGAATTAGTGATTTGTGCAGGAAGTACTAAAGAGGGAAAGTTAAAATTGGTGTAGGGACAAGAAATTCTCTTACAAAAGCGACTAGATCACCTACCAGAGGTGTGATTAGAGAATAACTAGGAAATTTGTTAGAAGGTTTCAAAAATCATATTTTATATATTCTTTCATCTCAATTAGATGATTTTAAAATTCGTAAAACAAAATAAGAGCAAGAATCAATTTTGTTTACTTTCTATACTAAATGTCAAAAGAAACATCGAATAATACAGTTCCCTCTAGATGACATTCAAGTTTGTTTGATTTGTGTATAACCATATAAAATCATTGAACTGTCACCTGGAAGAACTTTTAATCTTCACACTGAATTAGAAAATTTCTAGAAAGAACAAGTAATCCATTATTCTAGGAATATTCTAGAGAGTTTTCTTAGGATTATACTAATATTTCAAAAAAACACAAACTTAAGTTAATTTTTTAAAAATTTAAAGTGTTAAGAGGACAAAATGTAGCACAAAACACAAGTTGATAACAGAGTTCACCCGTCTTGGGCTACATCTATGCGTCTAGCTTTCGCTGGTGATCGCTTTATTAATATCATCAATTGCTCACTAAGTCGAAATACAAGCCTCAAATTGAAAAAATAATACTCCCATGTTGGCCAGAATGCTCAAAAACCCATGCTTAGGCTATTGTGGTGGTCAAAAAGGCTTAAAATGAGCAAAATACACCCCCTTTACAATTTTGTCTAAAACATTGTTCAACAGAATTGTTTAGCTTTACCAATTGTTCAACAAAATGGATCCAACCCAATTAGAAAGTGCATTGGTTAACATTCCAGAGGTCAGGGGTTCGATGCTCCCAACCTGCCATTAGTTATGTTTCATATTTAATTATTTTAAAGGTAGGTTCCTATTTCAATGGTATGTGCTCATTGTTTAATATTCAATGCATGGAGGGTCTGCAGGTTGTCGTTAACAGCCTACACTCACCCTTTTTATGTGGTGCCCAATACATAAATTGTGGGTTGAGTTGGTCGGGGTTCAACTCGACCACTTTTAATGCCATCCGCCATCATTTAAAACATAAATATAATCGATGGCCCATTGTTTAACAAGTGAGTCATGTGGAAAAATTGTTGGATGTTGGTTTGCAAGTTCAGAGGTTTCGGTTTCAATTCCACCAAAGGATAATCTGGTCCATAACAAAAATTTTGACACGAAACATGAGGCCACATGACAACCTTTCATAAGGCTATGTAGCTACCTCTAAATTTCCCACGTGGCAACCTATGATTGGTCCACCCAAATAACCGTACACTTATGATTGGTCACATAGATTCACATTATTTTCTCATTTGTTATCCGTAAACCCAGTCATCCCTTCCATGTCAATGTACAGATTGCCACGTCAATAGCTATACCTTGCATAGTCAACCCTACAAGTTGAATTTTTTCTTATTTGGCCAAAACTTCTGAACATAATAACTTCATCATATGGTGTAAGATTGAGGCAATTCAAGTGTCATTGGAATTAGAACAAAATTCTCTATGACTTGATTTCGTTTCGAGAGAGTTTTAGCACTTTTATTTGTGAGAATTTTTTCGATCCCTTGGACCACTCCTCCCGACTGGAAGCTTTTGGACCACCAAAATTGTATTTTTACCCAGCAAGTAAGTGAGGGTAAAAATCCCTTACTTTCTGAACCTCTATCCACCTTTCTTTACTTGGATTGGTACCTTCAAGTCTTAGACAAAGATACTCCACATTGCCCCTATGTTAAGTCCTTATTTTCCTGTCAAGAATAGTTTCTTCCTGCAACTCATTAAAGTATTTAGGAGAAAAATCATACGAGGCTCATATAATCTCAATTTTTCCACATTCACAACATAGTAAATTTGCATATAAGGTGGAAAATCTAGTTGGAAAGCATTATTACTAATATTCTCAAATATTATGAAAGTACTATATCTGAATGGTTTGAATTTCTTACCTTCACCTTACAATATTTCCTTGCTGAAGTATAACCATATTTGATGCCCCACATGGAAATCATGATCAAAACGATGCTTATAATGCCTTTTTTTATACTTGGCTTCATCGCTTCCCAATAGTTCTTGTGCCCCAAATCGATCCGAAAATAAAAGTGAAGGTTTTATTAATCAATTTACAGGTTAGTTTATGTTTCTTTGTGCAACAAATTGATATTGTGAAAAAACACAAACTTAAGTTAGTTTGTAGAAATTCTTAAGTGTTAATAAAGAAAACATGCAGCACAAGACAAAAAAAAATTGATAATGAAGTTGACCCATCTTGGGCTACGTCTCTAGGTTCAACTTCCAGTGGTGACTGCTTTATTAAGATTCTCAAGTGATAATTACATATATATACAAGCCTAGAATTACAAAAGCAATACTCCCGTGTTGTCGATAATGCTCAAAATCCCTTGTCTAGGCTCTTTTGGCGCTAAAAAAGGCTAAAAAATGAGTAAAATACCCCCCTTTAACAATTATGTATACAAAATTGTTCAACAAAACTATTCAACTCAACCAATTTTTCAAAAAAATAGCTCTAGACCAATTTCCGTGTGCGTTGGTTAATACTTTGTTGGTCAGGGGTTTGATCCTCCCTACCCGCTATTGGATATTTTTTATACTTAATTATTTTAAACGTGTGCACCCAATTCATTGGCTCGTGGCTATTGTTTAATATCCAATGGGAGGAGGGCACATGATTTGTGGTTAATGTGCCATGACTACCTATTTTATGTGGTTCCCAATACATAAGTCGTGAGTCAGTTCAGTCAGGATTCGACCCACCAGTCCACCCACTTTTAGTGCCATCCATCACCATTTCAAACATAAATATAATCGATGGCCCATTATTTAACAAGCAAGCCATGTGGCACAACGATTGGGCATTGGTTTGGAAGTTGAGAGGTCTTAGTTTTGATTACATTGGAGGCTAATATGGTCCATAACAAAACTCTTGACATAAAACCTGAGGCCACATGGTGCCCTCTCATTGGCCCACTTGGTGGCCTATGATTGGTCCACCCAAACAACCATACACCGAGTCATTGATGCCATCAGCTATCACTTTTCTTCACATGATTTGCCCACCTATCATCTACACACCTAATCAACCCTTCCATATCAAAATATGCACTGCCATGTCAATAATTGTACCTGGCACATTCAACCCTGCAAATTGACTTTTTACTACTTGACAAAAACTTCAAAACATCATAACTTCCTTATATAGTGTCGGATTGAGATGACTTGAGCATCATTGGAATTATAACCATGATCTTTACAACCGAGCGCTAGTTTCGAGATAATTTTATAACTTTGATTTTTGATCATTTTCGTGATCCCTTGGGCCACTCTGCCCCGCTAGAAGCTTTGGGAAAACCAAAAATATGTTTTTACTCAGCAAGTAAGTTACAAAATTTTCACTCAAACATATAAATTATCACATAAAAATGTAACTTAAGATGTACAATAATAAGTTAGTCAAATCATGAACAAGGAAAAGCATGAATCACCAAGACAAAAATGATAATGGAGTTCCCCCCTTCACTAAGCTAGATCTCTAGATTCACCTCCAAAGTTAGAATAACTTTATTATCTTTATTCAAATAGGAATACGTACAATGATCTATCAAAAAGGGTTGAAAATCCTAGAGATTACTTCTACTACCAAAGAGCCTTTAAGCCACACATTACAAAGAATCCTTAAATACCTTAGAAAGACTTCTCTTGAGCTCTCAAATCTCTCTAAAAAAAGAGTTTCTCAAAAAATCTCTCTCTCAAAACAAACCCTCCCCTCCTCCCAAAGAGTACATAGGAGGAATTTATGACTTATTTGAGATTCACAAACAAAGGAGAGGATGTCTCCTTAGATCCACATTCCAGGAGGGAATAACTCTCTAGACCCTTTAAAGGAGGATATTATGAGATTCTTAAGTAGAAAATATCTTAGATCCACATATTAAGGACCTGATCCACTATTTTAAGGGAAATAATCCCATGAGAATTTAAACTTATAACTTGAGATTAAGAAATTGTTTGTGAGGTGGATTCTCACACTTAAATTAATTTCCTTTTTATAAATTAAATGAAAATAGATGAGTACTTAAACCCACCAAAAGTATTAATCATTTAATCTTTCCACATTTCCAAAGTTTCTTAAGATTCTTTTGATGTGCATAATTTTTTTGGAACTCTTCATGTGCCAACAAGGGACCCCTTTAAAATTTTCCCAAGAGAGGAGATCCTCCTAGATTAATCCTCCTCGCAAAGAGGACTTTTTTTCCACCAAAAGTCTAGATCGACACTAAACGTTTCTTGCAATTGAAATTTGTTTCTCATCAAGATCCTCCACCCTAGTTCTTCTTTATAAAACTAATTAAAAGGATATAGAATTTTTCTCCATGAGTAGTCAACATATTGTTAACAATGTGGTAGAAACCTGCAATAAACATCTTATTTTGAAAATAACACAAGGATATCAAATTACTCACGTACAAGCAAGGATAAATTATCTAAACAAAAGTGATATAAAGTTGTTGATCCTAGAAATGTAACTATCATAGAAAAGATTTATAACTAATAAACCCTCAACTCCATCATATAAGATGGTTTCTTGATTCAACCCATGTGCTTTCCTTGCAAAAAATATTGCTTCTTTGAAATCATCAGGTTGGTTTAGTTCTGCAGCACCAACTTCTTCTGCAGGTATTAAAAACGGTGAGTTGTCAAAGACCTCCCCACATTAGAGAAGGACATAAAGCACTTAAATTCATAGCCATATACATGTATCGACTACACAAAAAGTGAAAGAAGATCATCCTTGGATAGCTCGAATTCCATCAAAATGTCTCCACCACATCAAAAATATTGGAATAGAGGTCGCCATATCATTCTTTCATTGGTGCATGGTGGTCATAATCTGTTGCACGAAGTCGAACAATACATCTAGGAATCTTACCAGATACTTTACAAGAGTCTTATAAAACCTCGATACACTAATGAATATTTTAATTAACTCGGAAACTAATGACTACCTTAACAAGCATTATTCCCATGCCTGTCAGAAATGTGGACAATCACACCATGCATCATATAACTAATTTTTCATGATACTAGAATCATCGTCGTGAAATCCTAGACAATGTGTCACCATCGTGTATATCGGAGCCCAATTGGCATTGAAATCCTCTTGTTGAACTGCCACCATACTCCCAACAGGAATTGTGGCACCTTTACCATTCCATTAGAGATGTAAAATGCATTGATAACACCATGGATCTCATTAACCTAACCACTATTTCATTGACTTCTATGGATTATATGGCGGATCATTGACATAACCACTATTTAATTGACATGTAATATGGATCTAATGTGATATATGGTGACCATTGGAAATGTCTACCGTTGTGCCATGTAGAGTATATATCCACTGCTTAATCATTGAATGACCAACATCGTTAATTAAAATGGGGCTATGCAAGCTTGTTGACATATCCATCGGTGCCATCACATAACCACCATAGAGAACAACAACCACATAACAAACTCTACCACTATTAAATGTTATCTTAATTCACTCGTTGTATTACATGGTTGATCATCCACATTATAATGAACTTTGCCGACAACCTCTAACTGTGGGATGTAGTTCCGAAACCGTTGGCATACAACCATAATCTATGGACAAAAACTCTTATCATGGAATATTCAACAACTACTATGGATAAAACACCATTCATTGAAACCGTGGCAATAACACACCATTCATTGAAACCGTGGCAACGTAATTAGTTTTCTGTCATAGAACAACGAATTCACTAGCATATGGCTCGTCGATTGGCCACTGATGTCACCGCCATTACCAATGCTGATGTTGTAGACCATTGTCAACACTGAACTATTCACCATTCATTATGTCCACTAAAAATAAGTAACCTACCAATGAGTAACCTAGTACCAATGGGCATTAGATGAGTGAGGACCATATATGCCCACCATTGGATTTTGGCCATCATGTCATCGTAACAACCACTATTAGCATTACATGTGGAACTAACCACCGATAATACATTGATCACTTCTGGAATTGTTGAACCACTCGATGTTGATCATTGCCAACCACAAACCCATGGCACATAATCCAATAGTCCACCACCCATGTGTTTCAGTGTGACCATCCTTTGGACCTACCAGAGCCATTGACACATAACCCATTCTACCGTGGCATATAACATGTACTTATAACTGTTTAGTCAATTTAGTGTTGTCTAAATTGCTAGTATTAATTGTCAACCCGGGGCTCGTAAGCTGATGAAGTGAAGGTGTACTATATGTACTTAAGTAACCTCTTAGAGTTTTCTTATCGTTGGGGGTGTTGTTGTGGTTAATTATGTTCCTAAGATGGAATGATGATTTATAAACAAGTGAGTGATGGTGTGTGTGTAGTGTGAATCCTAAATGGGTGAGAGTGCGTGATTAGTGATTTTTAACTACTTGCTTGAAAGGAAATGCTTGAAAGAAATAAATGACTTGAAAGATCTTGAAATAACTTTGAAAGCAAATAACCACTTCCAATGGCACTAGACACCATTCATGTAGCTGCAAATAAAAGAAAAGAAAGTCACTTTTAAAACCAAAGATAAAGATTATCTCTCTCTAACTCGCTGCTTCAAACACATGTACTGTGTAAAGCACGGAAAGAAAGTAGCTTAAGTTGAATTAGAAAAGTGATTAAAAATGAGAAAATCTGCTTTAAAGACTAGTGATAACGTTTTGCTCTTTCTAACTCTCTACTTCAGCCATATGTACTATGCAAAGTATGATTAGAAAGTAGTGAAAGAATAGTCTAAAAAGCACTTAAAACCAAAAATCTACTTTAAAGACTAGTGATAACGTTTTGCTCTTTCTAACTCTCTACTTCAGCCATATGTACTATGCAAAGTATGATTAGAAAGTAGTGAAAGAATAGTCTAAAAAGCACTCAAAGCCAGCTGCAAGTTAGTGGTATTTTGATCTTAAAAGATAACAATTTATGATAGAAGATCATTCATGTGTTAGCAGCTCTTTG
Source organism: Pinus tabuliformis (assembly GCA_031772625.1). Lineage (NCBI taxonomy): Eukaryota > Viridiplantae > Streptophyta > Pinopsida > Pinales > Pinaceae > Pinus > Pinus tabuliformis. The sequence goes on from CM062820.1 coordinate 915,354,384, forward strand.
AGAAATAAGATTAAAAATCAGCTAAAAAAACAAAGGCAGCAACTTGAATCTGTCAACTTCAAATACCATTAGTTTGTAAAGCAAACACACACACATAAAAACAAATCCCGGGCTAAAAGAAACCTGCAAAGAAGTAATACTGATCAGCTTGAAAGAAAAGAAATCAAATAAATGAAACTATACATGCTTAAAGGAATGCTGAATGAGAAAATAAGTAAATACTGAACATAAAATACTTTACAGAGGCTAAGATGAACAGGGGCCCTCTATTCATTCAGCCACAAGAAAACTCAGAGATTTGGAAGCTTCAAAACAACACTATGTCTATTCCTTCATTTGCAAAAGTGTACAAAACAGAGTGCTAGAATAGCACTAAAAAAACAGAGTTCACAACGCTCTTAAAATTAACACAAGTTCAGAGATTACAACTGATAAAAAGTCTGTTGAGCGTACGCAGACGCAGCTATTTATAGGCATTTCTAGGATAGCCTAACATGTACAGCTACTAACTGAAAAACAACTAACTGTAATGCGTAATTATGGTTCCTGGACACATCATACGGCTGCGTGGATGAGCTGGTGCTTCTGTCGTCATGGGCAATGAATCCCATGTTGGATCATGTCCCCTACCATCTGCAAAACGTGGACAAGTCACCGTTTAAGCTGACGTGACCTAGCAGCTCACAATCACCGTTAAATAGCCTTTAGTTGACCGTAACTTGACCAGCTTTGACCAGGGGTAAAGATGACGTGGATGGCTGGAAAAATGGGACAGGAACCTTGAGCACGTTGATACCTAAGTGCCCATGTGGCTCATCTGGCAAACTGACACGTGGAACCTTGCGTTTAACAAAAAGGCTGCAGGATCATCAGATAGCTGCCGGATCATCAGATAGCTGCGGGATTCCTGCAAGTATGTCAAAATCTAAACAAACAGTCACCCATTAGCAAAACTTACTTGATCATGCCTAATGACACCTAATGTAATGATCTGGGTGGTTTTACAGTGAAAATGAGGCAAAAGTGAAGAAAAGCTGAGGAAAAACTGAGGGAAATGATAGTCAAGTAGGTGTAAAGTAGAGACTCTACATACCCCCACTACGAGGGTATTGCATGTCCTCATGCAATGAAAACACAGCTCAATCCATCTGTTGGGATGCCTCTGCTAGGACATCCAACCTCCTCTTCTTCCTCTGTGTAGAGATATTGACTTTTGGTCTTTTGAACAAGCATCTGAATTTCAAATTGATTAGTGCTCTGTTTAGCCTTCTACATTTCTTCTTCAGTTCACTGCTTTTCTTTTTCCAGACGGCTAGGTGCAGCATGGTGTTATTATGAAGCATTTTGTCAATGTTTGCTTGTTCCTTCAATTTCTCATTTTCCTGCCTAATGTGGCGATTTAGCACTTCAAGTTCAAAGATCTCTTGTTTGAGTACATCTATTTGCTGCTCATGAGGTAGGATATTACTTGGACCAGCAGTGGTCTGCTCCAATGTTTCAAAATAATTGTATGCTTCTTGCTGCGCTGGATCAATCATTGGTGATTTTCTTGGACTGTGTGCATGCTCAATTTCTGTTTCAAACTCCTGCTGAAATGGATTGTCCTCCCTTGGAGGGGTAGCTTCATCATGTTGTGGACTACCTTCAAAATCTGATTTTATAGCACCCTTCTCAGGTGTGCTTAGATCAATGAAAAGTGTCCTTGTGGTTTTATCTTTATTCTGCAATCTGCTACTCCTTCTTACAGTGGCAACACTCTGTGTTTCTCTTTGTGCCTTTTTCCTTGGTTTTTGTACTTTTACTTTCTTGGAGAGGGCAATTTTCTCATGGAGTTTAGCTAACCTTTGTGCTAAGGGCTGGCTATCTCTCTCTTCATCACTAGAATGCTCTGGAGTCTGATAAGTTTCTTGAACTATGGATTTTCCCTTGTCTTGCTTTTGTTTCTTTTTATCTTCTCTTCTCTTTTTGGCAGCTTCTTTGGCAAGTTCAGAGAGGGTTTCTGAGATAATCTCTTGAGCACTGTCCACAGTAGGTTCAGGCTCAATCTCATGTTCAGGATGATGTACTTCTATTTCCTCTACAGTCTGTCCTTGGACAGTTCCCTCTAAGATATCAGTTTCAGGGGTATCCTCTTTTCTTTTTCTTCTACTTTTTCTAGGCACAGAGGTTTCTCTAGCTTCTTCAAAATGATTTCTCACAAGGAATCTCTCCCAGGTGTCTCGTTTGGCTTTTAATTGTTCCTCCACTAACAACTTGACAAGACTATGATGACCAAGATATGCTTCAATGTTTCGTGGATTCTTTTGAGCCATGGAACACATTTTTCTAAGGCTTTGGAATAGAAAGTAGGGAAGATTTATATCATGTTCTCCTTGAAATTGCAGCATAATTTTACCATGATAAACGTATAAAACCCCAAATCTCCCTTCACATGTGAAAAACTTTTGCACTAACAACAGTAAAATTTTCCATTCTTCTTTAACATGAGAGACAGGGATTCCTTTGGTGAAGATACTTGTGTCCATACCTGGGTTTTTAAAAATCTGCTTCCATTGTTGATCCTAGACTGCCTGGTTTTTGAACCACCGTTCTCCGGTTTGTGGAAGAGATGTAGCTTTTTCTATGCTCCCCTCACTGACTGCAAATGTTAAATCACCCACCTCCACTTGACTGTCTTTATCTTTGAATGACCTTGCAAAGGCTTTTGTTACTTCCTTGTGGTAGCCTTTAAACTTCTTGATGCACTGTAGCCAATTGGCTTTTTGCAATGCCTCCTCAACTTGAGGATATGCCTCCAAGAATTTCGAACCTTCTGGTTCAGCCCTTAAAAGTTTTCCCATTGACCCTACGGCTCTGTCTTAAAACACGATTTTGATGGTAGCTTTACACAGAAAATCCTTGTCTCTTGTTCAGAATTTTATGGAACAGAGGATGTATGGGTTCAGCAACAGCCTTAGACTCAGAGAATTTACGGCTTGAACAGAGTTAAATGGTGGACAAACAGTGTCAACACAGTGAAACGGTGGCTTTACTGGCTATACGTATTCACTGTTTCTCAGAATGAGCAGAGAGGAAAAACAGAGTATGGTTTATGGAGGCAATCGTAGTGGGTGAAACGGAATGAGGGAGATGAGAGAATGGAACAGCATGAAATGGAGTGTTATAAGCGTAGAGGGTTTCGAAATAATGAGTGAAACGGCTAGATTCTCAGATTTCGGTTGTAGGTTAACACATGGCTGTGGGATGAGGACTGAGAGAGTCGTAATACGGTAGGTTATGTCACTAGGGTACGAAAGCCTTAATGATAGAAGCAGCCGGCGGTGATTTTCGAAATCGTGGTTATCATGAACTGATAGACGTGGAGGATTCGTGGATATGTGGTCGCATGGTAGAGAAAATGGGTAATCATTACAATTAGTGGCCAAAAAGACATAACCCAGAAAATTCTGCGTAATGAAATAACTATAGGTTTAAGATTTAAAACGTACCTCAGATCCGCGTTTGATTTGCTTTCTGATAATTTGCCACTAACCCTTTGTCAACTTTATTGCTATTACATGATTCTTTCCTACTTGTCATTGATGATTTTTGAACTGTAAATATTTCTCAGACAGACTGTGTTTCTCTGTGCAGGTGCAGAGGGCTGCAGAAAGGCTAAATGGCTGCAGAATTGCCAAATAGCTGCGGGAACTGCAATGGTGTCCTTCAGCTGCACAAAATAACTTTAGTTCCTGAAAAAAAACTTTATTAATGAAATGAAATGGAATGAATGAATGGATGAATGGGTGGAAAACAGTGAGGTGAAGTGAGGATGGTGAGATGGAATGAGATGGTGAGATGGAATGGATGAAATGAGATGAGAGAGAGAGATTTTTTTTTTTGGAAAACATGAGGTGTCAGGTGACCCTGATTTTCACCTTATGTTTTCTGCATGAGACTGCCAATCAGAGATTGGTTTTCAGGCTCATACATTTATTCTTTTTTTTCATTGAAATTGAAAGAAACAGAGATTAGGCTGATGGAGGAGAAGAATTCTTCTCCACCAGCCTCATTTCAGAATCGCCTTGGAACAACTTAACAAACTCCTCTTTTGAGAGTGGCTTGTGGTAAATTTTCAACCGGTGGCCATTCACAATAAAGGGAGTTTGAAGTTCATCAATAGTCTTCACTCTAACTGCTCCATTATTAAAGACTTCATCAATCTCATATGGCCCAAGCCAATGAGTTTGAAATTTTCCTTTGAAGTCCTTAAATTTTGAATCAAACAAGAGTGCCCAATCACCCTTTTGAAACTTCTTTTCTTTGATATGTCGATCATGCCATTTGCTTCTTTGGTGCTGAACTAGATCGGTCCTTAGAATTGCATCTTGTCTCATTTCATCTAGTTCATTTAACGTGTCCATTCTGTGCTTCTGGGCTTCTGATAAGCTCATCCCCAATTGAACTGTTGTCTTGAAGGTCTTGATTTGGAACTCAATGGGAAACAGGACTTCCTTCCCATAAACAAGTTCATAGGGAGAATGTCCTGTGGTGTTCCTCCATGTAGTTCTATAGGCCCATAAGGCTTCAGGAAGCCTTTCCGCCCAATCTCTTCTATGAAGATGAACAGTCTTTGTGATGATGCTTTCAAGAACTTTATTTGTAGATTCTACTTGACCATTCGCTTGCGGATGGTATGGAGTAGATGTTCTATGCTTGATCTTATACTCCTCCATCAGCTTCTCCATCATTCTTGATGTAAATTGGCTCCCCTGATCTGTTACAATTTCTCTTGGGACACCAAAACGAGTGAAAATAACCTTAAAAAGAAATTGAACAACTGAATTTTCAGTAGCAGAAGTCAATGCTATAGCTTCTACCCACTTAGTAACATAATCAGTACAAACCAATATATATCTGTTTTGCTTGGATGGCGGATTAATTGGTCCAACAAAATCTAGAGCCCATTTCTCGAAGGGTTTGATGCATACCTGTGGCTGTAGTGGCATTTCATTTGAAAGAGTTGGTCTCCCAACTCTCTGACAACTGTCACACCTTTTAACATATTGCTTTGCATCCTTAAAGAGAGAAGGCCAATAATATCCTAATGAAAGGATTTTATAAGCAGTCCTCTTATCAGCAAAGTGTCCGCCACAAGGTTCGTCATGACATGCCTTAAGGATGTCAGGCATTTCATCCTCCCGTACACATCTTCTGATCATCAAATCTGGCCCTGTTCTGAACAATTCATTAGAAATCCAAGAATAATGTGAACTATCCTGAATGATTTTCCTTTTCTCATTAGGAAATAAATGTAAAGGTAACTTTCCAGTAACTAAATAATTAGCAATATCAGCATACCAAGGGGTTTTGGTAGTTACTGCAAACAAATACTCATCTGGAAATTTATCCTCTACAGGAGAGTCCTCATTAGTGTTTTGGATTCTAGACAAGAAATCAGCTACTGTGTTCTGTTTACCTGGTCGATCTAACACAGTTATGTTGAATTCTTGTAAAAGCAAAAGCCATCTTGTAACTCTACCATTAGTGACTGGTTTGTTCATGAGGTATCTAATGGCAGAGTGATCAGTGTGGACAAAGGTTTCATAGCCGGTTATATAGTGTCTAAACTTGTTTATCGCATGAACAACGGCTAGAAATTCCTTTTCAGTAACAGTGTAATTTAACTCAGTGGGAGTCAAATTCTTACTTGTGTAATAAATGGCATAAGGGATCAAATCCTTTTGTCCCAAAACAGCTCCTAAAGCTGTATCTGAAGCATCAGTAGAAATGTGAAAAGGGAGTTTCCAATTTGGACCCCTTAGAATGGGTGCTTCAGATATTCTAGTCTTTAAGGCTTCAAAGGCAGATTGACATTCAGGATCCCACTTAAATTCATAATCTTCTGGTTCCTCTACAAAGGGTGAATGAGAAGAGATTTCTCCTTCTTCTTCAGGTGAGTCTATTTCCTCAATTACAATTGGTTTTCCTGTAGGAGAAAGAGAAGAGTCTCTTCCTGGTTCAAACTCAATAGAAGTTGTAGGAGAATCAACTCTAGGCTCTTGAATTCCAAGAATTCTAGGACTAGGAGTTTCGGTTGGAGATAAGGGAGGTGTCTCTTGTCTCTCTCTTGAAGCAGATGGACTTGAAAAGATTGAACTTCGAGCTCTAGCTAAAAACCTTCCTCTAGAATCTCTAGCTCTATGCATGTCATTTTTTTTATTTTTCTTCAACTCAAGTTAATAGTTCTTTTTCTGATCTTCCAGGTCACTCTAGGTGCAAGAAGAGAGCATACTCAAGAAACTACTAAATCAATAACTTTCTCCTTTCTGATCCTCCAGATCACTTTGAAGTGCAAGAGGAGAGCATACTTAGATAGGCTATTAACTTCTTTCCTTGAAAATTTTTTTATGTGTTTTTTTTTTTCTAAGAATATGGCTACTTAATTTCACTTCCCCGGCAACGGCGCCAAAATGTTTAGTCAATTTAGTGTTGTCTAAATTGCTAGTATTAATTGTCAACCCGGGGCTCGTAAGCTGATGAAGTGAAGGTGTACTATATGTACTTAAGTAACCTCTTAGAGTTTTCTTATCGTTGGGGGTGTTGTTGTGGTTAATTATGTTCCTAAGATGGAATGATGATTTATAAACAAGTGAGTGATGGTGTGTGTGTAGTGTGAATCCTAAATGGGTGAGAGTGTGTGATTAGTGATTTTTAACTACTTGCTTGAAAGGAAATGCTTGAAAGAAATAAATGACTTGAAAGATCTTGAAATAACTTTGAAAGCAAATAACCACTTCCAATGGCACTAGACACCATTCATGCAGCTGCAAATAAAAGAAAAGAAAGTCACTTTTAAAACCAAAGATAAAGATTATCTCTCTCTAACTCGCTGCTTCAAACACATGTACTGTGTAAAGCACGGAAAGAAAGTAGCTTAAGTTGAATTAGAAAAGTGATTAAAAATGAGAAAATCTGCTTTAAATACTAGTGATAACGTTTTGCTCTTTCTAACTCTCTACTTCAGCCATATGTACTATGCAAAGTATGATTAGAAAGTAGTGAAAGAATAGTCTAAAAAGCACTTAAAACAAAAAATCTACTTTAAAGACTAGTGATAACGTTTTGCTCTTTCTAACTCTCTACTTCAGCCATATGTACTATGCAAAGTATGATTAGAAAGTAGTGAAAGAATAGTCTAAAAAGCACTCAAAGCCAGTTGCAAGTTAGTGGTATTTTGATCTTAAAAGATAACAATTTATGATAGAAGATCATTCATGTGTTAGCAGCTCTTTGAGAAATAAGATTAAAAATTAGCTAAAAAAACAAAGGCAGCAACTTGAATCTGTCAACTTCAAATACCATTAGTTTGTAAAGCAAACACACACACATAAAAACAAATCCCGGGCTAAAAGAAACCTGCAAAGAAGTAATATTGATCAGCTTGAAAGAAAAGAAATCAAATAAATGAAACTATACATGCTTAAAGGAATGCTGAATGAGAAAATAAGTAAATACTGAACATAAAATACTTTACAGAGGCTAAGATGAACAGGGACCCTCTATTCATTCAGCCACAAGAAAACTCAGAGATCTGGAAGCTTCAAAACAGCACTATGTCTATTCCTTCATTTGCAAAAGTGTACAAAACAGAGTGCTAGAATAGCACTAAAAAAACAGAGTTCACAACGCTCTTAAAATTAACACAAGTTCAGAGATTACAACTGATAAAAAGTATGTTGAGCGTACGCAGACGCAGCTATTTATAGGCATTTCTAGGATAGCCTAACACGTACAGCTACTAACTGAAAAACAACTAACTGTAATGCGTAATTATGGTTCCTGGACACATCATACGGCTGCGTGGATGAGCTGGTGCTTCTGTCGTCATGGGCAATGAATCCCATGTTGGATCATGTCCCCTACCATCTGCAAAACGTGGACAAGTCACCGTTTAAGCTGACATGACCTAGCAGCTCACAATCACCGTTAAACAGCCTTTAGTTGACCGTAACTTGACCAGCTTTGACCAGGGGTAAAGATGACGTGGATGGCTGGAAAAATGGGACAAGAACCTCGAGCACGTTGATACCTAAGTGCCCATGTGGCTCATCTGGCAAACTGACACGTGGAACCTTGCGTTTAACAAAAAGGCTGCAGGATCATCAGATAGCTGCGGGATTCCTGCAAGTATGTCAAAATCTAATCAAACAGTCACCCATTAGCAAAACTTACTTGATCATGCCTAATGACACCTAATGTAATGATCTGGGTGGTTTTACAGTGAAAATGAGGCAAAAGTGAAGAAAAGCTGAGGAAAAACTGAGGGAAATGATAGTCAAGTAGGTGTAAAGTAGAGACTCTACAATAACATCATCGATCTGCTCCATATTCCAAAACCAATTTGACCAACGAAGAAAAATGTGGATGAGGATTGTTGGGGCGACATTGCATTCTACAACAAAGAGATACCTTTGGCACTAGTTCTCGAAAACACTCGTAGAAAGGAAGCTTGGAAATACTCAAAGGAAATTGTGTTCGGGTCTATCATCCCACTAAAAGGTGTATCAAGATCATAGATATTACTTCATGAAATCCCATCAACATGAACATGGAATTTTATGTATGCAGATGCCTCGTATGCAACGGATCCGCTCTACTACTAAAATTGCTTCAATGGAGTCAGGTAGCTCCTCAATATGTGAAGTTGATCCAAGATTGACCCACATGCTACAATGCATTATGAATGAGGAAAGATTTATCCCAATCATCCTTGACATCATTCTAGAAACTTCATAGAATTTTTTGTAGAAAGGACTTTATTTTCTCTACTAGTATAGCATTTTTCTTGACATAGATGTAGCAATATGCATCTTGATAGTGAAAACAACAATCTTAATTTTGCAAATATGTTATCCATTATTTAATATACCAGAAAAATGGATTCTCTGTAGATTGTTGAACATGTTCAGAAATATCGATTGCATGTTCCACTTTTATCGGGCCCTTTGTCATGTATTTTTGCACAAGCTTCTTATCGGTAATATGACGAAACTCATAATGAAGCTTCCAACATTTATTGACCAAATGGCCACTGCAATGACAATGCATGCAATAATTCTATTTTTGTGGCTTCCTCTGGCCATTATATTTCTCATTATCTGGAGATTTGTCCTTCTATCTAGAGATTGGTCTTTTTGTCATTTTTCTTTCATGGCTTTCCTCTATATCATCTTTCTCTTCCAAAATTTGGAAACTTTATTATTGGTTAATCCATAAAATGAACATGGAATTTTATCCCAAAAACCATGATTCTTATTGCCATGTTTTTATAATTGAAAGAAACTTTAGTGTAGTGAGGGTTATACTTTTCATTATCTTTTTTGCAACTATGTTGAGGAGAACCTAGCATGGAATCCTTCCTGAAATACTTCAATGTAGGCATTTATTTTGAAGTGCCATCTCTTCAACAGTGTTGGAGAATTCTCGAACCACCTCTTTTTCATATCCTATTTTCACATATCGAGGCCTACCTTCAACTTCAATGGATTTCATTATTCCTTGGCCACGAATTCCAAGGCCTTTCCCTTCATAACCCATCTTTGATAATAGTTTTGATCCAACCCCTCGAGTGTGCTTCTTGAAAGAATCAAAACAATCATCTTCTTGTGAGGAAACTGAATATGAATGAATGTTTCCTACCTCGTTTACTTTAGCATTGTGATGATTCACAAGGTTCTCTTTTGCAACTTTCAATTGAAAATCCATTTCCTTCAATCTATTTTGTAGCTATTTCTTTTCATCTTCCACTACCTTCATCTTCTTTCACAACTCATTCATTTCTTTGTCCTCATTATACAACTCTACCATTTTCTTCATGGTTTAGAAGTCTTTAAAAACCTTTGATTCTTGATAAAGATTTTCAAAGAAAGGTTAAAAAAAGACTAATCTATCCAAATCGACATTTTGAATCAAAGGTAATTACCTTCTCAACCAGTTTACTTCTCCTTGCTTGAATTAAACCTGGAAAATGTACCCAGTAAGAAAAACAACCAACCTAGTTCTAATACAAAATGATCCAAACATGTGAGAGTGGAGAACTTTCTTCAAAGACCTTTGACTTGACTATAAGGGCTTGTGAAATTAAGTTACAAAATTGTCACTCAAGCATATAAATTATCAAATAGAAATGTAACTTAAGATGCACAATAATAGCCTAGTCAAATCATGAACATGGAAAAGCATGAAGAATCAAGACGAAGATAACAGTGGATTTCACCCGGCTCACTAGGCTACATCTCTAGGTTCACCTCCAAAGGTAGAAACAATTTATTGTCTTTCTTCAAAGAGTAATGTGTACAATGCTCTATTAGAAAGGGTTGAAAATCATAGAGTTTCCTTCTACCACCAAAGACTCTACAAACCCTACACATTATAAAAAATTATTCAATACCTTATGAAGACTTCTCTTGAGCTCTCAAAGCTCCCTAAACAAATTTTTTCTCAAAACTAAGCTATCTCTCAAAACAAACACTCCCCTCCTCCCAAAGAGCACATAGGAGGAATTTATGAATTTTTTGAGATCCACCACCAAAGGAGAGGATACCTCATAAGATTCACACTCCAAGGAGAGAATAACTATGTATATCCATTAAAAGAGGATATTATGAGATTATTAAGGAGAAAATATCTCAGATCCACATATCAAGGACCTCATCCACTTTTTTAAGCGAAGAAATCCCATGAAAATATTAACTTCCAATTTGAGATTAGGAAATTGTTTGTGAGGTGTATTCTCACACCTAAATCAATTTCCGTTTTACAAACCAAATTAAAAATACAAGAGTACTTAAACCCACCAAAAGTATTAATCATTTCATCATTTCCACAATTCCAAAGTTTTTGTGAGCATGTATTTGGTGTGCATAGTTGTTTTGGAACTCTTCATGTGCCAAGAATGGGCACCTTTAAAATTTGTCCAAGAGGGGAGATCCTCCTGGATCATGTGCACATCACATATACATACAAGAACATGTTATACTTATAAGGCACCCAGAAAGGAGAATAAAACTTTCCTTAAAAGAAATAGTTAAAAAGAAGCTTCAAAAATTATTTGATGTAGATTTCATCTACCACGTATCTGACATCAAATGGGTTTGACCCTTGGTTATTGTTCTGAAAAATAATGGTAAATGGAGGTTATGTATAGACTACATGGAACTTAATAAAGCTACTATAAAAGACCATTTCCCTTTGCCTTTCATAGATCAAGTCCTAGATAAATTGCTAGGAGAGAATTAGTTTTCTTTCTTTCATGGTTTTAGTGGATATAATCAGCTAATAATAGGTCCATAAGACTGATGAGTGCTAGTATTACAGCAAGAAAGTTGCAACTCCTGGGCTACCAAATTTACTTTTATCAATCTGGTAGTTCGTAACAAACTTGGAAGTGTCGGTGCTATATGCACAAGTACTAGTTCTCACTGCAGGTTGTCACTTGGGCAGCCAGAGCAAGATCACTACGAGCTCAAGCCAACTTCTGTAGATTCCAAAAGAAGCTCTATGTGTGATGAAAAGAAAGAAAGATTACTCTACATATACTTTTTTGATTGCAGAAAGGAGAAAGACTAGAATACAAAGCAAAACCTAGTAAACCCTAATTAACAAGCTAATTCTACTTTTGCCAAAAACACTATGAAAACCATGAAGGAAATGCCATTATCTACTCAAGGAAGTAAAAAACATCTAAACGTGCTATTTTTGGGGGTAAATAAGAAAAAAAGCTTTTTTTGGATTTTTATATGAATTTAACATGGATCTAATTTATTGTGTGTGAGTGTAGCAACTAACAGGTGGTGTTAGAGGCTGGTTTTGGAGCTTGGGAGGATGTAGGATGGTGTGGATGGGTCCTAGGAGGTCTCAGGTGGCCTTATGGAGGCTTTTCCCACACCTGGACTTCAAAAGAAAGCCTATAGGAAAAATTATAGGAGGACACAAGAAAACTACAGGAGGAAAATAGGGAAACTACAGGAGGCCTACAGAAGGAGGCCGAGAGAAATTTTTGCTATGTTGAGGGTGTGAGATTAGGTGGAAAAGGTGGATGAAGGTTGGAATGAGGTGTTAGGGCACTTGAGGTCTACCATGAATCACCAGGAGAGAGAAAGATGATTGGGTTTGCTCAAGGAGAGAGGAAGAAGTTCTATGAAAAATGAAGGAAACTAGGGCAGAATCAAGCTGAGGTTTGGGAGACCTATAGGACATGGATCAGATGGATGGTTTGATTTCTGGTACACTGGCCTACTACTGGAAGATATCTGCTGCATAAAAACTAATAGTCAACCAAGAAAATCAAGCAACCAACGAAGTAAGTGCATCCTAGGAAAAACAGAGTTTTGCATTAAAATGGCCTAAACTATGATGTATAGAAGGAAATGTTGGAAATGTTGTAAGAAAGGAAAGCATGCAAAATGACTATTGAAAATTAGCAAGTGAACATGATAAAGAAGACCTAAAGAAAAGAAAAATTTAACTATCAACCTACTAGAGAGCTGCAAGCACTAGAAGTCCTAGGAATGAGGAAAATATGTGTTTTTGGGGCAGTAAGAGAGTCTTTGCCTCAAATCATGGTCCCAGAGGGAGGAAGAGAGGCCAAGGCATTGTTGCTAGCCTTTTGAATATTCTTTGATCATTGCTTAAACTGCTACAGAAAGCACAACCGGAAGCAAGCTACTAAATCATCAAAAGCAACCTATTCTTAACCATAAGAGAAATACATATAACAGTAAACTAATCTATGACCTGAAGTAAAGCATACAAATACAAGTAAAGAAAAGCTTAGCTACTTGGGTTGGGCCCTAACCCAAGAGCATTAGCCCTCTAAGGTAACTCAGTGCTAGCTCAAAAAAGATTCCATCTTCATTATCAAAAAATAGCAAGATTACATAAAACTATCATAAAATAGTAAGCTCAAAATTTGAGCAGAGTTTACACAAGAAAAAAAAATGTTTATCCTAGTGGGGCCGTAGGCCTCTCTACTTATACATCTAAACTAGAGGCTTGGCTCCCAAAACTTGAGATAACTATCAATCATCTTCCACTTGCTCGGTTGCCTTCTAGTGCATGATTCAGCTGCTTGTACTCCGAGATGAAAGAAGGGGAATTCAATGTGAGGAGAAATAAATGAGGTGGATTCCCTCCCATAATTCCTCGCCTTTGTCTACTTCGAGTTATTGTTGTAGTTTGACCACTAGATCCTTGACTTTGACCTCGAAATCCATCAATAATCTACATTAAATACATGTTATACCGCATGGCATAATAACTAACTCAACTCACCCTATAAGCATAAATATAATTAGAAAATCATACAATAAGCTAAGAGAATGGTTGATTTGACTAGGTTAGGAGGTAAAATGAGCCCATATAATTGCCTATTTATGAGGCTCATCATCACCCCCTACTGAAGGTGTTGCTCATCCTCTGAGCAACCTAGTCAATATCTTCGTCTTTTGTGGCCCTAGTGACCTCCCTAGCATTCCACGCTTTTGATGTGTTCTTCTCATGTTCTCCATAAAATCCTGCCTTTTTGTCTATGTCCTTCCACTCCTCCTTCTCTTCTTCTTCTCTTCTGCTTTCCAACATGCCTAATATGAGTGGAGGACTTAGTTTGAGGCCAATCCAGTTGACCTTCAGCATTTGCATGCAGCACTTGTACATTTGAACTCTTTTCAATGCCTCCTTCAGCCTCATGGGGGAATGGAATTCCCTGATCTGCAAGCTGTGGGGTAGGGTGTTCCATCTTCTCATGCATGCATTCACACAATCCTCCCCAAGTAGCCTAAACATATCTTCAAAGTATGTAATGGTTTGTTCTTGATTGGCTAGATATTTAGGGGCAATCTGAGGGTCATTAGCAAGTATGTTGTGTGTGCTGATGAGTGCCATAGGATCTTATGGCTCAGCTCTTATCATCAATGGTTCATTCTGCTATTTTATTAAAAATCTTTTCATTTGTACTACCCTCAATTCTTCATGGTTCAGCCATGACGCCATGGCCATTAATTGCAAATCCCCTAGCTTGGCATTGGGGTCCCACACATTCAGGTCTATGAGGGCCATGTTGTGTTGATAGAACTCTACCATCTTTTCTTTGTCCTCGGAGGTGCTTTGGTCACACAAATCTATGAACTGCCTGTAGTCTTGGAAAGGCATTGTGTCTCTTTGTGCCAAAGATTTTATTTGGAATTGAAGCCATTTCTCCTTCAGATAGAAGCCATAATATTTGGCTGGTGTTCTGAATTGTAATGCTTCTATGGATAAGCTGGCCATGTATGCCAAATGAGTCTCTTTCTCTTGCAGCTGCCTCCTTAGTAATTCATTCTCATTCTCAAGATGGCTTCTTGTAATGGTTTCCCTGTCACTGAGAGAACTCAATTCCCTGCCCATTTCCCTGAGTTTGTTTTCCATGTGGCCAATATCCTCAACTTCTTTAGACTTGGCTATCTACATCCACCTGTGCGTTATCACTTTATCTTTTTCCAGTTTGAAAAATAGTGGAATTTCAAATTTCTGTGGGATTATCTTTCTACCTCAATTAGTCTATAATAACTGTCAAGATTAGGCTGGTGGTCAGGTTCTTGTAGCTCTTGTGCTTCCTCTTTCACCTCTAGCTGTCCTCCTATCTTTTCCTCAAGTTTTTGTGTCTCATGTAGTTTGGACAATGTATCCTATAGGACTGTTTTAGCATCCTGTAGGTCGGTTTTGGGTCCTGTAGAATTGCCTTTCCCTTCCATGTAGAAGATCTTGGAGTCCTCCTTTCATAGGTTATGGGTATCTTGGAAGGAGATTCTTTCACCTTGGGAGATGGTGAATCTTTAATGTTAATGGGAGTCTTGGATGAGGGTTGAGGTTTGCCTGTTTTAATTCTGGTACTCTTCCTTGCCATGAAATACATGGAGGTTTTTCTTTTCCTCTTCTGCTTCTACTTGACTAGTATGCTGAGGGTAGTGAGGGCAACTATTGCTTCTCTTTCCCAAGTTTTAGGGGACTCTTCTCTTTGCTCTTCCCTCTCTGCCTCCTTTTCGCCCTCTTCTATCTCTTTTTCCTCCTCTTGCTCTGTCTCTTCAACTCTCCCCTCCTCTATTTCTTTTCTTTCCTCCTTCCTCTCTTGCTCTTCTATGTCATCACTAGCTTCATCTTCTCCTCCTTGCTATTCTCCCTCCTCACTGAGAGCAGGACTGATGTCATAGGTTAACGCATTGATGTCATCCTCAGCTGTCACATTTCTAAAAACTTCCCATGCTATAGGGATTGTAAGGGTATGGAGGGCTTCTTCTACTAGGATCTTGATTAGACCATGGTGAGCTAGCTGTTGTGAATTTCCTAATTGTACCTTAGTTCTGGAGTCAATGAGGGACTGCAGGAGAAAGTAAGAGATACTGAGCTTTTGATGTGCTGGGGTACCCATGCCATATCTCAATTCTTGTAGGATTCTGAAATTATATCCATAAACAATGTTGTGCCTCCCCTCACAAGAAATGTATTTGATCACTTGGTAGCTAACCTCATCCCAGGGATATGGTATACTATCCCTCCTAATTCCATTTTTTTCTTCAACAGGGGTTTCATTATCTTGGAAAAAATTTCCTCTTGTCAGTCTCACCAATTGGTTTCTCATCTTTACTCCAAGGCAGCCCAAGAGGAAGGGTAGTGACCCTACTGATGAATTCAGGGGTTATTTCAATGGAGAGGCCTCTAATGGTTACAGTAGAATGAGTGCTTGTGTGAGGGACTAGAAAGAGAGAAAATTCATCAACAATTTCATCATCAAACCCTATAAACTTCTCAAAGAAATTCATCCAGTTTGCCCTTGTAAATATTTCTACCACTTGAGGATGTGCTTGGAGTCTAGTGGAGTTAGTGGGCTCTTTTCTCATAAGACCCCCCTATCATACTACCTGTACTTCTTTTGAAAAACCAGATATGGAGGTGGAGACAAAGAATTTTGAGCGAAATAGAAAAACAAAGGGGACTGTGTTTTTTTTTTTTTTTTTTAACAAATTTTTTTATTATGTATTTCTACTCTCTTAAAGACTCATTTTATCTTCAATTTGAGACCAGCTCTTTCACATTTTGATCTTCAACAGAGGGCCTTCATGAACCCTACCTCTTCAGACTGAAATTCGTACCAAAAATCACGTTTCCTCCCTTCAAAATGACTCACTACCTCTCCTGTAGAAGCATGTTGTCCCTCCTGTAGATTTCTTGTAGGTGCTCCTGTAGAAAACCTGTAGGTCTCTTGTAGAAGATGTTGAGAGCAAAAATATGGAGGAAATTGATGGAGGATGGTGGATACGAGGCTGTGGGGGCATAAGAAGACTATTGTGTGGCTAAGTTATGAGGGTACTGAAGAAAAGGTGGCGAGAATGCGTGGGGAGGAGTGCTCATTACCTTTTATGGTTGTTTTTGGTTATGAGTGTTGAGATGGCAAGGTGTACATTGCCCAGATATGGACCATTGGTGCCCACCTACTTGGTCATCATGACACCCATCATAATCATCCCCTCATTACTGCATCAGAGTTAACTCTTCCTCCCACTACCTGTCCTTCTCATCTTTTGCTTGAGTTGACTATGCGCACATGTGGGTGATATCTTGGTTAAGTGGAGTCAACTAAATGAAGGTGGCCAAGATAACTAGCCACCTTTTCCTCTTTCGATTTTAACCATCTCATTTCCTTCATATGATTCCTAATTACACAAATGCAGATAAAGGAGTGACTTAGTTACTTGTAATCCCAGTGTATTTGCTACCATCGACTGTGAGGTGTTGTCGCTTTCTCTGCTGCATGCCTTCATTTTCGTTCATGCATGTTGTCTCTACTTGTTGATGTGTTGTCGTGTGTTTTTGCAGGTTCTTCTTTTGCTAGAGCTGAGCTACATGTGCCTTCTCAACCTTCAGATGTGCTATCCCTTACTACTGGTGCTGGACTTCTATGGGATCAACTGCTACAGGAATTCCTATAGGAGCTCCTGTAGCTACTTCTCCCCTTGAAGCATCAGCTATTTCTTGGTGCTTGGATCTCAAGAATGATGCCAGAGGTGGATATGAATGATGGAGGGATAGTAGGTAAGCTTCAGGTAAAGTTAACAGTGCCTTTTCCTCCTTTTATTTTTGTTTTTTTCTTCAAAACTGAAAAACTATTTTTCTATGCTTTTTCTTGGAAAGGAAAAAAATAATGATGATGCTTGGAGTGTGATGTAGACTTGGAAATGATGCCAAGGAGGTTTGAAGATGGTAAGAGGGATTATAGGTTCCTCATGAAGCTTTCCTTGTCCCTCAAACTCCCTCATTTAGACACTTTTGGCTCTCTTTAATTCTGTTATAGACATTTTTGGGCCCTACAACCCCAAGCATGAAATTTCCATAAACCAAGGGCTCCTAAGTCCCTAAAAGTGTTTTTCTAACCCCTAAAGGAGCAAGGTCAACAGATTACAGCTTCTCCCAGAAGTTCTCCATGAGAAACTGCTCAAAATTGGTCAAAACAGGATCATTGCAGCTGCTCCACTGGCTAAGTGCGTTGCATCTCACCTAAATACACTGTGAGGGTGCGTTGCATTTCAAAAGTCCCTTCTGTGGGGTGCGATGGGCGAGAAATGACAAATGGCAGTGTCATTTCGCGAGGTGGAGAGGCAATGGAAGCTTCTAGAATCTTCTCCTGTGACACTTGCCTCACTGAATTCGACCAAGGATGAGTAAGAGGACATCAATCTCCAAGTGGAAACAAGAACTATCAGAGAGAAGACACTAATCAAATCACAAGCTGACTCATCCCCCTTATAGATATCTATATATGGATCCCTCACCCCAGAGATCTAGAGGCTGGAATTTTGCATATTGTAAGGAATTATTGTTGGATTCTTGAGACAAACATCAGATTGTTGGGTGATCTAAGCTTTGTTTGAGGTGAAGAGGGGCTTCTTTGCTGGGAGGTTGATGCTGGGTCAGAACAACTAGTTGTAACTCCTCCTGGCTCTTTTCTTGTTTATCAATAAAAGCTATTTGAGTTTTCCTCCATGCTTTTGTATCATTGATGCTTGTTACATTTGTATGGTCTATTTACATCTGACCCTAGATTGTTTATGATTATAGATCCATGTCTTTGTATAGTGCTATGCTTCTGTGATCTCACAAGTACTTTTTGAAGTTGGGCGTGCAAGGGAGCAGGTAGCTGTGGACTATCAAAGAAGAGAGGGATCGAATCAAGAGATTAGCGCAAGACAGAGGTTGGTCTTTCTTTTCCTCTCTATCTATAATTCATAAAGGAAAAACAAAGGTAGCTTTTCTCTGTTTGTTTCTAAGGTAGCTGTCACACCTTAGTGGGATAGAGCAGTTCTATATAGACACTTTTCCCTGTAACAAAATGGCGACTCCGCTGGGAAGCTAATTAGTTTGTTTGTTTATCATTCTTTGTTGTTTGTTTCATAAACTTACAAGTAGCGTTCAAACTGCATTTGCCATAACAAATGCAAAGTAGATAATTGCTACTTCAATCCATCTACTGGATCTGTTTATGATTTAAACAACTAATTCACAAACTATCTGATTGCCCTTGTGATAGCTCTTAGATCCTCCTTAGATCTACCCCTAATTGTTGCATTACTGATTGCTTTTTGCTCAGCCAAAACCCAAGAACTGAACTGCAAACTGTGACGCGGAACCCGAATAGAGTCTTGTTTCTGGCCTAGCGCAGGTACTGTTCAGAGATTCTGAATTTCAGCGCACTTCTCGAGTGGACAACCTGCACTGCATTTCAGATTCTCTGTGTTACAGGTGCACTGATCAGACTAGCTCTGTGCAGTTGTCGCTTCTGTGTTTCATTCTTTCCAGTTCTATTCCTGAATTTTGCTGCCTGTGATCAGTATATGTCTGTTTGAAACCCCTTTTCCTTGCTTTTATTCCGCCTCCTTTGTACAAAAGAACTGTAGATGTTTTTGTGTGTTTGTTGAGTCATTTACAGTTCTTCTTTGCAAAAGTAGCGTAATCGTACTGTTGTCCTTTGATTTGAAACTGTCGCAAGTGTCGATTTCAATCGTAGGAAAGAGTTTGATTGCTGTTGATGGTAGATTATCCTGTTACTATTGCTTTTGGTCTGAATTTGTAGTTTTCTAGTGTCAAGAACAAGTATTCATTTCAAAATCGTAAGGTGTTGTAATCGTCTCCATTTTTGATTTCGAAAAGAAACTTGTTGATATTTGTCACTTGAAAAGAAATTCAGATTTGTGCATCAACTTTCTTTTTAGCATTCATATACTAAGAAAGTCAAAAAACAAGTACATGCATGTGCATTTGCATATAGATAGTCTGATTGGCTTGATTTAGGAAAGTGCATTTAGAGTGTGCTCTTTGCTCTTTGTGAAAAAATTCTATCTTTCTTTTCCCTAGTAGCTAGGATTTTCATTGCATAAAAGAGATAAAAAGTTTGTTTATCATCTTAGATTGCATTTTAGGAATTACATCTACATCTCGTGGTGAACCCGAAAGGAAAACTTTATAAACAAGATCAACTTAAAATAAATTCAATGAATCTAACAACGCTTTGGAACTTAATGCACAACATTTAGAAGTCTAGGCTAGAGACGTATTCCGGCGTCGTAAAGCCTGGTAACTGTTGTTCTCACTGATGGTTGGGTGATTCCTCTACTTTGAGACGATAAGTGCCAGTACGGACTTGTGCTCCCACGTACCGTCGAGTATATTTTGGGAGACCCCAATAGGCTTAATCCTTTATCCATAGGAAGCCGTGTCTGCCACCCTATCAATCGCAATGCACTGAACACAGCATTCGGGAAGATTGACTGTCGTACCATAAAAAGTATTCTGCAGTTTTGCAATCGGTTTGGTACTCCCTCTACCTAGATTTCTAGAGCAGTCCCTTTCGTTCCTTTTCAGACTCCTTAACAGAAAAGGTCCATCTTAGCACTTGTCACTTCAGGCTCATTAAAAATCGAAGGAGGCTAGAGTCATCTTTTGTTTTTTCTCGACTCTTAAAAACTGAAAAAAAAAGTTGTGTCAAAGCGTCTAAAATTTATTTTAAAGGGAATATTCACTACCCTTTCCTACGTTGATCTTGGGTTGAGAAAATGGAGTCCACCAACCAAGGAATTCCCCTTGGAGGAAATCCTAGTCCCTTCTCCTCTTGGGGAGATGTTGGTGCACCCCATATGGCCACATTGTCACTTCCAGGACTGACAATTGGTTTGCTTGTATGGCTCTTCTCAACCTCTGTCGTTCAGAACACCACAATTCCTGAACAATCGAATCAGCAATTAGACGAGTCTAGAGTTTGGTACTCCCTCTACCTAGATTTCTAGAGCAGTCCCTTTCGTTCCTTTTCAGACTCCTTAACAGAAAAGGTCCATCTCAGCACTTGTCACTTCAAGCTCATTAAAAATCGAAGGAGGCTAGAGTCATCTTTTGTTTTTTCTCGACTCTTAAAAACTGAAAAAAAAAGTTGTGTCAAAGCATCTAAAATTTATTTTAAAGGGAATATTCACTACCCTTTCCTGCGTTGATCTTGGGTTGAGAAAATGGAGTCCACCAACCAAGGAATTCCCCTTGGAGGAAATCCTAGTCCCTTCTCCTCTTGGGGAGATGTTGGTGCACCCCATATGGCCACATTGTCACTTCCAGGACTGAAAATTGGTTTGCTTGTATGGCTCTTCTCAACCTCTGTCGTTCAGAACACCACAATTCCTAAACAATCGAATCAGCAATTAGACGACTCCAGAGTTACCCACCAACCTTCTACTTCCTCTAATTCTTCCTCTCCTCCTTCATCTTCGCTTGATGGGGCTGGTAAAGCCAAAAGTCAAGTACCTAAGGAGAAGAAGGAAAAGAAGAAGAAAGAGAAGAAGAAGAAGGAGCCAAAAGCGAATGGGGGCAAATGAGAGTCATCTAGCGAAAATCCACACACTGCACCGACCAGGCCTAAATTGCCATGTGTCATTTGCAAAGGAGACCACTATCACAGAGATTGTCCTTGCATCCCTCAGATCTTGAGGGACTGGTCTCCTCGTTTGCACAACCCGGTGTCGTCAACCTCTGATGGTCATGTTGAAAACACACCGTCAACTAGTGAAAGTGAAGCCCCAGGACAAAAAGGAAAATATAGATTTCCTTGTAAAATATGTGAAGGCGATCATGCCGTCCACCATTGTCCCTTCTTAGACGAAGCTAAAAGAGTTTTGGATGATCGTCCGGTTTCACCGTTACGACTTCCTCCTGGATATAGAAAACTCTTGCCGAGTCCATCACTAGTTGAAAATCCGGCTGGCCCGCTTAGGTGGTTGGCCAAAGCATCTATCATTGAAGATAAACCATCTAAATCCATACCAGACGAAAGTCAAAAGGTCGACGCAGCAGTTGACCCGGTCTTGCCTTCAGAGGTTCCATCTCCAGATGATACAATCACTAAAGAGAACAAGGATGACACCGTCCAAATTCTTTTCATAAGAACATACTCCAACGAACATGGGGGCAATTTACCCGTTCCTTTACCGTAGGAAGGAAGTTCGTCAGAGTCGTACCCGACCGTCTATTCGGTCCCACCTCCAAGCAACCTAGTTGTCTCCTTCGACTGGAATCAACTAGGCAGACCCCATTTACCAGCTAGTATACCATTCCGAATCATTGTTCAAATATATAGAATGGTTATGGCTAGTACCATCATAGATGAAGGGGCTTCTGTGAGTATCCTTTCCTCAACTGCTTGGAAAGCGCTTGGTTCGCCATCGCTTTTGCCTGAGATGAGAAATTTAACAGGCTTTGATAAAGGAACCAGTCGACCGTTAGGGATCCTTCCCAATGTGCCCATAACATTGAGGGGGAAAACTGTTCACATGAACGTAATGGTAGTCCAAGGACCCCTGGATTACAATCTACTCCTTGGACAAGACTATATTGATTGCATGGGAGCAATTGTCTCCTCACTCTTTAGAGTAATGTGTTTTCCGCACGCAGGAAGAGTGGTCAAGCTCATAGACCAGCTTTCATTTCCCAGATCATACAGAGAAAATAGTCATATACCATCCTTGAATGGTCTTTTCACGCAAGAAATGTCTCAATCTCCAGTCCGTCCACCCGATGAGCGCGAGTGATTCGGGGGGACATGACTGAAACCCAGGGGGCATGCACCCTGGTCTGCTTCGGTAGGAAAACTTCGGGTATAGGATAGGTTTCCACGAGAGAATATGACTAGTCTGTACTCCCGTCCGTGATTGGAAGAGGGGGTTATTCTAGAACAAGATTCTCTTGTCAAAGTTATGTGAGTGGAGTAGCCTCCTTCGCTCACCTTTGTTTATCTCGGTATACATCGCCGAAGAAGTGTTTTGTTTGCGCTGTGAATAGAACAATCTTTGGGTAACCTGTAAGAGGTAGGCCTCTCTCAGTAAAACAAATGTTTTAACGGACTAAAGAAGGGGTAACCTTGAAAATCTGTTTTATACCTGGGGGCATGCAAACCTTTTGGAGTGCAAGCGGAGAGCGACTATTTATTTTTTAAATTTGTAGGACCTCTAACCCTTTAAACTCATAAGATTGGTCGTTTCCTAACTTGCATAAAGAAAGGATGTGGGGCAAAACTCTAAAAATTGCCGTTTTATATGAGACATTCTTATCACACGACTGGATTAATCGAGCAGTTTTAGCACATAGTTCAAGCTCGTTAAAAAATAAACATAAGACATGAGCAAATGTTTCCACCCGCGTTTAAGCTCGTTAAAAAATGAACTATTCCCCGGTAAATAACCATCGTGAATGTAGTACTTCAGCCATTAAAGCCTTGGTCGTGTTTGCACTGTCACCTCCACTTTTTCATTGGCCGATCATTCACTTCCATTTGATTGTTTACCCATTTTGAGGAACAGCTGCGAAGAGTGATTTCACTAGCCATCCTTGTGACACTGCTGTGATTGGAAAATTCCAAACCTTACCTGGAATCAGCTGCTACCCGTTTTATCACTCGTTCCTCAAAAGACAAGTCTCCTTTAAGCTCTTTTCAACTGACTCGTAAAATATGAAAAGATTGCCGAGCCATTGGCCTCTCCAGCTCGTTAAAGGGACAGGAAGTGCTATCCCTCCTCTAGATTTTAATCTTTTTGGACCTGAGGGATTATTACACAAAAAGATCGAGCGCTTGTTTTGTTCGGCTCGTTAAAAGTATCGAAAATTCATCCCTTCTGCATTGTTTTATACTTTTTCGGACTTAAGGGATTAGATGATGAAAAAGGAATTTTGGAGTTACCTTTACATCCCTTTTCAGACTCTCTAAAATTGAAAAGGACCGAGTTATCTTTGTCGTTAAACTCGTTAGAAAGATTAATAGCGACAAACTTGTCTATAGACGAGAACGAGTTTCACTATCGCTAGGCTCGTTAAAACATAGCGATGGGTTTTCCCGAAGGGCAAATTATAGAACAAGCATATGTTATCCTCCTCAAGCTTGAAAAAAATAAAGAGGTACTGGTCAGCAATGACTGGGGAAAAATTGGGAAGAAAACTTAAAGAAACTTTGTTGGTAGCAAGTCGCTCTTAACATGACACTTCCACTCCGTGTCCAAGTCGGGTTGGGTTGTTTCATTCACCGGTCACATCACCATGGTCACGCCATACCATCCACATTTGGGGTTAATGCTACCAATCCATCACATCAGTGTCACCGATATGTTCAAGAGAAGTCATTCAGTGAATTCACCTATGTCTCACCCACTACCATACATTATACTCCATTCTTTCATGACCGCTACCCTGAACCTTATATCACCAGATCGTTTTCACCTCCATTAAAATCATTTGCTCCGTTCCGTGTCATTGATGTGGGATTCATTAAGGCCCTCCTGTGATGGATCACTTCTTGTCGACATCAACTCATTATCCAAGAAGTCGATCTAGGAACACCCCATTCAGTACTTTGAAGCTTGCATGCCTCAATGGCAAGTTTCTCACTTCCGGCGACAAGTTTACATCAATGGCCTTCGACCGAAAGATTTTGTGTGGTGTTCAACGCCAAGTCCTTTATTCACACCACGTGAATTGTACTGCAGTACCTTGAGGGTCATTATCATTATTGGCGATTCCTCTCGTGCTTGTTAGCAGTTTACATCATTGACTGGTAATCAAGCGATGTCTTTCCATGTTCGACTTCAGAACATTTCTCACATGGATTGACTTGTACTTCGAGTGAAGATCGGACGAGAATGAAGACCCCGGATCTAGTTTCATCCATCCGGGCTGCGATATATATTCAGGGAAATAAAGACATTAAATGTACATCGTTGCTGCATAGATAATCATCCACTCAAAAGGATGATGGCTCTATCAGAATCATCAGTCTACGCTCAGACGATTGTCTGTCCTATGTACATGAAAATGAATTTATAAAGCTGAGCATGGGAATGCCCGCCTCAGCTAGATCATGAAAATACTATGAAGATAATGTATTGTACTGTATCTTATTACAGGTCTCCTCCCAGCATTGAAAGAACTTCGGATCCTCATAATAAAGCATTTCACCCGACACCAAAAGATTAACGGCCTCATACTTTAGGGGGCAACTGTTATAGACATTTTTGGGCCCTACAACCCCAAGCATGAAATGTACATAAACCAAGGGCTCCTAAGTCCCTACAAGTTTTGTTCTAACCCATAAAGGAACAAGGTCAACAGATTACAGTTTCTCCCAGAAGTTCTCCATGAGAAATTGCTCAAAATTGGTCAAAACAGGATCATTGCAGTTGCTCCACTGGCTAAGTGCGTTGCATCTCACCTAAATACACTGTGAGGGTGTGTTTCATTTCAAAAGTCCCTTCTGTGGGGTGCGATGGGCGAGAAATGACAAATGGCAGTGTCATTCCGCGAGGTGGAGAGGCAATGGAAGCTTCCAGAATCTTCTCCTGTGACACTTGCCTCACTGAATTCGACCAAGGATGAGTAAGAGGCCCTCAGTCTCCAAGTGGAAACAAGAACTATCAGAGAGAAGACACTAATCAAATCACAAGCTGACTCATCCCCCTTACAGATATCTATATATGGATCCCTCACCCCAGAGATCCAGAGGCTAGAATTTTGCATATTGTAAGGAATTGTTGTTAGTTTCTTGAGACAAACATCAGATTGTTGGGTGATCTAAGCTTTGTTTGAGGTGAAGAGGGGCTTCTTTGCTGGGAGGTTGATGTTGGGTCGGAACAACTGGTTGTAACTCCTCTTGGCTCTTTTCTTGTTTATCAATAAAAGCTATTTGAGTTTTCCTCCATGCTTTTGTATCATTGATGCTTGTTACATTTGTATGGTCTATTTATATCCGACCCTAGATTGTTTATGATTATAGATCCATGTCTTTGTATAGTGCTATGCTTCTGTGATCTCACAGGTACTTTGTGAAGCTGGGCATGCAAGGGAGCAGGTAGCTGTGGACTATCAAAGAAGAGAGGGATCGAATCAAGAGATTAGCGCAAGACAGAGGTTGGTCTTTCTTTTCCTCTCTATCTATAATTCATAAAGGAAAAACAAAGGTAGCTTTTCTCTGTTTGTTTCTAAGGTAGCTGTCACACCTTAGTGGGATAGAGCAGTTCTATATAGACACTTTTCCCTGTAACAAATTCCTACAGGAGCCTCCTGTAGAAAAAATAGAGCCTCCTATAGAAAACACAGTTTTGGAAGAAGAGGTACAGTGGGGTGAAAGAGATGCCAAAGATGATAGAGGAAGGTGTGGAGAGGATAAGATGGATGCTGGTACGAATGTCAGCATCCTCTTGGCACCTTCTTATACTCCCTGTAATCTCCCTGCAAACTTGCAGTGCAGTAAAAATTCATATTTTTCTCTCTCTTTTTTTTTTTTGAAAATAGCTAGAGTGCCTCAGAGAGGTTTTCACCTTAATTACTTGCCCTAGTGTTATAGACATTTTTGGGCACTGCAACTGCAAGCGTAAAATGTCCATAAACCAAGGGCTCCTAAGTCCCTAAAAGTGTTGTTCCAACCCCTAAAGGAACAAGGTCAACTGATTACAGCTTCTCCCAGAAGTTCTCCATGAAAAACTACTCAGAACTGGTCAAAATTGGATCATTTCACCTGCTCCATAGGCAAAGTGCGTTGCATCTCACCTAAATAAACACAGTGGGTGCATTGCATTTCAAAAATCCCTTCTATGGCGTGCGATGGGTGAGAAGATACAAATGGCAGTGTCAATCCGCGAGGTGGAGAAGCATGGAATCTTCCAGAAACTTCTCCTGTGACACTTGCCTCTCTAAATTTGACCAGGGATGAGTATGAGATCATCAATCTCCAAGTGGAAGAAAGAACTATCAGAGGCAAGACACTAATCAAATCATAAGCTAAATCATCTCCCTTGCAGACATCTATATATGGATCCCTCATCCCAGAGATCCAGAGGCTGGAATTTTGCATCTTATAAGGAATTGTTGTTGGTTTCTTGAGGCAACATCATAGTGTTGGGTGATCTAAGCTTTGGATGAGGTGAAGAAGGGCTTACTTGCTGAGAGGATAATGATGGATCAGAACAACTAGTTGTAACTCTCTTGGCTCTTTCTTGATTATCAATAAAGCTATTCAAGTTTTCCTCCATACTCTTGTGTAATTTATGTTTTGTGCATTTGTATGGTCAATTTACATCTGATCCTAGATTGTTTATGATAATAGATCCATGTTCTCGTATAGTGTTATGTTGCTTTGATTCTACAAGTACTCTGTGAAGCTGGGTATACAAGAAAGCAAGTAGCAAAGGACTATTAGAAGAGAGAGGAATCGAACAAGGAACCAAGCGCAAGACAGAGGTTGGTCTCCTTTATTCTTCTCTCATCTATATTTCATAAAGGAAAACGAAAGTAGTTTTACTTTGTTTGTTTCTAAGGTAGCTACCCACCTTAGTGGAATTAGCAGTTCTGCATAGACACTTTTCCCTGTAACACCTAGGCGCCTCTAGGGGAGGTTTTCACCTGGGGATCTTATTTTTTTCCCCTTTTTTTTTACTTCATTAGGCCACCTCAGAAGAGGTTTTCAACCCAATGATGGGACTCAAGCACCTCATGGAGGTTTTCACTTGAGTCCTTATTTTTTCTCTTTTTCTTAAGTGAATGGGTGAAGTGGAAGCTAAGACATGCTCCACTACCATCATTGTTTTATTCAAATCTTCAATAAACTCTCACTTGGAGAGGGGTTTCTTATAGACTTTCAGCTGATGTCCATCGACAAGCGTGAGGATGGCTTCATCATCAATGGTTCTGATAAGAACTGACCCATTGTCATTGCATTTATCCATAGTGTAGGGGCCCAACCATCTTGTCCTTAGCCTGCCTTTGAAATCCTTTTATCGTTAATCATAGAGTAGTGCCCAATCTGCCTCTTGGAATTGCTTCTCTCTGATATTTCTATCATGCCATATCTTTCTTTGAAGCTCAAATACCTCTGTATGGAGAAGGGCTTGCAATCTGTATTCATCCAATCCATTGAGCTAAAGTAATCTCTCCTTCTGTGCATGGCTAAGGTCTAGGTCCAACTAAGCTGCCATCCTTAGGGTATTTCAAACTCTATTAATAGAAAATCCTTCTTCCCATAGACCACTTCATAGGGTGTGAACCCGGTGGTGGTCTTCCATGTTGTGTTGTAGGCCCAAGAATCTATCTACCCAGTATTTTCTGCTACTGCTCACTACCTTGGTTAGGATCCTTTCCAATGCTCTATTAGTGACCTCCACTTGCCCATTAGCTTATGGATGGTAAGGGGTGGAAGTCCTGTGCTTGATCTTATGATGTGTGAGCAGGTCTTCAATTAGGTTGGAAGTGAACTGACTGCCTTGGTCTGTGTCCAACTCTCTCAGATACCCGAACTTGCAGAATATGTTTTCCCTCAAAAAATCAGCTACTTTTTCCTATGTAACTTCTTTGATTACTTTTGTCTCTACCCACTTTTTCTGGTAGTCGATGCACACGATGATGTACCGCTTCTGCATTGAAGCGGGGTTGATAGACCCCACAAAGTCCATGCCCCACTTCTCAAATGGCTCAAAGGTCACTTGAGGTTGCATGGGCATTTCATCCTTTGGAGTGGGTTTCCCCATCCTTTGACACTGATCACACTGGCTCGTGTATCTTCTCACATCTTGATGAAGAGTGGGCTAGTAGTAGCTTGCTTGCAATATCTTGAAGGCAGTTCTTTTCGCAGCAAAATGACCTCCATAAGGCCCATCATGACAGGTGTTATGAAACCATCTCAAAAAAGGATAGAAAAGATAGATCAACGCATTAGAATTTAGCCTCTTCGAGGGGTGGTGGGCTCCAGTATTGCAGCAATAATGCTGCAACTCCTAGGGCTCCCTTCTTGAATTTTATCAACCCGGTAGTTCGTAACAAACTTGGAAGCAATGCCGCTATATGCACAAGTACTAGCTCTTGCCGCAGGCAGTCACTTGATCAACTAGCACAAGTCCGGTAGGAGCTTAAACCAACTTCTATGAGCTCTTAGAAGAAGCTTTTAACTGTGATGGATGAAAATAACTCAACCAGAGGCTAATCTACTTGTAGAAAGAAGCGGAAAGCTGAAAGGAAATGCAAATCCTAGTTTTACCGACTAACCCTGTTGGTGCACGTAAAAGGATGAAAGCTATAGAAATGGATGCCATTAACTTCTAAAAAGGTAAAATGCATGTGACTAAGCTACTTCTAAAGAGAAATATGGAGAAAACATGTTTTTGCATTTTTGAGTAATTTGTCAGAATTATTTTACATGTGCTTTAACTGTTTTTGACTGTGTAGAGGTTGATTGGCGAAAGGAAAGGGAGTAGGTGCTTGCAGGAGGTTGGGAAGGTTAGAAGAGGGTCTAAGGGGTCCCTAGTACCCTTCCAAACATTTTCACAATGTTCGGATCTCGAGAAACAGTTTCATGAGCTTCTACAGGAAGTCTGTAGGGGTTCTACAGGATGTTTTGTGGCTTCTACAGGATGTTTCTACAGGATGTTCCGAAAGGGGATTTTCTAGGGATGATGGTTGAAAAGAAGGTGAAGAAGTAGGTGCAGAGGTTGCATGATGATGTGGAGGGGTCCAGGACCTATCGAATGAAGTGGGTGAGTGACAAGGATGGTTGGATTTGTTTAAGGAGGGGTAGAGCAATGTTGCACAAAAATGTGGAGATTAGGTCAAAGTGAGGGAACGTAGCAAATGTGAAGCAAGAATCAGAGTTGGAGGACAGAGAAGGAAATATTGGTGGAGTAGTGGTAGGTAAAGAGGTATCACAGGTGCTCTGCAAGTTATTTTTCAAACCATTCAAACAAAGACTCGGAAGACCAAAGACCTAGCTACTTTAACCTAATCTGACCTGAATATCAGCAAAGAAAATGAACAGAATTTTATTTGCAACGAAATCATGTGAAATAGCTATGAAAACTAAGCAATCATGAACCTGAGCATGTAACCACAACTGGTATCAACTTCTGCAAATGAGAATCTAACACTAACAATTGCATGATGAAGCAAAGACAGTGTTTTTGGTGGCGACAAGGACACCTTGGTCTCAGCTCATGGTCCCACAGAGGGAGAGGTGAGATCAGGGGTGCTTGATGGCCTTTTTCTAAAGATATTCTTTGTTATTAACCTATCAAATCAATCTGAACATGAAAAGCCTTTTTAATCATCAACAATGACCTAGGTAACCAAGCAAAACTGTAATCTACTTAACAGAAATTATTTGATAAAGACATTCAAAACATATAATAGTACACGAAGGAAGCCTTGGAACTTGGGTTGGGCCCAACCCCAAGAGCTGTAGGCTCCTAAGAAAAAGCTTAGAATTGGTGCCAAATGAAACTGCTTTCCATTACTAAAAAATAACCATGTCACAAAAAGGTTGTACAGTAGATGCTACAAAATGAGCTAAGAAACTAGCAGCACTATAGTGCAGAATACAAGTATTCAAAAAGTAGCCTATGAAGGCTGGAAGCCTTCCTATTTATGCACTATGAGGGTCTCCAACAACCCTCCTTAACTCGAGGGGCTTGGCTGCTCGAACTGCCAGTGATCAGTCACTTTTCACAAAACTGCTCGGCTGCCCTTGGGAATCCTTTTCGGTGGCCTGCTGAACTCCGAGCTGAGGGTGGAGAATTTGAGAAAGGTTCCATTTAGTGTAGGAGACACCCTTCCTACGAATCCTCACCCTTGTTCCTTCATGCTTGGCTATCATCTGGCTCATAAATGCTTGGCCTTGGTCCAAAATTTGTCCAAAAATCTGCAATAACCACGTGTTAGCATTCTTGGTCAAGTGACTATTCTCATTCGTTCAACTAACATAAATATACTCAAAAAACATGCATAAACTATGAAAAATGGTGTATTGATGAAGAAAAATAGTCAAAATGAGCCCAATAAGTTACCCATTTTTGGGGCTCATCATCACCCCCCTGCTAAATGGGTTGCTCATCCTCTGAGCAACTAATCTAGCCCATCATCCTTGATAGCTTTGACTACCTCTCTCACGTCCCAGGTCTCCGAGGTGATGTCTTCTTCTCAGTCATGAAATATTGCTTTTCTTTCCACTTCCTCCCACTACCTGTTTTCCTCTTCTTCCTTAACTCCTTCCAGCAATTCCAAAAGCAAGGGAGGACTGAACTTTAGGCCGATCCAATTGGCCTGCAGATTTTGCATTGACCGTTTATAAAGGGGTACCCTTGCCAAGACCTCCCTCATCCGGGTTGGAGAGTGTATTATCTTATCTTGAAACTATGGGGCAGTGTGTTCCACCTCCTTCTGAAAGCATGAAGGCAGTTATCCCCCCAACAATCTCTCCATGTCCTCAAAGTGCGTAATAGCTTGAGCTTGTCGTTCAATGTAATCTGGTAAATCCTGAGGGTTGTTGGCCAAGCGCTAGTGGTTGCTTACCAATGCTAAGGGATCCTCCGGCTCTGCTCTGATCATTAGTGGTTCACGGAGTTCCCTGTTCATAATATCTCGGACCTCTGCTGGCCTTTTTTCCTCATGATTCAACCAAGAGGCCATGGCCATAAGTTGCACATCTCCTACCACAACGTTGTTATCCCACGAATTCATATTTGGAAGTGCCAAGTTGTGCAAATAAAACTCTGATAATTTAGCCTTGTCCTCTGATGGGTTGCTGTCACATAAAGTCATAAATTGATGATAGTTTTGAAATGGAGTAGTGCCCCTTTGGGCCAAGGTGTTAATCTGGAACTGCAACCATTGATCTTTAATGTACAAAGCATATGACTTGGCAGGCCATGTACACTGTACGGCCTCTATTGCCTACCTGGCCATGCAGGCCAGTTGGGCTTCCTTCTCATGTACTTGCTGCCCGAGAGACTGTATCTCCTCTGCTGCCTGCAACTCCTTCTCTTGTAGCTGTTTTGTTAGTGCCTCGATCTTAGCGTGCAGCCCATCCTTTCTTTGCTATTCATCCAAGGTTTCTTTGTTTGTTGGAGGCTTTTCCCGTTGCTATTGTTCTCCTAGAAAGGAGGGCCTGTCTTCCTTATGGATTCCCTATAGCTGTAGCTGCTGTTTTAGTAGCTCGTTCTCTTCCTATAGTTTGGCCCTTTGACTGCTTTCCACATGCTTCACCATGGCCAATTCTTTCCTTGACTCCCTGAGTTGTTCTTCTAGGGGGCCTATGTCTGCCACACCCTCGGACTTGGCAATCCTCATCCAAGTATGAGTCCTAATTCTTTCTTCTTCCAATGCAAAGAATAGTGGCACCACAAATTGCTGGGGAATTATTTTCCCAGATTCTAACAGGTTATAGTATGTGCCCAAACTGGGCTGAGGGCTTGGTTCCCATATTTCCTCTGTCCTTTATTCTTCCTGTGGTTGTTTGGCCGCATTTTTCTCCAATTTCTCGGTCTCTTTTAGCTTAGCCCGAGTTTCCGGTAGAGCTTTCTCAGCTTCCTATAGAACTGTCTTTGAGTCCATTGTCTTTAGTCTTTCTCTCCAAGTGGAAGTTTTTCGGCTTCCTCGTTCATAGGTGACAGATATCTTTGAAGGAGACCCTTCCTTTGGTTTAGGGGTTGTGTTATCAATCATAATTGGCTTCTTTGACTACGGCTGGGGTCTGCCTACTTTGATCTGTGTGCTCCTTGTTGCTTTAAAGTACATGGAGGTTTGCCTCTTTCACTTCCCTTTTTGTTTTGGAGGTGTTTTTAAGGCAGCCAGCATAGCTGCTGCCTCTCTTGCCAATATTTTTGGTGATTTTCCCCTTTGCTGTTCTGTTTCCATGCTTCCTGTAGAAGCCTTTGTGTCAACTGTTTCTGCTTGTATTGCGGCCATTTCAGTATCTGTCTTTACCTTTTGTTTTGGTGTGACTGTGCCAACCTTTACTTGGGATGTTTTTGCCTTCTCTGCTCTCCTCTGCAGTCTCTTTTCCCTTGGTGTTGGTGTTGTTGTTCCTTGCTCTGTTTTAGGCTCAACAATTTGGCCCTTTCCCTCTTTCTCTTTTTGTCCTTCTTGTGCTTGTTTGTCTTGTGTTTCTTTACCACTCGTTTTCTCTCTTGCTTCAGTGTGTTCCCCTTCTTCACTGCTGGATGAGGTGAGCTCCTCGGCCAGAATTATAATATCGCCATCTTTGTACATGTTTCGGAAGATTTCCCAAGAGAGGGGGATAGTGTAGGTGTGGAGGGAATTTTCCACTAAAGTTTTGAGCCATGATGGGCTAATTGATCCGGTGTCCCTTCTTTCAATTTTGTGCCACATTCACTTAATGACTACAGAAGAAAATAGGGGATGCTCAACTTCTCTTCTAGAGGTAAATCCATCCCATGTCTTAGTTCATTCAGCAACCTGAAATGATAGCCGTAGACAATGCTGAACCTCCCTTCGTAGGTAATGTATTTCATGATTTGGAAACTGACTTCACTCTAGAGAGGAGGTAAGCTAGTTCTCCGGACCCCGTTCTTGTCTTCTATAGGATGTTCCTTAGGCAAGAAGAATGCTTTCTTGGCTGTCTAGCCCAATGACCTTTCTTCTTTGCTCCAAGGGAGCCCTAATGGGAGACCAGTAACATGACTGATGAGCTCAGGGGTAACTTCTAGGGTCAAACCCCTAAAATTCACTATGGCTTGTGTCTTTGATTTAGGTTTTAGGGACATTAATAATTCCTCCGTTATCTCATTGTCATGACCTTGAATTTTGTCACAAAAGGACATCCAATTGGCGTGGGTGAAGAGGTACACCACCTCCGGATGCTCATGCAGCTTGCTGGGATCCGAAGGCTCTTTCCTGATAAACCCCCCTAGCATGGTGAGAGTGCCTTGTTTTATGCTCTGATCAGAAAAGGGAATGTTGTTTATGGATTTCTTCCCTGAACTTTGAGAAGGGATTTCAACTATCAATTAGCACCAATTCCTTGGATTTAAGGCTGTTGCTGCCCAAAACTTGGTTGTCCATTTATGAAGGAAGAAATTGGGTTTACACAGACAGAATACAGAGCTCAATGTTTATTCTCAGCATACATACAAATGTGCAAATTCAAATTCTTCATACGCAGGCTAGCCCTCACAATTGCATATCTTTCCTACAGGAGAATTTTCTTCTCTCTTTTTTTTTAATAGGAACTGCGGAGGAGAATTTTGACGCAAAAATGACTAAGGAATATCGTGCAATGCACAGGCAAACTGCTATTTCCAACTCACCGGTGGATTTTTCTCAGACTCCCCAATTTGAGACAGTTCAATTCACCACCTTTTCGAAACATACCATGCATGGAAGAGTGTTTTCGAGCCTAACTCTCTCGGACCTCCAATTTCAATGAAGAAAAGTCCAGGCTTCTCTGCTCTGGAAAGTTGTGTCATACTTCCTGTAGAACTCTTTTCAGCTTCTGTAGGATGTCACTAAACCTTTGAACGAGCCTGGTATGTGGGAGAATTTTTTGAAAAAAGCCGAAAAAACTCGGTGGAGGACGACGGGTTAACAAATTTTGAAAGTAGAGGACGTGCACATCGGCTGAGGACGTTGCAAGTGAAAATGAATAGCAAGTGGTGAGAGTCTTTAGCCGAGTATCTTTTAACTGTGGCACAATTTGTGGCGAGGGGATGAGGTGGCCATGCTGAACCATTGATCCAACGTCACGGCCATCATTTCTCTGCGTGTCTCTGACCACCATCACCTCCCCTTTACCATTAACCATTGCCACCACTGCCAGTCCTGACGATTTTCCCCGACTGGACACTCCACACGTGTCAGTTGCATGTCTCCTCGGCAAATTTGAATGTAACTGAGCTTGTTCGGATCCTAGGAAACTATGTAACTGGCTGAGGGTGGCCATTTGACTTGACACCGATCCCATTCAATCCGAACCATTTTCACAGTCATGTAGTTTTTGAAATATAGTTTATGCAATTGACGAATGAGTTTAGACACTTACCTGCGTGGCCATGGACGCGTTATGTAGACTTCGGGTCTTGGAACCACTGCTTCACTTGTTGCTGCCTCGTGCACGGGTGTTACAACCCATTCCTTCATTTGTTGAAGTTGTATGCACAGGTTTTGGAACCCGGTCCTTTGGTTATCAAAGCTACATGCACAAGTTCTATTGGGTTTCAGTTGCCGAGGATGTTTCATGTCCAAGAGGAGCCTTTTGCATGTTCCCTTTGTTGATCTCGGTTGTCCTTGCCACCAGAGTATGTCTTCCAGAGGGATTAACTGCTACAGGATTCCTGTAGGATGTCCTGTAGCTACTTCTCCTCCTGTGATGCAGGCTAATTGAGCAGGGCTATATTGCGGATGAGGGATTCATTGATGAAGAGTCTAGATGGAGTTTGGATAGGTAGGGTGAGCGAGACTTTGTTACTTGACTTGTCACTAAAAAATTATTGCTATCAATCTGAGGAAAACAGGGTTTCTTGTATAACTGTGCAAGAACACATAACCAGGTGGGTGACAGAGGTATAAAGAGATGGAATAGGGTGCCATATGTTGATGGGTGGAAACAGGGGCAGCTGTAGGGCTAACAAACAGATTCCAACTTTCAGATTCCCCTCCAAGATTGATTTTAGCTTGCCCGAAGGTTCAACAGGATGTTTCCTGTAGAAGACATAAACTGCCTGTAGAATAGGCAGAACTTCCTGTAGAAGGTGAAATCTACCCCTGAATATGATCAAATCCTAGGAGAGGCGAGTGGTCATGGAGGAAGTGTTTGTGAGGGTGTCCTGTAGCCTGGTGCGGACCCTTGTCCTTGTTTTGCGCGACCTTCCTAACCTACAATATATTCCCTGCAACCCACAATTATTCCACAGAGATTACGCCTGTTTTTCTTTTTTCTCTTTTTTCTTTTCCTTTTTTTTTTTTTTGAGAGATAGCTGGGGCACCTCCATGAGGTTTTCACCCTCACTGCCTGCCCCAGGCGCTTCTAAGAAGTTTTCACCCAGGGATCTTTTTATTTCACTTCTTTGTTTTTTTTTCTTTCTTTTTTTTCTTTTTATTTTTATTTTTATGCTCAAGGTGTGGGTGGAGTAGAGACAAGGCCTACTCCACTACCAGCACTGATTTGTCCAAATTTTCAATGAACTCCTGCCTCGAAAGGGGTTTTCTATATATTTTCAGTCGATGCCCATTGACGAGCATGGGGATGGATTCTTCATCAATGGTCCTGATAACGACTGAACCATTGTCATTGCATTTCTCCATTGTATATGGTCCGAACCACCTTGTCCTCAGTTTCCCTTTGAAATCCTTGTATCTTGAGTCATATAGCAGTGCCCAATCTCTTGGCTAGAATTGCTTTTCATTAAGGTGCCAGTCATGCCATATCTTCCTCTGGAGTTGAACTACTTCTGAGTGGAGTAAGGCCTGCATTCTCTATTCATCTAATCCATTCAGCTGCAGTAATCTTTCTCGTTGTGCATGGGTGAGATCTAGGTCCAGCTGAGCTGCCACCCTCAATGTGTTGTACTCAAATTCTATGGATAGCAGAGCCTTCTTCCCGTAGACTAGCTCATAGGGTGTGAAACCTGTTGTAGTTTTCCAAGTGGTGTTGTAGGCCCAGGTGGCCTCAACCAAGCGATCTGCCCAATCCTTCCTGCTGTTGCTCACCACTTTAGTCAAAATCTCTTCCAACGATCTATTAGTAACTTCCACCTACCCATTAGCTTACGGATGATAAGGGGTGGAAGTTCTGTGCTTGATCTTGTGATGAGCGAGTGGGGCTTCAATCAGGTTCGAGGTGAACTAACTTCCTTGATTGGTGACTAGCTCTCTTGGGTATCCAAATTTGTATAAGATATTTTCCCTTAAAAACTCAACCACTTTTCCTTCTATCACTACCTTGATTGCCTTGGTTTCTGCCCACTTTGTCAGGTAGTCTGTTCACACAATGATGTAAGACCTTTGCTTTGAAGGAGGGTTGATAGGACCCACAAAATCCATGCCCCACTTCTCAAATGGCTCAAAGGTCACTTGAGGTTGGAGGGGCATTTCATCCCTTGGAGTCAGTTTCCCCATCCTTTGACATCGGTCATATTGGCTGATGTATCTTTTGACATCTTAATGAAGAGTGGGCCAATAGTACCCTGCCTGTAGAATTTTGAAGGCAGTCCTTTTCTCTACAAAGTGACCTCCATAGGGCCCATCATCATAGGTCAGGAGGATTTCGAAAACTTCCTCCTCCCTAACACAATGGCTCAAGATCTGATCTTGGCTAAGTTTAAACAGGTTGCCCCCGATCCAAGTGAATGGGGCACTTTTCCTCACAATTTTTCTCTTCTCCCTTAAGGATAGGTGTGGAGGGAACTGTGTTGAGACCAAGTAATTTTCTATATCATCAAACCATGGAGAGAGTACTGAAATAGCAAATAGGTGTTCATTTGGCATCTGGTCATCCACTGTCCCTTCTTCACTTGCAGGCAATTCGAATCTAGACAGAAAGTCAGCAACAACATTTTCCTTACCTAGCTTGTCCACAATGGTCAAATCAAATTGCTGTAACAAGAGTAACCATCTAATGATACAAGCATTTACATCAGGCTTATTCATTAAATATCTAATCGCAGCATGATCAGTGTGTATGAATGTTTGATAACCAGTGATGTAGTGTCTGAACTTGTTTAGGGAATGGACTACAGCTAGGAGCTTTTTTTCGGTTACAGTATAGTTCATCTCTGCCTTGGACAAGTTTTTGCTGACAAAGTATATGGCATATGGTAGTTTCTCCTCAACTTGTCCTAAGGCTGCTCCTATGGCTCTGTTCGAGGCATTGGTGTGAATGTGGAAAGGTAGGGCCCAATTTGGACCTCTTAGGATCGAGGTGGACACCAGCTTATCTTTCAACTCATCCAGAGCCCCTTGACAGTCATTAGTCCATTTAAACTCAACATCTTTCCCTAAGAGGCCAAACAATGGCGAGGCTAGCTTACTAAAATCTTTAATGAATCTTCTATAATATCCTGCTAAGCCTAGAAAACTCCGAACATCTCTTACCTTTTGAGGAGGTGTAACCTTTTGGATGATAGCAATTTTGTTAGGATCCACCTGTAATCCTTGCTAAGAAATGGTATGACCTAACACAGTCCCTTCAGTCATCAAGAATTCACATTTTTTAGGACTGAGGGACAGGTTCATCTCAATACACTTGGTTAAAACTTTTCCCAGGTTAGACAATGCTTCTTGGAAGTTAGACCCATAAGGAATAAAGTCATCCATCTAAATTTCCACCAAATCGTGAACCATCTCAGCAAATATGCTCAATACTACTCTTCGGAAAGTGGTAGGAGCGTTGCATAGCCCAAAGGGAAGGGCCCAGTAGGCAAAGGTTCCCCAAGGACAAGTGAAGGTGGTCTTATCTTGGTCTTCCGGGCTTATTTGGATTTGATTTTACCCACTGAACCCATCTAGGAAAGAAAAGAACTTCTTCCCTGCTAGCCTATCTAGCACTTGATCTATGAATGGTAAAGGGAAATGGTCCTTCTTGGTGGCTTTGTTAAGTTCTCAATAATCTACACAGATTCTCCACTTCCCATTTTTCTTGGGTACAAGCACCAGAGGAGAAACCCATTTGCTGTCCGAGATGGGGTAGATGAATCCTGCATCTAGCAACTTTTGCAATTCTTCTTTAATGATGTCCTTAAGGGCTAGATTCATTCTCCTCTGAGGCTACCTGACTGGTTACAATCCTCTTTAATGTAAATGTGATGGGTGCAGACCGACGAATGGACTCCTTTCACTTCCTTATAGCTCTAGGCAAAAGCATCCAAATGGTGACTTAATAAGCTACAGAGCTCCTTTTCCTAGGAGGGCGATAGGGATGAGCTAATCTTTAAGGTTCTTTCAGGGCCAAATTCCACACTTTTAACTCTGGGTGAGGTCGGATCGGCCACACAGAGGTCCACTAAAGCACTGGCTTGGGTACCCTCCACTAACTCCTCTAACGACAGTGCACTGGGAGGTGGATTTTGAATCAAATTCTCGATCAAGTCATCCTCGGTCAGAGGACCTCCCCTAGTGGCTTCTATTGTGCACAATGGTGTAGAGTAGACTTCACCCTCATCTTCCTCCTCCAACCAGAGTGGTAAGTCATGTTCGAACAGAGGTTGGGCAGGAGGGTATAGGACTAGCTATTTGGACATAGGCCCATTCTTGATGGTCATGCTTCCAGCTCGACAACTGATGTAAGCATCTACAGTAGCTAACTAAGGCCTTCCAAAAATGAGGGGGTATCCAGTGAGTTTTTCCGTTGGTTGAAGGACCAAGAAGTACACAGGGTACTCCCAAGAATCAACAGAGACCAAGACATCCTCCATAATCCCTTTGGGAGTCATGGTGGAGCGGTCTGCCAACTGCAGTACTGTCGAGGTCTTTCTTAAGGAACTCTGAAGGTTGAGTTTGAGCATAGTGTCCCTGGTCATCACATTGACGGCAGCTCCTAGATCGATCAGGGTGTGGGGGATTATGGTGCCATTGATGTGGACATCAACTACAGGACTCCCAGGGTCCAAATATTTTGGACAGATTACTTGCCCCAACATTAGATCAGACAGTTGTCCTATGATATTAATAGTCTGGGCATCTCTCTTACACCTGCCTCAGTGCCTGAAACACTTCTCCTTGATCAATTTGTTGTAGATTGGTACATCTTTTATGGCCTGGAGAAGTGGGATTTTCACACACAACTATTTAAGTTCTCCCAGAAGTTTAGTCTCCTCTAGGTTTGGTTGTGTAACTACTGTTAGTCTCTCAAGAAAGGGTGGAATGGCTTTGGGTTCACTTTCCTATTTCTCTTCCTCTTCCTCTGGGGGAGGAGTTTGGTGATCTGGAAGGACCTTTGCAAATCGTAGGTTGATCTCCTGAATCTCCACAGCATAGGTAGGGCATGTTGTCTCTCCAATGTATACCTTCTGGGCCTATCTATTGTTGGGGTTCGGGTTCGATTGAGTAGGCATCTGGGGTTGTCTTGGAAGATCAGGAGGTAATGGTTGTGGTTGAGTAGGAGGAGGAGGAAAAATAGCGGGAGGAGAGTTGTATTGGGCCTCCACCCTGGTTGAGGTGCATTCCGCTGAGGTTGTGGCTGGACATGAGAGTGAAACAAATGAGCAGCAAGTTTAGTATGGTATTGAGATGGATAAGACCAAGGAGGAGGTGTGGACCAGGAAGGATGAGTAGGGGGCCCCAAAGAAGGCATGTGAGCAGACTGGTGGGGGTTGTAATAAGTTTGGGATGTTCCTTGCATCCCCTACTGATAAGGTCTGGACCCATGCGGCCTCCTTTGGTTAAGGAAGTAGAGTGGCTCAGTCGCCCCTTCAGACCCTTGGTACATGGCTTTAAGTCCAGGTAAGGTTGGGTACTGGTTCGTGGGGAGGTCTTCCTCACAAACGAAACATACCTCCACTGAGTGCAATGGATACTTGTTCTTAGGATGCTTCATGGTACATCTGGGAAAAAAAATGGCCAAAGCCCTCTCAACTTTCTCTTTCTTCTATTGGATTCAGAAAGTATCCAGTTGCATGGCAATGGTCTGTCTCATCTCACTTTTGAGGTCTTCCATCTGATTAGAAAACTCATGCTTGGAGAAGGTGGTACTAGCTGAGAGTGGATTCCCCCTACCTCGTTTCCGGGCTGCCCCAGAGTGGTTTCTAAACACAGTATTTATGTCCTCATAAGATAGTTGGTAGATGTCTCCCCCAGCTAGCAGATAGAGGGTATCTAGAAGGTCTTCGGGGACTCCTCGGAGCAAAACTAGCTTCAGAGATTCATGGTCAAGCATGCACCTGGCCTGTTTATAGCTAAGTTGGAACCTTTCCTCGTAGTCTTCTAAAGACTCATCACTTACCATGGTCATCCGAAAGATCTCTCCCTTTGTTTCCTTTGACCTACAGTAGTCCCGGTATTTGTTGTTGAAGGCTTGCTGCATCTGAGCCCAAGTTGTGATACTGTTTCCAAGTAACCCCATGAACCAGTGCAGTGTTGCATCCTTGAGGGTAGATGGAAAGAGTTTCAACTTTTGCTCATCTTCTGCATAGTCATAAGTTCGACAAAGGACAAAAAACTCAAACAGGAAGGTATCAGGGTCTTCAGTGGTTAATCCATGGAAATGAGGTAAGGCTGAGGGACTTATGTTTTTCATCTTCATGTCCCCGTTGGTCTCGCGGATGGGAAAGGCACCTTCTTTTCTCTCCTCATCTTCTCTACCATTTCTGTTTTCAGCCATGGTCTCAAAACGGATGTTTTCTTGCTCTTCTTCTATTATAGGATCTTTGTATATCTCAGGAGGTTCACCTATAGGTTCTTCTGGATCACTGCCACCAAAGAAGAGAGAAGGGTGACTTAGTGACATGGTGGGGGTGTTGGGTAGGAATTTTCCGATATTGTCTCTTTTCCTATGAGGCATGAAATGAAATATTTTGGTTTGCTTTTGTGTTTTTTTTTTTTTTCTTGTACCTATAAAACTGAAATAGATTGAATTGCAACTAACTAAAATCTATCTTGCTGAAATGAAAATGCAGAATTGAAATGAAAGCAGGGAAGGACTAACCTATTTTGCTGAAATGAAATTGCAGGAATGAAATGCTAGGCTACGCTTGCAGAATTGAAATTGCGGAATTGACATGCTAATCTACGCTTGTAGAATTGAAATTGTGGAATTGAAATGCTAATCTATGAAAGCAGGAAAGGTCTAATCTACTTTTACAGGAATGAAATTGCATAATGGAAATGAAATAAACTACTTAGCAGAAGGTTGTAGTAGAAAATAGAAGAAAAGCAGCAATCACAAATACTCTGACGCTTCCCCGGCAACGGCGCCAAAAAGAATGGTGGGTTCTAGTATTGCAGAAATAATGCTACAACTCCTAGGGCTCCCTTATTTACTTTTATCAACCCGGTAGTTTGTAAAAAACTTGGAAGCGACGGTGCTATATGCACAAGTACTAGCTCTTGCCGTAGGCTGTCACTTGATCAGCTGGCACAAGTCTGCTAGGAGCTTAAGCCAACTTCTATGAGCTCTTAGAAGAAGCTTTTAACTGTGATGGATGTAAACTAACTCAACTAGAGGCTAATCTACTTGCAGAAAGAAGCAGAAAGCTGAAAGGAAATGCAAACCCTAGCAAACCCTAGTTTTACTGACTAACCCTACTGGTGCAAGTAGAAGGACGAAAGCTATAGAAATGGATGCCATTAACTTCTAGAAAGGTAAAATGCATGTGACTAAGCTACTTCTGAAGAGAAATATGAAGAAAACATCTTTTTGCATTTTTGAGTAATTTGTTAGAATTATTTTGCATGTGCTTTAACTGTTTTTTATTGTGCAGAGGTTGATTGGCAAAAGGAAAGGGAGTAAGCACTTGCAGGAGGTTGGGAAGGTTAGAAGAGGGTCTAAGGGGTCCCTAGCACCATTCTAGAGATTTTCATAGTGTTCGAATCTCGAGAGACCACTTTCGTGAGCTTCTACAGGAAGTTTGCAGGGGTTCTATAGGATGTTCTGTGGCTTCTATAGGATGTTTCTACATGATGTTCCGAAAGGGGATTTTCTAGGGCTGATGGTGGAAAAAAAGGTGAAGAAGTGGGTACGGAGGTTGGATGATGATGTGGAGGTGTCCAGGACCTGGTGAATGAAGTGGGTGAGTGACAAGGATGGTTGGATTTGTTCAAGGAGGGGTAGAACAATGTTGCACAAAAATATGGAGATTAGGTCAAAGTGAGGGAACATAGCAAATGTGAGGCAAGAATCAGAGTTGGAGGATGGAGCAGGTGGTATTGGTGAAGTAGGGGTAGGCAAAGAGGTATCACAGGTGCTTTGCAAGTTATTTTCCAAACTATTCAAACAAAGACTTGGAAAACCAAAGACCTAGATACTTTAACCTAAT
Source organism: Pinus tabuliformis (assembly GCA_031772625.1). Lineage (NCBI taxonomy): Eukaryota > Viridiplantae > Streptophyta > Pinopsida > Pinales > Pinaceae > Pinus > Pinus tabuliformis. The sequence goes on from CM062820.1 coordinate 915,396,716, forward strand.
CTGACCTGAATATCAGCAAAGAAAATGAACAAAAGTTTATTTGCAACGAAATTATGTGAAATAGCTATGCAAACTAAGAAATCATGAACTTGAGCATGTAACCACAACTGGTATCAACTTCTGCAAATGAGAATCTAACACTAACAATTGCATTATGAAGCAAAGACATTGTTTTTGGTGGCGGCAAGGACACCTTGGTCTCAGCTCATGGTCCCACAGAGGGAGAGTTGAGATCAAGGGTGCTCGATGGCCTTTTTCTGAAGATCTTCTCTGTTATTAACCTATCATATCAATCTGAACATGAAAATCCTTTTTAATCATCAACAATGACCTAGGTAACCAAGCAAAACTATAATCTACTTAACATAAATTATTTGTTAAAGACATTCAAAACATATAACAGTACACGGAGGAAGCCTTGGAACTTGGGTTGGGCCCAACCCCAAGAGCTGTAGGCTCCTAAGAAAAATCTCAAAACTGGTGCCAAATGAAACTGCTTTCCATTACTCAAAAATAACCATGTCACAAAAAGGTTGTACGACAGAAGCTACAAAATGAGCTGAGAAACTAGCAGCACTATAGTGCAGAATGCAACTGTTCAAAAAGTAACCTACGAAGGCTGGAATACTTCCTATTTATGCACTATGAGGGTCTCCAATAGCCCTCCTTAACTCGAGGGACTCGGCTGCTCGAACTACCAGTGGTCAGTCACTTTACACAAAACTGCTCGGCTGCCCTTGGGAATCCTTTTCGGTGGCCTGCTGAACTTCGAGCTGATGGTGGAGAATTTGAGGAAGGGCCCATTTAGTGTAGGAGACACCCTTCCTATGAATCCTCACCCTTGTTCCTTCATGCTTGGCTGTCATATGGCTCATAAATGCTTGGCCTTGGTCCAAAATTTGTCCAAAAATCTGCAATAACCATGTGTTAGCCTTGTTGGTCAAGTGACTATTCTCATTCATTCAACTAACACAAATATACTGAAAAACATGCATAAACTATGAAAAATGGTGGATTGATGAAGAACAATAGGCAAAATGAGTCCAATAAGTTACCCATTTTTTGGGCTCATCAAGGGGACAACCTCCTTTACATTAAACAAATGAATGATTCTTTGATGATTCAAATGTCAAAACCTCCTTTCTATATATAAGAGTTTAAGGAGTCACAATATAACCCAACCGACCTAACAATAATAATATAAAGGAATAAAAATAACAATAGAGGGATTCTATGGGGCATAGTAATAACAATATGGGGACAATAGGGGCACAACAATATTAATAAGGGATACAAATACAATAGTAATGGGGTAATCACTAGTATTATAGGGACCTAACATGCCCCTCTCCTTCAAAAAAGTGTTGTGCTCAACGCTTGAGTAGTTCTGGATGCTTCTGCATAAAATTCAAATCCTCCCATGTGGAATCTTCAACGGATAAGTTCTTCCACTTGATGAGATACTCTGAAATTGATCGATTTCGTAGTTGTCGAGTTCTTGTTTCTGTGAATGCTTCTGGTTTCAATATAATTTCTCCTTCCTCGTCAAGTTCTAGAAATATTATTTGAACTGGGAGCTTGTTGCCTATAACCTTCTTTAAACATGAAACATGGAAAACTGGGTGTACTCGAGAAGTTGCAAGAAGCTCCAATTTGTATGTCATAGTACCAATCTTTTGCAACACCTTGTATAGACCATAATACTTTGGTGATAATTTATTATCCTTCTTAGCTTGCTTGAGGGACATTTGTTTATATGGTTGTAGTCGTAGGAATACCCAATCACCTACATCAAAACTTCTTTCGCTGCGATGTTGATCTACCTATTGTTTCATTCTATTATGTGCCAACACGAGGTTATCCTTTAAGAGTTGGAGGACTTGTTGTTGATGCTCGATGTGATGTTCCACTGCTTGAACCTTAGAATGTTCTCTTAAATATGATGTGATGGATGGTGGCTGATATCCATAAAATGCCATAAATGGGGTCATTTTTGTTGTTGTATGGAAGGAAGTGTTATTCCACCATTTAGCTAGAGGCGACCATTTGACCCATTGTGTTTGCTTATCAGATACAAAGCAACGAAGATATCCTTCCAAACATTTGTTTACTATCTCAATTTACCCATCAGATTGGGGATGATAAGATGAGCTATGAGCTATCTAAGTACCAAGACAAGAAATAACTTTGTCCAAAAATTTTCAGTGAAAATGAGATCCCTGTCACTTACAATAATCTTTGGGTTTCCATGTAGCTTTTGAATTGTTTCTATAAATGCAGTAGAAACTGTAGTGGCTTTAAATGGATGTGATAATTCACAAAAGTGTGCATACTTGGTAAGTCTGTCAACTACAACCATGATTACACTCTTTCCCTTAGACTTGGGTAAACCTATGATAAAATCCATTGAAACCTCCTCCCAACGTTGGTTTGGAATGGATAAAGGTTGTAATAGACCAGGGGTCTTAATTTTTTCAACTTTATTTTGTTGGCAAACCAAACATTCCACCACAATGTTTTGAATATCTGATTTAAGGCCATCCCAAAAAAAATCCTTCTTAACCCTGTGGTAAGTTTTTAAAAATCCTGAATGCCCTCCTAAGGGAGAAATGTGCAATTCCATAAGAATCTTTTGTTTGAGTTGGGAATTCTTACAGAGGTATAAGCGATCTTTGTACCATAACGAATCATTTTGCCAGCTAAATGTATCAGATTTACTGGAATTTTGTTGTAACTTTTGAATAAGCGCCCACACTTCTTCATCATTCTTCCATTCCTTCCTTGCTTCGTTTATCCAATCTGGTTGGATAATACAAATGGCACACAACAATGCTTCCACATCATCATCCTTTCTTGAGAGTGCATTTTCCATCACATTTTGCTTCCATTTTTTGTAGATGATTTCAAAGTCATAACCCAACATCTTTGTGACCAACATTTGTTGCTCTTCAGAGGATAATCTTTGTTCTAAAAAGTATTTAAGGCTATCATGATCTGTTTTTACCTTGAAGTGTCTTCCCATTAGGTAGGGTCACCATTTCTTAAGTGCTTGTAATATTGCCAACATTTCATTCTCATAAATAGCTTTGTGTAAAACCTTTCCCTTGATTGGACGACTTTCAAAAGCAATGGGTATCTCATCTTGCATTAAAACAACACCAATTTGATTTCCTGAAGCATCACATTCTGCAATAAAGGTTTTTGTGTAGTCCAATGTAGCTACGACCGGTGCTTGGCACATTGGCTCTTTAAGATGTTCAAAGGCCTTTGTTGCTTCTGGAGTCCATGAAAATGCATATTTCTTCAATAATGTTGTTAGAGGTGCTGCTATTCTCCAATAATTCTGAACAAACATGCAATAATACCCTGTCAACTCGATAAATCCTCACAGATGCTTTATGGATGTGGGGATTTTCCATTCCTTAATGGCTTTAATTTTGCTAGGGTCTACCTTAACTCCTTCATGAGATACAATATGACCCAGATATTCCACCTCTTGTACTCCAAAGAAACATTTGGATCTTTTTGCATATAATTGTTTCCCCTCCAATAGTTGTAGCACCTTATCAACATGTTCAACATGATCCTTCCAAGACTTGGTGTAGATTAGTATATCATCAAAAAATACTAACACAAATTTTCTAAGGAAGGGTTTGAAAATGGAATTCATCAAACCTTGAAATGTAGAAGGTGCATTGGTAAGGCCAAAAGGCATGACCTAAAATTCATAATGACCCTCATGAGTTCTAAATGTTGTTTTCAGAATGTCTTTAATCTTCCTTTTGATTTGATGATATCCTGAATGAAGATCCAACTTGGTGAAGTAAATTTATCCATGCAATTCATCCAGTAATTCATCAATGACAGGAATGGGAAACTTATATTTAATGGTGAGCTTGTTGAGCTCCCTATAAGTCGAACACATGCGCCATGATCCATATTTCTTGTGCACCAATACTATTGGAGCAAAGAAAGAACTTTGACTAAGTTGAATTATACCAACCTCTAGCATTTCTGCAACCATACGTTCAATTTCACTCTCTTGGGCATAGGGATATCTGTACGGCCTGATGTTTGGAGGAACACTTCCTGGAATCAGATGAATAGCATGATCGTGATCATGAATAGGTGGGAGACCTTTTGGAGTCTCAAATACCTTGGAATGATTGGCCAAGACTTTTTGGAGATCTAGAGAAATAGATGATTTCAATGTGGAAACATCTAGAGAACATAATTGTGCAATTACACCTCTTTGTTCCTCTTTTAGAAGCTTTGTCATACCGTTAGAGCTGATTATCTTTCTTGGCTTCCCTGCAATACCCCTTAATTCAACTTCATTTCCTTTCGCATAAAATTTTATGAAAAGTTCTTGAAAATTAAAAGATATTGTACCCAAGGATTGTGGCCATTGAACTCCTAGTACAACTGTTATGAAACCAGCTCAAGAAAAGATAGAAAAGATAGATCAATGGCTTAGAATTCAGCCTCTTCGAGGGGGCAACCTCCTTTACATTACATAAATGAACAATTCTTGGATGATTCAAATGACAAAACCTCCTTTCTATATATAGGAGTCTAAGGAGTCACAATATAATCCAGCCGACCTAACAATAATAATATAAAGCCACAAAAATAACAATAGAGGGATTCTATGGGGCACAGAAATAACAATATGGGGGTAATAGGGGCACAACAATATAAATAAGGGGTATAACTACAATAGTAATGGGGTAATCACTAGTATTATAGGGACCCAACATGCCCCTCTCCTTCAAAAAAGTGTTGTCCTCAACGCTTGAGTAGTTCTGGATACTTCTGCATAAAATTCTCATCCTCCCATGTGGAATCTTCAGCGGATAAGTTCTTCCACTTGATAAGATACTCTGAAATTGATCGATTTCGTAGCTGTCGAGTTCTTGTTTCTGTGACTGCTTCCGGTTCCAATATAATTTTTCCTTCCTCGTCAAGTTCTGGCAATATTGTTTGAATTGGGAGCTTGTCGCCTATAACCTTCTTTAAACATGAAACATGGAAAACTGGGTGCAATCGAGAAGCTGCAGGAAGCTCCAATTTGTATGCCATAGTACCAATCTTTTGCAACACCTTGTACGGACCATAATACTTTGGTGATAATTTATTATCCTTCTTAGCTTGCTTTAGGGACATTTGCTTATATGGTTGTAGCCGTAGGAATACCCAATCACCTACATCAAAACTTCTTTCACTGCGATGTTGATCTGCCTGTTGTTTCATTCTATTTTGTGCCAACACGAGGTTATCCTTTAAGAGTTGGAGGACTTGTTGTTGATGTTCGATGTGATGTTCCACTGCCTGAACCTTAGAATTTTCTCTTAAATATGATGTGATGGATGGTGGTTGATACCCATAAAGTGCCATAAATGGGGTCATTTTTGTTGCTGTATGGAAGGAAGTGTTATACCACCATTCAGCCAGAGGCAACCATTTGACCCATTGTGTCTGTTTATCAGATACAAAGCAACGAAGATATCCTTCCAAACATTTGTTTACTATCTCAGTTTGCCCATCAGATTGAGGATGATAAGATGAGCTATGAGCTAACTGAGTACCAAGACAAGAAAATAATTCTGTCCAAAAATTTCCAGTGAAAATGGGATCTCTGTCACTTACAATAATCTTTGGGTTTCCATGTAGCTTTTGAACTGTTTCCATAAATGCAGTAGAAACTGTACTGGCTTTAAATGGATGTGATAATGCACAAAAGTGTGCATACTTGGTAAGTCTGTCAACTACCACCATGATGACACTCTTTCCCTCAGACTTGGGTAAACCTGTGATAAAATCCATTGAAACCTCCTCCCAACGTTGGCTTGGAATGGATAAAGGTTGTAATAGACCCGGTGTCTTAATTGTTTCAACTTTATTTTGTTGGCAAACCAAACATTCCGCCACAAACTTTTGAATATCTGATTTAAGGCCATCCCAAAAAAATTCCTTCTTAACCCTGTGGTAAGTTTTTAAAAATCCTGAGTGCCCTCCTAAGGGAGAAGTGTGCAATTCCATAAGAATCTTTTGTTTTAGCTGGGAATTCTTACAGAGGTATAAGCGATCTTTGTACCATAACGAATCATTTTGCCAGCTAAATGTATCAGAAGTACTGGAATCTTGTTGTAGCTTTCGAATAAGTGCCCACACTTCTTCGTCATTCTTCCATTCCTCCCTTGCTTCGTTTATCCAATCTGGTTGGATAATAGAAATGGCACACAACAATGCTTCCACATCCTCATCCTTTCTTGAGAGTGCATCTGCCACCACATTTTGCTTCCCTTTTTTGTAGATGATTTCAAAGTCATAACCCAACATCTTTGTGACCCACTTTTGTTGCTCTTCAGAGGATAATCTTTGTTCTAAAAAGTATTTAAGGCTATCATGATCCGTTTTTACCTTGAAGTGTCTTCCCATTAGGTAGGGTCGCCATTTCTTAAGTGCATGGAGTATTGCCAACATTTCCTTCTCATAAATAGCTTTGCTTAAAAACTTTCCCTTGATTGGACGACTTTCAAAAGCAATGGGTCTTTCATCTTGCATTAGAACAGCACCAATTCCATTTCCTGAAGCATCACATTCCACAATAAAGGTTTTTGTGAAGTCCGGTGTAGCTAAGACCGGTGCTTGGCACATTGCCTCTTTAAGATGTTCAAAGGCCTTTGTTGCTTCCGGAGTCCATGAAAATGAATCTTTCTTCAATAATGTTGTTAGAGGTGCTGCTATTCTCCCATAATTCTTAACAAACTTGCGATAATACCCTGTCAACCCAAGAAATCCTCGCAGATGCTTTATGGATGTGGGGATTTTCCATTCCTTAATGGCTTTAATTTTGCTAGGGTCTACCTTAACTCCTTCATGAGATACAATATGACCCAAATATTCCACCTCCTGGACTCCAAAGAAACATTTGGATCTTTTTGCATATAATTGTTTCTCCTCCAATAGTTGTAGCACCCTGTCAACATGTTCAACATGATCCTTCCAAGACTTGCTGTAGATTAGTATATCATCAAAAAATACTAACACAAATTTTCTAAGGAATGGTTTGAAAATTGAATTCATCAAACCTTGAAATGTTGAAGGTGCATTGGTAAGGCCAAAAGGCATGACCAAAAATTCATAATGACCCTCATGAGTTCTAAATGCCGTTTTTGGAATGTCTTCAATCTTCATTCTGATTTGATGATATCCTGAACGAAGATCCAACTTGGTGAAGTAAATTGATCCATGCAATTCATCCAGTAATTCATCAATGACAGGAATGGGGAACTTATCTTTAATAGTGAGCTTGTTGAGCTCCCTATAATCCGGACACATGCGCCATGATCCATCCTTCTTGTGCACCAATACTACTGGAGCTGAGAAAGAACTTTGACTCGGTTGAATTATACCAGCCTCTAGCATTTCTGCAACCATACGTTCAATTTCACTTTTTTGGACATAGGGATATCTGTACGGCCTGATGTTTGGAGGAACACTTCCTGGAATCAGATGAATAGCATGATCATGATCACGCATAGGTGGGAGACCTTTGGGAGTCTCAAATACCTTGGAATGATTGTCCAGGACTTTTTGGAGATCTGGAGAAATAGATGATTCCAATGTGGAAACATCTAGCGAACATAATTGTGCAATTACACCTCTTTGCTCCTTTTTTAGAAGCTTTGTCATGCCATTAGAGCTGATTATCTTTCCTGGTTTCCCTGCAATACCCCTTAATTCAACTTCCTTTCCTTCCACAGAAAATTTCATGAAAAGTTCTTGAAAATTAAAAGCTATTGTACCCAAGGATTGTAGCCATTGGACTCCTAGTACAACATCACACCTCCCATTGGAATGGAAAGCATTGGGCTAGTCAATACATATTCTCCCATGGATAGCTTGATATTATGGCACTTTCCAGAGCAATTTATTGTTCCTCCATTTGCAATCATCACTTGACACTCTGGTGCTGGATATAGGAAGCAATTCAATTCTTTTGCTACCCTACAATGAATAAAATTGTGGGTGCTTCCTGAATCAATCAACACTATTACCTTTTTCTTCTTGATTTGTCCTTCTATCTTGATGGTTTGAGGAGTGGTAATTCCCGCCAATGCATTACAAGATATGGTCGGATTTATTTGTTCTTCATCTAGGCTTTGTTCCTGGAATATATCCTCTTCTTTTGACCTTTCTTGCTCCTTTTCTTCTTCCTCTTCACAATCTATGTAGAATAATTTCTTCTCAGCACACTTATGACCTTTTGTGTATTTGCTATCACAATTGTAACAAAGCCCTTTTGCTCTTTTTTCTTCCAATTGTTGTGGTGTCAACCTTGTAGGTTGTGGAAGACTAGGGGCAACAACACTTCCGTCTTTATAGTTGTGAGTGGTATGCTTCCTAGTTGCCATAATTTTGCTTTCCATTTTTCTTGCTAACCTGAATGCCTTCTCTAATGAATCAGGTTCCCAAAGGCGAACATCATGTTGGATATTATCCTTTAAAGACCCTATGAACACATCAATCCTATGCTCCTCTGGAATATCTTTTACCCTTATGTTCAATTTTTGGAACTCCTCAATGTGCTCCATTATTGAACCCTTTTGTTTGAGACTTATCAATTGGCTAAAAAAAGTGTTGCTTTTTGTATCCTCATAATGTGCTATCAATTCTTCCGTAAAAATTGCCCAAGTGATAAATTGTTTACGAGAACAAAGCCATTGATACCATACAAACTGATTTGGTTCCAAATATAAGTTGCCATACGTACCTTTTGTGTGTTTTGCACATTATTGAGATCGAAGAATTGCTCCATCTGTAATATCCATGTGGCGGGATCCTTGCCATCAAACTTCCTCATATCGATTTTTGGAATATGGTGATTCTTCGATCCAACATTAGCGTCTATGGAATCATGATTAACATTTCTTTTGTTCTCATCATGAGTTTCCTTTACTACCTTTTCACCATTAGTAAGTATTTCTTGTAGAAAATTTGTCAAATCTGTCTTCAAATATCCCATGCCTGTCTTCAAATTTGTGTTCAAATCTATCTTCAAATTGTCCATCTTAGCTTCCACGCCATTTATCTTAGCATCTGTTAACTTTTGTGAGCGTGACATTTGTTGCACTTGTTCTTGTAATTTTGATATATCATGTAGCATTTCTTCCTCTTCTTCATGAGTCATGCTAGAGCTTTCAGGTTCCTTACTAGGTGTTTGCATTTTCTTTCCTCGGGGCATCAGTTACCGATAATAATGCTCTACTATGCCCTTTGAATTCCTTCAAAATAAATTTTCAAACCAAGCTTAAGCAAAAATTTAAAAAAATCTACACACCTTTTTTCACTTTGTAGGAGCTCGATATTGCCTCTGATGTATCTCTGTAATTTCCAGTCATCTAGTTCTAAATTTGTGACCTGTAGTAGCCCTCTGTGTCCTCTTTCCAATGCCACCAGTCTGATCCAAATTGGATTCTCCAAGAAAGAGTTATGCACAATCTCCCAAGATGACCTGATTATAGACTTTCAGTAGAGCGAACTTGTATGAAGTGCCACGTGTACAATTTTCGATCTTTGGTTCTGAAAATGATATACAAGAAACTACAGTCTGTCCTCTTTCTGTACCTTCTTACGAAATTTCAATCTGATTCCCAGAGAGAAAGTTATGACGATTTTCCCCAGGTCACCTGTTTTGAATGTAATTCAGGAGTCTGCAAAAAGACCAACTTCCTCAGATCATATCTCCGAAAATATCACGCGAAAAGCTCTGAAATTCGGACCCAAGGTTCAGCACGATTTCTTCTCAAATGGTTTTTTTTTGGGACTTCTGAAACGTCACAGAAAAAAAGTTATAGCGAAAATTCCACGATGACCTGTTTGGAGCAGCGAAACCCTAGAATCCAAAGCTCTGATACCAAATGTTATGAAACCAGCTCAAGAAAAGATAGAAAAGATAGATCAACGCCTTAGAATTCAGCCTCTTCGAGGGGGCAACCTCCTTTACATTACATAAATGAACAATTCTTGGATGATTCAAATGACAAAACCTCCTTTCTATATATAGGAGTCTAAGGAGTCACAATATAATCCAGCCGACCTAACAATAATAATATAAAGCCACAAAAATAACAATAGAGGGATTCTATGGGGCACAGAAATAACAATATGGGGGTAATAGGGGCACAACAATATAAATAAGGGGTATAACTACAATAGTAATGGGGTAATCACTAGTATTATAGGGACCCAACAACAACATCAACACCTCCCATTGGAATGGAAAGCATTGGGCTAGTCAATACATATTCTCCCATGGATAGCTTGATATTATGGCACTTTCCAGAGCAATTTATTGTTCCTCCATTTGCAACCATCACTTGACACTCTGGTGCTGGATATAGGAAGCAATTCAATTCTTTTGCTACCTTACAATGAATAAAATTGTGGGTACTTCTTGAATCAATCAACACTATTACCTTCTTCTTCTTGATTTGTCCTTCTATCTTGATGGTTTGAGGAGTGGTAATTCCAGCCAATGCATTACAAGATATGGTCAGATTCATTTCTTCTTTATCTAGGCTTTGTTCCTAGAGTATATCCTCTTCTTTTGACCTTTCTTGCTCCTTTTCTTCTTCCTCTTCACAATCTATGTAGAATAATTTCTTCTCAGCACACTTATGACCTTTAGTGTATTTGCTATCACAACTGTAACAAAGCCCTTTTGCTCTTTTTTCTTCCAATTGTTATGGTGTCAACCTTATATGTTGTGGAAGACAAGGGGTAACAATACTTCCATCTTTATAGTTGTGAGTTGTATGCTTATTGGTTGGCATAATTTTTCTTTCCATTTTTTTGCCAACCTGAATTCCTTCTCTAGTGAATCAGGTTCCCAAAGGCAAACATCATGTTGGATGTTATCCTTTAAAGTCTCTATGAACACATCAATCCTATGCTCCTATGGAATATTTTTTACCTTTATGTTCAATATTTGGAACTCCTCAATATGCTCCATTATTGAACCCTTTTGTTTGAGACTTATCAATTGGCTAAAAAAGGTGTTTCTTTTTGTATCCTCATAATGTGCTATAAATTCTTTTGTAAAAATTACCCAAGTGATAATTTGTTTACAAGAGAAAATCCATTGATACCATACAAACTGATTTGGTTCCAAATATAAAGTTGCAATATCTACCTTTTGTGTGTTTTGCACATTATTGAGATCGAAAAATTGCTCCATCTATAATATCCATGTTGTGGGATCATTGCCATCAAACTTCCTCATATCGATTTTTGGAATATGGTGGGTCTTCGTCCAACATTAGAGTCTATGAAATCATAATTAACATTTCTTTTGTTCGTATCATGAGTTTCCTTTACTACCCTTTCACCACTAGTAAGTATTTCTTGTAGAAAATTTGTCAAATCTGTCTTCAAATATATCTTCAAATCGTCAATCTTAGCTTCCATGCCATTCATCTTAGCTTCCACGCCCTTTATCTTAGATTCCATGCCACCTATCTTAGCTTCTGTTAGCTTTTCTGACAGTGAAATTTGTTGCACATGGTCTTGTAATTTTGATATATCATGTAGCATTTCTTCCTCTTCTTCATGAGTGATGCTAGAGCTTTCAGGTTGCTTATTAGGTGTTTGCATTCTCTTTACTCAGGGCATCAGTTATTGATAATAATTATCTACTATGCCCTTTGAATTCCTTCGAAATGATTTTTCAAACCAAGCTTAAGCAAAAATTAAAAAAAAAATCTGCACACCTTTTTTCACTTTGTAGGAGCTCGATATTGCCTCTGATGTATCTCTGTAGTTTTGGATCATCCAGTTCTAAAATTGCGACCTACAATACCCCTTTGTGTCTTCTTTCCAATGCCACCAGTCTGATCCTAGTTGGATTCTTCAAGGAAGAGTTATGCCAAATCTCCCACAGTGACCTGATTATAGACTAGTTCAGTAGAGTGAACTTGTACAATGTGCCACGAGTACCTGTTTTGACCTTTGGCTCGAAAAAAATATATACAAGAAACTACAGTCTGTTCTATTTTTCCATCTTCTTATGAAATTTCAATCTGATGTTCAGAGAAAAGGTTATGATGATTTTCCCCAGGTCACCTATTTGGAATGTAATTCAGGAATCTGCAAAAAGACCAAATTCCTTAGATCATATCTATGCAAATATAACATGAAAAGCTTTGATATTCAGACTCGAGCTTCAATGTAATCTCTTCTCAAATGGGTTTTTTTCACTTTTGAAACATCGCAGAAAAAAAGTTATAGTGAAAATTCCACGATAACCTATTTGGAGCAGCGAAACCATAGAATAGAAAGCTCTGATACCAAATGTTATGAAACCAGCTCATAAAAAGATAGAAAAGATAGATCAACACCTTAGAATTCAGCCTCTTCGAGGGGGAAACATCCTTTACATTACACAAATGAATGATTCCTTGATGATTCAAATGATAAAACCTCCTTTCTATATATAGGAGTCTAAGGAGTCACAATATAACCCAGCCGACCTAACAATAATAATATAAAGGCACAAAAATAACAATAGAGGGATTCTTTGGGGCACAGTAATAACAATATGCGGACAATAGGGGCAGAACAATATTAATAAGTGATACAACTACAATAGTAATGGGGTAATCACTAGTATTATAGGGACCTAACAATAGGTCAAGAGGATGTCAAAGAATTCCTCCTCCCTGACACATCTTCTCAAGATCTGATTTGGGGCAAGTTTGAAGAGATTGCCTCCAATCCAGGTGAAAGGGTCACTTTTCCTTACTATCCTGCTCTTCTCTTTTGAGGATAGGTGTGGTGGGAACTGTGTTGAAACCAAGTAGTTTGCTATATCAACAAACCATGGAGAGAGTACTGATATAGCAAATAGGTGTTCATTTGGCATTTGGTCATCCACCATTCCTTCTTCACCTGCAGGCAAATTTACTCTAGACAAAAAGTTAGCAACAACATTCTCTTTACCAGGCTTATCAATAATGGTCAGATCAAACTGCTACAGTAAAAGAAACCATCTAATAATGTGAGCATTTACATCTGGTTTGTTCATTAAATATCTAATTGCAGCATGATCAGTGTGCACAAAGGTTTGATAGCATGTGATATAATGTCTGAATTTGTTTAAGGAATGCACGATGGATAGGAGTTCCTTCTCAGTCACTATATAGTTTAACTTTGCCTTTGACAAGTTTTTGCTTATAAAGTATATGGCATAAGGTAAATTTTCATCAATTTGTCCTAAGGCTACTCCTATTGCTTTGCTCGAGGCATCTGTGTGAATGTGAAAGGGTAGGGCCCAGTTTGGGCCTCTGAGAATTAGGGCACTCACTAGCTTGCTCTTCAAGGTATCTCGGGCTTCTTGATAGTTTTCTAACCATATGAACTCAACATCTTTGCCTAGGAGGCAAAACAAAGGAGAGGCTAACTTGCTAAAGTCTTTAATGAATCTCTTGTAATATGCATCTAAGCCTAGGAAGCTTTTGACATCTCTCACATTTTGAGGAGGTGGGACCCTTTGGATGATGGCAATTTTGTTGGGGTCCACCTACAGTCCTTGTTGAGATACTGCATGACCTAGCACAGTCCTCTTAGCCAAAAAAAATTCACATTTTTCCAAAATGAGGGACAGGTTCATCTCAATACACTTATCTAGAACTTTTCCTAGGTTAGATAAAGCTTCTTAAAAGTCAAAGCCATAAGGAGTAAAATCATCCATGTATATTTCTACTGCATCATGAACCAGTTTAGACAATATACTCAATACCGCTCTTTGGAAAGTGCTTGGAGCATTGCACAAACCAAAAGGAAGGACCCGATATGCAAAGGCACCCCAAGGACAAGTGAAAGTGGTATTATCTTGGTCTTCTAGGCTAATTTCAATATGATTGTACCTGCTAAACCCATCTAGGAAGGAGAAATTTTTTTTCCCTGCTAGACTGTCTAACACTTGATCTATGAAAGGTAAAGGAAAATGGTATTTTTTAGTGGCTTTGTTCAATTCTCGATAGTCAACACAGATTCCCCACTTACCATTTTTCTTTGGCACTAGCACCAAAGGAGAGACCCATTCACTGTCAGAGATGGGATAGACGAATCCTGCATCAAGCAATTTCTGCAGTTCTTCCTTAACAATATCTTTAAGTGTTGGGTTCATCCTCTTTTGAGGTTGACTGAATGTCTTGCAATCATCCTTGATGTATATATGATGAGTACATACTGAAGGGCGCACTCCCTTGATCTCCTTATAACTCAAGGTGAAGGCATCTAGATGTTTTCTCAGTATGCTACATAGATCCTTCTCCTTGGAAGTAGATAGGGATGGATTGATTTTCAATGTTCTTTCTGGCCAAACTATATATATTTTAAAACAGAGAGAAGTGGGGTCGGCCACACAGAGATCAGTTGAGGGGTTGTTTTGGGTTTCTCTTACTATGCATTCTAATGGTGATACACTGGGAGGTGGATTTTGAACCAAATTTTCAACTATATCATCCTCATCTTGTAGTTTCCCCCCATGGTGATTTCTAATGTACAAAGTGGTGTAGAATAAACTTCATCCCCATCCTCCTCCTCCAAACAGAGTGGTAGATGATGTTCTTGCAAGGGTTGGGCAGGAGGATATAGGGTTAATTGCTTGGACATGTGCCCGTTCTTTATGGTCATGTTCCCAATTCGGTAGCTGATGTAAGCAGGCATCGGATGTAGCCAACCAGGGTCTTCGCAAAATGAGAGGATACCCTATGAGCTTTGCCTTTGGCTAGAGAAGTAAGAAATTAGCAGGGTACTCCCAAGAATCAATGGAGACCATCACATCTTCTACAATCCCCTCAGGGGTCACTGTGGAGTGGTCTGCTAGTTGTAGCCGTATCATGGTCTTCCTCAAGGAGCCTTGGAGGTTAAGTTTTAGCATTGTGTCCTTTGTCATCACATTAATGGTAGCTCCCAGACCAATCAAGGTATGTGGCACCATTTTTCCATTGATGTGGACATCAACTATTTGGCTTCTAGGGTCCAGATATTTTGGACAGATTATCTGCCCCAACATCAGGTCAGACAGTTGTCCTATCACATTGATGGTTGGGACATCTCTCTTGCGCCTTCGTAGATGCCTAAAAAACTTCTCTTTAATCAACCTATTGTATATAGTCACATATTTTATGGCTTGGAGAATTGGTATCTTCACACATAAATGTTTCAATTCTCCCAGGAGTTTAGTCTCTTCTGGGGTAGGTTGGATTGTCATGGATAGTCTCCCAGCAAAGGGTGGATTTGCTTTAGGTTCGATTTCCCCTTTATCTTCCTCAACCTCCCTGGGTGGAAGCTGGCTATCTGGGAGAAATTTCCCGAATCACAAGTTAATTTCTTGAATCTCCACAACATAATTTGGGCATGATAGTTCCCCACTATACACTTGCTGAGCCTGTCTATTGTTCGGGTTCGGATTTGGCTGGGCAGGCATTTGGGATTGCCTTGGTGGAGCAGAAGGTAATAGTTGTGGGTGGGTAGGTGGTGGAGGCAGAAGTGCAAGAAGAGAGTTGTATTGGGGCCTCCACCCCTGATGAGATGCATTCCACTGAGGTTGCGGCTAAGCATAGGATTGAAATTAATGGATGGCTGGTTAGGCATGATATTGAGATTTGAAGGACCAAGGAGGAGGCGTGGACAAGGAAGGATGAGCAGGGGGGCCCCAAGAAGGTATGGATGTGAATTGTTTGGGGTTGTAGTATTCCTGATATGTCCCTTGCATCCCCTGTTGGTATGGTCTAGGTCCATGCGGGCTCCTTTGGTTTATGTAATAGATCTATTCAGTGACTCCTTCAGCCCCTTGGTATACAGGCTTAAGTACAGGCAAGGAAGGGCACTTATCTGTAGAATGATCTTCTTCACAGATTGAACAATCCTCTATAGAGTTCAATGGGCATTCATTCCTAGGATGCCTCCTGGTGCATATAGGGAAAAAAATAGCCAAATCCCTTTCTGCTTCCTCTTTATTTCTTTTGATATGTAAGGTATCCATTTGCATGGCAAGAGTCTACAACATTTCACTCTTGAAGTCTTCTAGCATGTTTCCAATTTCATCTTTAATGGATGAATTGGAAGAAGAGGTATTGGCTATGGGTTGACTCTGTCTACCTTTCTTTTTGGATGCTCTAGAATGGTTTCTAAAAATAGTCTTTATGTCCTCATAGGATAGTTGGTAGATGTCTCCCTCGGCCAATAGATGGAGGGTGTCTAAAAGGTCTTCCTGAATTCCCCTGAGCAGGACCAACTTCAGAGACTCAGGCTCAAGTGTACACCTGGCCCTTTTGTAACTGAGCTAGAACCTATCTTCATAGTCTTCCAGGGACTCATCACTTCCTATGGTCATTCGGAAGATTTCTTCTTTAGTATCTTTTGACCTACAATAGTCTCGATACTTGTTGTTAAAGGCATGCTGCATCTGAGCCCAAGTTTTGATACTATTGTGAGGTAATCCCATGAACAAGTGCAATGCTACGTCCTTGAGAGTAGAAGGGAACAATTTCAACTTTTTATCGTCTTTTGCATAGTCATAAGTTCGACAGACGACAACAAACACAAACAAGAAGGTGTCAGTATCTTTTGTAATCAGACCATGGAAGTGAGGTAGGGCTGGGGACTTATATTCTTCATTCTGGTGTCCCCATTGGTCTCCCGAATGGGGAAGGTACCCTCTATTCTCTATACATTTCCCCTAGTATTTCTATTTTCAACCATTAGCTCCAAGGAATGTTTTCTTCTTCTTCTTCCCCTTCAGGTTCGTCAAATATGTCTAGATGTTCACCTAAGGATTCTTCTTGATTGCAGCCACCAAAGAACAGAGAAGGTTGGATGTGTGAAGCAGTAGGGGTGTTGGGAAAATTTTTTCCTAAGTTATCTCTACTCCTACAAGGCATGAAAGGAAATATTTTTGGTTGGTTTTTTGCTTCATTTTCCCCACACTAAATGTACTTGCAGAAACTGAAATTGTGATTGAAAAAAACAAATTGCAACTAGCTAAAATGAACTTACTGAATGGAAATTTGTAGAATTGAAAAGGAAAGCAAGGAAATTCAGAAGTGAAACAAAATAAATGACTAGTCTACTTTTGCTTAAATAAATTATTAGCAGAATGTTGCAATAGGAAATAGAAGAAAGTAGTAATCATAGAATACTCTGACGCTTCCCCAACAATGGTGCCAAAAAGAGATGACTGCCAGTATTGCAGCAAGAATGTTGCAACTCCTGGGCTACCAAATTTACTTTTATCAACCCAGTAGTTCGTAACAAACTTGGAAGCGTCGATGCTATATGCACAAGTAGTAGTTCTCACTGTAGGTTGTCACTTGGTCAACCGGCGCGAGATCACTAGGAGCTCAAGATAACTTCTATAGACTCTAGAAGAAGCTCTATGTGTGATGAAAGAAAAGAAATATTACTCTACAGATGCTATTCTGACTGCAGAAAGGAGAAAGACTGGAATGTAAAGCAAAACCTAGTAAACCCTAATTAACAAGATAATTCTACTTTTGCCAAAAACACTATGAAAACCATGAAGGAAATGCCATTATCTACTCAAGGAAGTAAACAACATATAACCATGCTATTTCTAGAAGTAAATAAGAAAAAAACATATTTTTGGATTTTTATGTATTTTTATGTGAATTTAACATGCATCTAATTTATTGTGTGTGAGTGTGGCAGCGAACAGGTGCTATTAGAGGGAAGTTTTAGAGCTTGGGAGGATGTAGGATGGTGTGGATGGGTCCTAGGAGGTCTTATGTGGCCTTCTTGAGGCTTTTCTCAAACTCGGCAATCAAAAAAAAGCCTACAGGAAAAACTACAGGAGGACACAAGAAAACTACAGGAGGAAAATAGGGAAACTACAAGAGGCCTACATGGAGGAGGCCGAGAGAAATTTTCGCTGTGTTGAGGGTGTGAGAGTGGGTGGAAAAGGTGTATTAAGATTGGAATGAGTTGTTAGGGTGCCTGAGGTCTACCATGAATCACCAGGAGAGAGAAATATGATTGGGTTTGCTCAAGGAGAGAGGAAGAAGTTCTATGAAAAATGAAGGAAACTAGGGCAAAATTGAGGTGAGGTTTGGGAGACCTATAGGACATGGATTAGATGGATGGTGTGATTGATGGTAAGTTTGCCTACATTTGGAAGAGATCTACTGCATAGAAACTGATAGTCAACCAATAAAATCAAGCAACCAATGAAATAAGTGCATCCTAGGAAAAACAAAGTTTTGCATT
The DNA here is from genome assembly GCA_031772625.1 of Pinus tabuliformis. Taxonomy (NCBI): domain Eukaryota; kingdom Viridiplantae; phylum Streptophyta; class Pinopsida; order Pinales; family Pinaceae; genus Pinus; species Pinus tabuliformis. The sequence goes on from CM062820.1 coordinate 915,415,013, forward strand.
AAAATGGCATAAACTATGATGTATAGAAGGAAATGCTTGGAAATGTTGTAAGAAAGGAAAACATGCAAAAGGAATATTGAAAATCAGGAAGTGAACATGATAAAGAATATCTAAAGCAAAGCAAAACTGGACTATCAACCTACTAGAGAGCTGCAAACACTAGAAGTCCTACGAATGAGGAAAATCTGTGTTTTTGGGGTAGAAAGAGAGTCTTTGCCTCAAATCATGGTCCCAAAGGGAGGAAGAGAGGCCAAGGAAGTGTTGTTAGCCTTTTGAATCTTCTCTGATCACTGCTTAACCTGCTATAGAAAGCACAACTAAAAGAAAGCTACTAAATCATCAAAAGCAACCTATTCTTAATCATAAGAGAAATGCATCTAATAGCAAACCAATCTACAACTTGAAGTAAAGCATAAAAATATAAGTAAAGAGAATCTTGGCTGCTTGGGTTGGGCTCTAACCCAAGAGCTTCAACCCTATGACATAACTCAGTGCTAGCTCAAAAAGGATTCCATCTTCATTATCAAAAAATAGCAAGATTACATAAAACTGTCATAAAATAGTAAGCTCGAAATTTGAGCAGAGTTTACACAAGAAAAAAATAAGTCAACCCTAGTGAGGCCCTAGGCCTCTGTACTTACACATCTGAAGCTACCAACAACTTCCTTAAAATCAAGGAGGCTTGGCTTCCAAAACTCAATAAAACTATCAATCATCTTCCACTTGCTCAGCTACCTTCTAGTGCATGATTTGACTGCTTGTACTCTAAGATGAATGAAGGGGAATTTGAAGTGAGGAGAAATAAATGATGGGGATTCCCTCCTATAAGTCCTATCCTTTCTCTACTTCAAGTTATTACTGCAGTTTGACCACTAGATCCTTGACTTTGACCTCGAAATCCATCAATAATCTGCATTAAATACATGTTAGACCACATGGCATAATAATTAACTCAAATCACCCTATAAGCATAAATATAATCATAAAATCATACAATAAGATAAGAGAATGGTTGATTTGACTAGGTTAGGAGGTAAACTGAGCCCATATAATTACCCATTTATGAGGCTTATCAAAGACGAAGACAAAGTTACCTTTACTTCCCATGGGGAACCTATGCTTATAAAGTATTACCTTTTGGACTTTGTAATGTTTATGCTACATTTCAAAGGGAAGTCTTGGTTATTTTTTCTAATTTGATCCATGATTGTGTTGAAGTGTACATGTATGATTTCACTATTTATAGAGATACTTGAGGAATCCCTTGAGAACCTAAAGAAAGTCTTAAAAAAATGTCAAGAATAAAATATTTCCTTATGGAATGAAAAATGTTTTTTAACGCTTAATGAAGGAAATTTCCTTTCACATGATGTACCTTTATTGGGTATTAAGATGGATCCACATAATATTGAAGTGATTTTTAATTTTCCAACTCCATCCTCCCAAATGGATGTAAGAAGATTTTTAGGACACACAAGGTTTTATACGAATTTCATTAAGATTTTTTCGAAAATATCCCTGCCAATATTTAAGCTTGTTGCAAAATCTGTCAAATTTTATTGTGATAATGACTACCAAATTGATCTAGATATACTCAAAGGAGAACTTTATACAACTCCTGTGGTAAGAGGGCCTTATAGGACATTACCTTTTCATATATCTACAAATGCTTGAAATTCAACCATAGGAGCAGTTTTAGGAAAAAGAGAACAACAAAGAGCATATGTTATTTATTATATCAGTAAAACTTGACTCTAGCTTAACTTAATTACATTTTTTGGCATTTTTTTATGTAGTTAAAATTTCATCATGATTGTACAAGATATGAAGCAAGGAAAATTTTAAGGATGGAAGTTTATCTTAAAGTTTAGAAACCTTGGAAAATCTTACTAGTCTCTAATATAAAAATTGTAAAAAATTTGGTGATATTTTTGTAGAAATTTTTGGATTTCCAATGATTTTATATTAGTCGATATAATATTTTGGTGATTTTTAAGGTAAAATAACGGTGTATCATAAAATTTGGGCGAATCATTTTAGGAGAAAAATGGAAATTAGCGAATCTTTTTTTTTGAAAACACATGGCAAATTAGTCCACCTGCGAATATTAGCCCCTAAAATTTTCCATGATATGAGGTATTTATGCATACTGACCATTCTTCCATATGATAATGAATAAAGCAATGAAAAAAATGGCAGAATTACAAGATGGTTGCTACTATTGCAAGAATTTAACATCACGGTGTTAGATAGACTTAGGAGAGAAAATCAAGTAGCAGGCTTCCTTTCTCGTATCAATAATCCTAGTGAGACCATTCTTGTAATAGATATTTTTCTCGATGGAAAATTAATTTCAATTTATTTTATAACTCCTTGGTTTTTTGATATTTCCAATTACTTGTCTACAAAAAAGTTTCCACCACAATTTTCATCAAAATAAAAGGAGAATGCGATTAGACAAAGTGTTAAATACTCTTGGATTTAAGCAGATCTTTTCTATACTTGAGTTAACATGGCTATTTGTAGATTTGTTAGAGAGGACAAGATTCTAGATATCATAAAAGAATGTCACAATGAGTCGTGTGGTGGATATTTTTTAGATAAGAGGACAACCTATAAAATTTTCTAGCTAGGATACTATTGGTCATGCATGTTTAAAGATGACAAGAAGTGTGTGAGGCATTGTGATAGTTGTCAACAAGTGGGTTGTATAATTGCAACTAATGAAATTCCTCTTCATCCTCAAATCCTTGTGGAACTATTCAATAAGTGGGAATTAGACTTAGGTGGGACCCATTAATCCAACATTAAGAAAGAAGTGGTACAGATTGGTTTGGAGAGACTATGACAATGTGCATAGAGACAATGACTTTAACAAGATCTACTTAGCACACAGTGGTAGATTATATCTTTGAAGATATTTTTGTTCATTTCAAGGTACGTAAAGAGATAGTTACTAATAAAGGGGATCAATTTACATCAAAATTAGTCGAGTCAATTATGAAGGAATATAAAATCCAACACTCGAAGTCAACTCCTTATTATCCACAGGCCAATGGCCAAGTGGGATCTACAAATAATGTTTTGGAAGGAATTTTGACAAATATTGTTTAACTTCACCAAACATATTGGGAATAAATGCTTCTTGAGGCCTTATGGTCATATAAACCTACATGGAAAAGCACAATCAATCGTACCCATATGAACTACTATATGGAAAACAAGTAGTTTTCCCATTAAATTTCAAGCTAAAGTTTTCAAAATTGCAAAAAAGTTGGGATTAAACATGTGAAAAGCTCATAACCAAAGAATTTTACAATTAACTGAATTAAATGAATTAGATGAAATGCGATTAGATTCTTTACAAAAGACCAGTCTTATGCAACAACAACATACTAAATGGCATAATAGATTTATGAAGAAGAAGGAGTTCGAAGCTAGAGATTGGGCACTATTTTTTGATTCGAGGTTTAAAGACTTTAAGAGTAAGCTTACTACGAATTGGTTGGGTCCCTATGAAATTCAAACTGTGTTTGATAATGGTGCTATAGAGTAAAGAAAATTGATGGATCAAACACCTCATTTATAGTCAATGGTATAGATTAAAATTGTGGCATTAACTAGTTTCCAGAGATTATTTTATTCCTAATTTATTTTAGCAAATAGAGATGGATATGATCAATTAAGGGGTAATTCCCCTCATCCACTTTCACCTTAAATTTACATTGATGAAAAGAAAAGTACAAGCTTACTATATTCCTTCTTATGCTCGTTAAACTATGAGAAGGACATCTATGAAATACATGTTTATCCCCTTATCTAGTATTAGTAGATTATTTACATAAAAGAAACCCCTTAGATTTTCCATTAAATTTTTTACTCTCTAAAATTGAAAGTACCAACCAGCATCAACCATCCTATGATTGAAAAAAATCCACATGGTAGTATTTTAGTTTTCTTTATTTTTTAAGACTCATTAGAAGTGAAAATACTGCTGAGTATTAACTGTCGTGGGCTTGATAAAAATCCACATGATAGTGTCATAACTAGGAAAGTGTAAATAAGGTGGTATGTAGCAATAGGAAAATGATCCCACCTAGTAATAATTTCTTTCTTTCACAACTGCGTGGATTATTTCTTGTAATTCCAGAATCCATAAAAAGATTTCTTGTAGCTTCTTCTAATTACAGGAATTCCTGAATATGTATATTCTCAAGTATTTGTTCAAGAAATGTAATTTTTAATAAATAATCACTCCTATTAGTGATTATATCAAAGGAAAAAATTTCAACAACATCATAAAAAGAAACTTTAGTGAGAATTAGCAAGAAGGACACTTTTCAAATTCTTGTAATGATGTTTCCAAATTCTTGTAATGACATTTCCAAATCCCTGTAATAGAGAATTCAAAATTCCTAAAATAAAAGCTTTAGAAAAAATTTAATACAATATTGGTTTCAGTAAGGAAATCATTAATTCATTCCTAAATACCAAATATTGATGGTGATGACAAGTTAAAATTGAGAACTCTTTCCAAAAAGGTAATGAGGTAAATTTGTTAAGTTATATTAATTTATTAAACTTGAAATATTTTCTTCAAATGATTGATTAAAATCTAAAAGGCTATCCTATATATATTCCTAAAATTCCTAGATCATCATTACTTGAGATGTGGAATTCATGCCTATAATTTTATTTGTCTTTCTAGAAAATCATTAGTCTTTATGCCTAAAACCCATACTTCCAACATTCGATGAAATAACTATATATACCTAACGACATTTCATGACTCTCAATTTTTCAACATATTTCGATGATTATAAAACAATGTGATATTTTTACTTTGGTTACAAACATCATAATCACCAAAACCAATATCATTTTGAATTATCCTTGTTGATAGTTTACCATTGCTATCAATCCTACAAGCATATTTCTTTTTTCACTGTTCTCTTACAATGCTACCAAGACTTGAACTAAGGTCTATGTTAGACAAGTAAGCATGGTAATCACAGGGGTGGTATGAAGTGAGCCTCACAACATAGCTATTTTAGAAATATTTCTTGCATGTTGTATACAATTCCATAGAGCAATATTGCTATGATATTTTGAAAAAATATAGGGGTACAATGTAGTAGTAATATAGGAATTTTCAAACACATTCAATGGATACACTACAAGTGCTAAGGATATCAAATTCTCAATTTTAGAATAAATACTAGCCAAAATTACAAGATTACTGCAAGCTAGTGAAAAGTGGTTTAAAGGATAGACAATAAAAATAAGACATGGAAAGTGCTGTTGAAGAGGTCAAATAATATATCGATTGGTCAAAAGGAGTTCTAATATGGTGGATTAAAGAAAATTGGGAATATACCGTATACATTCTATAAAAGTAAATAAACTATGAAGGAAGGTATACTATTATATTCCTTACCCATATACGTTTTCTTGAACATGTGAATGATAGTTGTACAAGAATCAATTTTCCAATTTTATTTTGCAAAGTTCTATTGAAAATGGTAAATATGGTTGAAAAATGTCATTCAAATAAGGAGAGACTACTCTACCACCATGATTTAGTGGATTTACTTGTTCTAGATGAATTGAATAATTTAAACCAAACCTATGATGTCCTTTTACAAAGAAATGCACTTAAAGTTAAGGAGGTTTATTGAAAATGATGATGAGGAAAATTATGGCAATGAAGAATATCATGCCGAGGAGAATAGCCGTAGGACACCAATAAACCCTACGACTACTCCTGAAGTACAAGAAAATTAAAGATCAGAGAAAAATTCCCCAATCCAACAAAAATTTGAAGAAAATGAGGGAGAAGAGAAAGGAAAAGATGAGTTACAGCACATAGAAGGATAATCATCATCTCTAGAGATCAATGGTTCAACTTCTGCAACTAGGAAAAGAAAAACTAACTGTAGGGTTACATCAACATCTTGTAGCAAAATGAGAAGGCTGGATGCTCAGATATTAAGAGAATCCTATAGGGAGAGCTTTAATCCTAGTAAGCCAAAATGACCAATTAAGAAAGCCAAAACTATAAGTAAGATTCTCTATGAGGAAGAATTGGAGAAGGTTTGTGTTGAACAATCTTAGCAATTTCTAGAAGAACAAGGGTCTTTGAAGAAAAATGACTACAAGAAGAATCTTGGTACACATAAGAAAAAAATAAACTTGAAGATGAACAAATGAATACCCTGTTAGCTAATTTAAAATGAAAAAAATATATATAAATAAGTTGAAATGAAAAATCTATAAGGTTGAACCGGTAAATAGGATGGTAAAGGACAAGATTGCAAAATTGAGGCATTATTATACCAAGAATAAGGAATAACACAAGTCATTTAGATAGAAGAATGTAAACCCATATGAGGAAAATTTGAGAAACATTAAACACAACAAAAGTTTGATAGTAAGACTTAGAAATTTGTAGGAAAAGCTAAGAAATAGGACTACATTGAAAACCAATCTAAACCTTCTTATTTAGGTAGTAGAGGAAGTATGAGACAACAAGGTCCATAGTTTGGGATACAGTTTTGGAATACCAACTCTAATTTTTATGAATATGGACATGCAAAAATACTAGTCTGGGAGAGATATTGAGCACATATTTTGGCATTTTTACCACTCTATTTTAATTTCTTTTATCCTCAATTTTAATCTAAATCCTTCCCTTTTTTAACTAATTTATGTGAGGATAATGGCGTAAAATCATTATACTAAAGGTAATCATTTTTTTAAGTAAAATATTCTCCTTTTAATTCATGAATTTTAATAAGGAATATTTATTTAATTACTAATTTGTTAAACAACGATCTATAGGAATTCCTGTAATTATAGTGTATTAGAAAAGATAGAATTCTTATAATCCATCCAGGCTTTATGGGGCTCCACACCAACCAATATGATTCTAAAACTTGGAGTATGTTAACAACATTCAACTAATGGAAAAAAGCATATTTATCTCCCTCATACCTGATCATAACCCTATGATCAATGACTAGTTATCGCAACCCCTAAACTCAACAATTTATGCAATCAGTTCAACAAATCACCAAAATCTTCTCTATGAATTGGAGTGTCAGTTGTTGGACCTAAAGAGTCATATTTGCATCACGAAATATCAAGATGAATCATATATGAGCATTAAGTTTCTTGGCCCCATGTTTGGGTAAAGTTAGTTTTAGTTTGATAATTTTTGTATAAAAATAGATGAACAAGTAAGAAATAGGTTAGGCATGCATTTTTAGTTGTTATTTCTGAACAACGTTATTATCCTATAATAAGTTTGTGATCTACAATTCATATAAAGAGGAATTTCTCTAATATGTTGCATAATTTCCTTTAGTTTATGAGTGTTTTCTTTAATGGCATATCCTAGTTGCCCTGCTAGTTTGTGTTGCAATGCTTTTTATCATGTATTCTACTAGTTTTGTTATGTTAGAGTTGGCTTTTCTGATTACTTTTGTCACACACACACACACACACACACACACACACACAGTAGCTTTTTTTTCCTATAATCATACAAATTTCCTATAATTTTCTTGTAGTGGTCCTGTAATCACATAGATTTCCTACACTTTTTCTATAACTTTTCAATTTCCTATAATTAATACTCTAATTTTCATATAATGATACAATTTTGGTGACAAAATGTCGGTAAAGGACACGATTTAGGAGAATTTGATTATTATTGTGCTAAAGTTATTTGTTAGAGTTAGTTATAGTTAATAACCCTTAATGTAATGATTAAGTTTTAAACTTAAACTCATGATTGGAATGATTTGAGTTTTGAATTTAAAAGTGATTGTCATTAGATTGGTGTGAATTTGCTTATAAACTTAGAACGTTGATTTCGCTTAGAGCTCCTTTTCATTACATTCTTAAACTAATTTTGAGGAAAAACAATGATTTCAAAGAGGGAATTTAGTGTGAAAGTGTAATGTATCTCTTTAAATCTGCAATCTTACTCGAAAAGGGTAAATAATTGAATTTAAACTTATGAAAACAATTTTTAAGTTGGAATCAACTCTGTTATTTTCCTGTAATTATTTTGTGGTTTATTTCTACATAGGAAAACACCCTAATAACCAATTTGGACATATTGTGTTTCACCTCATAGTTTAGTTACCTTGGTTTGAAAAAACAAATCTTAAATCATTTACAACACTTTATGACTTGTCACATAGTCCAAAATACGACCCATGATTTTCTCTAGTTATGTACGTATCAAGGATGGTAAAAACATTATCCAAATCTTCTACAAAATTCATCCTAAGTAGTTGCACACCTAAGATGACAGTTAGTATTGGTATAAATATTTGGTTGAATTTAAATGTTTGAAGAAGTATATTGTGAGTGCCACAAAGCTAGGGCCACACTTTTCAGGTGGTTTCCTATGAGAAGAAAACATTAGATACTATTCATCTCAAAGCCAGTTTTAAGGTATATCTCGTTAAGATGTGATCCATGAATTTACTAATTCATCATTTCCAAGCATATTTGGGTAATTAAATTTATGTATTGAAATGGAAGTTGAATATGAGAATGATGGACTAATCTCATAAAACATATATAAGAGAATTGTCTACATCATAAAACTTATCAGGGAGATGGGATTTATGTTAATCTCTGTTAAGGCCCATATTAACCTTAAAACCCCATATTAGTCCCTATATATGAACTGATTACATTTTTATTGTTATATTGTTATGTAGACTAGAATCTTTCATGGACATAGATTATTATAATAGTACCCTTTGTCTCTTATATACACTAAATAGACCTAGTCTTAGTATCATCAAAGATAATATTTTACATTGTATTAATTGTATTAATTGTAAAAGGAGGTTTTCCTGTAAACGAATATGGTGATTATTGGTTTCTTATCATTTTTGAGGTGCAAGGTTTATAACATTTGGTATCAAAGCTCATAATCCTAAGGTTGTTTTGCTTTAAATAGTTCATTGTGGAAATTTTTGCTATAATTTTGTCTGAGATGTTTCAGAAAGTAGAAATTTGAGAATATTGATAAGATATCTCAAGAAATGTCTGGTTCAATTTTCAGATCTTTTTTCACTATATTTTCAAATATATGTTCCAATCACATTCCAATTAAGTTAATCTTTTCGAATTCTCATAAAATCAATCTCAAAGAGGTTAGTTTGGAAGTTTCTTTATAACTTTCTTCCTATGATGTTTAGATGAAGAAACATGGAACATGTCGAGGTAAAATTGTAATGAACATTTTCTTGAAATTTCAAATCTTGGTTCCCTATAATTTTATATATATTCTCTAAGGAAGTTTGTGTTCCTAAATGCTCCTTAAATCAACTTCAAACATGGTAGTTTGGAATTTTCACAATATTTATTTTTTTAAAGGTTTGAGATAGCCAAACTTGGAAGATATTAAGGCTAAATATTAGGTAACTTTTGGCTCAATCTTTAGAATTGGCTTTTCTATACTTTTAGAGTTATAATATGTGGAATTTAGAAATTCTAAATAATCTTCAAATAGATGTTAAAAAAAATTAGTTTGGTGTTTATGCTATATTTTCCTATTTGGGACATTTTAGGCTGTTAAATATTCAAGGATTTCATGAGACATACAGAACCACCTCATGTACAAATTTTGGAATTATATTTGAAGAATTGGACTCGTGACATGCTATACAATTTTTCTCGTGGAAAGAGACCAAAAGTCAGCAAGTTTTGAGAAAGTTACTGTAATTTTCACTTGGCACATCAAATTTAGTTCACACCTATAAATTGTAGAAAATAAATATCAAAGTATTATAAAGAAAAAAAAGTAGATCCAAAAGGGCTCAATGTAAGAGATATATCAATCAAACTTCAACCATTCTAATATTCTGCAAATTAAAGTACATAACTTACTAGTGAGCTAAATTTTGATTAGAAGATCACTTTTTCTTATGACTAAAAGTTTTGATTAATACTTGTACCATTTTGTTTCTAACATGATTCCAAATAAATCTACTACACCAATTAAATCTATTTAAGGTTCATCGTTGACTCATGTATAAAGTGAAGACTTAAAATCTATGTTATCTTAGTTAGAGAATAAAGTTAATGAAATGGATGTTAGTATGATGAAAATGGTCGATTTATTAGGTTCTTAGTAAAAAATTAAAAGAGAAATGGAAAAGAAGATAAATGAAAATAAGCAAATAATAGAAAACAAGATTAATGAAAATAAGGAAGAAAAAGAAAAGAAGATGGATTAAAGTAAGGAATAAATATAAAAATCCATGATTTCCATGCAAAGTATTTTCTTGGAGAGGCTCCCTAAAAGGGATGAGGAGATCGAAGGAAATCATGAACATAAGGAGAAGCATGTTGTTTAGAATAAATCTCATTTGGGGAGTATTCTATCACAAATGAAAATAAAAAAACTAAATCACAAACCATAATCTTGAATTTTTAATCCAATATCCACATCATCTTGGATTGAAGTCAACACCAAGGAACTATTACATTCTAAAGATCGATATGAGGAAGTTTAATTGTAATAATTCTTTAACATGGATATTTCAGATGGAGTGATACTTTGATCTACACAAAGTTGCATCCTTACAAAGGTAAATATTGCATACAAATTTTGAAAACAAGAGTAACATAGATGGTATCAATAGATTTGTGAAAGGAAAAAGTATTATGTTATACTTTGATCCATTTTTATAGAGGAATTGATATCACATTATGTGGATATCAAGAGAAACACATTATTAATTCAATTGGTAAATATTTAAAAACTAATTCTAGTTATAGAGCACTTTCAACAATTCCAAAAGTTGAGTTTTAGGGTAAGGGATATTTTAGAGGATGATTTGTTACACCTATTAATGGGAAATTTAAAGGAAAGCATATATCCTGAGGTGGTTCTCTTTGACCCTAAAACTATAGAGCATGCTCTTAGTCTAGTAAGTAAATTTGAAATAAAAAATATGGCTATTAGAAAATTTGTCACTAATAACTATAGCGAAGATCATGCTCCTTCTCATATGCCGACCAGATTGACTCCTTGGAAAATGGATGAAACAAGAGAAAATGAACCATGTTTCAACAAACAACAAGTATATTAACGGTAATAAATGTAGTGAGAAAAAGTTATTCTACATAGACTTTGAAGAGGAGGAATATGAAGAATTATAACCATCACAAGATCTAGCAATTGAAGAGTCCACTTCAACACACTACTATATAGCACTAAATTTCGATGATACTTTGTATATATTGAAATAAGCATTCATAGCTATATTGAAAAAAAAAATATTTTTCCAAAGGTAAAACATTTTACCATCATATTTTCAACATCTCCTTGATCGTCGAAAGTTGGACAACCTTTACTGTCACAATTATTAATGTCATTATTTTGACAAACATTATCATCACATTAAGGTGTCAAAATTGTGACATTTACACATCAAAATTGTGGCATTTATGCATTAGAACTTGTGACATTATGGTGTCAAAATTGAAATGCGTAGATGTTATAAATTGTAGTGTTACAGTGTCAAAATTGTGACTTTTATTCATTGAAATTGTGATGGATATCGCATAGGAATTGCGACGTTCTTTGCGTAGGATTTGCGATGTTTGAAATTCAAAATTACAACTCTTAGAAATTGAAATTCTGATGGTGTTTGGAAATAAATAAATAAAATTACCTCCCAAAACTATGGTTGACCTTTATGTTAATTTTTGCCAAGAAAATTGAATTAGGATTCAAGAATCATATTGATGTATTCCTAAATCTTCTAGCACTGACATAATAGCCTCTGTTGTAGCCAATATTGGCTCTTTGGATAAGGTATTTATGTTGAAATTTATTTCGAGTTAGATATCTTAGGAATGGAGAGGAAGATTTAATAACATGTAAGGTTTGTGGTTGGGACGTGGAAATCCCAGGGAAACATTAGGCTTAAAGAATGCATGTATTCATGGGTAACATCGTGTGGTTTTAGTATGAAAATAAGGCCTCCACATATCTCCACTCTTAGGCTTTCAATTATAAGGTTTATATATATAACAATTTGTTGGGAATATTTAAAAGGAACATTTTTTTAACCACCGAGCTATGCACCTGCACTGGGATTTCGTATTTTAGTGAAAGAATGAGAATGATTTTTGACTTGTAACAACATTCCTAGCTGCAACACTAGGTGAAATTACCAAGGTCTTTGATTCACAAGAATCCAAGATCACATATTTAATGGAAGAGTTACAAAATATTGTTATTCCAAACCAAAAATCCCATTATGGTACTAGTATCGTTAGTAAAATGCGAAAAGATTTAGTGAAAATGATATATGAGGTATTAGCAAGGAAAGAATATGAAATCTTGGAATCCCATGTCTTGGACATTATGGATTTAGTGGCTCATCCTCTTAAGAATGGGCTTGTCTCTTTTGATTATTCTAGTTTTCTCTCTAATTCTAGGCATGACCAAGTGATTTCTTTTGTTATTAATATAAATTTTAGATATTACTCCTACATGGTATACGCATTGTTTTTTTTGGCCTAATTCTTTCTTTCTCCTTCCATTTGAAATACAAAAATATAAATGCTGAGGTAAATTCTACTATAGTCAAATTGTGGTTTCATTTAGTTAGAAATAAGAATGATATGAATGAATTGAAGGGGGTTCATTAATGATTTTATACTTAGTTCATTTCTACTCATTTTAATAACCCATGGTCTTATAATTACTCTTGATTACATGCTATTCATATAGTTCAATTCTTAGGCCAATTCAACTAATTATTTCATCAATGAATATATTGTTGTTATAAGAGCACATGGAACACAATTTTGATGCTATAAATCCTTGTCTTACTTATTCACATGGTATTTTCTATAAATTTTGTTAGATAGATGGAAAATTTAGATAAGTTACATTTTGTTGGGAAAATGTAAAAGCCTTATTCCCCCCCTTTGGTTCCTTTTTATATATATGCATTTCATACCAAGAGGGGTTATAAAGAGGCCATATGGATCTTAAAAAATTCTACCACTAAAGTTGTTGGTTCATTGAAATATGACTCGCTATAGAGTACCTCTTGAAAGAAGTTGAGTTTCATAGAGGAACCTACTAATATAATCATGAGGAAATACATGAAACCCATACCTAAGTCTGGTAAATACATTTTGTAGGTGACACTTTTCCTCTTATTGATTATGAAATTATAGATTTACTAGCAACAAAAAAGAATCAATGGAGGAACTAAAGTTCAACCCAAACAAGAGAGGTGCATGGTAGGAGATGAGGAAATATTTAGATAAATTTGTGCATTAATATGGTGATACCATTGGGATGATATATTCAATGAAATTTATGAGAAACATCATTAAGATGACAAAATTAATAGTCATGAGAAATTGCATTCAATTAATAAATAAGAATTATAATCAATACCTCATGCTATGCCTACCTCATGTTATGCCTAGCATTTCCAAATCAACAATTTTCCAACTAAAATTAAAATCCAGAACCCCACCTGTATAGTAATAGAAACCTAATATCATAAGATTAGGAAAATGTGATGGTATGAGATAAACATTTTAACTCAATATTCAAAAGGTAATTTCCATGGAGAAAGTTCATCATGCTAGACACAACCTTTTTTAACCCTTAAGAAAGAAGATGAAAAAGCTATACATTCACCCCAATATGTCCTTTCCTGTATGGGCATCATTTATAGAGAACTTCTTGAGATTATACAACACAATCATGCCTGATAAAATAACTTTGATTTCACTATGCAACATATTCTCATCCCATCAAGCCACTTGAGATAGAGAGATATTAATTATCACTCTATCAAAAATATAAGAAAAGACTTAGTAATTTCAAAAGTTGTTTTGTACACCCCAGTGATAGAAGGGACACCACTTTTCTTATAAGCTATGTGCAAATTAGGAGAACTAGTTTCATCTCCTAAACAAAAATATATCTAAACTATTATAACCATAAATCAATAGAAAAGAAAAAAATGTTAGGAGAAAGAGAAGCCAAGTACATAGCTAGTAGCTACACTAATATAGGATATGATTTTTGAAATTTATTATGCAACTGTATCTGGTTATTGTGGAAGTAATAATTATTCATCATCTATGATATTGACCCAAAACGTAGTTTTAAAATATTTGAAAACCCCACTAAATGTTTCCTTGTAAGATGAGACCTCACATAACTCTTAATATGATGCCTTGTGCATAAATGTATCATTGGAAAGGAATTGTTCCAAGCACCATTTGAACAAGAAAAAGTAATTATTTCAAGTAATATTGGAAATCAAAAATCAATTATTTCAAGAAATATACAATTTGACAAAGGAAACATACATTTGTGATTTATTTGCAGTAGAAATAAATGAAATAGTTCCATGGGTAAGCTCAATCTGTTGAACCATTTTCCAAGGCATGTTTACCCAAAGCAAATTCATTGGTCACAAAGTTCCAATCCAGTCCCTCAATGTTACCAACCGCCATTGTGTTTGGTAGTTGATGAGAAATAAAATTGCCATAGGGAAAGAAAAATAGTCAACTTGATCTTAAAATGGGAGAGAAAATATACTCCAAACTCATTCTGGCCAAATTTCTCAAGAAATACAAGAAATAAAGATAGATTCTAAAATGAAAAAAAATCTTCAGTGCTTAATAACTCTCTCACTCCCTTCCTCATACCTCCCTTTTAAAGAAAAAAAATACTTGAATATACCCTATAGGGTGAAATCTACTTGTTAATTTTCCATGAATGCATAAGACAACCGAGCATTTTCTATACACTTATTAAAGTTTAAGACTAATTTACATTTGTAAAAACTTCCAACATGAAATTTCGATGAAGTACCACATGGTTTGGACCCATACTAAAAAATATTACAAATTACAAAAATATTTGTGGATGTATAGCCAAACATGTACTTATGATAATTTCATCCATGTTGACCCTAATGAGGCTCAAGGTAAAGATTATCAACTAGGATTATATAGGAATACCTGAGCTGATATGACAATTGCATCCATGTTGACCTTGGCATGACTTAGTGAATCTATTTTTAAATAGGATTATATAGGAATACTTGAGGTGCTATGATAATTGCATCCCTGATGACCTTGACACAACTTAAGGAAAACATTATCAAATAGGAACCCTACATGAGCAATGTCACCTCAAGTATTCCTATATCAAACAGAAAACTATGTCTATCCCAAATTATTTGTATGTTTATACTAGGTATTTCAAATTAACTAATCATTGGAAAAGGAGGATTCTTGTTAGAGTTTGAAATGGGATATTCTGGACTCGGGGTATGGGTTTAGTTTTCAGTCACACGAACAAGCCTAAAATTAAAATCCACAAAACCACCTACATGAATTCAATAAGAGCATTCATTAGTTGGTGAAGTTTATGGGAATGAGTGTGATTTGGGAGAAAACACGAGTTTAAGGAAAACTTTAATAGAATGGGCATAAAGGTTAGTTGGAATATTAGGCAATGAAGGTTACAAGAAATAAGAAACAAATATTGAGGATAGTCACAATGATTTTAAGATAAATTCCTTAACCTAGAGATGGGATGCAGAATAAGACTATATACAAAGAGGATGGAAGGTTGTGGTTGCCAGGAGAAATTTTCCATAAGTGGTAGCTTGATTTTAGGAAACCAACTACCCAACTTGCATGGATTACCACACAACATGCTTTATTCCCATATCTTGCACCTTACTTATCAAACCATAATTAGTTCACTCTCCCAATATTTTCAAGAAACAAGAGAAAACACCAAAATACAAATAAATACCTTAGGTTTACCATTTATCATTGATTCTATCCAATCATGTTAATTTTCTCGATAGATCTATCATTGTTGAATGGTGGAAGATTTAGAAAAGAATATCTAAGTTGACTTGGCATTGGTTAGGCTAATCAGTTTTTTGTAGTTTCAATGGTTCTGATAGGTTTATCGCCATACTTTTATGGTTATGTTTCGGTTTGCAATAGGAAGAGCACAATATCTAAGGAGAAGTTGCAACAACTTATGTTCATATTTGAAGGAAATTCCACTAGTCTAGTGATGGAATAATTTGGATTTCAAATCCTCATAATGTAAAATCTTCATCAATAACATCAAAAGGTTTCTCTATACAAAATATAAGGATATTAAATATAAATAAATAACAGAACATCAACCTAGAGGAAAAGACTATGATTGTATATATGTATATATATATATAGAGATATATCTATATCTATATATATATATATATATATATATATTATTTTTCCTTGACGTACGCACTACATAACAAGTTTTTACCATTTAAAATTAGTCTTTATACTTGTTGGTGTCCAGGTATGAACAAATTAGTCAAACCCTTTTCCTACATTAATTCATCAATCCGAGTTCGCACTCTTTTCAAGGTAACACACAAGCTATATGCAGGAGAAAAGTTACAATCTTACATCAACTAAGGATTCGTGATTAAGAAATCAAAGCATCGCTATAATAGTAATAGAAATTAAACTGTAGAACTTAAAAAGGTATTCACATCAATCTATTGAAATTTGTCATAGCAATAACGAAATAAATACAATAAGTAAAACAACACACATAAAAGGAAACACGCAGCACCTAATCAGAAGAGTGGGTCCAGCTCTCTGACCAAGGTTGCGTTTACTCATAACCAAAGATAGAACAACAAAGCATTTATATTTTATTAATCTGAAGAAATGCTGTTATAATGCATATCCCAGTACGACTAAACCTTCGAATAGGAACGATCCATATTTTATACAATACAGGGGTGATAACATCTTCCCACAATACCTAGAAACTACATGCCTAAAAATATACATCAGTTCAAAACAACACTAGTGCCAAGAGAGCGAGAATAGAAATGATCCAAAATGGATTGGGAACAGGTGCAAGTTAGTTATGTTGTTTCAGCATTGCTAAACTGCTACTATGAATTGTGGAACTGTCGCTATATGTCATGAGATCAACAACTGTTCTTCAGGATCTGCGGACATAACAAGTTTTAGTGGTTCGCATAGGCAAAACCCTCGTGACTTTACTTCATTAATTAAATATTCCAAGAGACAAAGAAAGGAGGGTTACAATACATGTTAATGAGTGTAAAAATGATGAAAAGATGAGTGGAAATGTAGGGAAAATGTAAGCACATTTGGTCCCAACATCTCCCCCCAACTAGCCTTCTGCATGCCCTCATGTAGCTCGCCAGCTCCGCAGGACTGGATTGGATAGGCTTTTTGTTATGAAACCAACTCACAAAAAGATAGAAAATATAGATCAATGCCTTAGAATTCAACCTCTGCAAGGGGGCAACCTCCTTTACATTACACAAATGAATGATTCCTTGATGATTCAAATGACAAAACCTCCTTTCTATATATAGGAGTCTAAGGAGTCACAATATAACCCTACAGACCTAACAATAATAATATAAAGGCACAAAAATAACAATAAAGGGATTTTATGGGGCACAGTAATAACAATATGGGGACAATAGGGGCATAACAATATTAATAAGGGATACAACTACAATAGTAGTGGGGTAATCACTAGTATTATAGGGACCTAACATGCCCCTCTCCTTCAAAAAGGTGTTGTCCTAGACGCTTGAGTAGTTCTGGATGCTTGTGTATAAAATTCTCATCCTCCCATGTGGAACCTTCAGCGGATAAGTTCTTCCACTTGATGAGATACTCGGAAATTGATCGATTTCGTAGCTGTCAAGTACTTCTTTCTGTGATTGCTTCTGATTCCAATATAATTTTTCCTTCCTCATCAAGTTCTGGAAATATTGTTTGAACTGGGAGCTTATCGCCTATAACCTTCTTTAAACATGAAACATGGAAAGCTAGGTGCACTCGAGAAGCTGCAGGAAGCTCCAATTTGTATGCCATAGTACCAATCTTTTGCAACACCTTGTACAAACCATAATACTTTGGTGATAATTTATTATCCTTCTTATCTTGCTTGAGGGAAATTTGTTTACATGGTTGTAGCCGTAGGAATACCCAATCACCTACATCAAAACTTCTTTTGCTGCAATGTTGATCTACCTGTTGTTTCATTCCATTCTACGCCAACACGAGGTTATCCTTTAAGAGTTGGAGGACTTGCTGTTGATGCTCGATGTGACGTTCCACTGCTTGAACCTTATAATTTTCTCTTAAATATGATGTGATGGATGGTGGTTAATATTCATGAAGTGCCATAAATGGGGTCATTTTTGTTGTTGTATGGAAGAAAGTGTTATACCACCATTCAGCCAGAGGCAACCATTTGACCCATTGTGTCTATTTATCGGATACAAAGCAATGAAGATATCCTTACAAACATTTGTTTACTATCTTAGTTTTGCCCATCAGATTGAGGATGATAATATGAGCTATGAGCTAACTGAGTACCGAGACAAGAAAATAGTTCTATCCAAAAATTTCCAGTGAAAACGGGATCTCTATCAATTACAATAATCTTTGGGTTTCCATGTAGCTTTTGAATTGTTTCCATAAATGCAGTATAAAATATACTAGCTTTAAATGGATGTGATAATGCACAAAAGCATGCATACTTGATAAGTCTGTCAACTACCACCATGATGACACTCTTTCCCTCAGACTTGGGTAACCCTGTGATAAAATCCATCGAAACCTCCTCCCAATGTTGGCTTGGAATGGATAATGGTTGTAATAGACCCAGGGTCTTAATTGTTTCAACTTTATTTTTTTGGCAAACCAAACATTCCACCACAAACTTTTAAATATCTGATTTAAGTCCATCCCAAAAAAATTCCTTCTTAACCCTGTGGTAAGTTTTTAAAAATCCTGAGTGCCCACCTAAGGGAGAAGTGTGCAATTCCATAAGAATCTTTTGTTTGAGTTGGGAATTCTTACAGAGTATAAGCAATCTTTGTACCATAACAAATCATTTTTCCACATAAATGTATCAGATGTACTGGAATCTTGTTGTAACTTTTGAATAAGTTCCCACACTTCTTCAGCATTCTTCCATTCCTCCCTTACTTCGTTTATCCAATCTAGTTGGATAAGAGAAATGGCGCACAACAATGCTTCCACATCCTCATCCTTTCTTCAGAGTGCATCTGCCACCACATTTTGCTTCCCTTTTTTGTAGATGATTTCAAAGTCATAACCCAACATCTTTGTGACCCACTTTTGTTGCTCTTCAGAGGATAATCTTTGTTCTAAAAAGTATTTAAGGCTATCATGATCTGTTTTTATCTTGAAGTGTCTTCCCACTACGTAGGGTTGCCATTTCTTAAGTGCATGTAATATTTCCAACATTTCCTTCTCATAAATAGCTTTGTGTAAAAACTTTCCCTTGATTGGACCACTTTCAAAAGCAATGGGTCTTTCATCTTGCATTAAAACAACACCAATACCATTTCCTAAAGCATCACATTCCATAATAAAGGTTTTTGTGAAGTCTGGTGTAGCTAAGACCAGTGCCTCGCACATTACCTCTTTAAGATGTTCGAAGGCCTTTGTTGCTTCTAGAGTCCAAGAAAATGCATATTTCTTCAATAATGTTGTTAGAGGTGCTGCTATTCTCCCATAATTCTTAAAAAACTTGCGATAATACGCTATCAACCTGAGAAATCCTCAAAGATGCTTTATGGATGTGGGGATTTTCCATTCCTTAATGGCTTTAATTTTGCTAGGGTCTACCTTAACTGCTTCATGAGATACAATATGACCCAAATATTTCACCTCTTGTACTCCAAAGAAACATTTGGATCTTTTTGCATATAATTGTTTCTCCTCCAATAGTTGTAGGACCCTGTCAACATGTTCAACATGATCCTTCCAAGACTTGTTGTAGATTAGTATATCATCAAAAAATACTATCACAAATTTTCTAAGGAAGGGTTTGAAAATGGAATTCATCAAACATTGAAATGTAGAAGGTGCATTGGTAAGGCCAAAAGGCATGACCAAAAATTCATAATGACCCTCATGAGTTCTAAATGTTGTTTCTGGAATGTCTTCAGTATTCATTTTGATTTGATGATAACCTAAACGAAGATCGAACTTGGTGAAGTAAATTGATTCATGCAATTCATTCAGTAATTCATCAATGACAGGAATGGGAAACTTATCTTTAATAGTGAGCTTGTTAAGATCCCTATAATCTGGACACATGCGCCATGATCCATCCTTCTTGTGCAACAATACTACTGAAGCAAAGAAAGAACTTTGACTAGGTTGAATTATACCAGCCTCTAGCATTTCTACAACCATACGTTCAATTTCACTCTTTTGGGCATAGGGATATCTGTACGGCCTGATGTTTGGAGGAACACTTCCTGGAATCATATGACTAGCATGATCATGATCACGAATAGGTGGGAGACCTTTGGGAGTCTGAAATACATTGGAATGATTGTCCAAGACTTTTTGGAGATCTGGAGAAATAGATGATTTTGATGAGGAAACATCTAGCGAACATAATTGTGCAATTAAAACTCTTTGTTCCTTTTTTAGAATCTTTGTCATACCGTTAGAGTTGATTATATTTCCCAGTTTCCTTGCAATACCCCTTAATTCAACTTCCTTTCCTTTCGTAGAAAATTTCATGAAAAGTTCTTGAAAATTGAAAGTTATTGTACCCAAGGATTGTAGCCATTGGACTCCTAGTACAACATCAACACATCCCATTGGAATGGAAAGCATTGGGCTAGTCAATACATATTCTCCCATGAATAGCTTGATATTATGGCACTTTCTAGAGCAATTTATCATTCCTCCATTTGCTACCATCACTTAACACTCTGGTGCTGGATATACGAAGCAATTCAATTCTTTTGCTATCTTACAATGAATAAAATTGTGGGTACTTCTTGAATCAATCAACACTATTACCTTTTTCTTCTTGATTTGTCCTTCTATCTTGATGGTTTGAGGAGTGGTAATTATAGCCAATGCATTACAAGATATGGCCGGATTCATTTCTTCTTTATATAGGCTTTGTTCCTAGAGTATATCCTCTTCTTTTGACCTTTCTTGCTCCTTTACTTCTTCCTCTTCACAATCTATGTAGAATAATTTCTTCTCAGCACACTTATGACCTTTAGTGTATTTGCTATCACAACTATAACAAAGACCATTTTCTCTTTTTTCTTCCAATTTTTGTGGTGTCAACCTTATATGTTGTGAAAGACTAGGGGCAACAACACTTTCATCTTTATAGTTGTGAGTGGTATGCTTCCTGGTTGCCATAATTTTTCTTTCCATTTTTCTTGCTAACCTGAATGCCATCTCTAAAGATTCAAGTTCCCAAAGGCGAACATAATGTTGGATATTATCCTCTAAAGTCCCTATGAACACATCAATCCTATGCTCCTCTGGAATATATTTTACCCTTATGTTCAATTTTTGGAACCCCTGAATGTGCTCCATTATTGAACCCTTTTGTTTGAGACTTATCAATTGGCTAAAAAAAGTGTTGCTTTTTTTATCCTCATAATGTGCTATCAATTCTTCCGTAAAAATTACCCAAGTGATAATTTTTTTAGGAGAGCAAAGCCATTGATACCATACAAACTGATTTGGTTCCAAATATAAAGTTGCAATACGTACCTTTTGTGTGTTTTGCACATTATTGAGATTGAAAAATTGTTCCATCTATAATATCCATGTTGTGGGATCCTTGCCATCAAACTTCCCAATATCGAATTTTGGAATATGATGGGTCTTCGATCCAACATTGGAGTCTATGAAATCATGGTTAACATTTATTTTGTTCGCATCATGAGTTTCCTTTACTACCCTTTCACCATTAGTAAGTATTTCTTCTAGAAAATTTGTCAAATCTGTCTTCAAATCTGCCATGCCTGTCTTCAAATCTATCTTCAAATCGTACATCTTAGCTTCCATGTTATTCATCTTAGCTTCTACATCTTTCTTTAAACCATCTAACTTAGATTCAGTTACTTTTTGTGCGAGTGACATTTGTTGCACTTGGTCTCGTAATTTTGATATATCATGTTGCATTTCTTCCTCCTCTTCATAAGTCATGCTAGAGCTTTCAGGTTTCTTACTAGGTGTTTGCATTTTCTTTCCTCGGGGCATCAATTACTGATAATAATGCTCTACTATGCCCTTTGAATTCCTTCAAAATATTTTTTCAAACCAAGCTTAAGAAAAAATTTAAAAAAATCTACACACCTTTTTTCAGTTTGTAGGAGATTGATATTGCCTCTGATGTATCTTTGTAATTTCGGATCATCCACTTCTGAACTTGTGACCTATACTAGCCCTCTATTTCCTCTTTCCAATGCCACCAGTCTGATCCAAATTGGATTGTGCAAGGAATAGTTATGCCAAATCTCCCACAGTGACTTGATTATAGACTAGTTCAGTAGATCGAAATTGTACGACGTGCCATGTGTCTATGTTTCGACCTTTAGCTCTGAAAGAAATATATACAAGAAAATAAAGTCCATCCTCTTTTTGTACCTTCTTATGAAATTTCAATCTGATGCTCAGAGAGAAAGTTATGACGATTTTCCCTAGGTCACCTGTTTGGAATGTAATTCAGGAGTCTGCAAAAAGACCAACTTCTTCAGATCATATCTCCACAATTATAGCACGAAAGCTCTGAAATTTGGACCTGAGGTTAAGTGATATTTTATATCAAATGGGGTTTTGTTTTTACTTATGATACATCATAGAAAAAAAGTTATACCGGAAATTCCACGATGACCTATTTGGAGCAGTGAAACCCTAGAATCCAAAGCTCTAATACCAAATGTTATGAAACCAGTTCACAAAAGGATAGAAAAGATAGATCAACGCTTTAGAATTCAGCCTCTTCGAGGGGGAAACCTCCTTTACATTACACAAATAGATGATTCCTTGATGATTCAAATGACAAAACCTGCTTTCTATATATAGGAGTCTAAGGAGTCATAATATAACCCAACTGACCTAACAATAATAATATAAAGGCACAAAAATAACAATAGAGGGATTCTATGGGGCACAGTAATAACAATATGGGGACAATAGAGGCACAACAATATTAATAAGAGATACAACTACAATAGTAGTGGGGTAATCACTAGTATTATAGGGACCTAACACTTTGGGCCTCGTGAAGCTAGATGAGATCATATTCCTCTGGCACGTCTGTTCCTAGAACCTTATACCCTTCTGAAAGAAGAGCTTCCTTCCACCAATCATTTGGTACATTATATGCTGGGGTATAGTGCTCTGTTGGCAACCAAATGACAGGGAACTGGAACCAGATTCCCATCCACTGGACCCCACATGTTTGGATGCATGCCACATACCTTGGCACACTGGTTAGTTCCCTACAAAATTTGATGCTCCAAACGGTTCCCTATTCTGGACAAATGTGAGTGACATCATCCAGCTTTTCTGGCAATTTTCAAGGGCCCCATCTTGAAACGTGACTAGTTATTTGACAAAAATATCATTGCACCACTTCTGTGTCCTCAACATATGTTCTCTATTTCCCACAATTTCTAAAAGGGTGTTGTGCTTATTATACATAGTCACTGACCGCTCGTGCTCCCCTCTCATCATAAAAGTCTTCGTGGTGTGATTTGACTAAAATGTATTAGAAGCCTTCTGCTAGCTTATCTGATTGAGAGTATAAGAGGTAAGAGCCCTTAAATGATTGTCCCCCACATATGGGACTAGATTAAAATCTTCGTCATCACGCAGAAGATATCCATGCATATAAAGGTCACACATCAAGTGTTGAGTTACCAAATCTTGAACCCTTAATATCTTGAGGAACTGTCCATTTTCCTTGATCTCATGACTAATTTTCTTCTTAATGCTCTCCAAACAAAAGAAAATAAATTTCTCATGCAAGAACAAAGCATAGCTAGAAGCAGGAGGGCGACATGCCATTACCTCTTGTGCTAGGTTGAACATTTGTTCTTTGTCAGCCTTCAATTTCGTCACTTGTTCCTCCAGTCACTCCACCTTGAGTTGTTGATTTGCGTGCCTCAATCACAATATGTGTATGCACTCCACATATTCGAAGATAGCCTTGGATGCTTGTTCCTGGGCTCTCTTCACTTCATTCCAATATTGAGTTGTAGTGGATTTCTAGGTTTGAACTTTGGCTATGAAGGAAAGCCCACAGCCTTCAAACAAATGCTTGATAGGGTTCATCTGAATGGAAATAGAGGTTGTTGTCACATTGTCCACCTGTGTTTTTTCTTCGGCCACCATGGCTTTGGGCTTCTTAGCCTGCCACCTATATTTCTTCACCTATTTCTTTAGTTGGTGCACCTACCTTCTCAGCCTCCTAACCTCTGTTTTTAGCCGCATCACATCCCTGAATTGCAGCTAATATTTCTTCTTAACGAGCAACCTTCATTGCTCACACAACTCTATCCATTCCTGCTTGACCACCGCCTCATCTGGTAGTACAACCGATTCAATAGGAGGTAGGTCAGCCGGGGAAAAATATGCTAGACCTACTATTGGGTTTTCCTCCATTCTTTGCTCTTCCTTAATCACTTCTTTCTTCACGACCACCTCTCCTGGCCTTGTCGCTGGTTCGGCAGGTGGTGGATTACTCAACGAAGTATCCACAAGTTCAATTGTCGGGACCGCTCTACTTGGTCCCTCTTCCTCAGGAGCAACTAATTCCTTCTCAATCGTTACCTCGACCCGTTGTGAAGTTGTCTCAGTAGGTGGTGGATCAACTGGATGGATATCCATCGACGTTTTAGTCAGCATCTCCCCTCCTAGTTCCCCTATTTTAAAAACGCCTGCTCCTTCCTCTTTTATAGGTTCTAGGGTACCTGTTTCTCGAACAATGTTTTCCTCACCTAATTGATGTGCTTGTGGCTCTGCAGGGTGTTCTTCCTCCCTTTGCCTCTCAGGAAGGTCTTGTTGGGAGTCTGTGGCCAACAGACCTGTGGCAACTAGTCCTTTGATCGACCCATTCAATTTCAAAATAGGAGGAACATCAACCTCCTCGTCTGCGTGTCAGGGAGAGTGAGACACCCTCACTCCTCTTGGGATGGAGAAATAAAAGGGGGATTGAAAGAGGTTTTCTACCTGGTCTATCCCAGCCCCGACTGTGACCATGATCTCTTTTCCTCTATCTGTAATAGCTCTGCTCTCGGTTGACACTTCCTTCTGTGTGGTCTCTTGTCCCATGTTTGACACTGGTTCTTGTGGAACAGGGTCAACCTTAGGATTTAATTCCCCCACAATTTTAGGAGTCGGACGGGTTGGTGGTCATTGTTGTGTGACACCACCACCCATATCCAACATTACTTGAGCAGCTGATGCTGGCACTATTTCTTCTAGTATGGAATTGATGAAAGTGGACTCTTGTATAACCATGTCGACCCCATCCATTATGTCCATAGTTTCTCCTCCTGTTGGTCCCAAAGTTCCTTCAGACTTGGGCCCCTCTTGTCCCAGTCCATCTTCCTCCATTGGCCCCATAGTCAAGGCTGGTTCTTGTGGAGTAGCCACAGTTGTGGCGCTAATGACTTCTTCCATCCTAACTCCTTCCTAACTCAGTCTGTCTTCCTCCATTGGCTCCATGGTTAAGGTTGGTTCTTGTGGGACAGCCTTCGTCGTAATGTTGACAATTTCTTCTACCTCAGCCTGCTGTAGTACCTCTTCTCCAATTATGGTGTTGCATATTTTCTCCCTTGGCTCCATAGTCAAGGCTGGTTCTTGTGGGACAGCCTCGGCCATGTTGCTGATGACTTCTTCTATATCAACTCTCTCTTGTTGGAACACTTCTTCCATTGGTTCCACAGTCGAGGCCGGTTCTTGTGTAACAGCCTTGACTATTCTCTCTGCTTAAAGCTCCCTGTTTTTTTCCAACTCCTCAGTCTCCATCTCCATTTCCTCTAGTTCTTCTTGATCCATGTATTCATCCTCCACTACCGGTTCCTCCTTCATTGCTTCTGTCTCTTCCTCTCTAGCAGCTATAATAGATGCTATCTCTTGCTTTGTAGATTCCTAGAATGTTTCCCACAGGATTTCAATCCAGGCAATTGCATGCATAACGAATAGCCTAACCAACCCATGGTTGGTGATTACTACCGCAACATTCCATGAACACTGCGCAGATTGTACCATCAGCTGGAGGCTTTTTAATAAGAAGAAAGGCATGTTTAATGAAAAAGCTTCCAACTGTGGAAACCAAAGGTGAACCAACACTTTGAAGTGGTATTTAAATATAGTGGTATACCTCCCTTCAAAGGTTATATATCTCATTACAAAACCTACTACATCACCCCATGGGTGTGGTAATGAAATTTGGCCATACCCTCGGCCTTTCTAGATGATGTTCTCACTAGCTTGCAGAAATGCTTCAGGGAACTTCAGGATGGAGGTTCTTCATGAAAACCAACTCTCTCCTTGCTGGGGTAGTCCACTGACCTCCGTGATGACTTCCTCTGTGATAGGGATTTCTACCCCTCGAACTTGAGAGCTCTCCTCCCCTAAATTTAGTGCGAGTTCAATTGAAACCTCTTCATTGAACCCCTACAACCTATCAAGATAGACGTCCCAACCTACATTTATGAAAATCTGCCATACTTCCTGGTTGTTTCGGACCATTGTTGTATCCTCCGGCTCATGGCGCACAACCAACCCACCCATTGCTATAGAAATGGTAATAGCATGGTGGACACAGTCGAATGGTAGGGGAGACTAACCATAATACACACTAATAGTGGCGATGGTAACAACATGATGGCCGCGAGGTAAAATGGTAGTGAGAGTGATGGGTAAGTTCTCAGAAAATGCAATGAATGATGGCGAGTTATGGTAGTACAACTGAATGATTATAGTAATTAAATGTAGTGTATTGGGAAAAATATAGATAAGGTTTTTGGCATACAAATTCAAATCCCAATGCGTCGGAATCATAATTACAAAATCCCGATATTTTTTTGATTCCCATTCACATTATATTTCGTAATGATGTGGTATAAATACGATTAAAGTATGCCATCGTTTATTTATGATTGGACCCCTCCCCGCTCCCCACCAACTTAAATGCAGTCGTCCGTGGCACGTACTAGTCTCTTTAATGGAATATTTTAATTAAATCCGTAAGAGTCAATGAAGGCATACCTGGCGACCTACCTGGTGGTGGAGTAGTAGCAAAAATAACCGGCAGAGTAACAGCAATGGCGAAGTAACACAACTAAAGAAGTAACAACAACGGTGGAGTAACAACACCGACGGAGTAACAACAACAATAAAGTAACATCACCGATGGTGTAACAGCAACGGTGCAGTAACAGAACTGATGGAGTGACAACAATGGCGGAGTAAGAGCACCGATGGAGTAACAACAACGATAGAGTAACAACACCGATGGAGTAACAAAAACTAACACTTAGAAAAAAAATTTAGGAGTAACAACATGAAATATTCCTTGGAAAATTTTTATTTTAGCTCCTTCTTGTCATAATTTGATCATTATCGCTACAAAAGACAAATGAGTAAGTAGTAAAAACATATATGTATGTATATATTGTTTTAGAAGGTGGAGAGAGAATTCTCTGCACCAACAACCATCAAACCAGATTTATGAGAGAGATGTTCGATGAAGGCATCCTTAGAAGCTGGACAGTGGTATAATTTCAGACAGTATTCATTCACTAGGAAGGAAGTATGAGTTTCATTTATTGTAATAAATTTGACTATTCCATTGTCAAAAACAACGTCAACTTCATAGGGTCCCTTAAAATCCTTGAATCAGGAGTCATAGAGAAATGCCCAATCTCCTATACGAAACAACTTGTTCTTGATAAATTTATCGTGCCACTTCATTCTCAAGTGTTGAATAGCAGGAGTTTTCTGGACAACCACTGAACGGATCTCATCTAACTCATTGAGTTGTTCTAGCCGATGTTTCTAGGCCTCTCATAAGTCTAATCCAACTTCCAAAGCTGTTCTAAGCGTGCTGATCTCAAATTCTACTGGAAACAAAGGTAATTTCCCATAGACTAACTCAAATGGTGAAAACCCGATTGTATTCCACCATGTTGTCCTGTACACCCAAAGATCTTTTGGAATTTTCTGAGACCAATCTTGATGATGACTTGCTATAGTTTTTGTCAATATATTTCCAATACCTAGTTTGTACTTTCTACTTGTCCATTCGCCTGGGGGTGGTAAGGAGTTGTCACTCTGTGTTTAACCCCATATTTCTGCATAAGCCTTCCTGTCACGTGGGATGTGAACTGTGCTCCCCCATCTAAAACGATCTCCCTTGGAGTACCATAGCGAGAAAAACTATCTTCAAGAAGAAAATTTGCAACGACCTGTTTTGTTGCTTTCATAACAGCTCTGGCATCCACCCACTTAGTCACATAATTAGTGCGGACCATAATGTAAACCTTTTGGTGAGAAGGTGGGTTGAAGGGTCCAACGAAGTCAATGGCTCACTTCACAAAAGGTTTGAGGACTATCTGGGGTGGTAGTGGCATCTCATCCGATTTCCCAAGCTGTCCCATCCACTAACAACTGTCACATCTTCGGACATAATCTCGAGCATCACGAAAGATAGAAGGTTAGTAGTATCTCATTTGTAGCACCTTGTGGCATGTTCTTTTATCTGCAAAATTTCCTCCACAAGGGCCATCATGGGTAGCCTTCAGTATCTCATAGATGTCATCCTCTGATACACAATGTCGAATCTGCTAATCAACCCCTATATGAAAGAGGTACACTGCCATCCATGAATATCGGGTACTATGATGAATAATTTTGTTATGATCCCTGTATTACAAATGACAAGGTACCTTCCCTGTAGCAAGATAGTTAGCAATATCTGCATACCACGGAGTGCTAGCAGAAATTGCAAAAATATGCTCATCTGCAAAACCATTTTCAATGGGTGTACCTTCAGCATTATTTTCTAGTCTAGACAGAAAAGAAGCAACGACATTGTCCTTCCCTAGTTTATCTACTATGGTAATGTCAAACTCTTGAAGTAACAAAAGCCATCTTGTAATACACCTAGGAATAATGGGTTTATTCATCAAATTACTGATTGTTGCATGATCAGTATGTAGAAAGGTGGGGTACCCATTAATATAATGCCAGAACTTGTTGATGGCGTAAATGACAATGAGGAATTATTTTTCAGCCACTGTGTTGTTCAACTCAGCAAGAGCTAAGTTCTTACTAACATAGTAAACTGCATATGGTGCCTTATCCACTTGTTGTCCCAAAACTGCCCCAACTACTGTCTGAGAAGCATCAGCATGCATATGGAATGGTAATGTCTAGTCCATCCATCAAAGGATCAGAGTGCTACAGACAAGTTCCTTGATATTCACAAAGGCTGCATCAAAGTCATCTATCCACACAAAATTTTCATCTTTTGTCAGCAATTGAAAAAGTGGATGGGTTATTTTTGCAAAGTTTTCTATAAAGTGCCTGTAATAGCTAACACAACCAATAAAGCTACGTACCTATGTGGGTGTTTTAGGTATGAGGAAGTGCAATATTACCTTTATCTTAGTTGGATCCATTCGAATTCCAACAGCTGAAAGTAAATGTCCCAAAACTATTCCTTCCTCCATCATCATGTGGCATTTTACCATACTCAAAGAGACATGCACCCATTTGCATCTTTCAAGTACTTCTTCCAGATTTTCCAACCCCTCCTTGAATGAATCCCCATATGGAGTGAAATCGTCCATATAAATCTCAACACTGTCATCTACCATATCAGAGAAAATCCCCAAAATTTCCCTTTAGAATGTTGCAGGTTCATTACAGAGACCAAATGGAAGGTCCTAGTATGCGAAAGTTCCCCAAGGACATGTGGAAATGGTTTTATCCTGATCTTCAGGCGCTATTTGGATCTGGTTGTACCCACTAAATCCATCCATGAAGGAGAAGAGCTTCTTCCCAGGAAAGGTATCCAAGACTTGGTCAATGAATGGTAATGGAAAATGGTCTTTCTATGTTGCCTTATTTAATTCTCTATAATCCAAACATATCTGCCATTTACTGTTTTTCTTTGGAACCATCACCAATGGAGAAACCCATTGGCTGTTCGAAATGGGGTAGATAAATCCCACGTCTAGTAGATTTTGAAGTTCTTCCTTGACAATGTTTTTTAGAGTAGGGTTCATCCTTGTCTGGGGTTGTCTCACAGGATGACAGTCCTCTTTGATGTATATATGATGGGTACATAAATTGGCAGGAATCCCTTTCATGTCTGAGTTGTCCCAGGTGAATGCTTCTTTGTGTTTTCGAACAACATCCAAGAGTTGTTTCATCTAGGACTCTAACAGATATGGGTTAATATTCAGGGTCTTCCCTGGCTCTATTTCCACCGAAATGTTGTCATAGGATTCAGTTTTAGGTGGCTCATCGAATCCATCGGTTGTTCCAATATTTTCCTGCATTTCACAACTCAAGATGGACTCTAGGATTCGTTAATTTGAATATGAAACAGAACAAGGTCCCTAATAAAAGTAGTAACTGTGTCATCTTATGTTTTTATTTTCAACTGAAGGACATGTCCAATAGTAAGGACTTGTCTTAATTGCTAATTTTCAAATTCAAATTCTTCCTTTGGTAAAGATTTCTTGTGGCTCGCTGGTTTGGCTGATGGACTAGGTTCTACAAGAGGATATAACATTAAATTTTTAGTAATTTGTCCATTCAAGATAACCATATGTCCAGAATGACACCCAATATAAGTGTCTGCGATTGCTAGCCACGGTCTTCCCAGAATCAAGGGATGGCCACCAGTTAAGGATTGCATTTGCAGTCTTAGGAAATCCACAGGGTAGTGCCATGAATCAAACGATATTGTGATATATTCTAACTTCCCTACCAGTTTAACTATAGATCGATCTGCCAGCTCTAACACAGTAGGTGTATGTTTTAGGTTTCTAAGACCCAATGCATGCATGGTTTCAACAGTAATGACATTTATTGCAGTGCCCAAATCTACCAGCATGTTTGGAATTTCCGCTCCATTAGTTTGCGTTGTTAAAATTGGGTTCCCAGGATCACCATATTCCACAGGCATGACCTTCCTCATCATAAAATCTGATAGCTTTCCCATCACATGAATGGTGAGTGGGTCCCTTGATTTCTTTTTAGGCTTCTTAGCACATTATTCCATAAGAGTTTTTGCATATATAGGTACGTCCCTCATAGCTTATAGTAGGGGGGTCTTAACAAACAAATTTTGTAACTCCCCAAACAAGTCAAAATCATCTTGAGAGATCTGTTTACTCAAAGCCAATATTACTAGATAGGGTGGTTCATCTTGGTGTTTTTGAGTAATTAGCAACTGAGGAGGTGTCTAATTTTTAATGACTTGGTTCGATTCCTCTTCAACAATTTTTGGTTCCTTTACCTCACTGCCAACTTGTTCAATCATAACAGGTGAGGTTTGAGCATCTACTACCTACCCAGACCTTAAATTCATCTCATAAAATTCTACGGTGGAGATGTTGTATGAAGGTAGGTTGAGGGTGTCAGCTTGTTGAGCCCTTATATTGTTTTGATTTAGATTGGGTTGGATGGGAAGTTGAGGATGAATAGGATGATTACCAGGCGACATATTACAAGGCAACTAGAGTTGTTGTTGTGGAATTGGCTTGGGAAAATGCTTAGGAGGAGAAGTTCCATTCTAGTTCGAGGTCCATGAGGAACTCGAACTAGCTTGAGGGTCCCATTGCTACCAGGGTGGAAGCTAGTATTGGGGCCACATAGGCGGATCTGGCATGGGCTATGGACCCATATTAAAATTACTAAAATATTGAGATAGATCTAGGAACATACCTTGATTTCCCATTGATGGCTGAGTTTGCCATGGCTTTTTAGGTCCCATAAAGTACAGCTACTCCATGTCTTTGCATGTCCCTTGAAAAACCACTTTAAATCCTGGCAAGGAGGGTCATGAACTTGTTGCATGATTCAACTCACATATTTCACATTCCTCTACAGAGTTCAATGGGCATTCCCTCTATGGATGTTTCTTTCTACACTTTGGGCAAAATATAGCCATAGTTCTTTCCAGTTCTAGTTGTTTCTATTTTACTTGTAGTGTGTCCATCTATGCAGACAGGGTACTCAGGATATTAGTTCTCAAATTATCTAGCGAGTTTTCAATTTCTGCCTCTGTGACACCTCTGCCAGATACTTTTGTTGACCAAATCCCTTTTATATTCCTTGCAACTCCCCTTGAGCACTAAATGCACAGCTGACAGATGGCATCGAAGTCCTCTTGATATATCTCCTTTTCCTACTATGTTTAAAAGCTCCAAAGAGTCCCCATGAAAGGCTCGGAGAAGGATAATTTTCAGAATATCCTTATCCAAGTCGGAGTGACCTAATCTCTGCAGTGTGTATTTAAAACATTCCACATAGTCTTCCATGTTCTCATCTTCTTTCTGTATAAACTTGAAAAGTTCTTCCTTGATATCCTGAGATTTGCAGTAGTCCTGATACTTCTCCAGGAAGGAGGTTTTCATGTCATCCCATGTGGAAATAGTCTTTCCTCCAAGACCCATAAACCATCGCAGGGCTATCCCCTTTAGTGTGGCAGGGAAGATTTTCAGTTTCTGAGCATTCGTTATATAGTCATACCCCCGACATACAATGTCAAATTCAAACAGGAATGTGTCAGGATCTTTGAAGTAAGCCCATGAAAGCTAGGTAAGGCTACTAAAGGAATAGGTTTCGTGGGTGTTCCAGCCCCCAGATCTCCAATTGGGAAGTCAATAGTAGAGCTTGTCGATGCCATGAATATCTTGTAATAATCACTGGGTATTTCAATGGGTTCTACAGGAAATGATGGAAGGGCTCTTATCACAGGGGTTTGAGTTGCTTTAGCAATTCTCCCTCTATCCCTTGGTGATATAGGTACCCCTACAATTTCCTCCTCTCTTTCACAATGGCTTGATCCTTTAGACCTATTCTCTACAACTTCTTCTTCCCTACTGGAATGGGCTGGTCCCTCTGATGTTTTGCTTGCAACTTCTTCTCCCTCTACTACCAGCAACGGTGCCCCTTAATCAGGTATGTTGTTGCATGCTCCTTCAGCTATTGGAAGTGTCTGTTGTGTCGAATCAACAGGGGGTGTTGTGGATAACACTAGCTGATCTATAGATTGTCCCCTAGATCTTGTTTGAACACCTGGCCTTACAACAACACAAGAGGATGCCTCTGATTTAGCTCTTGCGATGATTTGATGGATATAAGTATTCCTTCCCAAATCCTTTCCTCCCTTCTTTGGGGCTCTTCCTCTGCCATTTCATTTGAATCTTTGTTCATGCAAGTTGAGTCGATACCAGATCACAATGCTTAGGACCTAGACTAGGGTGTCAAAAGACCATTCCCTCCCCAAGACGAGAGATCAAGTAAAAAGAAAAACACTTAAAGAAAAATGAACCTAGGGTTCAGGACATGCGTCAGGGTGTCAAAGGACCGTTCCCTCCCCAAGACAAGAAACCAAACAAGAAAAGAATGCACACAAGGAAATCTGAAGCTTGGGACCTGAAGCAGGGCATCAAAGGACCATTCCCTCCCCAGGACAAGAGATTGGGATTTTCAAAATAAAAACAAACAAAAATGTAGGAAAAATTAAAGCTCAAGACTTGGAGTAGGGTGAGAAAACCCTTTCCCTCCGCAAGACAAGAGAGTGGCCCTAAAGATAAAAAATGAAAAAAAAAAAAAAAAAAAAACAAAAAAAAACCAAAAAAAAAACAAAAAAACAAAAAAACAAAACAAAAAACAAAGAAAGACAACAAAACATCAAAATGAATGCGCTCAAGACCTGGAGTAGAGTGAGAAAACTCTTCCTCTCCCCAGGATGGGAGATTGACCCTTGGTCGATATAGATCGTGTCTTGTACCTTTTTAGCCTCCCCAGCAACGGCACCAAAATGTTCGTGTCCAGGTATGAACAAATTAGTCAAACCATTTTGCTACATTAATTCATCAATCCGAGTGCGTACTCTTTTCAAGGTAGCGTGCAAGGTATATGCAAGAGCCAAGTTACAATCTTAGATAAACCAAGGGTTCGTGAATAAGAAATCAAAGCATCATTCTAACAATAATGGAAATTAAACTGCAGAACTTAAAAAGACATTCACAAAAATCTATGGAAATATGTAAGAGTACTTAATAAGGAAATAAATATAGCAAGTAAAGAAACATACATAAAAGGAAACACACAGCTCTTGATCAGAAGAGCAGGCCCAACTCTCTGATCAGGGCTTCGTTCACTCACAACTAAAGATAGAACTGCAGAGAATTTATATTTTATTAATCTGAAGAAAAGTTGTTACAATGCATATCCTGGTATGGCTAACCCTTCACACAGGAACGATCCATCTTTTATCCAATACAGGGGTGATAACATCTTCCCACAAAACTTGGCAACTACAGGCCCAAAAATATACATCAGCTCAAAACAACACTAGTACCAAGAGATCGAGAACAGAAATGATCCAAAACGGATTGAGAACAGGTGCAAGTTGGTTATGCTGTTTTAGTGTTGTTGAATGGCTGCTGTGAATTGCAGAACTGCTGCTATATGCAATGAGATCAACATCTGTTCTTCGGAATCTGTGGACATAACAAGTTATAGTGTTTCGCATAGGCAAAACCCTCATGAATTTACTTCATTAATTAAATATTGCAAGAGACAGAGAAAGGAGGGTTACCTCATAGATTTAGCATAGTAAATACATGTTAATGAGTGCAAAAAGGATGAAAATATGAGTGGAAATGTAGCGAAAAGGTAAGTAGATTTGGTGCCCAAAAATACTCTTCATGCCTATAAAAACCCATATTATATGGAAGTTACTTTGACTCTTATTGTAAGGATCTACTTTGTTTATAGGTACTATCCCACTATGTGAAATGTAGTTTTGTAATAAGTGTCACAACCATCTAAAGATGTAATTTATCTATAATATCTCAATTTCAAACATCATTATCTCTCCAAAGATGCACACTTTGACACAATGAACAATGGAATAATCCATTCCATTAATTGGTATAAGGTTACAGGAACCAAGTATTCGTGTCATTTCTTATGTGTTATGTAGTAATATAATAGGTGGCAACAACCATCTAAGAAATTATAATGCACTTTTTCTCTCTCTTAATTAAAGGAATGTTCATTCCTCTAAAGATGCAAACTTTGAAATTGATGTACACTCTATATAATAATTCCATTAATTGGTATAAATGACCAAGTATTAGTAAAGGAAAGTAAGGACCACGCTATTGTTTTCATCACTTGCTTCAAGTTTCTCAATAGGAAGTGAGTGAGGTTTCAAATTTAATTTTGGTCTCTCACTAGATCTAATCTCCTCCTCGAAGTCATATGCCACCAAATACTTTACAGTTGGATGAGTGTTGTTTCCCATAACTTCACTATAAACCTCAACAAGAAATGAACCAACAATAGAATGACATTCATATGACTTGCTCATCAATCCACTATGTGAATTATTCCATTAAATGCCAAGGAATTAATAGAACACATTAAACAAATTTAAAGACTCAATTGATGTGTGATGACTATATAAAAATCCATATTTTGCAATACCTCTACAACTTCCAATATTGCAGTATGCGAAGTAGCATACAATGGCTTAGTTCATGGAAGCAACTTTAACTTGGGCTGCACCAAAACATCAGTTTCCACATGAACTGAAGCATATATGGAATTTGTTTTAGAATCATGGTTTTTTTCACTCAATGGTAGTTTGTGGCCCATACTCTATGACTCATGAGAAATTTTTGAATTAGAGTGAGACTAAGAAACTTCACAACAATTTTCATCTTGAGGAGATAGTGAGGTCCTCCCTTTGAGGTTATTTTTAACATGGCTACCTTATGTAAGGCCCGAGGCATGAGACATTTTCGTTGGGACAATGTTTGTAGGAAATATTTTTTCATTCTTATTCAAATATGAAAGGCCTTCAGCATTATTCCTTTTAACATCTCCATAGCCATATTATTCTACATTACCACCAATATTCTCATGTGTAAACTCTCTATAATTGTCTCTACTAGTTTATGCAAAGACACATCTATCATCATATTTATTTAGAAGACAAGGTCCAACTGCAATATTACATGCCAGTCTAGCTGGAAAATATTTGACAGTATCTGTAGAAGTGTCTCTGTAATTATTTATTCCATAATCATAAAAACTATACTTCTCTTTTTCATTGTATAAGTTTTTCTCTACATTAGTTGGGGTCTTAGCTCATTGACCAACATTATTTCCCTCACTAAGCCCATAGGTAAAATTTCCATAATCTAATCCTACTTTTACAGTTTTGTGTAATGAATCAATGGGGTTGGAATAATAAGTGAGGTGGAAGCTTAATAAACACATCTGTACGCATCCCATATTTTGGACCCAAGAAAAGAAAAAGGACCAAAAATTGAAGACCATCCTGT
Source organism: Pinus tabuliformis (assembly GCA_031772625.1). Lineage (NCBI taxonomy): Eukaryota > Viridiplantae > Streptophyta > Pinopsida > Pinales > Pinaceae > Pinus > Pinus tabuliformis. The sequence continues at coordinate 915,451,534 of CM062820.1, forward strand.
ATTCCAAGAATTCAAAGATTCTTTTTACAAGGCACCCAAGGATACTACGAGGAAACATTGATTTCTAAATTTACCCTATGCCTAGTGCTACACTAACATCTAAAGCTCCTTACAAATACCCCAAAAATGATGGAATTAAAAATGAAATTGCAAGAACTGTTGGAGAAAGGATGCATCAACCAAGTGTACCTCCATGAGAAGCAACAAATTATGTTTGTGAAGACTCAACCAAGTCAACATCAAGCATGATCCCCATTGGCTTGAGGGGGCTTGGAGCAAGGTTCACAGTTAGTTGTGCTAACCAACAAAATGCTACATTACAAAAACTTTTGGCAACAACCCTTGTAGTGCAAGCTGCAGTCTCACCCGATGCAATATTAGGGGATGCTAGAACCTGTTTTCTGCATCCAAAGGACTATGTGATGTGTTTCTGTTACTTTTAGGGCCTTATTCTGACCTTCGTGAACCATAACCCTTAAATCCCAGAAATTACAGTAATTAACAGATAACATATTCAAACTCTTCACTAATTGTTCTAAACATTCACAACATCATGTAATTAACTAGATCTACCAATTTCACGTATCTATTAAGTACTTTTCATAATAAATGTGGTAAACAGAGTAAACATGAAGTAAATTCAGAAGTAAAGCTTAACACACAGATACATAAATAATGATCCAAAATATCCTTTATTATGCTCAAATCTTCTATTATAGACTCTTTTTACCCCATGCACACACCTACAAGGGCCCGCACACTCAGCTGCAGACTTACCAAGGTCTTTGCACACTCAGCTGCTGGAGCCTTCCCCTTCGCCTAAGTATAGAAAATATAGTTCTCTTACTTAGATTAATTACCCATACACAGACTTAGATTAATTAACCATACATAGACTTAGATATCTGTCATGACTCTCTATGACTCATTTTTATATCCTCTTCTATTACAATACCATTGTCCACGAACCATGTGTGTGCACCAAAACATCTTAAATTCAAAATAAACTAAATGGTTTTGACCTTCCTAAATCCCCTTTAACTCATATCGACCTTCGCACTTTGCTCCTCAAAATGTATAGACTTTACAATAATAACAAAAATTGTTTACAAAATTTACCCCAGGGGATCCTGTCCCAACAGGCCCACAACACAAAGTTATGACTCATCCCGAGTCACTCTGGTTGTGTTTCCTTGATGTTTTCTTACAGATCGCTAAACATTGTCTTCAATGTTTGAAGATATATTGTTCCCTACACAATAGATTCAATTGCAAGGCCCATGGTCCTCTTTGTTTGTTGCATATCCTTCATCTTGCTCTGCACGTCTATGTCAACTTACTCGCCTCATCCACCCAAGGTTGCATTCATGAAGATATGATGTATTACTTCCGACGTATCTCATCAATCTCACTCTAGATGAGATTTCCCTCTTGTAATTTGTTGAACCTTTGCACTGGTGCTAAGGTTCGCGATGTAGATTTGATCTCGTCAAACCGCTTCTACTTTTCTCGGATATCTTCTTTGATTTTCTGCAAAGTTCGATCCTCTTGCAGCAAGGTCCATAGTTCCACGGCTTGTTCAAACAACTGGGTGCGATCCTTGACTACAGCTTCTAATGTAGCCATATCTTCGTTGATAGTAGCCTCACGCTGCTCTGTGACTTCTGGAGGACTGGTTGGCTTCAACATAAGTGGGAGCTCAGATATCTGCAGCTTTAGCTCAAATAAAACTTTGCCAATTTCCTCCTTCGGTTCTTTTAGTGCGGAAGCTAGTTTTTGAATATTTTTTGCAGAGGCTTCTTCTGTGGGAATCTGGAGGTCGAGAAGCTCATTACAGGGCTGCACTATCTCCGCTTCTAGCTGCTAACTACGCACAATAAATTCTTCACGTTCATTAAGGGCCTACGCCTTTTCCTCAAAAATCTGTTGGTTGTTTGTTTTTACTTTGTTGATGACCAACAATGTGCGTTGTTCCTGAAATTGGAGCTCATCTCATACTCCTTGATGGATATCATGAAGTGTCTGAACAGGAACCTCTGCAAGGTTCAAGCTCAAATCCTTCATGTGCAAGAGGCATATCCTACCTTCTGAAGTCTCAACGTGCAGTGATCCCTCTGGTAAATTCACTGTGTGGAGGTTTCTGGTGAGGTCTACTGCTAAGGTTGTCTTGGTAGCTTTCTTTAGCCTCGTCTATCCGATGCTCTGTTGAATAATCCCTATCTAGACTTGCAATTCCCTCAGTTCTTGCTGCACCTTCTCCAATTTATGATGGTACTGGTCTTTATTGTAGCTCCAAATAGTCTCTGTTGCATCACGGACCACATCATGAATCTCGTTTAGTTCCCCCTCCATGAGTACCAAAGGGATTGCGCTCGTAGACTTGTCAGATTTTTTCTTCTTGCACGACCCCATGGAGCTCCACTTCTGCCTCTTTTTGAAAATAAAGGGGAACTCCAAGCCTACACCCCCTTCCTATTCACCCTCTATCTCAACCTCTTCATTGGTGTGCTCTATTTCAGATTCGCCATGGTCAATTATGGCCTACAACATGGTGGTAGTTGTTGGCATTATGATACAGGTGTTGTCCTTGATGGAAACTCACTCACATGACAACTCAGATTTGATAAAAGGTAACTCACAGTGTAACAGGTCAATTCAAAGGAAACAAGGCATTGGTACAGAAGAACAGGTAGTTGGAACAAAGGTCTACTTATCAAAATCAAGAAATTGAAGGAAAATGAGGTTTTCAGATAGTTTAAGCTATATACACAGATTCAACTTGATAAAGCGGCATATACACATAGGTTCACAGGACATAAAGAGCATATATGTATGCACACAATTTTGCAAGAGGAAAATCATGTATGGGTTGGAAAATCAAGAAATTTAAAGAGTAAATAATACCAAGGGTCAATATCATGGTATTAGCCGACAATTTTGATTGGAGTAACGATTATTTGAAGCCGTCCAAGAATACCATAGGATCTAAGTGTTGTTTTGGTCTGAGGTATTAAGGAAGGCCAAAACTATATAAGGAGGATAAGATCAAAGGGTCAGGTGTGCAAGTGAATGGGTTTCTCAAGAATACTTATATCTAAAGTATATTTTTTGTTGAAGGCGCTATGATTATGATATGATCTGAAATATTCTGTGCACCTTGGATACAATGTTGGATCAGGATCATGAGACCTAAAATGACTTATCATTGTATGATTTGATATTGATTGGGCTAGATCTGATTGCTTACGCATGTTATTCTTTAAATGTCATGATATAGGTATGTCTGAAGTCTGGAATATCAGTGAAGTTGTAAATTAATATTTTCAGATCTATATACTAGTTCACCTTGGTCAAGGTGTGTACACACGCAGGTTCGACTCTTCTGAGTAGTGTATGCAAAAGAAAAGTTTGTTGTTCAGAAATGACTGATCTATCTTATCAGTGTTGTTGTTTTATTGTTGTCTATCAATGAAGTATTCTTAAATATGAAAGTACAAGTAAATGCATAAGGAGTTTGTGTCTGATTGATTAATTGATTAAGTGAGAAAGGTTAACTTTGTTGCTGACTGTATAGATCTCTACACGTTGACAATAGATGTTTAGAAAATTGCTGGTCTATACATATTTAATTCAGAAGATTTTATAGTTTTGGAGGTATACAAAAGTTTCGTTATAGGAAGTGGCGTATACACATAGGTTGGTTTCATAAAAGTAGTGTATAAATTATGATGTATGATTCTTGAGGTTGCAGCTGGTTCTGAATGATGATGTAGGTTTCTGGGTTCAGCACAGTGTTTTAGTGACAGTGATCTGACTGTTTAGATTAATTGATTGTTGGTTGATGCAATTTTAGTTTCTACGTTTCTGATGGGCCCAGTGTGAAAATTTGATGAAATGAGGCCATCATATTGTGTTTTTGTGTACCAGGGGCATCCAGTCTGAAAATTAATGAAACATTGTCCCTGGAGGAATAGAGAAGGTCGTAGCCTTCTTTAGGTCGGTGCCTATGTACTAGTAAACATATTAGTTGGTACAAGAGCCAGGTGCTTGTAGCTCCCTTCCAGTAGAAGCTGGAAAACAAGAGAGGGTTGCAACCTTCTACAGGTGGGTGCCTGCATACTAGTATGAGTTTGCACCAGTACAAGATTGTAAACATATTTTCTTTATATTAAAAGAAGACAAAGATGACAATAGTAGGTGGTTTTTATCCTGCATTGGGTTTCCACCTTAAATCTTGGTGTTCTTGTGTGTTTCTTATGTGTGATGGTTTATTATGTTATTACTACACATAGTTACTATATATTAAGATACTAATGCACTGATTAAATATGGACACTTGATAAATTGACTGAGTCATAATTTCACTGGGTATACATTGGTTTATTTAATCATAGTAGCTACACATGCAAGTCCACTTCACTGAAGTAGCGTATATAAATCTTATTCGAAACTAGAAATTATCTAATTGAAAATATTGATTCACCCCCCTCTCAGTGTTATTTCCAACAATTGGTATCAGAGTAGGTCCTCCACAAGAAGCTTGATCGCTTGAAGGGAAACATTTCAAGATGAACAATCACGAAGGCATGGGATCTATCAGATCACAAATCTTCAATGGGAGCAACTTGATATATTGGAAAATAAGAACCAGAGCCTATCTTTAGTCGCTTGGAGCCGATGTTTTGGAAATTGTGGAAGGAGGATATAAATTTCCAGCAGCAATACCTACAGATACAGTAGATAAGAAGTTATATGAAACCAATGCCAAAGAAGTCAATACTTTATTGGGAAGTCTGTCAGAATCAGAATTTGTCAAAGTCATGCAACTCAAGGCAACCCAAGATGACATGGGACAAAATCATTTAGAGCTATGAAGGAGACTCCTAGGTAAAATGTGCTAAGCTTCAAACTCTCAGAATTTAATATGAAACTCTTAAGATGTATAGTGATGAAAGTATTGCTAGTTACTTTTTATGTGTGGATGAGATTGGTAACTGTATGAAGAATTTGGGTGAAGAGATAAAGGAGGCTACTTTAGTAGAGAAAATTTTGACATCTTTGTCTTTTAAATTTGAGTCGAAAGTATCTTCCATAGAAGAAAAGCAAGATCTTCAATCTATTACTATGGTTCAACTTCATGGAATTCTAATTGCCTTTGAAATAAGGAAAGGAGGTCGATTAGATATGGGAGAAGTCGCTTTCAAAACGTTAGCAAAGGGAAAATAAAAGGAAGAGCACAATGAATCAGCACATGTTTAAGAAGAAGAATATGAGGTGAAATTTTTCAAGAAGCTTCAGTGGGGTTCCAGAAGATTCAGAGGTAAGATACCATTCAAATGCTTTGCTTGTGGTAGAGTCGGCCATTATGCTGCCAAAATGTCCTCATAAATATAGATATGAAAAAAGAAAGGAATATGCAAAAGGAAATAGAAAACAGGTTGTTAATAGAAGTTACTATACCCATGAAGATAGTGATGGATTATCTAATAGTGATGAAGATAAAACTGAACAAGATTATAAACTACTTATGCCTTATCGCAATGACAATTTTTTGGATGCCTTAGAAGAGGAAGACTTTCTTGAAGAAATAACAAAACTCAAAATCTATTTATAAGAAAAAAATATGATCATAGACACGTTGACACATCAACCCACTGAAAGAGAAAAGCACAATGAAAAACTAGAATATGAAGTTGTGGGTCTAAGAAAAGAGCTTGAGAAGACAAAATCTCTTAATCTTAGATTTTCTAAGGGATCAAAAAATCTAAATGAAATCATCAAAGTTGAAAATTCTCTTCTTATAAAGACAGGTCTTGGATATACTGAAGAATCATCCCAATCACAAAAGTCAGCAGCCTCCACTAGAAGCTATCTTGATGCAACAAGGACAAGTGAATAGTATGTCAATCGACAAAAAAGCCTAAAAGTACTCATCAGGTAAATCATGCTTAATTTCCTCCAAGGACGAACATCAATAGAAGCATCAACCAACAGGTAAACAATGCAAAAATATTCTATGATCATAGAAACTTATTTAATGGATAATGTTTTTCATGCCATAACTTTGGGCATAAGGCTGCTCAATGTATTTATTGCAAAACTATCATGACTAGAGAAGCATGAAAACAAAGGAGTGTAACAAGAATCAAGAAAAGTTCCTATAATAACTTTTCTCCTCTTGATGATGAAATTGAATGTTCATTTTGTAATAACTTTGGTCATGAAGAATTTGAATGAAGGATCAAATTTCAGCCAACATTTCAAAAGGAACAAACATTATAAAATTCTAAGGTATGGAGAAAGAAGGAATTTCAATCAGAAAGATGTGCCATAGTTCTATTTGCAGAAGGATAAGACAACCAGTGGTACATTGACAACAGATGATCCAAACACATGACAGGTGATAAAGAGAAACTTCATTCATATAATGCCTTAGAAAAGGAAAAGAATGTCTCCTTTGGAAATGACACACCAGCTATCATTAAAGGTAAAGGTTTTTTTAATTTGAAATAAAAGGTTAAAGTTGGAAATGTCATGTATGTTGATGGTTTAAAACATAACTTGTTGAGTGTTAGTCAAATGTGTGATCAAGGAAATGAGGTTGTGTTTCGATCAAACGGATGTGTGGTTCATGAGCTTGATACAAGAAATATTGTAATCAAAGGTACAAGAACTCCAAACAATTTATACATACTCAAAGGAGGAGAAAAACAATGTTATCTATGAAAAATAGATGAAAAATGGTTATGGCAGAGAAGATTGGGGCATCTAAGATTTTCTCAAATAAGAAAGCATGCAAGCTCAAGGCAGTTTGTGATCTTCCAGATATCAACATCCCAAAAAATTCCATATGCAAACCATGTCAAGTCAGTAAGCAAACCAGAGTTCATTTTAGTGAAAGGGAAGGATCATCAAGTAAGCCTCTTGAACTCATCCATACTGATTTGTGTGGGCCAACAAGGAAAAAGTCACCTCGTGGAGAAGAGCAATTTATTTTATTCATTGATGATTTTTCTAGAATGTGTTGGATAGGTATAATAAAGCATAAAGATGAAGCATTTTAAAAGTTTAAAGCCTTCAAAGCTTTAGTTGAAAATGAATCAGATCGAAAAATCAAATGTCTCAGATCTGATCGAGGGGGAGAATTCATATTAGATGAAATTTTTTATTTTTGTGAACAACATGGAATAAAAGGGCAGTTCTCTATTGCTAGAACTCCTCAACAAAATGGCGTAGTAGAAAGAATGAACAAAATGGTTCAACAAATGGCTTAGCTATGCTTGATGAATCTAGAACTCGTTCCACCTTATGGGGTGAAGTTACATTTACTGTCGTGACTATTCTCAACAAATCTAATGTTCGAGTAAATAGTGATCAAACTCCATATGAACTTTGGTATGGTAAGTCTCCTACTATAAAACACTTTAGAGTTTTTGGAAGAAAATGTTTTATCAAAAATAATGATGAGAAACTTGGTAAGTTTGAACCCAGAGCAGACAAAGTAATTCTTCTTGGTTATTCATCTAAAAGTAAAGGATACAAATGTTATAACAAAAGGCTTCAGAAAATTATTGAATGCATTAATGTAGTAATTGATCAAGCATGCAGAAATCTGGAACATATGAAATCAAAAAAGGAATATGACAATGAGGAAGGCAATGAATTCTTTCCTGTATCAAATCAAAATGATATAGAGGAAGAAACCAATGAAGCATCAAAATAAGATATAACTGACAAGGAAAAGACTCCATCTAGGTATGTTCAGAAGAATCATACAAAATATCAAATTCTAGGAGAAAAAGGGTCTAGAGTACAGACAAGAAGAACTCTTATAGGAATCTCAAGTTATCTAACATTACTATCCTCCATAGAACCATGGAGTGTAAATTAAGCTAGAAAATATGAATGTTGGGTTAAGGCCATGGATGAAGGACTTGACCAAATTGAAAAAAATGATACTTGGTAATTAGTTCCTAGACCTCATGATAAAAATGTTACAGGAACAAAATGGATATTCAATAATAATTTGAATGAAAATGGAGAGGTTATTAGAAACAAAGCAATACTTGTTTGTAAAAGGTATGCTTAACAAGAAGGTATAGACTTTGAAGAAACTTTTGCACCTGTTGCCAGACTTGAATCCATAATAATGTTTCTTGCTCGAAAATTCAAAGTATATCAAATGGATGTAAAATTAGCTTTTCTTGATGGAGACTTAGAAGAATAATTTTATATTGAGAAACTAGAAGGATTCATTCCAAGAAATGATGCAAAACTTGTATGCAAGCTCAAAGAGGCTCTATATGGTATGACAAGCTCCAAGGGCTTGGTATTGTCGTCTTGAAAAATATCTACAACAACAAGGTTTCACAAAAGGTTCTGCAGAAAACAACTTATACACAAATATTGAAAATGACAAACTACTCATTATTGTTGTTTATGTTCATGATATCATCTTTGGTAGCAATGAAGAATCTATGAGTCAGAACTTTGCTTTGGGTATGCAACACAAATTTGAAATGTCCTTACTTGGTGAACTTACTTATTTTCTTGGTCTACAACTACAACAAACAAATGATGGTATTTTTCTTTCACAAAATAAATATCTCAAGTAGATTCTAAAGAAGTACAGAATGGAAGACGCTAAACCAGTATGTACTCCAATGGTAATAGGATGTCATCTCAGTTCTAACAGTGAATCACCTACAGTGAATCAACCAACATACAGATCTATGATTGGAAGTCTGCTCTATCTAATAAGTACCATACCTAATATCATGCATGTGGTAGGAATTGTTGGAAGGTTACAAGAAAATCCAAAGGAATCACATATTAAGGCAATAAAAAGAATATTCAAATATCTTCAAGGAACTCAAGACTTTGGTCTATGGTATCCTAAAGATACAGATCTTACTCTTCATGCATATACAGATGCAGATTGGGCAAGAAATGTTGATAATCAAAACGACACTAGTGGAGGTGCATTCTATATGGGATCACGGTTAGTATCTTGGTTCAACAAGAAACAAAGTTTGATTGCCTTATCTACAACTGAAGGGGAATATGTGGCTACTACATCTTACTGCACACAACTACTTTGGATGATGCAAACACTGTAAGATATTCAAATCACATGTACTCCACCCATCTCCATTCTATGTGATAATATAAGCACCATCAATATTTTGAAAAATCGATTCATGCACTCCAAGACCAAGAACATACCCATTAAGTACCATTTTCTATGAGAAGAAGTGCTTGAACAAAAGGTTAAATTGGAATATGTTCCCTACAAAGAATAGGTTACTAATATCTTCACCAAATCACTTCTGAGAGAAACATTTAAGTATCTCAGACAAAAGCTGTGAGTAGTTTCTGCATCATCTTGCTGTTAAATCCAGTGTTTCAGAGGAATGTTTCTATACGTGGGTTTCATGAAGGATAGTTGCATATATACACGATTTTTTGTTGCTACAGGAGCGTATATGTTTTTATGATAGAAAAATAGTGGGTCAGACTATGATATAGGTGCTCAGTCTAATATTGATGATTACTATCGGCTGATATGCCTTGATTATTGATTTTTATCTAACTAATCAAGATGCCTTGATGAATGATTTTTTGACACTACACAGGTAGCACATGTTCATGGGGAGCATTAACCTTATCAAACATTCTGCATTGTTGGCATTATGGTTGCTGATTTCAACTATGACTTGAGATATTCATATAATTTGTTGCATAGGTCATGTATAGATCTACGGTGTTCTCCTTCTATCATAGTCTATTTTTGAATGATTCATATTGGGCATATGATGTAATTTGTGTCCCCACTTTTCATGGGAAGGATGATGTAATAATTTTTATATTTCATTCATGTATAAACAATTGGTATATCCCCACTTACTTGGGTGGATGAGTCAAATTTGGTGTATCCCCTCTTGGTTGGTTGATTAATGTATGTATGCGTAATTGGTCTTAAAGAGGTCATACTCACTTAGTTGAGTTATAGAGTCATGTTATTATTTTGAAACATATCTCTGCATACTCTGCATGTACTCAGGGGGAGCATGGACAGTGTAGTGTATCTGAGGAGAATATCTTGGTCTGCGCTTTTCCCTTGATGTCAAAGGGGGAGAGTATTTTGGTGTTGCTTGATATCTCTAATAGTCTCTACAGCTTGCCGTAATCAACAACAATATGGTTGTCATCAGGTACAAAGGGGGATATGGTTGGCATTATGATACAGGTGTTGTCCTTGATGGAAAATCACACATAGGATAACTCATATTTGATAAAAGGAAACTCACAGTGTAACATGTCAATTCAAAGGTAACAGGGCATTGGTATAGAAGAACAAGAAGTTGGAACAAAGGTCTACTGATCAAAATCAAGAATTTGAAGGAAAAGGATTTTTTAGATAGTTTAAGCTATATAAGTAGGTTCAAATTGACAAAGTGGCATATACACACAGGTTCATAGAACAAAAATAACGTATAAGTATGCATGCACTTTCACAAGAGGAAGAGCGTGTATGGGTTGGAAAATAAAGAAATTTAACGAGTAAAGAATACCAAAGGTCAATACCATGGTATTAGCCCACAATTTTGAGTGGAGTAATGACTATTTGATCCCGTCCAAGAATACCACAGGCTCTAAGTGTCGTTTTGGTCCGAGGTAATCAAGAAGGCCAAAACTATATAAGGAGAAGAAGATCAAAGGTTCAAGTGTGCAACTGAATGGGTTTCTGAGGAATACTTCTATCTAAAGTATATTTTTTGTTGCAGGGGCTATGATTATGATATGATCTGAAATATTTTGTGGACCTTGGATACAATGTTGGATCAGGATCATGAGACATGAAAGGACTTATCATTGTATGATCTGATATTGATTGGGCTAGCTTATTTCTTATGCATGTTTTATTCTTTAAATGTCCTGATTTGGGTATGTGTAAAGTCTAGAATAGCAGTGAAGTTGTAAATTAATATTTGCAGATATATACACTGGTTTGCCTTGGTCAAGGCACGTAGACACATAGGATTGGCTCTTCCAAGTAGTGTATGAAAAACAAAAGTCTGTTGTTCAGAAATGATTGATCTATCTTATTAGCATTGTTGTTTTACTATTGTCTGTCAATGAATTCTTCATAAATATGAAAGTAAAACTAAATTCATAAGGAGTTTGTGTCTGATTGATTGATTGATTAAGTGAGAAAGTCTATCTTTGTTGTTGATTGTCTATATCTCTGCAAGTTGACAATAGATGTTCAGAATATTACTCGTTCGTACAGATTTGATTCAGAAGATTTAATAGTTTTGGAGGTATACAACAGTTTTGTTACAGGAAGTAGCGTATACACACAGGTTGGGTTGATTAAAGTAGTGCATATATTCTGATGTATGATTCTTGAGGTTACAGCTGGTTCTAAATGATGATGCAGCTTTATCAGTTCAGGATAATGTTCTACTGACATTGATCTGACTATTCAGATTAACTGATTGTTGGATGATGCAGTTTGAGTTTCTAAGTTTCTGAAGGGTCCATTGTGAAAATTTGATGAAATGAGGTATTCATATTGTGTTGTTGTGTACCATGAACATCCAGTGTGAAAATTAATGAAATGTGGTCGCTGGGGGAAGAGAGAAGGTCATAACCTTCTATAGGCCAGTGCCTACGTACTAGTAAACATATTGGCTGGCATAAGAGCTAGAGGGTTGTAGCTTCCTTCCAATAGAAGCTGAAAAATGAGAGAAGGTTGCGGCCTTCTTCAGGTGGGTGCCTGTGTACTGGTATGACTTTGCACTAGTACAAGATTGTAAATAGATTTTCTTTATATTAAAAGAAGACAAAGATGACAGCAACAGGTGGTTTTTCTCCAGCATTGGGTTTCCACCTTATATCTTGGTGTTCATGTGTGTTGCTTATGTGTGATGGTTTATTATGTTATTACTGCACATAGTTACTATATATTAACATACTGATGCATTGATTAAAGATCAACACTTGATAAATTAACTGAATCATAAGCTCTCTAGGTATACATTAGTTTCTTTAGTCCCAATAGCGTACACACAGAAGTTCACTTTAATGAAGTCGTGTATATAAATATTATTGGAGACTGGAAATTATTTAATTGAAAATACTGATTCACCCCCCATCTTAGTATTATTTCCAACAGTAGCTTTCTCCTTTCGCACTTTTGTCTCTCTGGCACATTCCTTCCCTTTTCTTGGTTCTTTCTCCATTGTAGAAGCCTTCTTCTACTGCACATCCTTTTCCTTTTTTGTGGCCTTTTCTTTCATTGAAGCCTTTTTTCCTTCCTTCTACTTCTCTTTCAGTGCTCCCATCACAGTTGTGGTTTTCTCTGCTTCACCTGCGACAACCTTACTACTTCTTGAACCCGCATCAGATGTGGTGATCCAGTCTCTCAGGAATTTACTGACAACCCTGATAATGTCATCTTTAGTGACCAGGTATGGCAAATTGTGCCATGTTCTTATGGCATATTGCTTTGTTTGGATATGCAGATTATGAAAATCTGCCTTGAAATTAGCAACATTAGCATATTGCGCATGCAAGCTAGGTAATAACCATGGCTGCTAGTTAATCACTATCCTCAACTCTAATTCTAACAAGACCCAAAATATTTTAGTCTCCATGAAATTCTCAAGGTCATTCATCGCCCACAACAAGGCAAAATTTGTGGCCTCGCATAGATCTTGATTGTGCTATAGAAACTGGCTTTCCTCTGGCGTCGTTCATGCCACTAGCATGATTGACAAAACTATCTAGGCATAATGAAATGTTTTTCCCTCATCTTGCACCTCTTGAAAATATTCCAAAAACTCATGACATAAATACATAGCCCAATTATATTGGACTCCCTTGGCAAATTGCGCCACTAGAGATACCACTAGCGCTTGCACTTTATCAGTGAAACGTTTCCTCATGATCTTCCTAGCCAGTATTTGTGTAGTGAGGTACACCATGCCATGTGATATGGAACTGATCGCATAGCTCTATGACTTCTTCGCCAACCCAAAGTCACCATTCATCTGATCAGCTAACTTCTTCTCCTGCGATTTACCTATGAAAGCATCTGCAACTTCTATTCCTTGATACGAAAATAGTGTTATCTGGTGAATGGTCATATCAATGATACGAATGGGCCCTCCCAACGAAAGACAACCATCATGAACTAGCATATTGTAGTGGTTACATCCTACAACCACCCTCCAAAATTTTTCCTTTACTTCGTTTTGGAGCCTCCCTATAAACCTTTCACAACACTTTGTCTTTCTTTGTCAAATACACAAGCTTCAATGTTTTTCTTACCCAAAGACAACTTGTCAATAAAAGCTTGATGCATTCCCCTCATAGGTTGTTCATCTGGACATGGTCCAGCTGTAGGATAATAAGCTCCCCTAAGAAATTGCATAATTCTAGAGGGAAACCAGCCTTCCCTCCAGAAATTGCGCAAATTCTGTCTGCCAACTTGTTGGTCCTCAGTATTCCGCAATCCTGCTAGTTAGACTTCACCCAGAAAACTACACAATCCTTCCTAGTAGGGTTTCTCAGTCTAGGAATTGCATAGTCATGGGAAGCAATCAGCTGCTCTACCTAGAAATTGCATAAATCTCCTCGGTAGTTAGCCCAAGTCCCATCCAAAAATGCGCATTTTCCCCTGCAGTTGAGTAGCCTCATGCATGAGTAGTTGGGTTGACCAGTTCTACCTGGGCCCAAGGAAAATTGACTTGCATGCATGGCTTTACTTTCTTTGGAATAGCAAAAGGAAACATGAAAAAATCATCCCTTGATTCAGGGAGCTATTTTTAGTAGCTGGAGGTTACATGTAAAGTTTGTTTCAGAAACATTACTATAAGTGTCGCTTTTTCCTATATTTGTGGCATCCACATCATGAGCTCAAAATTATCTATTTGACACATCAAAGCTCATTCTTTCACATCGATCTTGGAGATCTAACATTCCACAACACATCAAATACTCTTTGACACATCCGGCTCAGCTATTCACAGGTAAGTGCTCTCAACTTGTCCTTTTCAGCATTTCTATCGCTTTTTGTGTTTTCACTTGTGTAAGTGTAGTTTTCTTTATATATTTGAACGCTTGTTGTCATTTACATGCATACTACCTTGTACTAGTACCATTTCAGTTTTCGTTTCTATCTCACTACTGTTGCATGCATGAAATTGTTTTTGCACGAATGGTCACTAATTTGGTGACTTGCTTCACCCACATGCATGTTGATTTGTTTACTGAATATTTCATTCAATATTCTGATGCATGATCAATCACTCCTGCTTTCACTCAGCACTGCCATGCACTCACTTTCATATTTTGTTTCAGTTTCCCGTCAGCAAGTTTGGCCAACCTTGGCCCGGACTATGCCTCACCTAGACAACAATGCACAATTCGGGGGAGGAAGGCTCTATCTTCCTCTCCAAAAATGCACATTTCTTCCCAGACATTGTCCTCTAGGAATTCCTTGTACATTTTTGAGGGACAGTCATTGCTATCTCAGAAAATTGTGCAATGCAGTCCGTGAACCTACAGTCATTGCCAGCTGGAATTGCACATTGTGCAATTCCAGCAGTCAGTAGTCAGCCTAGATTGTGAAATACACAAATTTAGCAGCCAGTCAGACTAGATTGTGGAATGTGCAAACCCAGTAGCTAGTCAGCCTCCCCAGACTATGCATACTTCCTTTTGCACAGTTCTAGTAGCCAGTCACCTAGCCTCTGAGAAGAAACTGTGCAATCTTTTCCTATCATTCCCCAGGTATGTGCTACGTTGTTCCATGAATTTGCTTTGGTTTTCGCTGACAGATTTCTTGCCATGCATGTCTCTTTGTCTCCAGATATTTTAGGTGTTCATCTGCCTCTTAGTAGTATAGGATCAATGGCCTCTAAGAGGGTAGGATCAAAGGACATTGATGGAAGTGCAACTGGAGCAGTAGTTGAACAGGTGGCTACATGTCTACCAATCTATTAAGATACCAAGTTGTTTCTAGACAAAGACATCAAGCTGAAATGGAAAGAGATGAATGAAGAATTTGTAGGCACTTTTAGGGGAGACCTTGATGACCTCCAGGTGTATGTGAGCATTCACAAGTCTGGATTATACAGATTGCATGTAGATACCCCACGTTCCCATGCATAGACATGATACACTGGATCACCTCGTACACTAATCCCGAAACGATGAATTTGAACAGTGTCAGTGGGATGAGGCTTGCAACCTTCTGGGCATAAGATTATGATGAGATGTATCAGATGTCGGAGCCCATGACTATCATGGAGACTCCTTTCAACTTACCCAAGAACAATGCCAACTCTAGAGACATTCTTTAGAACTAGGTAAAGTAACAAGCTAGATTCAAGATGACACCCAACCAGATCTATAATATGAAGATACTTCGGAAGGTGTATCAATACTTGGTCATATTTTCATGTCAATTGTATGGCTAAGAAAGCACAGAAACCTTCCCACAGAGTTGGGTGATTGTGCTGGACCAACTAGCCAGAGAGGGAAAACCATGTAACTAGTCTGGCATGTCGGCTCACCAGCTGAATGAACAAGTAATGAAGGCTCTCCAGTCACCCGAAGGTATGCAAGCAAAGATCTACATGTACGCCTACATCTTAAATTCAATTTGTTCCATACAGGAGTTCCTAAGCTTGGAGTTGGCATGGTCACTAGCGGAGACTGCTATGAACACATATTGTAAGTTGTTGTTTGAATGCAACTTCAGAGAAGTTATCACATGGCTATCTTATCATTTTGTCACCCGAGTTTACAAGACGATATTTGAATAGGATATACCCCGCATGTCAAAGGCAACAATGGAGGCATTGATAGGCATTTCTAATTCATATGCCTCATGATCCAGCACCCTCACACTAATGTTCAGCGTGGAGAAGCCTCTTCATGTTCTACCGAATTTTTCCTTGGACATACTCGTCATGCAGGAAGTAGCATATCACATCTCAGCAGGATTGACATCTAGACTACACCGAAAGAAGCAGGAACCTTGGCCCGCTCTTCCATTGCTGATTGGGTTATATGACATATAGAGTTTCAAGCAAGCGGATTTCAAAGCAAAACAAATGAAGAAGTATCCATTCGACCTCCAAAGTTACAACCCGTATGACCCACATTGTATTTTGAAAGATCACTTAACAAGAGTAGAGTTCAACTGGATCCATGGGGCATCTCATTAGGCCGAGGAGGACCCATGGAGATATTGCTACAGTTTCTCCATAGCCAATGAACAGGTCAACTTCGTTGTGGAGTGGTTAGCGAAGCAGCATGAAGAAGCATCCCAGAGAGCAGTAGAACTAGCAACAGTAGTAGCAGAGGCAAGCATATTAGTGCGTGACAAGGGAAATAGGAAGATTGTCGATTGCATGGAGGAAGAGCAAAGTTGCAAGTTTTGAGTAGATCCACTAGTAGAGAAACTAGCTATGGCTATAGAGGCGAAGAGACAACAACGTGAAAAGTGAATCGCACAAATGCAGAGGGAGAAGAAAAGAATGGAGGAAACAGAGAAGGAGTTGCATGAACTGAAGTAGCAACTCTAGAAGGAACAAGAGAGCGAAGTACAATAGCAATAGGTACAATAGTGGGCGTAGCATGTGTAAACAGATGAAAGAGTGCCCGCACAGGTAGTGGATTCATCAAAATAGTTGGCATCAGGCATACTGGGTGAACCATTACAGGAGTAGGACTTCTCTTGTGAGATAGAGAAAGCACTTCAATAGTTGGATATGGATATGGAGCAACAGGAATTGGAACAGGACATCAACCTTATGCCTCACCACCAAGAGGTCAACTTTCCCACTTCACCACATCCAGAAGATGAGCAAGTCTCAAGTGACCAAGGAGGCACTGAGATCCTTGGAGATCAGTCGAAAGGAGAGATGAACAACATCTCATTCGACGAGACTCAACATAGAGTTGTGCAATCTCGTAGAGTGTCGACTCTAGATGATCATACATCTCCTGCGCAAGTTGAGGAACGAGTGATCATGTCTAATGTGCGCAAACATCCAACAACATTGGCCGATGCAACCAAAGTATATGCTGAAGCCACTAGCTCAAGTGTGCACTTTCTGACAGTTGAGAATGAGTGAATGGGTAAGGAACTATAGACAGCGAAGCAAGGAGGAGAGTTGGTGACAATGTCCACCTAAGATGAACTGAAGAAGGAAATATTATATGAAGTATTGTCCCTTGACATAGTTATGCAAGTATTGTACTCCAATTTTGGCATAGTGCATAAGGCAGTCGTCCATCTCAACGGATGGCAATAGCGATGTGCTAGAAGAGACTGTATCTTCATGAACTTGCATGTTGCTGTTGATTACATGCATACATGGATGATGAGATATAAGGGAGCCCAGCTTCACTTTCCTAAGATAATGAAGGCCAATGCGGTTGATCTGAAGGCACGTATCCGGAGTCAGATCCGAAACTATGAAGAGCTCCCGTAGTGCATCACTAGCATACAGGTTTCCCATGCACATGTGTTCAGGAGTATGGATGTTGTGGTGCATGCACATGTGATCCCATCTATTGGGACTCTCACTTAACCGAAGATAAAGGCACAGGTCCGACTAGATCTTGACTTATACTTTAATGAGTTGATGCGCATTGCCACCAACCTAGACTTGCCCATCAATGCAGACATCATGCACAAGTATGTTATTGGTCCAACCACATTGAATACAATGATGCACATGCTTAAAGACAAGTTGGATAGAGGAGATCGAGTAGTGTACCCAGATGCTATGGAGGCAAGAGTCAAGTTCCAGAAGGATGTAACCTTGGAGCAGATGGACACCATCATGGACTACTGATCTTGGCATCAGTATGTTATTGTTGATCATTGCGAGGATGTTGATGAGTTGGACTTCCATGGTTTTATAAGTCATAGTGATGTCTAGAATGGCTTTCTCAAGCCATTAGTCTCACATGGGTACATGTGCATTGTAATGTAACGTCTTCTCAAGTGTAAGTCAAGCATCGATAGTTGGATGTAATAGTTATAGAGTAGATGAAGAGTCATGAGGGTAGTTGAATTGTCATAAAGGTGAATGTCGAGCGACATGCTACCCCTTGCTATAAATATTCCCTCGTAACTCATTGTATAGGCTTTTGGTGAGCCAAGCTTTCGAAAACACTGCCTTGGAGAGAGCTTGGAGAGTATTGTAACAAGCTTTGGCTTCTCCACTGCTTAGAGGTAGTACCTCTCTTTGGAGGAGCGGGCAGTTGTGGCTGTAACGTTCTACTATTAGAACTAGTGGTTAGACATGGATGTATTGTATGACTGGAACTTACACTTCTTAATATAAAAAGAGCTAGCATGTTTCATGCATATGTTGTATTGTGTTCTATGTTATCTGGTTTAATCTAAATGATATATGTATCTATTTACTTATGCATGCATGTATAGCTATGTATGTATGTATGTATGAATCTTTCTTAAATGTGATGTTGGTTTAACCATCACATTGGATTGCTAGCAAACTTTCCTTCCATGTTGTGATGCATCTTTGCTTGTGTGCTCCCTTCTTAACTATGTGCTATCACAGGTTTCCAAGGGGAGCACTCATCTCAACCCCCATGTGTTAGAACCTCTCATGCACCTTCCTTTGGTTGCTACAGTTGTCACACCCTTGCTACCAACAAATTTATCTTACTTTCCTCTGTGCAAAATTGTGGACCAAGCACTATCATAGGACCCACTGTTGGGACTCCTACACCAAACAGTCTAAGGTCTAATTTGGAATTCTTACTAGGGAGATCCCATGACATGTTGGTGGGTCCAGCACCATCAACATTTTCGACACTAGAAGGTGGGCCAAATGACAAGCTGTGTCCTCTCATCGAGTTTTGAACATTTGCATATCTAACATGGATTCTTGCACTCTTCTGCCTTCGCAATGTTTTTTGAATCATGAAGATGTCACCATCACAAGGGAGTTCTTTGATCTCTTGTCCACTTACATGTATGATGGTGAAGGCAAAGTGGCCCGGCCTGAGTTCTTACAGGAATTTCTTTCCATGCTTCATGAGGAAGATGGATGTTCTGACGAACAGGCCAGTTTACTGCTTTCATACACACTTCGCGAATCTCCAAATCGATGATTGTGCAGCCTACTAGCTGATAGTGTGCACTCACTTGAGCACTTATGTGATCTCATTGAAGACACTTTCTATCATTTTGATATAGACCATCTTGACCAAAAACTGTTACAACAATGGAAGGCTCCGCATGAATCGACTATGGATTTTTGGCAAAGCTTCCATGACTTGCAGTTTCAAGCACCGAAGAGCTAGATGAAATTTTTCTATATTTGGGATCAGTTCAAGTATTGCGTTAAGAAATCTACTCATCCCAAGAAGAAGTTTGAAGTCAAGCCTCACTCAGAATTCTTCAGTGATGGAACTACGCAATCCCAGATGGATGCGGAAACTGTAACAACTGACTCTCCATCATCCCCTCATCAAACATCTCCACCACTGTAGAGTGATGTTGAGAATCATGTTCACACACCTATTCATTTCTCACATCCTCCCAACCTCACTTCACTTAATTTTCGTGTAGATTTGGTTGTGAGTCCATTATGTTGTCATATGCATTTTCTTCCACAACCTCCCTCTTCACACTCGGCTATTCCTCTGGATGATATTGTCTTGTGTTCTTCCATATCGGACTCTACACTTGTTGTGAATGAGGAACAAGCCACTATCAGAGTTAGTGTTGCAAAACCAACATACACTGTCATTCATGAAGAATATGAGTGGGAGCTTGAGCATCAACACTCAGCGAAGGATGACTCCCTTCATCCGAGTCTCCTCTGTTATTTCCTGGCATCTTTGGTGAACCTACCATAAATTGATTTCACATGTGTATCTTAATCCAAGGATGCACCCATTGTTGGTCACTCGTAGGACACACCGGATGTCAGTCTATCATCGAACAACAGAGAGGATAAGTTATTCATTGAAAATCCACTTAATTTTTTTATCTACCTTTTCCAGAAACACAGAGGATGAATTTGTCTGCCTTTCATCTACCCATTTGTTTGATTCATCAAATCACAAGGATGGCTATGAAATCATTGATTTTTCCGATCGTGGTTGTCGTGATCAATTTACTCCCATATTTGATCACGATCATGTTTCTATCGCAGTTTATTTTTCGAAGCCACTGGTCTATGATGATCTATCTGATGATGAAGTCCAAGACTATCAAGGCACTTCAACCCAAGAAGATGGTTATGTTAGGCCCTCACTCTCTTGCGATAAGTTTCACTTATGATTAGGAAACTATTCAATCACCTAAGTCTCCTCATCACTCATCTATATGCATTGAAGATCAATGTCACACATAGATCATGCTTCCTCCACTCGAACTGCATGATCCTATCGCTCATGCATTGGAGGAATCTTACATTGCAAGCACATGTACACGATGCAAGTTGTCTTTGTTTCTTTTGTTTTCTTTCATGTCACAGTCAAGAGTGTGCATATGCTTCAAAGATACACCTGTAGATCACTTGATAATGCAATAGACTAAAGCAAAATACTTGATCTACTTCTACAATCAATTTACCGGAAGCTTAATTGAACATGAGCAACATAAATAAGAACACATATAACTGATAAGAAGGAACCAATCACACATAACACAGAATATATAACCAGGGGAAAGCCTCAGCCTAAAACCCCAACTCTGTATTATGATACAAGTGGAAATATAGCTAGTATTACAAAAAGAATCATCTCAACAGCTATCTTGCTCTCTCTGCAATACCTTTGCTACTTATAGACAGTCAAAGGCCTCTCTCAAACCTCCTGATCTTCCCTCCAAGCCTCCTATTTCTTTGTGCAATTTTGATTGGGGTCCAGTGCAACCACTTGTGTGAATTGGCCTCTTGACACACTCACTAACCTCTGGTCCAACTACACAGTCCTGAAGGAGATAAATCCTTCTCCATGGATGAGTTTCCTTTATAGGAAAAAATTCATCCAGCTGATAGTACAATATCCCTTCTCTGATGTCAACTAGGTCTCTGTCTAAACTGACATGCATGAGTTATTCATGAGAGAATCTTTAGTCAAGTTGAAGTGCAATAGTTATATGCAAGCATGCATTAACTAACTGAACTCACATTAATTTAAACAAACTGTTTAAATCAATCTATCTGGACTTGACTCAGTTAACTGAGCCAACTAATTAACACTCAAATTAGAACTCATCCTTATCTTTTTAAATGATGGATAAATTCCTCAATTAATAGAGAAACTATTGCATGTCCTCACATAGACTTCATGTTTGATTTTTCACAACTAATTAACTCATGGTGAATTAATTAATTTATTTTCAAATAGTTGTTAAGTTCAAATTTGAATTTTTACTTCCTATGTTTAGTCTAGGGACTGACTAAAATAGGAATCCATCCTGAACTACTAAAAATAGCGATTCTATTTTTAGCACTTCAAGTTTTCATTCCCTGTTTCTCAATCTAGCAATGATACCCAAACTAATATTTATAGCAGTGCTATTTTTAGCGCTTCTATTTTTAGCATTTCTTGTGGTTATTTTCAACACTCCCTCTCAACAAGAAAGGCATTCAACTCGAACCCAATCCTGTACCTCTGGAATGTTCTGCATGCAACACTTATACCAAGTGTGGTTGATCCAACAACTCTCGGAACAAAAAAACTTCCCATTGACCTATCTGTTGGGATAGAAACATACTCTGATGATGATGCTCTACCTACTGCTGACAAGTTCTACCTCTCTGACCTCTGAGCTGCTACAACACTCCATGCATCTCGCACCATTTCACACCTCTCTGTGCCATCCTGCACTGGTGCAACACTCCTGTGCCTCTTTCATTGTTGCAGCCTGCTAGCTCTACACAGTCCTAGGACTCCCGCACTATAGCTTTCTCTGCTGCTCCATCCACATCTGTCTCTACCCAATTAGCCAATCCTGCTACTCCTCCTTGGGGCTCCTGTAGCAAGGTCTAATCCAAGAGGTTGGGTACCTCAAGGATCCTGCCCCTATTTGAGCTTTCTTTGGACTATCACGTCACATCGCCCCACCTCACACCTAGAGGTATGGCTGCATGTGATCCCTCTGCACACTTAGCTCGAAATTTCCCCCTATTGGAGGTCTCTGCATGAGTGGATGCCTCCAGTCGGTCTCCTCTCAGCATCTCTAGTTGTGGCTACTCCACAACCTCCTGAAGCGACTTCACCAATTGTGGCTCCTCCATAATTTTCTGAGACATCTTCTGGCCCTGCATGTTGAGAGGTAATTTACTCTCCTTCTCAACCACCAAGTATCTAACCTTTACCTTGCTCCTCAAGGCTTTGCATGCATCTTGTACCTCAAATGCATATAGGTTCTTGGCTAGTACACCAATCTGTTTCATATTTCTTACCGTCACGAAATTTTCTGGAAAAAGAGCTGATTTTAAATCAGCGATATCTCCCTCATCCGAACTCCAATTCAACTATTTTTTTTTGAATTTGGGTCTTTTTCTACAAGGAATCCAAATCGGCTATTTGTTTTTGAAATTTTTTTACAGAAATTTTTGGGTATGCTCTGCAAACTATCAACGCAAAACTCAAAACTTTGAAATCTCCTCTCAATATACTGTTCTTTCCTTTAATCACCTTTGCTCTGATACCACGTAGAAATTCCCACTTGTAGATCACCTAATAATGCAATAGACTAAAGAAAAATACTTGATCTACTTCCACAACCAATTTACTAAAAGCTTAATCGAACATGAGCAACATCAATAAGAACACATATAAATGATAAGAAGGAATCAATCACACATAACATAGAAGATATAACCAAGGTAAACCCTCAACCTTACAAAAAAAATCAGCTCAAAAGCTATCCTTCTCTCTCTGTAATACCTCCATTGCCCATAGAAAGTCAAATGCCTCTCTCAAACCTCCTGATTTGCCCTCCAAGCCTCCTATTTCTTTGCGCAATTTCAATTGGGGTCCAGTGTAGCCACTTGTGTGAATTGGCCTCTTCACACACTCACTAACCTCTGATCCAACTATGCAGTCCTGAAGGAGATAAATCCTTCTCCATGGATGAGCTTCCTTTATAGGAAAAAATTCATCCAACTGATAGTACACTGTCCCTTCTTTGATGTCAATTGCGTCTCTGTCTGAATTGAAATGCATGAGTTATTCATGAAAGAATCTTAAGCTATTTGAAGTGCAGCAGTTATATGCAAGCATGCATTAACTAACTGAACTCACATTAACTTAAACAAACTATTTAAATCAATCTAACTGGACTTGACTCAGTTAACTAAGCTAACTAATTACAACTCAAATTAGAACTCATCCTTATCTCTTTAATTGATGGGTAAATTCCTCCATTAATATAGAAACTATTCCATGTCCTCACATAGACTTCATGTTTGTTTTTTCACAACTAATTAACTCATGGTGAATTAATTAATTTAGTTTCAAATAGCTATTAAGTTCAAATTCGAATTTTACTTCCTATGTTTAGTCTAGGGACTGACTAAAATATGAATTCATTCTGAACTGCTAAAAATATAAATTCTATTTTTAGCACTTCCATTTTTCATTGCCTGTTGTTCAATCCAGCAATTATACCCAAACTGCTATTTATAGCAGTGCTATTTTTAGCACTTCTATTTTTAGCATTTCTTGTTGCTATTTTCAACAACAAGCACATGTACATGATGCAAGTTGTCTTTGTTTCTTTCATTTTCTTTCATGTCACAGTCAAGATTGTGCATATGCTTCAAAGATACATGTAGTGTTGCACAACACCATGGTAAGTCCACAGACTACTCATCATGCACTTGGACTCACTTATGTCCTATGGGCATTTTGAAACATGAAGTGTGGTTGTCTTCATTGTTATATCTTTCTCACTTGCTAGTTCGCACAACTGGGTTGCTCATGGATCAAGCCTTCTCTAACATGGGTTAACCAATGGGAAGGTGGCTGCATTGGAAATATCACTTCATGTGATTAAGCCCATGCACCGTTACTCTAGGAGTAGGAGTAGTGTTTGCTTTTAGTTGGTTTGCTTGCATGCTTGTTTGCTTGCCTATTTTCTTACTCACTTCGCTTTCACTTTTGCTTCTTTTTCTCCTTTGCTTTTTTGTTTGTTTGTTTGCTTGTTTTGTTTGAAGGTTATTTTCCCATGAAACCATGTATGACCCTTAAAACGAGCTGGGTAAAGTACAAGAGCCCTTGTACAACTATCACTACTTGGTTATTTGTCATCATTCCTCTATATGAATAACTTGTTACTTTTAGTCCATGATACGTCAAAGGAAAATAAATACCATTCAAAGTGAAACTTGGTGAAAACACAACACTTGCACACTAACTAGTGTCACCTATTATGCTCGGTTGTTTTTGGGTTAACCCTTGTCATCTCAGTCAAGTAGAGTAAGGTGAGGGGGAAAACCTTAACAGGCATGTCATTAGCATAATAAACTACTTCTCTGTAGGAAAAACCTCTTCTTCTCTCAATAAGTTAGGATCCTTCTTATGCCTATGAAATGAATAAGTGGTATGCACAGTTACGAAAATGAAAAAATGAAAAAGTGAATTTTTTTTGAAAAAATGAAAATGAATAAGTCGAAAGAAGAGAAAGGTTTTCTAGTGTAGAGAGGTGATGCAAGTAACTCCATCGAGGTACTGGCCAGGCTCACTAGCAGCGGAGACATGCTTGGGTTCCTATGTGACTCCGTCAGGGTACTATCCAAGCCTTCTCGCGACAGAGCAACACCTGAGATGAAACTAAGACTCTCACGACTACACTGTTTATGCACCAATATACCACTCAACCCCAATCAAAACAAATCTATTTCCTTGGCTTGGAATGTGTGTCAATTGACCAAGAGCCTCACATATGTTACATCTTACAACCAAGCTAGTGTGAAACCAAGATGAAGTTAGAACTGAACAATACTTCCGTAGGTGTTAGACTTGATTTTCACGAACAAGGTCCATTCAGAGAGCTGGAGTTCTACCAGTGTGTGGCCAGTTTTTGTAGCGACTAAAACCAACCTCCAAATTTTCTCCTTAGCTTCGTTTTGGAGCCTTCCTACCAACCTTTCACAACACATTGTCTTGCTTCATCAAGTACACAAGCTTCAGTGTTTTTCTTGCACAAAGACAACCTGTCGATCAAAGCTTGATGCTTTCCCTCATAGGTTGTTCATCAGGACTTGGTTCATCTGTAGGCTGAGCATCTGCCCCAAGATATTTCACAATTGTGGAGGGCAACTAGCCTTCCCCCGAGAAATTGCACAATTTTGTCTGGTAGCCTACGAGGCCTCAGAATTGGGCAATCCTGCCAATCAAGCTTCACCCAGAAAACAGTGCAAGCCTTCCGAGTAGGGCTGCTTAGCCTAGGAATTGTGCAATCCTAGGTAATAGTCAGTTGCTCTTCCCAGAAGTTTTGAAAATATCCTGTGTAGCTAGCCCAGCTCCCATCCATAAATGCACATTTTCTCCCGACAATTGAGCAGCCTCATGCATAAGTAGTTGGGTTGACTAGTTCCACTTGGGACTAAGGAAACTTGACTTGCATGCATGGATTTATTTTCCTTAGAATAGCAAAATGAAATGAGAAAAAAGCATCCCCTAATTCAGGGAGCTATTTTAAGCAGCTCGAGGTTACATGCAAAGTTCGTTTGAGAATTTTTCCTTCGAGTGTCACTTTTTCCTAGATTTGTGGCATGCGTGTCATGAGCTCAAACTTATTTATTCGATGTATCAGAGCTCATTCTTTCATATCCATATTAGAGCTTTGACATCCCATAACACATCCAGGACTCTTCAACACATCCGGCTTAGTTATTCATGGGTAAGTGGTCTCAACTTGTCTTTTTCAACATTTTTGTCACTTTTTGTGTTTTTCTTGTCTAAGTGTTTTTTGCTTGATTTCTTTGAATGCTTACTATCGCTTACATGCATACTATATTTTACCAGTATCGTTTCAGTTTTCATTTCTATCTCATTGCTATCGCATGCATGAAATTGTTTTGCATGAACGGTCACTGATTCGATGACTTGCTTCACCCATATGCATGTTGATCTATTTACTAAATCTTTCATTAAATATTTGTATGAATGATCAATCACTTATGCTTTCACTTAGAATCTCCATGCATTCACTTTCATATTTTCTTTCAGTTTCTCGTCAACGAGTCTGGCCAGCCTTAGCCGAGACTATGCCTCACTGAGACAACATTGCACAATCCGAGGAAGGAAGGCTTTGTATTCCTCTCCAAAAATGTGCATTCATGCCCAGGTACTATCCTCCAAGACTGCTTTGCACATTTCTGAGGGAGAGTGACTGGTAGCCCAGAAAATTGCACAATGCAATCCCTGTGCTCGCAATCATTGCCAGCTGGAATTTCGCATTGTGTAATTCCAAGAGTCAGTAGTCAGCCTGGATTGTGCAATGCACAAATCCAGTAGCTTGCTAGCCTCCCCAGACTGCCCAAACTTTCATTTGTACAGTTCTAGCAGCTAGTCACCCAACCTCCCATAAGAAACTGTGCAATATTTTCCTATCATTCCCCAGGTATGTGTTACGTCATTCCCCAAATTTGCTTTGGTTTTTGTTGACGGATTTCTTACCATGCATGTCACTTTGTCTCTATATATCTCAGGTGTTCACGCACCTCTTAGTAGTATAGGATCAATGGCCTCCAAGAGAGTAGGATCAAAGGACACTAATGGAAGTGCAACTGGAGCAACAGTTGAGCAGGTGTCTGCATGTCTACCGATCTATGAAGATACCAAGTTGTTTTTAGACAAGGACATCAATATGAAATGGAAAGAGGTCAATGAAGCATTTGTAGGCACTTTTAGAGAAGACCTCGAAGACCTCCATGTGTATGTGAACATTCATAAGTCCAACTTTTACCGAATTTCATGGAGATACCCCGCTTTCCCATGCATGGACATTATATACTAGATCGTCTCGCACACTAATCCCGAGACGATGACTTTGAGCAGTGTCAGTGGGATGAAGCCTACAACCTTCTGGGCACAGGATTATGATGAGATGTATCAAATGTCAGAGCTTGTGACTAACATGGAGACTCCTTTCATCTTACACAGTAGCAGTTCCAACTCTAGAGACATTCTTAAGAACTAGGTAAAGGTGTCAGCTAGATTCAGGATGACACCCAACCAGATCTACAAGATGAAGATATTGTGGAAGGCGTATCAATACTTGGTCATACTTACATGTTAATTGTATGGCCAGGAAAGCATGGAAACCTTCCCACAGCGTTGGGTGATCGTGCTGGACGAACTAGCCAAAGAGGGTAAACCCTGTAACTTATCTAGCATGTTGGCTCACCAGCTGAAGGAATAGGTAATCAAGGCTGGATAGTCACCTGAAGGTATGTAAGTAGAGATCTACATGTTTGCATATCTTAGATGAAATCTATGCCCAACAGGAGTTCCCGAGCTTGGAGTGGGCATGGTCACCGACGGAGACTACTGTGAACATATATTGTAAGTTGTTGTCCGATTGCAGCTTCAGAGGAGTTATCACATGGTTGTCCGATCATTTATTCACCCCAATTTACAAGATGATATTCGAACAAGATCCACCCTACATGTTGAGGGAAACAATGGAGCCACAGATAGACATTTCTTATTGGTATGCCCCATGTTCGGCACCTTCATATGAATGTCCAGCGTGGAGAAGCCTCTGTATGTTCTACCAAAGTTTTCCTTGGACATACTCATAATGCAGGAAGTAGCATATCACATCTCAGCACGATTGACAGTTAAACTGTGCTAGAAGAAGAAGGCACCTTAACTCACTCTTCTATTGTGGATTGGATTATATGAGATCCAGAGTTTCAAGCAAGAAAATGTCAGAGCAGAACAGATGAAGAAGTATCCATTTGACCTCTGAAGTTACAACTGCATGACCCACATTGTATTGTGAAAGGTCACTGCATGAGAGTATAGTTCAATTGGATCCACGGGGCATTTCGTTGGGCCAAGGAGTACCCATAGAGATACTGCTATACTTTCTCCATACCAAATGAATAGGTCGACTTCATTGTGGAGTTGTTAGCAAAGCAGCATCCCGGAGATCACCAGCACCAATAGCAGTAGTAGCAAAGGCAAGCATACTATTTTGTGACAAGGACAAGAAGAAGATTGTCAATCGCATGGAGGAATAGAAAAGATACAAGCTCTGAGTAGATCCATTGGTAGAGAAAGTAGCTATGGCTACAGAGGTGAACAGGAAATAATGTGACAAGCAAATCGTGTAAAGGTAGAGGGAGAAGAGAATAATGGAGGAAACAGAGAAGGAGTTGCATGAATTGAAGGAGAAACTCCAAAAGGAACAAGAGGTGCTTAAGCATGAGAGGGAAGTTCAACAACAACATGTATAGAAGGGGGTGCAACATGTGCAAACTGATGAAACAATGCCTATGCAGGTAGTGGATTGATTAGAACAGCTGGCATTAGGCAGACAGGGAGAACCATCATAGGAGCAGGACTTTTCTCATGAGATAGAGGGAGTACTTCAATATTTGGATACTGATATGGAGCAATAAGAATTGGAATAGGACATTGACCTCATGCCTCACCAGCAAGAGGTCGACTTGCCCACTTCACCGCATCAATAAGATGAGTAAGTCTCAAGTTACCAAGGGGGCACTGAGATCCTTGGAGGTCAGCTAGAAGAGACATGTACAAAAACTCATTCAACGAGTCTCAACATAGGGTTGTGCGGTCTCGTAGAGTGACAACTTTGGATGATCATCCATCTCCTACACAAGTTGAGGAACGAGTGATCATGTCTGATGTGCACAAACATCTAGTAGCCTTGATCGACACAACCAAAGTAGATGTCGAAGACACTAGCTCTAGTGTTCACTTTCTGATAGTTGAGAATGAGCAAATGGCTAAGGGATTATAGACAACCAAGCAAGGAGGAGAGTTGGTGACAACATCCACCCAAGTTGAACTGAAGAAGGCAATACTAGATGAAGTATTGTGCCTTGAAATAGTTATACAAGCATTGTACTCCAATTTTCGCACCATGCATAAGGAAGTCGTCCATCTCAATAGATAACAACAGTGATGTGCTTGAAGAGCATGTATCTTGACGAACTTGCATGCTACTGTTGATTACATGAAAACATGGACGATGAGATATAAGGGAGCCCTACTTCACTTGCCTAAGAGGATAAAGGTCGATGCATTCGAGATGAAGGCACATATCTAGAGGCAGATCTAGAACTATGAAGAGCTCCAGCAACTCATCACTAGTATACATGATTCCCATGCACATGTGTTCAAGAATATGGATGTTGTGTTGCATGCACATGTTATCCCATCCATTGGGACTCTCACCCAGGAAAAGAGAAAGGCACAGGTCTGACTAGAGCTTGACTCATTATTCGATGAGTTGATGCACATTTCCACTAGCCCATGCTTTCCCATCAGTGTAGACATCATGCACAAGTATGTTGTTGGTCTATCCACAATGAAGACAATGATGTACATGCTTACATACGAGTTAAACAAAGGAGCCTAATCAGTGTACTTGGATGTTATGGAGGCAAGAGTCAGATTCCAGAAATATGTCACCTTCGAGCACAAAGACACCATCCCAGACAACTGATCTTGCCATCAATGTGTTCCTGTTGGTCATCGAGAGGATGTTGAGGAGTTTGACTTCCATGGTTGTCTAAGTCATAGTGATGTCTAGCATGGCTTTCCCAATCCATTTGTCTCACATGGGTGCATGTGCATTGTAATGTAATTTCTTGTCAATTATAAGTCAACTGTCAATAGTTGGATGTAACAGTCATAGAATAGGTGAAGAGTCATGAGGGTAGTTTAATTGTCACAAAGGGGAATGTCAAGGGCCACCCCACCCTTTGCTATAAATAGTCCCTCATGTTGTAAAAATATTGGTTTTGATAAGTTAGCATATTAGAAAAAAAAAATATTATATGTTAAAATGTTAAGCTAGGATATGGACAAGAAAGAAAAATATAAAACAAAATGTTAGGAATATTTATATCATGTCCATATCAAATAAAATGATAGGTTAGATTGCCCTAAAAAAGGATGGAAAAACAAAATAAAATGTTAGGCAAGAAAACAAAAGAATAAAAATATTTCTTTAGTTGAAAATCAAATAAATTTCATGTAGCTAGTTTAAATGTGCCATTAAAAGTAAGTTTAGCTTGATTACAAAAGTTAAGATTTCATTTTGAAGTTTAATTTCCTTTTATCAGAAGGTTCATAAAGGGAAAATGGGCTTAATATGTTAAAGTCACAAAACCAAAAAATGTAAAATCGGCCCCAAATAAACACCTGGCACTTTTCAACAGACTCGATCAATGCCTCCCAGATAAACATCAGAGGTAGCATTTCGACACCCCTTAAGTCATTTCTCGTTAATGCAAAGGGGGGGGGGAGTCCAAAAAGATGTTTCAATGGCCGCCTATTTTCACTACATGTCACTCCCATGGCATTTTGGACCACCAAAGCCTAAAACCATAAACCACCTCATCCCCCCCACCCTCGAAATCCCATCGGTGGCTTTCAGCCTTCGAACAGTTGACCATGCCCCCGCACCATATCATCTGCCCATTACTCCGTTCTTTGTACAGAAACTACCACATCATAAATTTGTTGCGCCATATGCTCCCATCCCGTTGCCAACCTCATTTAACCATTTTACCTTCTTGTTGGAAAATTAAACTCGCTCCTCTGTAATAAATTTCTGATAGTCAAGTTTTAAATGCTAAATTTAGCTAAATTCTACTTATAAATAGACCATGGCTCTACCGTTTACTGCTTTTTTGCTTCGATCCATTTCTCCAACAGCTCTAATCCCCCTATTTATATTTTTCCTGTCATTCATCCTTTAGTTGAATAAGTTTTTCTATTTCCTCCCTTGCAGCAAGATGGCCCTAAAAACTAAAAGACAAAAATCCATTGAAGATGAGAATCCATATATAGCTCTCATCGACTTGGATCATCTTCCCCTTGTAGACTCCCTCTTCAAAGTCACATACTGTGAATGCGAATTCGATTTCCACAAATTGACTCTATGGCTAAAGTAGAGATACACAAATAAAGAAGATGTCATTCATTACTGGGAGACACTTTTGTTCCTGTTCTCCTTTCCCAAAACTCATAATTTCCCTGATTTGATCACCTGGTGTAAATCTAGGTATGATCCTGTGTAGATAACAATGATGACTTAGGATAGAAACATCTTGATCACCATTAATTCTCAGAGTATAAACCAAATGCTGATGATACCTTCATCTGACTCCCTCATCTATTTCTCACTGCCAACTCTCCTGGACCTTTATAATAAAATCACCTTCCCATAGAGAGCCCTAATTTTTGAACTCTTTCTACTAGAAGATGCTGAATTACCCAAGAGAAACCCACCTTATTCATCTTCTATGTTCCCTAAAGCCACTAGGCGTATCATCTCCACACCCAAGGGAAACCCACCTTATTCATCTTCTTTGTTCCATATCATCTCCCTACTGTCATACCTCTTAGGCTATGAAAATGATCAACTTGTTGATGAATCCATCCTTGGATTATTTTCCATTTTTAGTAAGGAATATCAATCTACCTTCATGTATAATTATAGCCAATTCTTGGCTGATAATAAACATGAAAAATTTATTAATTTCACCACACAAGGAGTGTTTAGATATAGCTCAATCATAATTCATTTGATTTTGTTTTAGCAGGGAGATTCATTGCACATTCAAATCAATAGGCTAGATGAGCAAGGAGTGAATCAATCACTGATTCACTGGAAAGAGTTAGTCAGAAAAACATCATCAAAGTTTACATTCTCTCAGTTTATAGATTTTTTGTACATCCAGTTCTTCAATTACTTAACATCTAGGCAGAACCTAGAATTGGAGAAGAAATTAAGAAAACATTGCACCTATCTGAATAGACCAAGGCTAGTGACTAGTATCTATACTAGAACTACATTGAAATCAAGATATATGGAAATGAGTTAGCTCTGTCCAAACTTCCTAAGTACGTGCCAATGAGGATATTGTCACTCGAATACATCAGGCATATGATAAATATGGGTGAACTCCATTTTGTCTTAGGTAAGAAAAAGTCACAGTTCAATCTCAAAGTCAAGGTAGGGACATTCATCTGTAATACTAGGTCTACAGGCATAGAGGTAGACAAATTGTTGAGTAATATGAACCTCCAACCAAGCTTCACCTGATCTTATGATCCTTTTGGGATCATTTCAGCCCTAAGAGTTCAATTGAAGGACACACCTTACAATCATACTCCCAAGCCAGAATTGGAGAAGTTTATGAACCGAGAGCAATGGTCTGAAGGAACTCTCTTAGAAGCAGATGAACAAGTTATAACCAATCCACAAGTAAATACTCCCATCACTCAAAGTATTCAACACAAAAGAGCCAAAGAGGAAACTCAATCAGTTATAGAAACAGTTAAAGGGTATTCTATACTACAAAAGAAATTAAACACCAGATTGTCAATGTCATCAGGGATCAAGCCACCAGAAATAGTTGATCTTGGAGATTAGAAGATATTTCATTAGCAAGGACCACTAATCCCAAACCTCCCTCTACTTCTTCAACTCCTTCTTCAACTGAACCTATGGATATTATTCAGTCAACTGAGATCAGCTTAGCAGAAAATACTAACATCTTCTCAAGATTTTTGGCAATTAAACAAAAGAATGAATGTCTCAAGTCACAAGTGTATAGTCAGTTTTGGAAATAGACATCCTCCTCTCAGCACAGACTTCTCTTTGCCTTTGACAT
Source organism: Pinus tabuliformis (assembly GCA_031772625.1). Taxonomy (NCBI): domain Eukaryota; kingdom Viridiplantae; phylum Streptophyta; class Pinopsida; order Pinales; family Pinaceae; genus Pinus; species Pinus tabuliformis. The sequence goes on from CM062820.1 coordinate 915,484,449, forward strand.
TGAAAGGGGAAGGATGAAAATGGTGTTTTTTTAGGCTTAGATTCCATTTCCTAAATCCACAACAGATTATTAGAAGACCATATTTCCATTTAATGTAAACTAGATACATCCTATTGATCAAATGGATTTGCACAGGCAATTAAGTGAAATGTTATTTTCATCCATGACTACAACTACCATGACTCTTTCTATGTTCAGAAATTCCTTGTCAATGTGCAGTCACAACTTGAGATAGAAAAATTGTCATCTTTAGTGATCCGAATTAGATCCATGAAGATAATCAAGGTGCCATGACTATATTCAAATCAGGATAAAACTTTGAATTCAAGAGCATAAAGCAATCAAGAAAACCTCCAAACAGTGGCAGTTGGCAACCAACGAGGAATGACGAGGACCTCGGTCAAAGAACATTCACCGAGGCCCATGGAGACCACGCAGGAGATGAAAATAGCACCTGGGAAGCATGGGTTGAGAAAAGGAGGCAATTTCTGATGCGTGATTAGGACTAAGTGAAAAACCCGTCGTGAAGGAGATGCCTCGAGTGCTAAGTCGCATGGGAGCTGGTAAAACCATGGGGAAAGCACCAAAGGCTAAAGGCAGGAATCGCGCTCCAAAAACCGGCAGTATTCATCGGGGTCACCCTTGGGTGGTAAGCGGATTTGGATAAAAACAAGTGATTCCACTCAGTGCCTAACACGTGGTAGGCAGAGGAGAGAGAAAACCGCCACTCATCGCGCACTAATAGTTGAGCAAGTGAACCATGTGAATAGAGCGAATGGCGTCAGATCTAATGACTAAGATTGCGCCCGATGGGGGCACTAGATTTAATAGGGGATTAAGCCAAAATGAGTAAGAATTTAAGGTCCAATTTGACCACGAGGTGGAAAGTGAGTCATTTCCCGACATAACCAAAGAACCAAACCAACGAGGAAGAGTTGGTGCAGTTTGCAAGAGGACAAGTGGCCACTCCCTGTGAGCCATTGATGATGACATAGAAGACAGGGAATTCCAAGTGAACAACAATAAACGATCCGATGGAGGAAGGAAGTGGAATCGAACAGTCATGAGAATGATTAGCTTCAAAGCCATGAACAGACAGAACAAAAGGAGAGAGAGAGAGGAGAACGAAGACAAAGAATGAAGAAACAGTGAAGCAAAGGGCAGAAAGATAGAGAGCCGAGCTAACCTACAACATAAGGTAGCATCGAGCCATCCCTGAGAGGATCTGTCGGGGAACTGAGTACCACATTGGGCTCCTTCCATTAAATACCAGAGAGTTCAAAAGCTGGTAAGGAAAAGAGTTTGTGCACTCTGGTGGCTTGGGGAATCCAAGAACCACCCTGCCAAGCAATTCTATTTCAAGAGACTCAAATTGAGCTCCTCATTGTAGTTATCTGCTTTAAAGACACAATAAAAGAAGGCCACCACTGAAAGTTGGACCGGAGATGTAGCCCTGGAGGATAGGGTGAACTCCTTATTAATTTTTTGTGTTCTTGTATTTTCTTACTATGTTTCTCTGTTGTTTTCCATATTTCCAGTGTGTGTGTATTTTGCAATCTGATCGATCTGTTGCCTAAAATAACATAGACACACACCAGCACATGAGTCTGTAATACCTTCATTTATTAAATCTTTAACTGAGAGAATTCAAGGGTGATTTCCAGATCAAGTGGTATGAGAGCTTTAGGCTGTAAAGGTTAGACAAGCTTGTGTTGGTTTAGCTGTGAATGCTCACTAGATCAAAGCTCAAATTAGGAGAAGGAGATTTGGTCGAAACTAATCCTGAAATTGGGAGAGTCTATCCTCAGAAGAAAATGTCAAAGGGAGGTTCTATGGGGCTAGACCCTCAATTCATAGAAAGTTTCCTAGCCATAAAGTCCATGGTAGAAGAAATGTATAGGGACTTTAGAAAACACAACGATGAAGATTCATCAAGCTCTAAACAAGACAAAGAAGAAGATGAGTCTCACTTCCATGACCACTCCAAAGGAAAAGGGAAAGAGGAAAGCATCGTCACACCTCCTAATAGCCCTCTTCATAACAAGAAAGCATCTCTGATCAAACTCGATGTTAAATTTGATTTTCCTATATATGATGGAGAGCTAAATGTAGAAAAGTTGGACAATTGGATTAGAAAAATTGATGTTTATTGCAAAGTATATAACATCGACTTAGATAAGAGAAAGATTCAGCTAGCAAGCCTACACCTAGGAGGCACTGCCTTGGTTTAGTGGGAAGGCAGGACCCAAGCTGATATGAAAAGACATGGTAAGACTATCTCTGTCTGGAATGAATTTGTTTCTGCAATCAAAAAGCAGTTCTATCCATTGGCCTACATGCAACAAGCCATGATGAGTTGGAAAACTCTTCGGTAGTTGAAAGGGAAAAGTGTGCAAGGGTACACTCAAGAATTCAGAAAGAGAGAATTGATTATAGGAATCTCATTAGACTCACCAGAAACTCTTTTGAAGTACATTGGTGGTCTACACAGCTACATGAGGCATACCATCCTCATGATTAATCCCAATAGTATAGATGAGGTATCTGTACAAGCTACTCATCTAGAAGCTAGAGGAAAGAATGGAAATCTAGAAGTTGGGGGACCATCCCAACCCACTGCAAGCAAGGGCAAGGAGAAAAGGAAGCAGAAGTGGAAAGCAAGGAAGGCTAACACTACACATAAAAGAAAAGCTTTATGCACTCATTGTAAACATGATGGGCATGATGATGAGCATTGTTGGATTCTGCATCCAGAGCTGAGACCTAAGAAGTCCGAGGGCAAGAATAAGAAGACTGTTGTAACTATTCAGAAATATTTGGGGTCAGATGCAGGAGATGAAACAACTATTGTAGCCACAGGTATAAAAGGTAAGAATTCTGAAGCATCTACTAGTAATTCTGCACAATCTATTATTGATGAAGAAAATGAGAGAAAAAGACATGTGCTTTTCCATATTCGAGTTATTTCCAAACAACAAAAGATTGATACCTTGTTTGATAGTGGCTCACAAGTAAATCTAATTTCTGAAGAAATTGTAAAGAAATTGAGATTAGCAACTACACCTCACAAGAAACCATACCCATTACGATGGTTGAATGATAAAGAACAACTACAAGTGACTAGACAGTGAAAACTCAAGTTTTTTATCGGGTCAGCATTTGTAGATGAGGTTGATTTAGACATAATTCCTTTGGATATATGTGGAATTGTTTTAGGAATTCCTTACTTGTATGATAGAAAAGTTATTTTCTATAGAGTTGAGAACAAGTATCTACTTGTCAAAGAGGGAATCAAATACTCTGTAAGAGCTCATAAGCTCAAGAATAATTATACTCTCATAAACTCAGGGAAGATGAAAAGAATGATAAATTCATGCAAACAATTCTTACTAATGGTTGTAAAGGAAAAGAAACTTGAAAAAACAATGTATTTGAGGGCTGTAATGCTAAACAACAAGTTGATTTAGAAAAGTTTGTTTCAGAGTATGATATCTTGTTTCAAGAACCTAAAGGTCTGCCACCCAAAAAGGAAATAGTACATGATATTATTTTGTAGCAAGATGTGCCATTGCCTAACATTGGAATGTATAGGTTGTCTGCTTTAGAGAATGCTGAAATCAGGAAGCAGGTGCAGGAGTTGCTCGAGAAAGGGTTCATCAAGCCTAGCACTTCACCATGTGGGTCACAAATCGTTTTGGTGAGAACGAAAGATGGCTCGTGGAGAATGTGCATTGACTACCGAGCACTGAATAAGATAACAATCAAAAATCGTTATTCCCTTCCTCGCATAGATGATCTTTTGGATCAATTGAAAGAAGTTGTTTATTTCACCAAGCTAGACTTGCATAGTGGATACCATCAGGTTATGGTTGTAGAACAAGATGCATGGAAGACTGCTTTCAAAACAAAGTAGGGATTGTATGAGTGGCTGGTTACACCTTTTGGCTTGACTAATGCTCCTGCGACTTTCATGAGATTAATGAATGATGTACTCAGACCTTTTCTTGATGATTTTGTTATCATGTATCTGGATGACATTCTGATTTTTAGTAAAATGTGGGAAGAACACTTAAAGCATGTTAAGCAGACACTAGATGTTTTGAAAAGAGAAAAACTTCATGTTAGAATCTCAAAATGTGAATTTGGCAAAACATCTCTAAATTATTTGGGTCATATAGTAGGGGGTGGTGAATTGAAAATAGGTCCCTCTAAAGTGGCAATCATTGTAAACTGGCCTAAACCCAAGTATGCTACAGAAGTGAGAAGCTTCTTAGGGACAACACATTATTGGAGGAAGTTCATTTCTAACTTCTCCTCAATTGCAGCACCCTTACATGCTTTAACGAGATTGAACAAGGTGTTTCAGTGGGGAGGAAAACATCAGAAAGCCTTCGACACCTTGAAAGAAAAGATTAGTACAACACCTGTACTAGCACTACCTGATCTACAAAGACCATTTGAGATCCAAACAAATGCCAATGACTATGCCATGGGAGCAGTGTTAACACAACACGGTAAACCCGTATGTTATCATTCTGAGACTTTTAATCTTGTAATAGTTAACTATCCTACATATTATAAAGAATTGTATGCGTTAGTTCAGAGTGTGAAAAAGTGGAAACATTACTTAATGGGAAAAGAGACAGTAATACATACTAATCATCAGCCACTTCAATATCTACACTCCCAAACTAAGTTGCAGCAATCAAGACACTACAGATGGATGGGTTTTCTACAACAGTTTCATTTAGTCATCAGATATAAAAAGGGCATACATAATAAAGTTGTAGACATGTTATCTAGACCCATTATAAATGGATCTACTATACTTAAGCATAATTCAGTGCTACATGAAAGTTACACTGAACAATATCCTCAAGATATAGACTTTAAAGATGTATATGAAACTTTGAGTCAAGGCAGAAGAGTAGAAGAATTGGATTATCATGTAAAGGACTGACTCTTATACCATTGTGGGAAAATCTGCATTCCACAAACTGAGAGAGTAAAGATAATTAGATAAGCACACACTTCTCTGATATCAAGTCACTTTAGGGTAAGTAAAAAATTTGCACAACTGAAATTTTTTTGTTATTGACCAAAAATGAATGAGACAGTTTCTGAGAGGTAAGAGGGTGTACTATGTGTGCTAAAAGCAAGCCCACCAATAGAAAACTAGGCTTATACACTCCATTACCAGTTCCTTCTCAACCTTGGGAAAGTGTTTCCATGGATTTTGTTGGAGGACTGCCTAAATCTCGGAAAGGTCATGATTATCTATATGTTGTTGTGGATAGGTTCAGCAAAATGTGTATTTTGATAGCTTGTAATAAACAGGTTACAGCTGAACAAATTACAAAAATATTCTTTGAACATGTATGGGTTCATTTTGGACTACCCACTTCCATTGTATATGATCGAGACACCCAATTTGTGGGAAAGTTTTGGTGAATTCTGTGGGAACTCATGGACACCAAATTGAAGAAAAGAATAGATTTTCATCCACAAACTAATGGCCAGACAGAAGTAGTTAATAGGATAGTAATCCAGTTACTCAGAGGATATTGCAGCAAACATCCTAAGATTTGGGATGAACACTTGTGTTATGTGCAACATGCTTACAATAGGGCAAAACATTCCTATACCTAGAGATCTCCTTTTGAGACCTGTTTTGTTTTCACACCAAAGTCTCCTTTGGATTTTGTCTTTGGTAAAGATACCATAGTTGATGGACACAATGATGTGGTCAAGGCAACTAGGTTCATTGAACAAATCCAGGAGATCCACCAGGCAATATAGGAATAGCTGGAAAAGAGCCAGGCCAAATACAAGGCTAGGCATGACAAGCATTGGATGGAGCATAGTTTTTAGGTTGGTGACCAAGTCTGGCTATATATCAGCAAAGACAGAATGCAAGGAGAAGGTAAGAATCTAAAACCTATCAGGTATGGACCTTTTAGGATACTTGAGAAGATTGGTGATAATGCTTTTCGCCTTGATCTACTAGCTTACATGCACATCTACTTAGTGGTAAATGCAAATTTCTTGAGATTGTTTGAACCTTCACTGATTGAGGATCCTGAAGAGCAGATTCAATTGGCTTCTATTGATGACCTACTACCTAAATATCTTAATGAATTGCTGGAAGACACCGTTTTAGACAGGAAGGTGAGGACGACACATAGGGGAGATGTTGAGTAACTCAGAATTAGACTCAAGGGATTGAAGCCGAGTATTGCAAAGTGGATTGAGATTGGACAAGTGAGACAATTGTACCCTCACTTAGTAGATGCTTGAAAACCAACTTTTGGTGGTCCAAAAGCTTTCTCAGTGGGAAGGACGTGATCCGAATTACATCCATGAAGATAATCAAGGTGCCATGGTTGTATTCAAATCAGGACAAAACGTCGAATTCAAGAGCACAGAGCGATCAGGATAACCTCTGAACAACGGAAATTTACAACCAGCGAGGAATGACAAGGCCCTCGGTCAAAGCGCGCTGATCAAGGCCAATGGAGATCATGCAAGAGGCGAAACTAGCACCTGGGAAGCCTCGATTGGGAAAAGGAGGCAGTTTCTAATGCATGATTAGCGCTTAGTGTTAATTACGCATCGCTGGGCAAAACCCCTAGAGAAGGAGAGGCCCTGAGAGCTCGTTCGCATGGGAGCTGGGAAAACTGTGGGGAAAGCGCCAAAAAGCCAAAGGCGGGACCCGCCCTCCAAAAACCATGGGTATTCATCGGAGACACCTTGGGCAGTAAGCGGATTTGGATAAAAATGAGCCATTCCACTCAGTGCCCAATGCGTGGTAGGTGGAGGAGAGAGAAAAATGCCACTCATCGCACGCTAACGGTCGAGCAAGTCAACCGCATGAAATGAGTGAATGGCGTCGGATCTGAGGGCTCTAGATCTAATGGCTGAGATTGTGCCCAATGGGGGAACTGAATTTAACAGGGGATTAAGCCATGATGAGTAAGAATTTGAGGTCCGGTTTGACTGCGAGGTAGTGGATTAGTCATTTCCCCACATAACCGAAGAACCGAACTGACGAGGAAGAGTTAGCGCAGTTTGCAAGAGGACAAGTGGCCACTCCTTGTAAGCCATTGATGATGACGCAGAAGACAAGGAATTCCAAGTGAACAGCAACAGATGATCCAACGAAGGAAGGAAGTGAAATCAAACATTCATGAGAATTATTGGCTTCAAAGCCATGAGCAGAAAAAACATAAAGAGAGAGAGAGAGAGAGAGGAGAATGAAGACAGAGAACGAAAAAACAGTGAAGCAAAGGGTAGAAAGATAGAGAGCCGAGCTGACCTGCAACATAAGGTAGCATGGAGCCATCCCTGAGAGGATCTATCGCGGAACTGAGTACCACGTTGCACTCCTCCCATTAAAGACCAGAGAGGTCAAGAGCTAGTAAGGAAAAGAGTTTGTGCACTCTAGTCGCTTGGGGAATCCAAGAACCACCTTGCCAAGAAATTCTATTTTAGGAGACTCAAATTGAGCTCCTCATTGTAATTCTCTACTTTAAAGACACAATAAAAGAAGGCCACCATTCAATTCTAGATCAGAGATGTAGCTCTGGAGGATAGGGTGAACTCCTTATTAATTTGTTGTGTTATTGTATTTGCTTACTGTGTTTCGCTGCTATTTTCCATATTTCTAGTGTCTGTGTCTTTTGCAATCTGATTGATTCGTTGCCTAAAATAACATAGACACACACGAGCACATGAGTCTCTAATACCTTCATTTATTAAATCTTTAACTGAGATCACTCAAGGGTGATTTCCAGATCATTTAGCTAAAGATAACAAAATAAATTTTTTAGAATATATTATTGTTAAAATTGGATATGATCCCCAAGATTGTAAAGAAATTAAAGAAATACTCAAGAAAAATAATACAGAGATAGCAGCCTTGAAGAAATAGTTGAAATTGCCTTCAACTGAGGATCCACAAACCAGAGAGATGGCAGAAAAATAATAGCATAGGGAGGAGTTGTTGAAGCTTATTATTGAGCAAAACATACAGATGAAGAATATGGAAGAGCAAATAGAAGAACTGCTAAAGGAAAAAGTGGTAACACAGCTTGTTGTGACCCCAGTAACAACAGTTCCCATAGAAAGTACAAAACCAAGCTCGTCTTCCACTAGAATTGCTTTATCATCAGCAACAGTTTTAACATCAAGGTTATCGTAGGAGTAACAGGCACAAAAACAACAGAATGAAAACCCTAGAGTTACAAAAGGTAAAAAATGACACCTTGTATGTAGAAGAAATGCAAAAGTCATGGATTATCCTCTTGTACCATACTATAAATAGCCAATATCTAGGTACGATGCTAACATCTACTCTATGAGTTTCAAGCAACAGCCAAAGAGGACATATGGTTAGATATCATCCACTCCATAACAGAAATATGGCCATCCATACAAATCATTTTTGAGCAGCAAGGGTTAATTTCTAGATGCGGGACAAATATGGATAATCAAAGGGCAGTATTGAAGACAAAACCAAAAGAAGTAGCAAGAATGATCAAAGTATTAAACTCTAAGACTAAGAAATAGTTACAAGAAATAAATATTCCAGATAGGAAAGATATTATTTTGGAAATTAAGATAGTCCTTATGAAGAAGAATCTACTCACTCAATTGAAAACAAAATGTGAAGCTTTGAACATTGAAGTCTGAAGGTTTCACTTTAAATTCTGTATGTTGAATAAGAAAGGTTTACCAAGGTTAATGTCATCAAATGATCAGTTAGTCAAATTCGAGGATTACTGTGAAAAGTTATATACTATTGCAGCAGATAACAGTCAATTTGGATGTTAAAAAGACCGATTACTCACAAAGAATTTCTAGAAGCTTTGAGCCCTGACCTCAAAATCAAATATGAAGTTGGACATCTTTTCCTCACTAAACCCAATTTTGAAAGGTATACTAAAGTTGATGAGAGAAGAATGGTAAATCTGGAGATACTAAGTGAAGAGAGGTGGGATCAATTATGTGGAGCAATTGACTAGCTTTTCATCCCAATGAGAAGACAACACTGTAGTTTTTAAAGGAACAGTCATCAACAACTCCCTCCCTAATAGGGACACATCATTCAATAGTTTTATTTTCCTATTTTCTTTCAGGTTATTTTTGTTATCAGTGTGGGATATTTTGTTCACTATCTTAACTAGTATAAATAACTCTCTTCTATGAGTTATTGAGGGTTTCACCCTTGCATAAGCATTTTGTAAGCATCCCATGTGCATAGCTTTTCTGGATCATTAAAGATAAAGCGTAGGATTCTAAATTTTGTTCCACACAATTTTGCTTCTCTTGTAAGTTTTTACAGTGCATCTTTCATTATGTATTCTGCATATGTTTAAGTTTTATAAAGGTAATTTGGTAAGTGTAACTATGTTTCAGTTATTCTTAATTCCTTTCTAAAGATATAATCATTAAAAGAGAATGGGTTACTTAACTATTTGTTTAAGTATCTACATCTAAAGCGTCACATTGTCAGCATCTTTATAATCTTATGTATATTTTGTTTAATCTTCAAACATTGATTGAGGGTTTTCTAGCTTATGATTATTTAATCTTCTATCTGAAACTAAAATAATCATATTTCCTTACATCTTCTACTTAACATCAACAAAATTTAAATCATTGTGGGAATTAAATAGCATCCCTTTGTTTACTTATTAGTATTATTCAAGAGGGTGAGCATTACTGTTATAATTTGTTTCATACATTGGTCCTCCAACTAAATCACAATAAAAAAAAACATTATAGATTCTTTGTCATAACCAATTGACCTTAGGTTATCTCAAAAGAAAACATCAGATTGGCGTCATTATAGAGGAAAGAAGGATTGAAAGCCAGATATTCCCTGGGGCAACAATTTTTCCTTTCCTTTAAGGTGAATAAAGGATAAGGTATAGGTAAAAATCTTTCATCTCATGATTCCACTAGTAAGAGCTATCTCCATTTAAGCACACTAGATCACATTTTGATCCTGATATTGTTAACCCCTTACCAGACCCGAAAAGACTCATTAGGGGAACAACTTCTAGGAGAAGACATAAAACCTCTTCTTCATCTTCAGCTTTATGCCCTGAAGATCCCTCAGTTGTAGATCCCTTCTCAACAATACCATCCCACCCTAATTGGAGTGAACTACCTCCTAGTGTTTCTGAACTTCATTCTAAAGGGGTAGATCTTCAATCAACCTTTTTAATTTAGTCACTTGAATCATATCAAGTCCACTCCATACCTTCCAAATCACCTTCATATGAGGACGAATTAGGTTTTCATTTACCTGAATTCAAAGCTCAAGACTTCATCACCCCCAGTCCTTATTCAATTCCATCAACCTCAACTAATCTTGAAGATAAATTTTCTGTCTATTCAAATCCTTTCTTTGATAGTAAAGGAGAGTTACCACCAAGACTTCATAGCTTGGTTATTAAGACCCCTTTCAGATCCTTAAAAAGGTATCCTCCCTCTTTCTCTCCTCCACATTCTAATACTCCTATCGATTCACCTTCACCCTCATCATCTTCCTCTTCCTCATCAACATCCACTCAGTCACCTCAAACTCCTCTAGATGTAATGGCTTTTTGACCCATTGTACAAGCAAGGTATGCTGCTCTAGTCCTTCTTGAAAATTTGGGAAATTTTCCTGATGGATACCTAAAACACTTGCCAAGATTTAATGGAGAAACGGGTCCCTCAGTAAAAGATCATGTATCAGCCTTCTTATATTTTTCTAATAATATGAACATTGAAGAGGAAAATGTTTATATCAGATTATTTGTCTAATCTCTGGAAGGGAATGTTAGGATCTGGTTTAGGTAGCTCAAAGCTGACTCTATCAGCACTTGGAATGAGCTTATAAATATTTCCAAAAACTAATGGGGGGTAAAAAATGATCATGTTTACTTTCTCACTGAATTTTAGAAACTAAAAAGAAACCCTGGTGAACCAGTAGCTGAATTCATTAAAAGGTTTAACAAACTCTATCATAAAATTCCTGCTGATTGTAAAAGACCAGTAGACGTTGCAAAGGTTAGATTTTCAAAAGCATTTGATGATGACATTGCAATCATGATAAGGGAAAGAGTTTCTAATACCTTAGAAGATGTTCAAACAAATGTTATAGAGGTACAATCCAACAAGTGAGCCTCTAGTAAACTTAAGGCTAAGGCCGAAAAGGAAGAAAGAAAACTAAAAGCTAGGATAGATGATTCATCCTCCTCTAAATCTAAACTTGAAGATCAAAAGATTGATGAAATTACTTCTTTTCTTAGGAACCTTTCTAGTAGGATTGAAAAAATTGAAACACAAGCCAGAACAGTCCAACAAACTATTTCTAGGCCTTGAGCTCAAAACCAAGGTCAATACAAAAGAACCCCTCAATTGCAAATTCTTCAAAGACCTGGTAATGATCAGCAAGTTCCTACACCTTTATTAATTGATGATCAATAGTCTAATAACAATACCATGACCATAATTGAAGGTATTAATAACTTAGACCACTCTTTTCCACAAAATGCCATTGTCCCCCTTACACAATCTTCAGTATCTCAAGAAGATGCTAAAAATTCACAAATCTCAAAATATCAATCCTTCTCACAATTTTTAATTGTTGAGCTAAACAGGAGATATGATTTAAGGCCTAGCACAGGGCTTGAAAGACCTCCAAAAGATCCTGTTTCCATTTAACCTTAAGTAAAATCTGTTAAAATCCAAACTATTCTGATTCAAAACTTGGATCTGTCAACTGAAACCACTCTCATGGATAAAACACTTTTGACGACCTTCAATGTTGAAAGGGAGCTTGAGAGGGGAGAAATCCCTATTCCACTTTCTAAACATTACAAGAACCTTGGATACAAGAATCAAGTCACAAAATGGATTCAAAACACAAGTGTAGATGCTGAAGGAGATGTAATTATCCTTTAGGATGAGAAACCAACAGTAGCCTTTGTTCCCTGTGTAGATATGATTCATGAGATTGTCCCTCCTTTCTATGTAACCTTGAAATTGCGTGATTCCATGTTGTACAATTGTATGCTTGACTCTGGAGCATCATATAACCTAATGCCTGAAATTGTCGTGGAACATCTAAATCTTGATATCACCCACATATCACCAGAGTGTATCATGACCTTTACATTTTTTATTCTAAAACGGTGCGCTTCCTTGGACTGATAAAAGACTTAGTTGTTACCCTTGCCCAAATACCAATAAAAAGAATAGTGTTAGACATTTTTGTGACTTATATTCCTCTAAAATTTGGGATGCTCCTTTCTAGATCTTGTTGTTACAAGTTGGGAGGGACCCTTCAAATGGAAATGTCTTATGCTACTATTCCTGTTTATGGAGGATAACAACTTAGGTTGTATAGATAAGTCAGAATTGTACATACCATGTGTAAAATAGACCAACCAAGAAACCATCCCATTTATGCAGTTGATCAAGACTTTCGTTGTTTTCGGTTATCCTCAAATACAACACAAGATTCTCAAGTTAAAATTGAATATAATCGAAAAACCTAAGCATGTTCAAGATGATCTATGGAAACTTTTCTTTGATGGTTCCTTCACAAAAGATGGAGCTAGAGCTGGGGCAGTTTTAATTTCACTAGGAAAGGAAAATATCACCCAATCATGTAAGCTTGATTTTGAAGTTACCAACAATATAGCAGAATATGAAGCTTTCCTTCTAGGATTAGAGTTAGCTAGAAGCTTAAAGGTACAAAATTTAAGTGTTTTCACTGATTCTGAACTCATTGTGGGACAAGTTTTGCCAGACAAAGCATCTAGGCTTAGGTCTTACAAGAATGAAGTTTTGGATTCAATTGAAAATTTCATTAATGATTTTAACATAAGTTATGTTCCTAGAAACGAGAATATTCATGTAGACTCCTTAGCTGTTTCTGCAAGCTCATTGAAGATCCCAGATCAAACACATATGCAGTATCAAATCCAAGTCAAATACAGGCCATCCATTCCAGATAGTCTCAAGCATTGGAAAATATTTGAACATGATGAACAAACAAAATCTTTTCTCCAACTTGTAGATCAATTTTCTATTCTGCAAATTGATGAGGATAAGATGGATGCAAATGAAACCTCCAAGGAAAATGATAATTCAGACCTAATTCCAAAAATAGTTGATCATGACATCATACAATTGTCTAACAACTTTATTCCCAAAGGTCTTATCCCTTTGGAGAAATTATTTGGTCATAATGATGCCCCCAAAAATCCACAATCTATTTCTCCACAAGATGATATTGAGGAAGCTAATATTGGAACCCATGAAGAAGTTAAGAATATAAAAATTTGTGCCTCTTTAACCCTTGAAGTTAAAATTGAATATCTTACGCTGCTCAGAAAATATAAAGATGTTTTTGATTGGTCCTATGTTGATTTGAAAACCTATGATACTACTCTCATTGAACATTAAATCTCATTCAAATCTGAAGCAAAGCCCCATTAGCAGAAACATAGGAGGATTAACCCAGTTCTGCTACCTACTATAGAAAAAGAGCTTAAGAAAATGTTATATACTCAGATAATTCTTCTTTTAAGATATTCCAGTTGGATTGCCAATTTAATTCCTGTTAGGAAAAAGAATGGAGAGATTATACTTTTTGTAGACTTCAGAGACATAAAAAAATCATCATTAAAGGACAACTATCCATTACCAAAGATGGACTAGCTACTTCAAAAGGTTTCAGGAGAAAACAAACTTTCTATGCTTGATGGATTTTCTAGTTATAATCAAATTATGGTAGATCAAGCAAATAGAGAAAAGACAATACTGGGTATCGATCTGGTAATTTAATTTGAAGGTATTCCGTTGGAATTGGGTATTAAACCATATATGGACATAGTTCTTGACCGAACAAACGAGGTAGAGATACCGCTTACTATATTTACCCTTTACCATAAGTACCACAACCGAGTGCTACAGCAAAGCTGTTAGAATAAAGAGTGGAGAGATTAGACTTTGTGTAGACTTAAGAAACTTAAAATTATCATCATTAAAGGACAACTATCCCTTACCAAAGATGGAGCAGCTACTTCAAAAGGTTTCAGGAGCGAATAGACTTTCTATGCTAGACGGATTTTTTGGTTATAATCAAATTATGGTAGATCAAGTAGATAGAGAAAAGACAACCTCTACTGCACCCTAGGGTACATTCATATATGCTAGGATGCCTTTTCGCTTATCAAATGTAGGAGAAACATTCCAAAGGGCTATGGATATAGCTTTTGTTAGGAAGGTAAATAAGTTTGTTTCTATTTATCTTGATGATCTTACAAGTTTTTCTAATTCTAATCAGAAACATCTAAAGTACTTGATGAAGGTTTTTGACAAGTGCAGGAAATTTGGAATATCCTTGAACCCTAAGAAGTCACCCTTTGCTATAAAAGAGGGAAAATTATTGGGCCATATCATCTCAGGGTTGAAGAGATTTAAGAAACTAAAAATGAACACTCTCTCATAAAATAAATATTAGACATATAGAAAAACTAGACATGGCGGAAAAGGCCTCAACCTTACAACATTCCTCACATTCTCATTATTAATCAATCCAATGTACAAAGAATGATAATCGTACAAATAAATACATGAGGAAGTTGGTCTCAATATAGTACGTCTATCTTGGACACTATGGTTGAGAAAATATCTCAACAACACACTAATCTAGGAGCCTAACTAGTTGGAGAGAATCTTTCAATCAACTAAGACTAAACTGACTCCTAACCATGAGGAACAAGCTAAATCTAGAAAGGTAGTATTAAATCCTAACTTTCATGATTTTAATTAATTTAATTATTTGGACATAGAATTGTTTTTAATGTGAGAGTGAGGATAACATTCCCCCCCCAATGATAAGTCCAAATTAAGGACCAGGAACCATCTTCCAAGTTCTCACGTTAAAACTGTTGATCCTCAAAAAACATTTTCCTAAAAAATGCCAAAGCTGGATGCTGAAAAAACTCAAATCTGAAGAGAACATGAACCAACTGCATGTCTGATTCATATCTAAATTTTTCTTGACAATTCCTTCATGTGCCAAGATGCAAAAGGATCCAACTGTACTTTGATTGAAATCAACATCTTATGTCCATTGACAAAATGTGATGAATGCCCACTAGCATATCTGCTGATGATGATTGCCCACTGGTTGAAAAACAACTCACTGTTGCTTTTGCTGTGTTTGAAAACTTCTCACTGCTGACTTTTTTGTCAATCACCCACTGACAAATTTTGTTGATGCTCACTCGTTGATGAAAATGCCCACTAGCTGCTTTGTTGATGTTGTTGAGACTTTCAGCGTGACAACCACTGTCAATTTCATTGACATTTTCCCCCCTTTGCTAGTTGAAAGGAGAGACAATCTTCTTCAAATTATTTTTGAACTCCCCCCCTTTAGGTGTAGGAGTGTTTCACTAGTGTAGCGCCCCAGTCAACTGCACAAGAGTACCATCTTCATTTTTATTGTTGGTTGCACTATGTGTGAGTGAATTCGATTGTGAAACTTATAAAATCTTCTAACCGTGGATGAGCATTCCCAGGGATCAATCCATGAATAATTTATCTTTAATCTACTTGATTGTTGTTGTGTGCTGCATTGTGTTAATGAATGATTTGACTTGCCACAATGGTGACAAGGATGGAGATCAAAACACTAATCTTCTAGATGACTGGTTCTTTGACAATTAAGGTAGCTTGGTTTGACTACAACTTCAGTTTGCAAACATGTTTTTTTGTCTACAACTTTCTCATGGATTGTTGATGTTATTTGATCAAGAAACCTTACACTGATGAACTTGATTGGGTTAGAATAATCGAGGATATGAAATTTGTTTTCATATTTTTCATATCCTAATCCTCGTCGATTTCTGTTACTTTGGATTTCTTCCCATGGCTTGATGATTGGTTTGGAAAAAAAGTTGAACTGGATCAGGGACCACTTCAACACTTGAAGTTGGTTGGATCAATGACTTGGAATCAACCGTTGTATTTGTATTGTTCAAAGACTTGGAAGCATCACTCTTCTCTAGAAACTTAGTTCTTTGTAGTTGCAACTCCAGTTGAAGAAACTCAATCATTTCATGTGCATGTCAAAGATGCACTTGAATATCAGCAAGAGTTATTCTGTTGATGTTCACCATGTCGCCAGCTAATGATAAAATCAAATTTTTAAGAATTTGGGACAATTGAATGTGTGTCCCCATGTTAGCTTCATTGAATTCAGGCTTGCTTGTACTATTGCTTATTGTTGATGCTTTAAACACTTGCTAGAGATTTATAACTTGGTTTCTTGAACTCTTGATTTCATGCTAGCTTGATGATGATCGCTTTACTTGAATTCCTCACTGATACTTTGTGAATGCTTCAATCAAATTCACATTGGCTTGGTTGGTGTAGATGATATGCTTTGAACTTTCGCACTTGATTTTGACATGCTCGCTTGCTTGGCTGTTTGAATGACACGCTCTCTTTATTTATTGCTTATTGCGCTTGCGTTAAACACTAGCTTGATTTGATGCTCACTTGAAGAATAGAATACTAGAATTCACACTTGTTTGATGATGATTGCTTGCTAGATGGCTTGCTTGAACTAGCTTGATTGATTACTGACACTTTGTGCTTTCTTAAATGTACTCACTGAATGTGCTGATTTTAAAAAAGGAAGGCTGTCAAACACAGTCGAAAATGCACCCAAGAGACAAATGACAAGTTCAATCTTGATGACTTAGTTGAAGACTTACTTGACTTAATATATTCACCTTAACAATTAAAATTAGGGTGTCGATTACAACCGAGAGTGCATTCGTACAACTCAGTTAAAAAATATGCATTCGAAAATGATACAAAAAGTGTTGATGATGTGGATGTCATCTTGGCTTGAAATGCTTGAATCTGTGGCGTCCTTAAATTGATTGCTTTGATTACATGATGCAAAATGTGCTTGCTTGGAAGATAATCTTATCAAGTTGATGATGTGATGCTTGATTAAGTGTTCTTATACTTAAGCTTCCTTAGGTGCATGTAGTTGTTTAAGAATAATACAAAGAGAGCGTTTTGATAATCTGAATACAAGTCATGCACATGCATTCATTACACACGGTGTACCTAAGATCCCCTTATTCAGTTTCAGGTGGATATAGGACACAAGCACCACAAAAATTATGATTTTATTAATTACTGGAGTACATCATTCTTCAATGTCACAACTTTGTCTTCGAAACTTCTCAAAGAGAATGTCACACTTGCAAACTTTGGAAGAAAAATGTCTTCAAAAACTGCCTACACTGGCTCAATTGTTCTCAAAGTAAAATATTACTTTGAATTACAATAATGAATTTCACTCAAAGAAATTCACTTATCACTCAAAATTTACAAAATATGCACCTTATGACTCCACAAAATCACTTAGGACTCCATGACACAAAGAAAATACAAATACTCCTTATCTCTCCAAATACAAAAATATTGATAACTCCAAAATTACAAAATATACTCCTATTTATCCCTCCTAGCTGGAGTGTTTGTTTATCTCTCGTCTAGTCTAATCCAATGATCCAGGTAGATGTTGGTGGCCACCCACCTATCCCATTTGGACCCCCACAATTGTCTCTTTCATTTTTTCATTTTCCTTAATTGTAGCACAGTTTACTATTTTTAGTAGTTTTTCGGGTCCTAAACTTCTGGAGCCATTTTGAGGCCCTAAATGACGTTTTCTTGGAAATTTTTACACCAATTTTTTTTTGTTTGAAATCATCTTTTCCATCATAGTCCTTCAAGAGATCTTTCCAATGGGCTATCATGCGCATCAAACGGAGATAATATGACCAAGTCGCGAGCCCGGGAAGTTGGTTGTCCAACTCACCCCAACGGGGCCCATAAATTCTTGGTGTTACATCTCCTCAGGTTAGGGTTTTGGTTGTTTAGGGTTTTCTCTTATTGTTAAATAATAAAACGACCCTTGAGCATCATTGTAAAGCAGTTCATAGGCATGTAGATGCCACATCTCTTCTCAGAGATAAACTACCATCACCCTAGCTGGTTTATTTCCATTTCTGTTTGTAAGCATATTTTAGTATGTTACAGTAACGAAATGAAGTATTATTTCCGCTGCATCTCTTTATTTATGGTTATCTCATCTATATATTTATGGTTATCTCATCTATATATTTATGTTTATCTCTGTAATTTGTTGGATTCCTTTTTAAATCCAGATCAGTGGTATTAGAGGGGTCTGCTTTTTCTCCGTTTTTCTTTACATGTCCCCAATGAGGTTGGGATATAAGGAGTGAGGGCTTGAACTAGTCAACCCTTTGCAAAACCAGCCTTGCAAATCTCAATGGTCTCCCATGGCGGATGAAAATAAAGATGAGGGGGTAGGAGATCTTATCAAAATCTTGCTCGAAGAAGCCCTCTAGCGACAAAGGAACGCGACGATGGAAAACTTTGCACAGATCCTTCAGCAGCTACCCAGAGGCGACGCATCGACTTCCAACAGCTACTTTGGAAACACCACACTATTTAAGGTACAAGTTAATTTTGAAATCCCATATTTAAGGGTCAGATAGACACAGATGTCGTCGATAAATGTTTAAATCTCCTAGAGGGGTGTTTTTTTGTTCATGATTTTTCCAGTCAGGAAATGATTATTTTCGCTCCTTTCAAAGTAGCCCCCCACATCAAGGACTAGTGGGAAACCTACTACAAGCAGAGGGATGAAAGTACAGGCTCATTATTTTTAGTTGCACCCACTTGGGATTCCTTCCAAGATGCCATCAAGGAGCAGTACTACCTTTTCAAATTGTATGAGGACAAAGACATAAACTGGACCACGTTGCGGCAGGGAAGTGACCAAGATGTGCCAGAGTTCACAAACATTTTTCATACCCTTCGCACACAATTGGGTATCAAGGATCTTGAGCTACATTTGGTACTCAAATATCGCGACTGTCTACACAAGTACATCCAGGAAGAGATGGAGTTCCTGAACATCTCTTCACTCGGCACGACATATCAATACGCTGTTAAAATTGAGTAAAAGTTTAAACAAAAGAAGCGATACTTTGGATCTGCAAATCCAAAGACCAAAGGACAAAGCTAAGGTGGGGTGACCCAAGAAAACCCGTTGAAGCCGCAAGAAAAGAACAACACCACGAAGTCAAAGAAGGACACAGGAAAGCGGTGTGAGTTTCATAAGAGCCCCACTCACAACACAAGTGAGTGTCAAACAAGCAGAGGCTGGTGGCCGAGTTGAAGGCTTCCAAATCAGATGCATGTTCTGACCTTGAGTCAGAACCTGACAAGGAGAATGGAAGTAGATCATTGACGTGGAGCCTAGCACCACTGTTGCTATTGCCAAGATCAAGAAGAAGGGGCCCAAAGATCTAGAGGAGGGGGAGCATATTTTCCACTCACAAATGTGGGTGAAGGGTTCACTACTGTAATTCATTTTCGATACTGGCAGCCAAAAGAACCTCATTTCAACAGAGGTCATGAAGTGGTTGGGCCTATGAGCTACACCACACCCGCAGCTGTACAGTATCAGGTGGCTTCACCAAGGACTAGATCTTCAAGTTCGCCAGTAATGCCGCCTTCCCTACAACATCAAGCCCTTCATAGATGAGATATTGTGTGATGTTACACCTCTGGATGTTTGTGATGTATTAATAGGCCAACCATACTTGTGGAGAAGACATGCTGTGGATGAGTCAAGGCCTCACGCTGTTATTATTTCTTTGGGTAATTCATTATACAGGATACCGAAGGTAGCTCCACCAACCGCCACCTCTTCGATCACTGCTAAGAAAGGAAACAAGCTCATCTCCTAGATTAGGAGATTCATTTTCTGTCTAATTCACTCCCAAAGTAAGTGGAAGATCATCACCACATCCATGACCTCCGTGAAGGGTTCCTCCACACAGCAGGAGTAGCAAAGGGATACAATCATGATAGAACACAGGAACAACTTCTCCTCACCCACAGGGGTACCACACAAGCTTAAGGTGGGCAACAAAGTCTAGTTGCATCTACAGAAAGAATGCCTTACAAGAGCCCATTAGGAGCTCTGACCACGCTGACATGGTCCTCACACCATTTCCAAGGCTGTGGGAAATAATTCTTTGGAGCACAACATTCCTCCGTTCCTTCGCTTGCACCAAGTGTTCAATGTGGAATGCCTGTAACCATGCTTCCCACCATTACTAGACACAACAAATATTGCAGAACAACTCACCAGGGACCACGTTCAACAGATGGAGGAACTCAATGCAATGGGGACCATTGCTTCCTAAGGGGGGAGGAATGATCTAGGTGGATGTTGGTGGCCACCCAAATATTCCATTTGGACCCCCAGAACTATCTCTTTTAGTTGTTTAGTTTCCTTAATTGTAGCATAGTTTACTATTTTTAGCAATTTTTGGGGTCCTAAACTTCGAGAGCCGTTTTGAGGCCCTAAACGACGTTTTTTTTGGAAATTTTTACACCAGTGATTTTTTTGTCTTAAATAATATTTTTTTTCGTAGTCCTCAGAGATATCTTTCCAACAGGGTATCATGCACATCAAACGAAGATAATATGACCAAGTCGCGACCCCGAGAAGTTGGTTGTCCAACTGACCCCAACGAGGCCCACAAACTTTTGGTGTTACATCTCCTCGAGTTAGGGTTTTGGTTGTTTAGGGTTTTCTCTTATTGTTCAATAATAAAAAGGCCCTTGAGCCTCATTGTAAGGCAGTTTAGATGCATGTAGCCACCACATCTCTTCTCAGAGATAAGGTACCATCGCCCTAGTTGGTTTATTTCCATTTCTGTTTGTAAGCATATTTCAGTATTTTACAGTAATGAAATCAAGTATTATTTCCACTACATCTCTATATTTATGGTTATATCATATTTTTATTTATGGTTATCTTTGTAATTTGTTTCTTTCCCATTTAAATCCGGATCATCTGATCCCATCGATAAGAGGTGCTCAGGATGGAGGTTGTGCCACAGACAACAACATGCTAGGTTTTCATAAACCACAGTGGAACTGACGCCAAGAAGAATCTTGCCAAGCTCCTCTACCATCACCTCACTCGGCATGGGTGGCATGTATTTCTTCATTCAAAACAATTTAGCCCAGAGAAAATGTAGCAATCGCAAGAGACATTACCAGTGCCTCAATTTGTATTGTCCTATTTTCCAAGCGTTAAGTCGAATCAAGATCGTGCTTGGATGACTTGTGTTTAATTTTAAAATCATCTTTTAAGCACATGATTATACCCATATTTGCAGATGTTGAGCCTCCTGACTTGCATTACTTTGGCTTTCAGAAAAAAAGAAGTAAAATTTCCCACAGAAAAGATGGATGAATGGAAGGAAGATTTGAGAGAAGTTGCATATATTTCTAGTTTCTTCTTCAAACAGACGAAGACTGAATATGAAGGGTTTGTGGAGGACATTGTGAACATTGTAATCAAGGTGTTCAAGAGGAAATCTCTACAACTTGAAACATGCCAAGTTTTCATAAGCCATAGGGGACCTGACGCCAAGCTCACTTATGCTAGCCTGATCTCAAGCAGTGTGGGTTGTGTGTCTTTATGGATCTGAAGGAACTTTCCATGGGATATGGCCTCGAAGGAGCCATTCGTAGTGCCTCTGTTCACGTCATCATTTTTCTAAGAAATACGTTGAATCACCTTGGTGCTTGAATGAGCTGAATTGGATTTTGAAATCAGTTCATGATGAGTGCTTCGCTACCATTCTACCCATTTTTTATGACGTTGAGCCTTTTCACCTTCATGAAATTATGAGGGGACCTTATGCCGAAGGCTTTAAAAAACACAAACTGAAGTGCAGAGACACCACAGAATGGGAGAAATCACTAAAAGAAGTCACAGATATTTCTGGCGTAATGGTCAAAACTAATCAAAGTGACTACGGGATATATTTAGAAGATATTGTGAGAACTGTATTCAAAGACGTAAAACAACGGGAGACGTTGGAGGTGGCTACACACTAGGTTGGTCTGTAAGAAGTGGCCAAGGATTTCGAAAATATAATTGGGGATCTAAAGATTCTAAACGACACAAAGATAGTGGGAATTGTGGGAATGAGCAGTATCCAAGGAGTGTTTCATTTCTTAGAAAAGATGTCATGGCTCCCTATGTCCATGCTATGATACCACATGAAGATATTTAAGAAACTAATAATAAACACTCACTCATAAAATAAATATTAGACATATAGAAAACTAGACATGGCAGAAAAGGCCTCAACTTTACAACATTCCTCACATTCTCATTATTAATCAATCCAATGTACAAAGAATGATAATAGTACAAATAAATACATGAGGAAGTTGGTCTCAAGATAGTACATCTATCTTGGACATTATGGTTGAGAAAATATCTAAACAACACAGTAATCTAGGAGCCTAACTAGTTGGAGAGAATCTCTCAACCAACTAAGCCTAAACTGACTCCTAACCATGCGGAACAAACTCAATCCAGAAAGGTAGGATTAAATCCTAATATTCATGATTTTAATTAATTTAATTATTTGGACTTAGAATTGGTTTTAATGTGAGAGTGAAGCTAACAAGGGCAAGGGGTAGTGATTGATCCCAAGCGAGTATCTACAATTAAAAATTTGACATTACCCAAGAACAAAAAGTAAGTCCAAGTTCTTCTAGGAAAAATAATTTTTCTGAGAAGATTAATCCCAAACTATGTTGAGATTGTCAAATATATAACTGATATGCTTAAAAATGATCGTGAAGTTAAATTGTTTGTCCCTTGATTTGCATTTGATCAAATTAAGAAAGCCATTTCAAAAGCCCCAACTCTTGCTAGCCAAGATTATGCTAAACCTTTCAGTATTTTCTCTTTTTCCCAGAAACCACTCTTGTTGGTGTCCTATTACAAAAGAATGAAGACTCTGATTGCCATCATATAGCTTTGTTTTCCAAAGTCATTAGAGATGCTAAACTTAGGTACGATATTATTGAAAATCGAGATTAGGCCTTGATCCAAGCTCTTAAAGACTTTAGAACTTATGTCTTACATTCCCACATTACAGCTGTGTTCCCAATTATGATGCTAAAACTGTTTTGACCCAGCCTGACAATGATGGGAGAAGACGGAGATGGATTGCAAAGATTCTTGAATTTGACCTTGAAATTAAAACCACAAATCTAGTAAAAGGCCAAGGCTTGGCCAAATTGTTAGCTGAATCCAACTACAACATCACGGGAGAATCAACAAGAACCTCCTCCTCTTAGAGAAGGGGAGAATCCACAAGAACCTCCTCCTCCTAGAGAAGGGGAGAATCCACAAGAACCTCCTCCACTTACAAAAGGAGATAATCCAAAAGAACCTCCTCCTCCACACCAAGACATTCTTATTCATATATATCACAAATATCTACTCTATGATTGGTATTCTAATATGGTGCAGTTTCTCAGGGATTTTCACTGTCCACCTAATCTTGATTTGAAGCAGTTTAAAGCTCTGAAGCTTAAATCCATAAAATACTACATTATCAATGCTAATTTGTAGTGGAAGGACCCTCTTAATATCCTTCTTCTGTGTTTAACTGAGAATGAAAAAGAATGCATTATACATCAGTTTCATGTAGGGTTTTGTGGTGGACGTTATGCCTGGAGAGCAACAGCCTACAAAATTTTAAAAGCATGTTTCTATTGGCCCAGACTTTTCAAAGAGGTTGGAGCAAGAGTAAGAAGTTGCAAACCATGCGAACTATTTGCAAGAAAATAAAACTTGTCAACACTTCCACTGGTCCCAATATCAGTTAATGCTCCTTTTCTACAATGGGGGTTAATTATCCTTCTCTACAATGGGGGGTTAACCCGCTGGTTAACCTTCCAGCCTACTCCATGGGTACTCTTCTTCGATCATTGAGCTGCAATGGGGTTGTACAATGGAGGAATGCAATAGCTAGTAGAGGAGAACACTCCTTGGCTCAAGAGTCCCCTCTCTAAAATCCTTTATCTCACCAAACTCATTATAGTTTCGTAATCACTGCTCTAACATAGTCTCATCCATCCAGCAATAGGGTTCCCAAAAGTCCCTTCTCCCATGGCTTGCCCCTTCTTTTATAGGAGTCCTCATAGGTGACACTTGGCATGTCATGCATAATTAATCATTTTTTTTATAATTCAATAGCTTGATTATTCACCCACCCATGTGTCACTCTCTCATCAAAGATCTCAAAAATTATTTACTTAAATTTTAATTTAAAAATAATATATTTCTTCACCTCAACAAGATTCCTATTTGTTCTCCTATTTGTCTCTTGATCCCCCTTTCTATTCCTTAATTTGTGTTAATTACTAAAGTCAATTAATGAGTCAAGATTTGATCCCCTATCTACTCCCCAATTTAACTCAAGTTATCTCTTAGATGGATATTCTTATGTTGGTTGTTGCCACATGTAGGTTCTCTACATTTCTATAAGATTTAATTTATTAATCTTATTTTAATTCACCTTCCTTTTCTCTTAATTAGGTTTAACTAGTTTATGATTAATCTTTATCCTTACATTTATGTCCCTCTTTCCCCTTTTTACCTAATTATACTACATAATCTAACTAATATTTTCCAACATGGGGAGGGTAGAGTTTTTGAGATAAAATATTTTATTTCTCATCCCATGATCCTCTTAACTGAAGTTCCATTCTTGATTTAATTACCTCGGTTTCTAACATCATTTACCCTTGATGTAAATTTACCTAGTTTTCATTTCTTGATTATATTTATTAATTTATTTATTTATAATGATTCCAAGGATGCCAAGTTTGGTCGTGCCCTTCAAGAACTTCCCTTGAAGTTCCAAGGGTGCCATGCCTAACAATTTATTTGTGATGCCAAGGGTGCCAAGTTTGATCATGCCCTTCAAGAACTTGCCTTGAAATCCAAGGGTGCCACGCCTAACAATTTATTTGTGATGCCAAGGGTGCCAAGTTTGGTCATGCCCTTCAAGAACTTCCCTTGCAGTTCCAAGGGTGCCACACCACTTGCCCTTCAAGCATTCAGTGACTACAAGGGGCAAGTACAAGTGCAACATCATAGACCACTATCATCTCTTATGCTGCCTGCTATAGTGAAACTAATGGTGTTGGGGATCAAGAAATCCACCTTGATGCGCACCCCCCGGTAAAATACTCATGAGAGACCCAACTTTGGGACCTACCCTCATGAGATCGTGATCTTCAAGGTGAAGGTGTTTCAACCTTTCCAGCCCAAGTCATGGTGGGAGTGCTAGTGGGTGAGATCAGGGACACTATCCCACCCCTCCCATGTAGTTCCATCCACTTGTACAACCCCATCACCCATATGTGTGTCATTCAGCCAAGAAACTAATCTATGCCTGCAACCATTAACCTATCATCAGAATATAGATAAACAAATATAGCAGGTCTCAAAATCGACTTAGAATTTCAAAGATAAAATAATATAAATTTTCATCAAACCAGGTGTCATCAACTCGTCATTTGTGTGTGCCTCTAATGGTTTCCTGCCATACTCAATAATCATCAGTAACAAGGTTAGTCATTGTCATAATAGCATCATTAACATCACCTAGTCATTCGCATTATTACTCATTGTGAACCAGAACTAATGCAAGTAGGTAACATGGGGGCACATCCATCATGGCTATCATCATCATAACATCAATGGAAACATACCTATCCATAAAAGCTATTATAATCATGATACCAGTAGAGAGCATACATATCCTTTACTACTATCATTGTCATAAATTCAATAGAGACCAAACATAACCATTTATGCTACAATCATCATAGTATCAATAGAGAACATGCATAACCATAAATGTTACAATCATCATAATACCAATAGATACATGCATAACCATTAATGCTATCTTCATCGTAATATCCATGGACAACATACATAAACATCACAACCACTAATATCATAACCACTAATAATAGAGTCATATGTCTAGATCCTCAACCTAAGGTCGTCAAAGAATAAAGTGTGGGCCTTAGGGCTAAATAAATGTTAATGACATATCATTGCCAGTCAACTAGAGTGGGGAACTACAATAGAAGATACTAACATCTTCTCAAGATTTATGGAAATTAAAAAAAAGAATGAAAGTCTCAAGTCACAAGTGTACAGTAAGTTTTGGAAATAGACATCCCCCTCTTAGCATAGACTTCTCTCGACCTTTGACAGTGAAAGGGGAAGGATGCAAATGGAAATTTTGCAGGCTCGGATTCCATTTCCCAAATCCACAACAGATTATAAGAAGACCATATTTCCATTTGATGTAAACTAGATACATCCTATTGATCAAATGGATTTGTAGAGGAAATCAAGTGAAATGTTATTTTCAACCATGACTACAACTATCATGACTCTTTCTAAGCTCAGAAATACCTTGTCAAATGTGGAGTCACAACTTAAGATTGAAAAAATGGCATCTTTAGTTAAAGATAACAAAATAAAATTTTTAGAATATATTATTGTTAAAATTGGATATGATCCCCAAGATTGTAAAGAAATTGAAGAAATACTCAAGAAAAAGAATACAGAGATAGAAGCCTTGAAGAAACAGTTGAAACTACCTTCAACTGAGGATCCACAAACCAGAGAGATGGAAGAAAATGAACAGCACAGGGACAAGTTGTTGAGGCTCATTATTGAGAAAAACAGACAAATGAAGAATATGGAAGAGAAAATAGAACAACTGCTGAAGGAAAAAGAGGCAACACGGCTTACTGTGACCCCAGTAACAATAGTTCCCATAAAAAGTACAAAGCCAAGCTCATATTCCACTAACATTGCTTCATCATCAACAATAGTGGAAACATCAAGGTTATCATAGGAGTTACATGCACAAAAACAATAGAATGAAAAGTTACTCCATAAGTTCCAAACCCTGGAGTCACATGAGGTAAAAAAATGTCACCTTGTATTTAGAAGAAATGCAAAAATTACATAGGTTAGAACTCAAGGTTAGGAAATGAGAGAGTAAGACTCTAATGGAAGACACTTTGGTCGAAGCCAAAGAGGACATTTGGTTAGATATCAGCTACTCCATAACATAAGTATGGCCATCCATACAATGTTGGGTTGTGTTATATTCTTTTGGACCCTATATTAGGTTGGGTGGACCTACCTATGGTTTTGTACATGGTTTTCGCACATGGTTTTAGATGCGAAAATCAATCTGGTAGTCTCGGTTTTGGGATCCAGAGGAAAATATCTATGTATGTGTGTTTTATGTGCTATGCTCTCACATTGCTTATTTTATGTGTTTTAGAATTCATATGCACGTAATTTCTATATGGGGTTAAAACCTACATTAGGTATCAGAGTTTTTTTTGCTTCTAGGGGATGCCTTTATTGCTGAGGGGTTTCACTCAGGCCTATGATAGACCTTGTTCAGTGGGAGATCTGCAGTATCGATTCTGGTGGTGAAAGAAGATGGCGAGCAGTGGAACGATAGAGATCAAGAAATTTCATGGTCAGAGTTTTGAGTTTTGGAAGCTCAAGATGGAGGATCTGTTGGTGGATAAATATCAGTGGATCGTGGTAGATCCGAGTACTAAACCAACGGGATTGTCCAATGAAGAATTGAAGAAGTTGAATCGGAAGGCAAAGAGCACAATACAATTATGTGTCTCAGATTCAGTCTTTCTGAATGTATCAAGGAAAGCTACAACAAAGGGTTTGTGGGACAAGTTAGGGACTTTGTAAAAATCTAAGTCTCTAGTGAATAAACTGTTCCTACGAAAAAATATGTATAACCTATGGATGATAGATGGAGACTCGGTGATAGAGCATATGAATGCATTTAATACCGTGGTAAGTCAGTTTGTTGTCTGTTGATATTAAAATTTTAGATGAAGATAAGTGCATTAGTTTGTTGTGTTCTATACGAGATTCGTGGGATAGTCTGGTTATTGCAATAGGTAGCAATGCAACTGCCTTACAGTTTTATGAAATAGTCTCATCCTTGCTAACGGAGGAGATGAGACAGAAAAATATGGAGAGCCAAAATGGTGATGCCTTGTCTGTACGAGGACGGTCCTAGAAGAGAAACAAAAATAAGTCATCGAGTGGGACATGCAGAAAGGAAGGGCACTACAAAAGGGACAATAAATCTAAAGCTCCTGACAAAGGAAAGGGATATGATGATGCTCCTTCTGCAGAGGCAAAAACCATCTCAAATGAAGGCAGGGATGTGTACTCGGCTTCTTCAATTACACATGTAGATCATGAGGCATGGTTGATTGACTCAACTGCATCCTTTCACTTCACTTCGCATAGAGAGTGGTTATGTAGGTATGAAAAATATGATGGCGATTATGTCTTCTTGGGGGATGATAGGAAGGCTAGAATAATTGGTCGCAGAAAACTAAATTTGAATTTACAAGGTGAAAGGGTTAGAACACTTCCAGGTGTTCTGCATATTCTTGCGTTGGCCAGAAATCTAATTTCTATAAGCAAGCTGGATGATGTAGGTGTAAAAATAGTCTTCGAGAAGGATACCTGCAAGATGGTTCGGGGAGCACTGGTATTGATGCGGGGAGTTCAGATTGGAACTCTATACAGGATACAAGGTAGCATTGTTGTTGATGGGTGACCTTCAACAACAAAATTGTGTATATGGGAAGTAGAATCGGGTGAATTTCCCTTCTGGTGATAAGAGGGTGAAACAGATATTAGAGCTTTTGCATAGTAATGTGTTTGGACCTGTGAAGGTTCCATCACTAGGTAAGTTTGTGTACTATGTATCATTTATAGATGACTTCTCAAGGAATACATGGATATATTTCCTCAAGAAGAAATCTAAAGCCTTTGATAGGTTTCAAGAGTTTAAGGCTCTGGTGAAAACTAGACAGAGAAGAAGATAAATGTGCTAAGGACAGATAATGGTGGAGAGTTTTACAGTAAGGAATTTGAAGAATTCTGTAAGTGTTGTATAGCACAATAGAAGACTACTCCATATACACCTGAGAAAAATGGATTTTCAGAAAGAATGAACAAGACGTTGATGGAAAGGGAAAGAAGCATGCTCAGTGGTGCTGGGTTAGGACATGAATTCTAGGAAGAGGTGATGGACACAACATGTTGCCTGGTCAATGGATCACCTTCATCAACATTGTAGGATAAGACTCCATAAGAGGTATGGACTAGTAAGAAACCCTCTCTTTCACATCTGAGGGTATTTGGATGTGATGCATATGTACATGTTCCAAAGGAGAAAAGAACAAAGTTGAGTAGTAAATCTAAAAAGTGAATCTTTATTGAGTATAAGGATGGTTTAAAAGGTTATAAGCTTTGGAACCCAGTAACAAGGAAGGTTGTGTACAACTAATATGTGGTGTTTAGACAGGTGAAAGATGTTATTAAACATGAATTTCAACCAAAGGAACCTGAGAAGATAGAGTTTGAGCTTAAGGAGGAAGAATTAGACTCTATAGTAAATGAGGAATCAAAAGATGAAGAGCCAAAAAATCTGGGTGTGAGAAGATCAATTCAAGAAGGAAGGTAGCGAGAAAGGTATAGTCCATCTACTTTCTGATCAAATTTTTCTTTATCTATTACTGGTGATGATCCCATAACTATGAAGGAAGCAGTAGATTCAAAGGATGGCAAACTTTGGAAAGAGGCCATGGTTTATGAAATGGCATCTTTTCACAGAATGAGGCTTGGGATCTAATGGAGTTGTCGGTTGGAAGGAAACCCTTTGGTACAAAATAGATGTTCAAGAATAAGACAAATGCATAAGGAAAGGTGGAGAAATACAAATCTCGGTTGGTAGGAAAAGGTTATTCCCAAGTATCGAGAATTGATTTTGGTGATATTTTTTCTCCTGTTGCCAAGGTAGCTTCTATTAGATTACTATTATCTTTTGTCGGTTCTTCTAATTTTGATGTAGAACAGATAGATGTGAAGACAACATTTCTTCATAGGGATCTAGAAGAGGAGATCTACATGAAGCAACTTGATGTCTTTGTGGTGAAGGGTAAGAAAGAACTAGTATGCAAGTTAAAGAAGTTTTTGTATGGGCTAAAATAGTCACCAAGGATGTGGTATCAGAAATTTGATACATTTATATGAGGACTTGGCTTCACCAAAAGCAAAGTATATCACTGTGTGTATTTTAAATTAATTGGTGACCGTGTTATTTATCTGGTCTTGTATGTGGATGACATGTTTCTGGTTGGAAATGACAAAGAAATTATCTAGGATTTGAAGACCCAACTGTCCTCCAAATTCAAAATGAAATATCTTGGTCCGGAAAACTATACTTTTGGCACGAAAATTAAAAGAGATCGGGCAAAGAGGAAGCTCTAGTTAAACCAGAGGAAGTATGTCGAGACAATATTGCAGAGGTTTAATAAGTAGGATAGTAAATTGGTGAAGGTTCCTATTCCCATAGGTCTAAAGTTATCTACTAAACAGTGTCCCAAGACACAAGAGGA
Source organism: Pinus tabuliformis (assembly GCA_031772625.1). NCBI lineage: Eukaryota > Viridiplantae > Streptophyta > Pinopsida > Pinales > Pinaceae > Pinus > Pinus tabuliformis. Next base: position 915,514,962 of record CM062820.1, read on the forward strand.
TGAAGAGGACATGTCACGTGTTCCATATGCAGGTGCAGTCGGTAGCCTATTGTATCTGATGGTCTATACTAGACCAGATATTACACATGCAGTGGGAGTATTGAGCAGGTTTATGTCAAAACCAGGGAAGGAGAATTGGACAACAGTGAAATGGGTTTTCAGGTATTTGTGTGGCACTAGTGATTATGGTTTGTGCTACCAAGGAAGACCAGGATTGGACAAAGTTCTGGATATTCATGTCTTTGTTGATGCAAATTGGGTTGGAGATCTGGATTAGAGAAGATCTAGAAGTGGGTATGTGTTTAACCTATCTAGAGGTGCAGTCATTTGGATGAGTAAGAAACAATTTGTAGTCACACTATCAACTATAGAGGCGGAATCCATGGAGGCCACTCATGGAAGCAAGGAAGTAGTTTGGTTGTAGAGATTGTGTTCAAGTATGGGGTTAGTACAGAGAGCTATAAGGATAAATTGTGACAACCAAAATGCAATTTTCTTGGTAAAGAACCTTGCTTACCATTCAAAGACAAATCACATTGATGTTCAGTATCATTTTGTGATCAATATGATAGAAGACAAAAATGTGTTGTTGGTAAAGGTGGAAATTTTGAAGAATATTGTAGATTCATTGATAAAATCTGTGAGCTTTGAGAAGTTCTCTTGGTGTAGAGAAATAATGGGCATTGCAGGGCTAGATAAATGACTAAGCTCTCCTGTGGCCCCTTATGGAAAGAAACCAACAAGTGGGAGAATGTTGGGTTGTGTTATATTATTTCCACAACTAGCCCCACGTAGTTAACCGAGGGGTTAGAGAGGGGCGGAGCACGCCCTTTTTTGCGCCAATTGTGTAGTGGGGTGGTCATAGGGAGTTTGAGGGGGGCGTGTAGTCCCCCTCTACGGGGTCTGAGTTAGCGGCTCGGGAAATTTTTTTTTGGACCCTATATTAGGTTGGGCAGACCTACCTATGGTTTTGTGCATGGTTTTCGCACATGGTTTTGGACGGGATGGCTTTCGGTCCATGGTATTAGATGCTTCGACATGTATAAATATGTGTTGTAACATTGAAAGGAACATAATGAGAAATCAATCTGGTAGTCCTGGTTTTGGGATCCAGCGGAAAATCTCTATGTATGTGTGTTTTATGTGTTATGCTCTAGCATTGTTTGTTTTCTGTGTTTTAGAATTTGTATGCAAGTAATTTCTGTATGGGGTTAAAACCTACATACAAATCATTTTTGAGCAGCAAGAGTTAATTTCCAGATGCAGGATAGAGATGGATAATCAAAGGGTAGTATTGAAGACAAAACCCAAAGAAGCAGTAGGAATGATCAAAGTATTAAACTCTAAGACTAAGCAACAATTACAAGAAATAAATATTCCAGATAGGACAAATACTATTTGGAAATTAAGAAAGTACTTATGAAGAAGAATCTACTGACTCAATTGAAAAAAAAAATGTGAATCTTTGAACATTGCAGTTTGAAGGTTTCATTCTAAATTTAGTATGTTGAATAAGAAAGGTTTACCATGGTTAATGTCATCAAATGATCCATTAGTCAAATTGGAGGATTACTGTGAAAAGTTATATACTATCGCAGCAGATAATAATCAATTTACAGGGATAAAAAGACAGATTACTAGCAAAGAGTTTCTGGAACCTTTGAGCCCTAACCTTACAATCAAATATGAATTCGGACATCTTTTCCTCACTAAACCCAATTTTGAAATGTATACCGAAGTTGATGAGATATTTAGAAGAATGTTGAATCTAGAGATACCAAGTAAAGAGAGGTGGGATCAATTATGTGAAACAATTGACTAAATTTTCATCCCAACAAGAAGACAACACTGCAATTTTGAAAGGAACAGTCACCAGCAACTTTTATAGACATATTTGGGCACTGTAACCCCAAACTCATATGTCCATAAATTAAGGGCTCCTTAAGTACCTAAAAGTGTTGTTTCACACCCTAAAGGATCATGGTCAACCGATTACATCATTCCCCAAAAGTTCCACCTGAAAAACTACTCAAAACTTGCCAACACTGGACCATATAGACTGCTCCATGGGCAAGGTGTGATGGATGTTGACCGTCTAACTAGGCAGGTGCAATGCATACTCAAATGGCCTTCTGTGGGGTGCGATGAGTGAGAAGAGACAAATGGCAGAGACATTTTGCAATGTCGATGATCATGGAATCTTCCAGAAACTTCTCTTGTGACACTTGCCTCTCTGAATTCGCCCAAGGATGAGTAAGAGATCATGAAATCTACAAGTGGAACCAAGAACTATTAGTGGAATGACATTAATCAAAAACCTAGAGCTAACTCACACCCTTGCAAGACATCTATAAATGGATCCCTCATTTGAGAGATCTAGAGGCTGGAATTTGGTATTTTGTAAGGAAGTGCTATTGGTTTGTTGGTGAGAAGAGACATTGCATTGTTGGGTGATTTTCTTTTTCATGAGGTGAAGAGGGCTTCTACAACTAGGAGGATGATGTTGGATCAAACAGCTGGGTTGTAATCCTCTCTTACATTACTATTAATAAAGTTCTTTGATTTTTCCTCCATACAATCTCGTATTTGTGAATCTTATTGTTTATAAATGCAATTGTATGGTCAATGTGTTTTTGATTCTACATTGTTTATAATGTTTTAGATAGAGATGCTTTGATAGTTTGTTGTTACTTTGACTTTACAGGTACTCTTTGAAGCAGGACAAGTAGGAGAGGAGTGGCAAATTCTATTAAGGAAAGGAGAAATCAAGCTAGGATCAAAGCAAAAGATCCGGGTTGGTCCTCTTTTCTTCTCTTCCATCTATCACACTTAAAGGAACTCTTGAAAATATTTCATTGTTTGTTTCTAAGATAGCTACACGTCTTAGTGGGACTAGAAGTTTGAATCGACACTAGTTTTCCCTGAAACAAAATGGCAACTCTGCTGGGGAGCAAATAGTTTGTTTTGTTTTTATTGTTTTCTTTATAAACTACAGGCGAAGCTTGAAGTTAGCCAACTAGCCTTCAAAATGCCTTTGCTATGCAATTGTGAAGTATATAAACGCTGCTTCAATCAATCTCCAAGCTGGTTTATAAACTAAACATTTGACTTAAAAAGCATCCTAAGTGCCCTTGTGGTAGCTTAGAACCTCATTAGATCCTACCCTTTGTGTTTACTGTCCATCATTACTCAGCCTCAATCACTGAACTTAGCTACAAGTTTTGAGAAAAAACCAAACTCAGTTTTACTCCCTGACCCATTGCTCTGTCTGTAACTATGCAACCTGGATTCATCGCACCTCCTGTGTGTTGCAAGTGAGATGCATCCCTGTTTCCCTGTGTTGCAGGTGCGATGATTGAGTGAACTATTTTTTCTTCTCTGAAATCTGGTTTTTCCTCTTTGTTTTCAGCTTTATTCCGTGGTTTTGTTGTTCATGATCAGTACCTTTTTGCTGTAACCATCTTCCTTCACATTATTTATGCCTCCATCAGTTAGGAATTGTAAATGTTTTTTGTGTATTTTTCATTCATTTACAATCTTCCTTTGTCAAAAGTAGCCTAATCGAACTGTCATTTTTGATGCAAGTGTCGTAATTGACATTCTAAATCAAAAAAAGAGTGTCGTAAAGTCTTCCTCTTCTAGATAGTTGATTGTACTTTTGTCATTGTACTTGATTTTGAAATTATTAGTATTTCAAGTGTCGAAAACAGTTTTCAATTCGAAATCGAAAAGTGTCATCTTAGTCTTCCTTTCATTTTCAAAAGAAAAAATGTTTGTACTGTCGCTTTGAAATAAAATAGTTTAGATCTGTACTTAGCTTTCTTTTTGTCATTCACACATTAAGAAAGTAGAAAACAAATACATGCATGTGCATCTGCATTTTGACTGCTTGCAAAATTTGATTTAGGAAAGTGCATTTAGTGTGTGCTCTATGCTCTCTGCTGAAAGAAAATCATTATCTTCTTTCCTTTGTAGCTAGGATTTTCATTGCTAAAAGAACATAAATGACTGTTTATCATTTTAGATTGCATATTTAGGAATTTCACATCTACATCATGTGGTGAACCTTAAAAGACAAACTTCTAAACAAGATCAACTTTAAAATAAACCTCAATGAACATAAAAAAGCTTTGGAATCTAATGCAACAGATCTAGAAGTCTAGGCTAGAGACATGTTCTAGCGTTGTAAAACCTGGTAACTATCATTTTCATCGAAGGCTGGGTGATTCCTCCTCTTTGATACGACAAGTTCCAATATGGAGTTGTGCTCCCCGTACCGTCGAGTATATATTGGGAGACCACAGTAGGCTGATATCCTTTATCCTTAGGAAGCCATGTTTGTCGCCCTATTGATCGTAATGCACTGAACACAGCATTCAGGAAGATTGACTGCCATACATAAGTCCTTGGTAATTTCTCTATCATTTATCACCAAGGTGTATTTTGCAGTTTTACAATCGATTTGGCAAACCCTCTGTCTAGACTTCCAAAGCAGTCACTTTCGTTCCTTTTCCACTCATTAAAAGAAAAGGTCCATTTGAGCACTTGTCACTTCAGGCTCATTAAAAATCGAAGGTGACTAGAGTCACCTTTAGCTTTTTCTCGACTCTTAAAAATTGAAAAAGCAAGTTGCGTCAAAGTGTCTTAAAATTCATTTAAATCAAAATAACATTTTTCCCCTTTAATTTTTGAGTTGATCAAGTAATCCACAATCGTGGAAGAAAGTCAATCAAAACCCCATCATTTGCGGAGACTAGCGAGTCAACCATCTTTGACCCTGGAAACGAAACCATCCCGGGAAAAGCATTCTCGTTTAACTGAGTTGAATTCACCTGATTTATTTGAAACTTGTGTTTCAACATCGTCAGAGACTACAATTACTCCAATTATTTATGGTACATCTGCCTTTACAAAGAAGTTTCGCAGTTACAAGAGGACATTAGAACTGATCCTAGTCTAATGGTAGACACCTCTATTCCTAAAACATCTCCACCTAGGATTGATCCAAAAACTGAAGTTCACTTGCATGAACATCTGGAAGTTGAATTCCAAAATTCAGAAGGTGTCACCCCTCCAATATTTGTTACTGCAAAAGCTACACTTTCTTTGGCTCCAGAAATATTTTACAGACTTGACAGTCTACCTCCTCCACCTAGATTGATTGCTATAGAAGAGATAGTAGAGGATCTTCCACCCGGTACTCCAGTGCATTTTGGAACTGGGATCCACTTACATACTTCTACTAAAGAAGTTAGTTATTTTTCATCACAAGTTCCTGTCAAATCGCTAGGAAATATTTTGGATAGACTAATCATGTCTAAACGACTATCAACATATAGGAATGTGTCAACTGACACAGCTATAGTAGAGATTCCTGCTGCCATTCCTACAATCATTGCTAGTATACCATCTGTCCTGGCAAGTTATCAACAACAAGCCAGAGTGCAATCAGGGACTGTTTCGACGACATGGTTAGTTCCTATATCTTCATCCAGATTCTCATCTAGTATTTCTTATGTTGAAACTCAACAAGTTGATCCAATGTGTCTTCAAAGGAAAATCTACCCTTTAAGTATTGGATTACCACCATATGGGGGGCAATATTCCTTTTCATTGTTCCCTCCTAGAGAACAACCATATGAGAGTTTTCAATAAAGTTCAGGTCAAACTGGAATTACATCCAGTAGTTGGGTACCAATACTGCCTCAAAAACGAAGGGTTGTATATTCGTGCAACCAGTCCATCCTGTGTCGAATATTCCATGACACCTGCTATTGTGACTGTATCGCAAGTACAAGAGCTACATGTTGTATGTCAACCTCAAGTTTCTCAGGTTGCAATACAATAGCCTCTCATCTTAGTGATTTAATCACAAACTCAAGTTAGTGCCTCCTTATCTGGAGTGACTCAGGCTCAAATAGGTACTATGACTCCGCATCTTGGTCAATCATCCAGTATTGGACAACAGCAAATGGTCCAACAACCATGGTTGGTTCAATATCAACAACCACAATTCCAGCAATCATACCAAGGACCTGAGCAACAAGTCTTCGTAAGTAATAGGCAACCGCATTTCCAAAGCGGTTATGAACAATCATACTATAATGGTTATGCCCATCAACCTTATCAAAGTTACCAACATCAAATACATTATGCTGGTATGCAAAGACCTACTACTCAGGAAATTCCATCTTATCTTGGGTATGCTTTGCCTAACCTGAATCAACAATTTCCCTTTGTAGAAACTCTAGAATTACCAGATCTAAACCGTTTGACGAATGATCCAATTGCTTACACCCCTTGGTGGCCTACGATTCCTCATAAACTTCCCTCTGATATTCCTAAATTCAATGGAAATCTAGGTGAAGATCCATCGAATCATGTAACAACATTCCATTTGTGGTGTTCATCCAACACCCTGAATGATGATTCAATTAGGCTTTGCCATTTTCAACGAACGTTAACCAGTCAGGCAGCTAAATGGTATATCAAATTGTCTAGAGCTTCATTTGATAACTTCATCACCCTTGCCACTACATTTTTAACCCATTTTCAATTACCCATAAGGTATGAAACAGGGATAGAACTCCTTACCAACTTTAAACAGATGACAGCCACTCACATACCTGATCATATTCATGAGTGGCGGCGTCGTCGAAGAATGGTAAAGACGTACATTCCTGATTAGCTTTTATCTAAACGGTTTATAAAGTCATTGTTACGATCTATTACAGAGGATGTGGCTAAGGGAGGAGTTGTTACAGAAGAGCAAGTCATTGCTTGTGTGCAATATTTAGACTTGATCTATACTCAGTCTGGCACACTCTATGACAAAATTCCTAACACTCCTAGACCAGAATTTTCCATTCCTCCTCCTCCTAAATCAAACAAAGACTCTCATGTCGGTGATGGCGTGATAGGTACGATAAGCACGAAAACCACAAAGGCTACATCTAAGAAAGCTCATACGGTTTCTAGTCAAAAAGTAGATGAGGAACCTCTCGCCTCGGAGGTCAATGCTGTGTCAACCGAAAAAAGAAAAAATTCTAAGCAAGCAGGGGGCAAGAAGAAATGGAGAAACAAAAACAAGAATGAGGAGGATTTGACTCCTGAGAAACTTCCTAGAAACCCTACTGGAAACAAGAAACCTAATTAGCCATGTTTCATATGCGATGAGGACCATTACACAAAATATTGTCCACATCAAGCTGACGTCAAGAAGTTTTTCAAAAAGACTTAAAATACCTCAGCAGTATTGACTGATCCGTTTCCAAATCTAGAAACTAACCTGGTTGCTAGTGACCATGCTTCCCCATCCCAAGTGTTTATGCTATTGATCTCAAAACAACAAAATGATGCTTTGATATCTACAAGGAATAAGTATTATGGAGATCCACAATCATCGAACGGTAAGGCTATAGATCAACCAAGCAGTTCGACAACAAATTCGTCAGAAGTTGTTCCACCAATCATTCCTTAATTAACAAAAAAACTACCTAAGGGAGTAGTACATAAATCAACATTTAATCATCGTGCTTGAGTAGCACAGAATTCATGCTCGAGTAGTACAGAATTATAATATAGTGGAGTATCTGGCCCAATCACCATCTGCCATGTCGACACTTGAAGTACTACAGAATTTCCCATCCCAAAAACAGGCTTTGTTATCAGTGATAGGTGGGATTGATCCAGTGGATTCCAATTTAGTGGCCTTTAATCATAAAGGATACAAACCTCAGTTACCATCACAACTCGCTTTCCTCATACAGGTAAAAGCCCTCAACAAAACTGTTCACCGAACAATAATTGATGAGGGAGCATCTACCTGTATTATGTCAATGAGTTGTTGGAAAACTTTAGGTTCTCCACCCTTGTCATGATAATCAATGACATTGAAAGCGTTTGATGGAAGAACATACATGCCATATGGGATATTAAGTAACTTGCAAATTGAACTGGGGGGTAAGACAATAGAAATTGAAGTCGAGGTCATTGATGGAAATCTTGACTACAACATCCTACTAGGCAAGCCCTGGATTTATGCTATGGCTGCTGTTGTGTCAACAAATTTTAGAAAGATTGCATTTCCCTTTCAAGGAGGAATTACAATCATTGACCAACTCACCTTCCTCCCCAACAGTTCTCAAGTTACCGGAAGCATTCCATTGATCCATGGAAGCTCTCAATGGCTTCAAAATATCAGAGTAGGTCTCCTAAAAGACCCTTCCTTAATGGGTACTTTTGCCCTTCCATCTTCGCGTAATCTGGCAGAAGTGGCCACAGTGGAAACCTGTCACATGATATCTTCTACATCGTCAAATATTAAGAAGAATTCCGAACATTTTGTTATCATTTATCATTGCCAGGTATTGCACCCAAGCCCTATAGAATTGTTGTAGCAATCAATATTCTGGGCATGGGAGACAAACCCAAATCAATGCTCGACAAGCGTTTGGATAGATAGGTCTCTAGAGTATGGTATCTCTTCTCATCCTTGGTCACATGTACATTCTACAGATGAAGGAATCATTCAGTCAATGATGATAGGAGAGACACCATGGGAAGATCACCACCATCGTTCCTAACCTCAAGATAACAATGAGGATTACTCTAACGACCTTAATCATCCTTCAGTTTTTGATTTTCTATCAAATACTGTAAATATGGTGGATTCAGAGTGAAATCTGTCCAATATTGAAGAAACTATTTTCATTAATATCTTGACCAAACCAGATGTTAGAGAATATACACGTTGGCAAATCTTATTCTCCTTCAGAACTAGGAATATACTATGCTTTCTTTCGTGAATTCAGAGATGTCTTTGCTTCGTCATATGAAGAAATTCTAGGAATTGACTTGAGAATCGTTGAACATGAAATCAAGATGTATCCTGATGTCAAACTAGTACGGCAATGGCTTTGACCGGTTCACCCGAAGAAAGCCACTGCCATTAAAGTAGAAGCTGAAAAACTTTTACATGCTGGTTTCATTTACCTCATTCCTCTTACTAATTGGGTACTGAACATTGTTCCTATGATGAAAAAGCAAGGAACGATTAGAGTGTGCGTCAATTACAGGGATGTAAATCAAGCTTGTCCAAAGGACAACTACCCTACACCCTTCATCGACCAGATAATTGATGAATGTGTTGGATGCGAAGTCTTTTCATTTATGGATGGATTTTCCGAATACAATCAAATCAATATCCGCCCACAGGACTAGTCGAAGACTGCATTTATATGTCCATGAGGCATGTTTGCGTACCACAAACTACCTTTCGGTTTAAACAATGCATGGGAAACATTTCAAAGGGCAATGAACTACGCCTTCCATGACATCAAACACATCATTCAACCGTATCTTGACGATTTACCAGCTCATTCGTGAAAGCGGACTAATCATCCACAGCATTTGAGAGTTATATTTCTATGTTACCGACACTACAAGATACGACTCAATCCACACAAGTGCGTGTTTTGTGTTGGTTCTTGTAGGTTACTTCGTTTTGTAGTTTCTAAGGATGGAATTCAACTCGACCCATGTAAGGTTTAGGGAATCATTGACATGCCTTCACCTTCACATTTGCTTTAGATTCAAAAACTCTAAGGGAAAGCAAACTTTCTAAGGAGGTTCATTCCAAACTATGAACTTGGTAAAGATTATACACATCTTTTGAAAAAAGAAATTCCCTTCAACTGGGATTAGGTTGCGCAAGCTTCCTTTGATGCTTTGAAAAGTTCCCTAGTAAAAGCATCATTAATGTATGCTCCCAATTATCAAAAAGACTTTAACCTATATCTCACTGCCACAGATACAACCATCACAATGGTTTTAGTACAAGAAGACAATGGAATAGAACATCTTGTCAATTATTTAAGCCACAACTTAAATGATACAGAAAGCAAGTACTCCTACATTGCAAAGTTGGCCTTGGCAGCTATTCAAGCAGTATAGAGATTTCAACACTATATACTCTTTCGCAAAACTACCATCTTGTCAGATTGCAACCCTATGACCTACATCCTGTCGCGTCAATTGTTAGGGGGAAATTATTCAAAATGGATAGAAATTTTGCAAGAGTTTGATCTGGAATTTTCCAAATCGAAATCAAAGAAATCTCTAGTTTTCATGGAGTTACTTTGCGACCTCCCATCGTTGTCCAACGATTTAACATCTAAAGCATCGATCGTGGATGAAACATTGTTTTTGATATCATAAAGTGACCCGTGGTACGGAGATATACTAATATATCTCCAAACCCTAACCTTTAGGCCTAACACCTCTCGCTCAGAACAACAATGTACTTGATACCAAGCAAAAGACTACATGATCGTTGGTGATACACCTTACCATCGTTGTGTTGATACAATTCTGCGAAGGTGCCTCACCAATGAGGAGGCCGAAAAAGTCCTGAATGACTGTCATTCAGGTGCATGTGGGCGGAATCTATCTGTCTACGCTACTGCACTGAAAATCTTACGAGCTAGCTACTTCTAGCCTGCTATCTTCAAAGATTGCATAATAGTAGTAAGAAGTTGCCATGCTTGTCAAATTTTTGATCGCAAAACCAGATTACCACCTGCACCACTGTAGCCAGTAGTTGCTGTTGGGCCATTCGCCAAATGGGGCATAGATTTCGTGACATGTAACCCCACCTTAGCCGGGGGACATGGGTATATCATAGTCATTGTCGACTATTTTAAAAAATGGGCCATGACGATGCCTACATTAAACAACAATGGTGAAATAGCTGCTTTTCTCTTTTTCAATCATGTAGTCTCTAGGTTCGGTGTTCCACAGGATATATTCACAGATCATGGATCACATTTTCGCAATCACATGATGGTTGAATTGACTACCAAAATAGCACTGTCCAACAATAGTTCTACTCCATATTATCTGCAGGCTAACGGACAAGTTGAAGTGATCAACAAATTCCTCAAGCGCATGCTGCAGAGAATGATTGGAGCCCACAAACGGGATTGACATTTGATCCTGTACTCATCTCTATGGGCATATAGAACCTCGGTGAGAAATGCGACCGAATTTACGCCCTTTCAGTTGAAGTACAGCCTAGAAGCTGTCTTACTGATTCAGTGTGAGATTTCATCTCTAAAGATAGCAATCGATCTACTCTTCGAAAATTCAAAGGAAGAGGCTCGTTTCTTGGAACTAATCTACTTGGATGAAACTCATCGTGACACTGCGCTAGCTAGTGAAACACATAATAAATGTGTCAAAGCGCAATTTAACAAAAATGTCAAGCCTCGTGTCTTCTTCGAAGGTGACCTGGTCTTACTCTATGATCAGGACTCTCATAAATTGGGAACAGATAAGTTCCAATCATTATGGATGGGCCCCTACATTGTTAAATGGGTACTAGCAAAAGGAGCCTTCGAGCTAGTAGATTACGATGGAATTCCACTATCACAACCTCGGAATGGGTTGTATCTTAAGCGATACTATGCTTGATCAAGTATAGTAATCTCTTTATATGCTTTTGTATCATTTTTGTTTTCATCAAGAGTTGTCAATTTGGTTAAATAATCCACTTTGCATTTATCGCAGATGTTGGACTTTTTGGAAACATTCATTGGGTATGCCGACAGAGCTAGTCATAGAACGCAGAACCTATCTTCTGTAGCCTGGGCCATCTTTGATCCAATCAGTGAGTTAGTGAGTTTCAGGGGGATATGTATTGGTAAATCAATGAACAACATCAGTAAGTACAACGCGTTGATATAGCTTCTCTCTGATACGATTTCGTATGGTATACGCCAACTTATTGTCAGGCTAGATTCACAACTTGTCATTCTACCACTCACTAGTGTCTATTCAGTTCGGAACCCAGCTATCTATCATATGTTCCTAAGAGTCAATATTTTGGAAAGGTAGTTTGATTCCATTCAATATCAACACATTTCTAGAAGCTTAAACACTTTAACTAATTCATTAGCAAATTATGTGTTAGACAGACCTTTGCAACATTTGTAAAGAAAAGCATTTTACATCAACATTTTCATCTGGATCACTTAACTTAAGCAAAATAAAATCCGAAAATAAAAATTATATAACTGTTTATAGTTTCACATAATGTTTTGTGTACATGGAAGAATTGGTCATGCAACCAAGAAACTCAAAAGTAAATGCCAAAAAGCATCCTATACTAACGATGTTGGTGGTAACATGTCACCGCCTGTGTGATCATATGTAGGAGCCTAGTCCATCGAATCGGAATGCCAGTAGTATGGCGTTGTAGCCTCAGAGGTAACTCATCCATCCTCACATCCTGAATACCAAGGGTAAGATCCTCGATCTGATCTTGCAATACTGTGAAGGTCTCTGCTATGTCCAAATCACGAAGGACAACCCTCCCTACAGCTTCTCCTACTGGAACTCTAGCTGCCGCCCTTGGGCACGCCACTGGTCTCATTGGCCCAACATCTGCACAAGTACATGAGTTCAATTAGTCTTGATAAATCACAAAAAACATTATAAAAATGATAAATAAAGATATGGCCTAAATCTTTACCTATCACACCCCACTACTTGCCAGCTGACAACACCAAATCTGAGTCACCTTAGAAGTCCATCCCAACATATGGATACTCTAAGAAGACCATCTCCTGATGGTCGAACCACTCAAAGAAGGCATCATAGAAAGTAATCTGTGGCTGACCAACATGTCTGGCCATGAGATCAACCCATCTCTACATCCTGGGTTCCCTCGGTGCTGGCAATCCTAGTGAAATATGTTGTGGCTGCATCAGTGGGATCCTCTCTAAGGCAAAGGCAGTCAAAATGGAACCATATCCGAAGTTCTTGGATCTTCCATTCTTTACCTTAGAGAGTTGTTCTTTTATCATCGGAAGTACTGCCTCACACCAGTTGAATACCTTTGGTTCTAGGCATTCTAAAGCATATTGCACATAAGATCTGTTCACCAAATGAAGAGCTGCGCTACCAGCCAATCTAGCAAAGGTGAATAAAATGGTCCTCAGAGACCAATCAGTGATGTCTTGGATATTGATCTTTCCATCTCTACTAGGCTGAGATCCATCTCTACAAAGCTGACGGATATAATCTCTCACCGATTCACCCCCACGAGCGGATCCCGACAGTGAAAGAGGGGCACCACGCCTCGATAACCCCGTCAAAAAGTAGATGTCCTCAACTATCAGTGGGATGGATTTACCTCTAATCTGGAACACCTGGTTGATCGGATCCCATGCATCGAGGAAATACTGCAACAAGCTGATTTGTTGCCTCATGCTAGATATACGGAAGAATTTGAGCAAACCACAGTTTCGCAATGCAGTAACAATACCCTGATCATGTAAGGCAATCATGTATTCTTCTTCATGCTCGTGTTCACACCACGTGATGACCATCTTGATCCAACAAATATCTGAGTCACAAAAAAAAGATGAATTAGGATCCAAATTTGAGCAAAAATAGGAAAAAATTTCATGAGAAATCACTGTGTAAAGTGTCCTTTCTACGCCCATCACACCCTGCCCTTGGACTAGGTGAGATGCATGTTGACTGGCCAGTGTACAACTCAGTATGCATCGCACCTTTCGATATAGGGTAGGTTTGATGATGGGAGAACGATTTCTTGAAACCCTAGGGATTCATAAAAAGGGGAAAACTTGCTCAAAATCAGAAAAGGATGGATTGAAAACGAAGAGCTCAAGGTTAGCTCCTAACTGGTCCTGACGGTGTGGAGAATAGTCCACCAGATCTCCCAAAATCAGCTAATGAAATTTGAGGCAGAAAACCACTCCAGAGCTCCAAATCCCAAATTTGAAATGGAATGGTAAAAATGAGAGGTAAAACTACTTTTTATGTTACTATTCACATACTTCAAGTAAAATGTTAGTTTTTAATTCATTTCTCAAGCATGCATATGTGTATTTCTAATCAATTTGATGGAGCAATTGAGCAGGTTAAATGACTGAGAAAAGAATCTAATGTGTTAAACAGTAAACTGAATATCATTGACCAATATCAAGAACAATGTTCTTGCAAGGTTCAAGCTCGTTAAAAAATCAACGTGCACTGAGCACATGTTGGTATGAGGTTCAAGCTCATTAAAAAATAAATCCGCCTCTAGTAAATAAACTTTGTGATCGCTTTGCTATCTGACATTTTTGAACTTTGGTTGTGTTCCTTCCGTCACCTCCATTTCATTCGGCCGACCATAGACTTCCACTTGATTGTTTACCCTTTTGAGGAACATCTGCGACGAGCGATTCTGATTGCCACCCTCTTCACACTGCCATGTTTCGAGAAGTTCCAAACTTATCTGGAACCAGCTGCTACCCAGAAATACCACTCATTCCTAAAAAACGAGCCTCTTTTAAACTCTTTTTAGACCTTTTAAATATAAAAGGATTGTCGAGCTATTGACCTTCCCAGCTCATTAAAGTAAGGGGAACGCCATCCCTCTCATATATTTTAATCTTTTTGAGCTTGAGGGATCATTAAACAAAGAGATCGAGCGCTTGTCTTTGTCAGCTCAGTAAAACTATTGAAAAGTCATCCCTTTTGTATTATTTTACACCCTTTTAGACTTAAGGGATAATGCCATGAAAAAGGACTGTTCACTATATAAACTAGTATAAATAACTCTCTTCTACGAGTTATTAAGGGTTGCACCCTTGCATAAGCATTTTGTAAGCATTCCATGTGCACAACTTTTCTATCATTAATGATAAAGCAGAGGATTCTGAATTTTGCTCCACATAGTTTTGTTTCTCTTGTAAGTTTTTCCAGTGCTTCTTTCATTATGTATTCTACATATGTTTAAGTTTTGTAAAGGTAATTTGGTAAGTGTAACTGTGTTTCAGTTATTCTTAATTCCTTTATAAAGTTATAATCATTAAAAGAGAATGTGTTACTGAACTATTTGTTTAAGTATCTCCCTCTAAATCATCAGATTGTCACCATCTTTATAATATCAAGTATATTTTGTTTAATCTTCAAATATCGATTGAGGGTTTTCTAGCTTATGATTATTTAATATTTTGTTTGAAACTAAAGTAATCATATTTCCTTACATCTTCTACTTAACATCAACAAAACATAAATCACCATGGGAATTAAATAGAAGCTCTATGTTTACTTGTTAGTATTATTCAAAAGGTTGAGAATTATTGTTATAATTTGTTTCATACAATTGTCCTCCAACTAAATCAAAATCAACAAAAAATTATAGATGCTTTAGCATAACCAATTGACCTTAGGTTATCTCAAAGGACAACACCTCATAACTCATTGTATAGTATTTTGGTTAGCCAAGCTTCCGATAAGACTACCTTGGAGAGAGCTCAGATAGTATTATAATGAGCCTTGGCTTCTCCACTACGCAGAGCTAGTACATATCTTTGGAGGAGCAGGCGGTTGTGGCTGTAATGTTCCACTATCGGAACTAGTGGTTGGACATGGATTTGTTGTATTGTATTCTATGCTATCTAGTTTACTCTAAATAATATATGTATTTGTTTACTTACACATGCATATATATCTATTTGTATATGTATGTATGAATGTTTCTGAAATGTACTATTGGTTTAACCATCACTTTGGATTACTAGCTAACTTTCCTTCCATGTTGTGATGCATCTACGATTCTGTGCTCCCTTCTTAACTATGCGCTATCACAGGTTTCCAAGGGGCACACACATCTCAACCCCCATGTGTTAGAACCTCTCATGCACCTTTCTAGGCTCGCTATAGTTGTCACATCCTTGCTACCAAAAAAGCTATCTTACTTGCCTCTGTGTGAAATCGCAGTCAAGGCACTACCATATAACTCATTGCTAGGACTCATAAACCTAACGGTATGAGTTCTAATTGGTACTTCTTATTGGGGAGATCCCTTGACATATTGGTGGGTCCATCACTCTCAACACAATGTTAATAATTGATGCACAAAAATAGTATTAATGGTGTTGCGGTTGAAATGTGACACCCACATCATATTGAGCAGCTCCACGCACTCAACTCTAGCCACCCACTTCATTGGTTCTAGCCGTGTAACATCCGACTCCTCATAATATATCTTCCTTTGGAACTTGCTCAATTCCAGCTGTGGGAGCTTCGCGTGATCCCTAGGTCCTAGTCCTCCATTTTTAAGTACAGTATTCAGGCCAACAGATTGCGCTCAAAAGGTACATTCTCTAGAAGCAATGGTGTTGAGACCATGAACTTCAATAAATCTGGGTCTATAGGAGCCTTGGCCATAGATTTCCTTAGTGGTATATTGTTATGAAACCAACTCACAAAAAGATAGAAAAGATAGATCAATGCCTTAGAATTCAACCTCTTTGAGGGGGAAATCTCCTTTACATTACACAAATGAATGATTCTTTGATGATTCAAATGACAAAACCTCCTTTCTATATTTAGGAGTCTAAGGAGTCACAATATAACCCAGCCGACCTAACAATAATAATATGAAGGCACAAAAATAACAATAGAGGGATTCTATGGGGCACATTAATAACAATATGGGGACAATAGGGGCACAACAACATTAATAAGGGATACAACTACAATAGTAATGGGGTAATCACTGGTATTATAGGGACCTAACATGCCCCAATCCTTCAAAAAAGTGTTGTCCTCAATGCTTGAGTAGTTCTAGATGCTTCTGTATAAAATTCTCATCCTCCCATGTCAAATCCTCAGCGGATAAGTTCTTCCACTTGATGAGATACTCCGAAATTGATCGATTGCATAGCTGTCAAGTTCCTGTTTCTGTGACTGCTTCCGATTCCAATATAATTTTTCCTTCCTCGTCAAGTTCTGGCAATATTGTTTGAACTAGGAGCTTGTCGCCTATAACGTTCTTTAAACATGAAACATGGAAAACTGGGTGTACTCGAGAAGCTGCAAGAAGCTCCAATTTGTATGCCATAGTACGAATCTTTTACAGCACCTTGTATGGACGATAATACTTTGGTGATAATTTATTATCCTTCTTAGCTTACTTGAGGGACATTTGTTTATATGGTTGTAGCCGTAGTAATACCCAATCACATACATAAAAACTTCTTTTGCTGCAATGTTGATCTGCCTATTGTTTCATTCTATTCTGCGCCAACACGATGTTATCCCTTAAGAGTTGGAGGACTTGTTATTGATGCTCGATGTGATGTTCCACTGCTTGAACCTTAGAATTTTCTCTTAAATATTATGTGATGGATGGTGGCTGATATCCATAAAGTGCCATAAATGGGGTCATTTTTGTTGCTATATGGAAGGAAGTTTTATACCACCATTCATCCAGAGGCAACCATTTGACCCATTGTGTCTGTTTATCCGATACAAAGCAACAAAGATATCCTTCCAAATATTTGTTTACTATCTCAGTTTGCCCATCAAATTGAGGATGATAAGATGATTTATTAGCTAACTAAGTACGGATACAAGAAAATAATTCTGTCCAAAAATTTCTAGTGAAAATGGGATCTCTGTCACTTACAATAATATTTGGGTTTCCATGTAGCTTTTGATTTGTTTCCATAAATGCAGTAGAAACTGTACTGGCATTAAATGGATGTGATAATGCACAAAAGTGTGCATACTTGGTAAGTCTTTCAAACACCACCGTGATGACACTCTTTCCCTTAGACTTTGGTAAACCTATGATAAAATCCATTGAAACCTCCTCCCACTTTTGGCTTGCAATGGATAAAGGTTGTAATAGACCTAGGGTCTTAATTGTTTCAACTTTATTTTGTTGGTAAACAAAACATTCTGCCACAAAATTTTGAATATCTGATTTAAGGCCATCCCAAAAAAAATTCCTTCTTAACCAAGTGGTAAGTTTTTAAAAATCTTGAGTGCCCTCCTAAGGGAGAAGTCTGCAATTCCATAAGAATCTTTTGTTTGAGTTGGGAATTCTTACAGAGGTATAAGCGATCTTTGTACCATAATGAATCATTTTGCCAGCTAAATGTATCAGATGTACTGGAATCTTGTTGTAACTTTCGAATAAGTGCCCACACTTCTTCATCATTCTTCCATTCCTCCCTTGCTTCGTTTATCCAATCTAGTTGGATAATAGAAATGGCGCACAACAATGCTTCCACATTCTCATCCTTTCTTGAGAGTGCATCTGCCACCATATTTTGCTTCCCTTTTTTGTAGACAATTTCAAGGTCATAACCCAAAATATTTGTAACCCACTTTTGTTGCTCTTTAGAGGATAATCTTTGTTCTAAAAAGTATTTAAGGCTATCATGATTTATTTTTACCTTGAAGTGTCTTCCCATTAGGTAGGGTCACCATTTCTTACATGCATGTAGTATTGCCAACATTTCCTCTCATAAATAGCTTTGTGTAAAAACTTTCCCTTGATTGGATGGCTTTCAAAAGCAATGGGTCTTTCATCTTGCATTAGAACAACACCAATTCAATTTCCTGAACCATCACATTCCACAATAAAGGTTTTTGTGAAGTCTGGTGTAACTAAGACTGGTGCTTGGTGCATTGCCTCTTTAAGATGTTCGAAGGCATTTGTTACTTCTAGAGTCCATGAAAATGCATCTTTCTTCAATAATGTTGTTAGAGGTGATGCTATTATCCCATAAATCTTAACAAACTTGCGATAATACCCTGTCAACTCGAGAAATCCTTGCAGATGCTTTATGGATGTGTGGATTTTCCATTCCTTAAAGGCTTTAATTTTGCTAGGGTCTACTTTAACTCCTTCATGAGATACAATATGACCCAAATATTCCACCTCTTCTTGTACTCCAAAGAAACATTTGGATATTTTTGCATATAATTGTTTCTCCTCCAATAGTTGTAGCACCCTATCAACATGTTCAACATGATCCTTCCAAGACTTGATGTAGATTAGTATATCATCAAAAACTACTAACACAAATTTTCTAAGGAAGGGTTTGAAAATGGAATTCATCAAACCTTGAAATGTAGAAGGTGCATTGGTAAGGCCAAAAGGCATGACCAAAAATTCATAATGACCCTCATGAGTTCTAAATTTTGTTTTCGGAATGTCTTCAGTTTTCATTATGATTTGATGATATCCTGAACGAAGATCCAACTTGGTGAAATAAATTGATCCATGCAATTCATCCAGTAATTCATCAATGACAAGAATGGGAAACTTATCTTTAATAGTGAGCTTGTTGATCTCCCTATAATATGGACACATCTACCATGATCCATCCTTCTTGTGCACCAATACTACTGGAGTAGTGAAATAACTTTGACTAGGTTGAATTATACTAGCCTCTAGCATTTCTGCAACCATACATTCAATTTCACTCTTTTGGGCATAGGGATATTTGTAAAGCCTGATGTTTGGAGGAACACTTCCTGGAATCAGATGAATAGCATGATCATGATCACAAATAGGTGGGAGACCTTTGGGAGTCTCAAATACCTTGGAATGATTGTCCAAGACTTTTTGGAGATCTGGAGAAATAGATGATTTCAATGTGGAAACATCTAGCAAACACAATTGTGTAATTACACCTCTTTATTCCTTTCTTAGAAGCTTTGTCATACTGTTAGAGCTGATTATCTTTCCCAGCTTCCCTGCAATACCCCATAATTCAACTTCCTTTCCTTTCGCGGAAAATTTGATGAAAATTTCTTGAAAATTAAAAGCTATTGTACCCAAGGATTGTAGCCATTGGACTCCTAATGCAACATCAGCACCTCCCATTGGAATGGAAAGCATTGGGCTAGTGAATACATATTCTCCCATGGATAGCTTGATATTATGGCACTTTCCAGAGCAATTTATCCTTCCTCCATTTGCAACCATCACTTGACACTCTGGCGCTGGATATAGGAAGAAATTCAATTCTTTTGCTATCTTACAATGAATAAAATTGTGGGTACTTCCTGAATCAGTCAACACTATGACATTTTTCTTCTTGATTTGTCCTTCTATCTTGATGGTTTGAGGAGTGGTAATTCTAGCCAATGCATTGCAAGATATGGTCAGATTCATTTCTTCTTTATCTAGGCTTTGTTCCTGGAGTATATCCTCTTCTTTTGACCTTTCTTGCTCCTTTTCTTATTTCTCTTCACAATCTATGTAGAATAATTTCTTCTCAGCACACTTATGACCTTTAGTGTATTTTCTATCACAGTTGTAAAAAAGCCCTTTTGCTCTTTTTTCTTCCAATTTTTGTGGTGTTAACCTTATAGGTTATGGAAGACTAGGGGCAACAACACTTCCATATGTGTAGTTGTGAGTGGTATGCTTCCTAGTTGCCATAATTTTGCTTTCCATTTTTATTGCTAACCTGAATCAGGTTCCCAAAGGCGAACATCATGTTGGATATTATCCTTTAAATTCCCTATGAACATATCAATCCTTTGCTCCTCTAGAATATTTTTTACCCTTATGTTAAATTTTTGGAACTCCTCAATGTGCTCCATTATTGAACCCATTTGTTTGAGACTTATCAATTGGCTAAAAAAAGTATTGCTTTTTTTATCCTCATAATGTGTTGTAATTCTTCCATAAAAATTGCTCAAATGATAATTTGTTTATGAGAGCAAAGCCATCGATACCATACAAACTGATTTGGTTCCAAATATAAAGTTGCAATACGTACCTTTTGTGTGTTTTTCACATTATTGAGATCGAAAAATTGCTCCATCAGTAATATCCATGTTGCGGGATCCTTGCCATCAAACTTCCTCATATTGATTTTTGGAATATGGTGGGTCTTCGATCCAACATTAGAGTGTATGAAATCATGATTAACATTTCTTTTGTTCGTATCATGAGTTTCCTTTACTACCCTTTCACCATTATTAAGTATTTCTTGTAGAAAATTTGTCAAATATGTCTTCAAATATGCCATGCTTGTCTTCAAATATATCTTCAAATCATCCATCTTAGCTTCCACATCATTCATTTTAGCTTCTACATCTTTCTTTAAACCATCCATCTTAGGTTCTGTTACTTTTTGTGTGAGTGACATTTGTTGCACTTGGTCTTGTAATTTTGATATATCATGTTGCATTTCTTCCTCTTCTTCATAAGTCATGCTAGAGATTTCAAGTTGCTTACTAGGTATTTGCATTTTATTTCCTCAGGGCATTAGTTACCGATAATAATTCTCTACTATGCCCTTTGAATTCCTTCAAAATAATTTTTCAAACCAAGCTTAAGCAAAAATTTAAAAAAATCTACACACCTCTTTTCACTTTGTAGAAGATCGATATTGCCTCTGATGTATTTATGTAATTTTGGATCATCCAGTTCTAAAATTGCAACTGATAGTAGCCCTCTATGTCCTCTTTCCAATGCCACCAGTATGATCCAAATTGGATTCTCTAATGAAGAGTTATGCCAAATCTCCCACAGTGACCTGATTATAGACTAGTTCAGTAGAGCGAACTTGTACGACATGATACGTGTCCCTTTTTTGACCTTTAGCTCTAAATAATATATATAAGAAGCTGAAGTCTATCCTCTTTTTGCACCTTCTTACCAAATTTCAATCCGATGCTTAGAGGGAAAGTTATGATGATTTTCCCCACATCACCTATTTGGAATGTAATTCAGGATTCTGCAAAAAGACCAACTTCCTTAGATCATATCTCCACAAATATAGTGCGAAAAGCTTTGAAATTTGGACCTAAGATTTAGTGTGATTTCATCTCAAATGGGTTTCTTTTTTCACTTCTGAAACATTGCAGAAAAAAATTTATAGCAAAACTGCCACGATGACCTATTTGGAGCAGCGCAACCCTAGAATCCAAAGCTCTGATACCAAGTGTTATGAAACTAGCTCACAAAAAGTAGAAAAGATAGATCATCAGCTTAAAATTCAGCCTCTTCGAGAGGGAAACCTCCTTTACATTACACAAATGAATGATTCTTTGATGATTCAAATGACAAAACCTCCTTTCTATATATAGGAGTCTAAGAAGTCACAATATAACCCAGCTGACCTAACAATAATAATATAAAGGCACAAAAATAACAATAGAGGGATTCTATGGGAATAGTAATAACAATATGGGGACAATAGGGGCACAAAAATATTAATAAGGGATACAAGTACAATATTAATGGGGTAATCACTAGTATTATAGGGACCTAACATATATAAGGCAGTAGCTGAGTTATCGACTTAGCTTCATCTGCATCAATATCCTCAATTCCCATGGTTATTTATTGCTCATCTAAATCCATGGGCTCCCTCAACTGCCTAGTTCTATGCATCTTACCATGTTTTTTGACATCTCTTAGATTTTTGCACGATGATTTCCACACTAGCACTTGCTGGGGCTTCTTCTGCTTCTTCTCTCTGGGTGTAGAAGTAGATTGTTTAGGTCTCAATGACCTATGCATCGTGGTAGGAAAACTTGTAGGAACATGTTAGGCTAGCTCAGGTTAGGTTATATTCATTCTCTCTAAGAATATTATGCGCTGCCCCTAGTGAAATTCTCGAATTCGGGATGTAAAATCTTCTCTCCAAGTATTTCCCAATCCTCTGTAGACATACAACAATTCTTTTGGCACAAGCTAAAGCACAAAATCTCAAAGGAAAATTCTTAGGAAGAAAAGTGCTAGAATGTGGAGAGGGATGTTGTATTTGTAGCGCAATTTGTATTCAAATCCATCTGTTTCATCCAGATTCTTATCACTAATGCGCTTTTGGTGGAAAATTTTCAAGAATATGTGTCTTAAATGCTACCCCCTGCTCCCTTTAATAAAAAAATCATTGTCCAATCAAGTACAATTCTTCCAATGGTCACTTTTTGGCCAGACTATACGAGACCCACCATTCTAGTGCAACTCCTTCATCACAACTCTCCTGTGCACCTTTCCTCGATTTGTCGCATAGCCCATTCACTTCACCTAACCATCCTTATGGCAGTGTATTTTATAGCCTTGGAATCCCTTGCAGCTACCTGGAGTATTAATACTATCTCAAATCCATATAGCCATTGTGTAGGTGTGGAATCACCCTTATACAACTTTAATTGGCTCCCATTTACCTTTCCTGGAAATAGCTCCCCGATCAGCTTCACGAGGTGAGCTACACCTCCATTCATAATCTCCATGACGATATAGGGCCTCAGTCAATGCATTTGGAACTTTCCTGGAAACTTCATGAACTTACTGTCATAAAGAAATACCATATCCCCACTCTTAAAGTTGTTCTGGTTAATATGGAAAACATGCCATGCCTTTTTGCTATCCTTCTACACCTGCTGATAAAAATCAGCCAAGAAGCGATATTCCTACAACTCGACTAGTTGCACGAGGCATTCTTCCATTGTATCATGATCGGCCATGTCTGTAACTACAGCAATCCACAAACTTGGAGCGATTTACTCCATCAAAATCATAGCTTTTTGTCAATAAACCAATCTAAACGGCGTTTGTCTAGTCAATTTTGTACAAGTAGTTCTATACTCCCATAGAACAACTCGTATGCGCACATCCCAACCATTCCATTTTGCATTAAAAATCTTCATTAAGGAATTCTCTAGGATCTTGTTAAAGGTTTCCACTATTCCATTTGCTTGAGGATGATATGATGTACTCTTCTGATGATACATCTACAATTCTTCAACAAAAGCAACAATTGTTTCGTTCAAGAAGTGTGAACCCTTATCACTCATCAAAATTTTAGGGCAACCAAACTGAGACAAAATTTATTAAAAAATGAACTTCACAGCTGTGGCCACACTACAATCCTTCACCAACTATGCCTCAACCCATCTGGTCAAGTATTTGGTTGATGTAATGATGTATCTTCCTCTTGTCTTCTTTCCTAATGGTTGAATTGTTCCCACGAATTCTATTTCCCACTTATCGAATGCCTGTAATGACACTTGCGGGTTCAGAGGTATTTCATCCCTTCGTGGTGACCTCCCCATTCTCTGGCAGAGATCACATGCCCTGCAATATTCCTTGGGATACTTATGCACAATCAGCCATCATAGTCTAGCTCGTAGGATCTTCTGCGCAATTGCTCTTCCCGCATAATGTCCTCTTGCAACTACTTTGTGCACTTCACTAAGGATACTTTGTCATTCATACTCCAGGACACTCCTATGCAATATTTCATCGGATACCAT
Source organism: Pinus tabuliformis (assembly GCA_031772625.1). NCBI lineage: Eukaryota > Viridiplantae > Streptophyta > Pinopsida > Pinales > Pinaceae > Pinus > Pinus tabuliformis. The sequence goes on from CM062820.1 coordinate 915,539,061, forward strand.
TTTATATAAGTGTCCTACAATAACAGGAAAAATATACAACCCTAACCACCTATTCTTTCTTTTACTGCATTGTATACCCTTTAGGAGCTATAACGTAGACAAGAATTGGATTAGATCTACAAAATGTTCATCAACGACGCACACAACAAAGATTTGTGCATAAGGAAATCCTTCCTCCAGATTCATAGGCTTGTCACTATTCTCAATCCATGAGAGTTGATCTGGTCCAACATTTAATCACCATAGCTTCACAATTACTTCAAAGTCATATTCTTGAAAGAGCAACAACCATCTACAAATTCTCCCCCCCAACACAATCTTGTTAACTAGGTACTTCAAAGAAGAATGGTCTATGTACATTTTGAGGTGCGCACCAAACAAATAATGCCTAAACTTCTGAAGCGTATACACCATGAGCCAATCCTTTAGGCTCTATGGTTGAATAATTCTTTGTTGTCTTACATAACTTCCTTCTGTCAAACACTATTAGATGTTCAATTTCACCTGCACCTTGTTGGGTTAACACAACTCCTAATGCTATGCATGATGCATCTACATGTACGTGAAATTCCTTCTTTCAGTTAGGGAATACTAGAATAGGCGTTCTGACCATTTTTTCCTTCAAGACATCCAAAATATTCTAGAGATAATTGTCCCAGCAAAAAACCACATCCTTCTTCTATAATCTCTCCATGGGAATGATGATCTATGCATATGATTTGATGAACTTCCTATAATATCCTGTGTGGCCCAATGTTGACCACAGCCCTTTGACATTCCTCCGAGGTGCCAAATTGATAATTACTGCAATCTTGGCAAGGTCTACCATCAAATCCTTCTTGCATGAAACATGTCCAAAGAGTACCCCATATGATACATAGAATATGCACTTCTTCAGATTAAGGGATATCTGATACTTCCGACAGGTATCCAGCATGAGGTGAATACTTAAAACATGTTTCTTTATTAATCCAAACATTGTCCAATCATCAAATTAAACCTCCAAAAACTTAAGAATAAATTATTTGAAAGTTGCAACTACTACCCTAGAGAAGATTGTAAGGAAATTCTTAATCCCAAAGGTCATGACTGTATACTGAGAACAACCCCATTATGAAGTGAAGGTGGTATTACTATGATCCTCTAGCACAATCTTTATTTGATGATACCCTCCGAACTCATCAATAAAAAAACAGGATTCCTGACCTCCAACATTCTCTAACACTTCATCTATGAATGGTGTAGGAAATGGATCACAGACACAAGCACAATTCAACTTTCTTAAATACACACAAATTAAACTTTCACCCTTAGTCTTCTTTTCCTAAACTACCATACAACTAATGCAGTCTAATTCCTCAATAAGATCAATAATCCTAGATGCAATCATCTTATCCAATTCTTCGCACCTTTTTTCCTTTTACTTAACATTCAATCGATATGGGCGTTTCTTCATTGGCTGCGCATCTGGCTTAAGAGTGATATTCATGACACCCAAATCACCTATTATCCCCTTTAGATTAGAGATCTTTGTGGGAAACAAGTCCTGATATTCCTGCAATAACTTGGTGACTTTGTCCACCGTTTCCTCATCCCAATAGTCACCTATGTTTACAAACTTCAGTTGCGCTTCCAATCCAATATTAACCTACTTGGTGTTTAAGGGCTTTGAGATATTAGGGACTTTCATCTTTGGCCCCACCACTTCATGTTGTCCTTCTGACTTAGGAATAATGATGTTCCTAGGATCTTCCTTACCTTCCTTCGTGGTCACATTATAGCATTCCAGAGCATGGCGTAGCTACGTACTCCATTCTAGTTATACCCACATGACATGTTCTTCCCAAATTCTGAATATTACATCTTTGATATCATGCAATGCATTGTCAATACACTCAAATCCATCCTCAAAGCTGAAAGTTAACAAAAAACTTTCTTTCAGAACATCCCACTCTACAGTTTTGTGTCGCAGCTCTGTCTGTAGATACCAGTTTATTAGGATACTATCCAATGTGTTGCAAAATATATGACCCCATTCTGGTTGTGTTTATTCTCCCCATGCTTTTTTCCATCAAGATAGACACTTGCGTAGATAATCTTTTCCTTTATATTTCTCTGTAATGTGGGTATTTGCATACCCAAACTACAGCTTCATGATTCGTCAATATTCCTTTTACTCTTTAAATTTGTTCTTTTGTGTACATGACCATCTTGCAAATGTATATCTCAGTGCAATGTCTAATGCTTGGAACCATTGTTACTCTGGTACATCCCTTTCAAATTTATGAAGAAATAAGTTTACATCTTCTAAACCATCATAATATGGTAAGTTGTGTACCATACTGGATATACATCAAGTACCTTGTTGCATTGCAACGGCAATACCTCATGCAATCTATTATGCCAGTACTCAAGCTCCTCATCTGAATATGAATTGTAGGAGCTTTCCTTCTCCCAAGTAATTTGCCCATCCACCGTAGGGTTGATCCAATCCTTATCCCACATAGTAAGCTTATAGATTTTCTCAATATCATCCTCCTCATAATAATCTCATAATGGTTCAGTATATCGTACACCCTTGGATGGATCCAATGGAACAATAACCCTTAGTTCCTTCTTCTCAAATTCCATGTTGCGCTTCTTGAGGTTGATAATTGTATTCATATCAAGTGCCCAATCAATGTCGAGAAGCATTGGGTATGGGTTACTATTTTCCACTATTTGTATCACTTCAAAATCGGCTATGGCGCACGCCCCTTCAATATCCACAATTACTCCATGTAGGTGCCCCATAGGAATAATCTTTTGTTGATTTTCCATTCTTAGTTGGATTATGGACCATTGTAGTGTTGGTATTCCCATTCGCTCCCAAGTTTTCTTTGACGAAACATTTACATCAGGCCCCTAATCAAGGATTACCTGGTCCATTTAAAATTCTCCAATCTGAGCTATCAATCTCATTTCGTGCCTAGTTATTTTCTTACCCTTGCCTACTTTGTGTACTGCACACTTGTTAGGGTCCAACCCAAGCCCCTTTATTTATGTAATAATCTCAATAGGGCCTAGTCATAGTAATAGTTAGTTAAGGAGTCAATAAAGCCCGTATTAATAATTGTAAGTGGTTGACCTGCATTTAAGAAAGGGACCACAATTAGTTGCAACTAGCCATAATTAATAAATAAAGTGGTTAACCCTTGTTATGCAAAGGACCACTATTTGTTAGGTTGTTGAAGGTAATTAGGTATAAATAGTCATAGTTAGAAGGGAAATATCATAGAGTCTTATTTTGTAATCAAGCTCTACTCTGCTAGAGGTTGCCCCCTCGAAGAGGCAAGTGAACATTTCTTTTATCTCTGAATAATAAAATACTTGCTATTTTTCTCATTTTCTTTTGTGTTCTCGGTTGTATTTCTTCACATATTTGGTATTATGAAATTTCTCACAGGTTAACAGCATAACAATAATTTTTAGGTAGCATCTTACCCTTTCCAATGTAGTTATCTCTCAATTATTGTAGTCCCTCTACTGCTTTTTGGTCCCTTAGGAGCTTCATGAAGGTTTATAAGAAAGATGTCAACAATGAGGGATCTATTTCTTGCGCAGTACTAAATTCTGTAGGTTTCTCTGTGCTTGCACTCTAAGCCTTCGATGTAGAAGCTCCTACATCCACAAAGATCCTTTTCGCCTCCATAAAAGTTTCCTTCACTTTATTCACAACAAATCCAACATCCTTGTTAGCAGCCTTGCGTACCCATAAATTTTCCTGTGGTTGTTTCTCTTTATCCTCCCCAGTAGCGATACCACTCCATGCAAGAATATTAACAATAGGTCCATCTTCGTGCGGTTCTAATCTCATCATCTGGATGTTTTGGGTAGGCTGCTAGGTCCGAGTCTTCTTTTCTTGCATCTTCGCGATGAGCATGGGACAATCTTCGATGATATGATCAAAATATCGACAATATTCACAAGAGGTGTGTGTTGGATTATGAAAATCTCGTGCAAAGTGACCTGGTTCTCCATAATTCTAACAAATTATCTAGCCTTGGCCTGTTCCAGCTACTCCTCCACGTCCTCTTCCTCATCCCTGGAATTCTCTGCACACTGCAGTTGTGCCTTGATCCTGTTAAGGATGTGCCTCCATCTGTACTCTATATGATGGTGTTATTTCCATCATTAATTCATAACTTTGGAAATTTTGCTTGTCATGACCGACAAATTTACAAAATTTTCAAAACAATTACTCAAGAGTCTGCAAAAACTTCTGTAACAATTTACAATTGTCTATCATATGTTTTCCTACGACCTGGGAAATAATGCACCATGGTACCACACATGTACTCATCCCAGTGGTATTTTCTAGCTTCAAGGGGACAAGACCTCCCCCAACTTGGTAATATAGATACACTGGGCAATGATCCTTGTCATGACCATGGTCTTTACATTTCAAACACCATACCTCCATGTGAGTCTTAGCCTAGACTTATTTTCCCTTTTTGAGACTCTACAACTCCATATGTCAGCTAGCTAATTGTCGCTGAATCTATTGCATTCCCACACTCATATCCTGAATTGGTGAGGCTTCCAACTTCATAGAAATCTACAAAGCCTCATCCTACATTCCAATATTCCACTGTGACAGTGGCAACCTCAAATGGGGTAAGGATGAAGAAATATCCCAATCCTTTTGTTGTTCATGTGTGATATGCATATTAGCCTACTATAGCAAACATTTCAACCTTTGATCGAAATCCCACACAAAATCATTTACCTTCTGCATAATTTCCTTAACCTCAAATACAAACTAAGATTAAGACTTAGGATTTTTAAATTCAATATTTAGTGCATCCTTTATATCTTTCAGTGATATAGCTAAATGAGTCGAACAATACTTAATATACTAGCTCAATGCTCTATCTTGCAATGTTGTGACCAATTGTGCTTTCTTCACGTCATCATCCATTATCTGTTGTGAGTTCCACACAACATCTGCTACAAAACAAAATTGTTCAGGGTCTTCTATCCCCAAGCCCTTGAATATGTGCATCTTCATAGAATTCACCATATTCAATAGTGGAGGTCGTGGTGGAGGCATAGGTGTAGGTGTAGGTGTATGAGGTGGAGGTGAAGGCAAACGTGGAGTGGATGTATGTGGTATTCCCGCAATACCTTGATTTACCATCTGCGGTGTGCCTTGAGGTGTCTTCAGACTACTATTTTATTCGTCAAGGTGCCCCCAATAAAGGACTATATTCAACACCTAAATCTAAATTTCATTTGAATGAATTTCCACTTCGCGTAGCTCCCATCAAATCTCGAATAAACATCAATTCAATGTCATAACCTGTTTCTCACAAAATAAAATTTTAATCCAAGTTTTCAGGGATTTCAGATACTTACCTCTTGGTCCTTTGAAAAATCCGTGTTAAACTTTGCTATAACTAACAGACGTGTTAACCATGAACTTAATAATGAATCCACCCAAAATGCTATTGATCTTATAATCGACATCCCTTGCGATATTGTTTTCTAAATTCTCCAAGCACCTCACTAGCTCTAGAGTCCACACAATAGGGTTATCCAACTTCCATGTACCTTGACCGCTTGCCAATTTAGATCGCCATTCATATAACTGACACGAAAAATAAAAGAATAAAATTTAATGTACTTCGATATACAGGTATCTATTGAACCATTCTTCTTTTGAAAAGCATAAATTCCAGTTTTCTTAGGTTGCAAAGTCATGCAACTTTCGATCAAATCACTTTTCAATCTCTTTCTTAGTCGATATCCACTTATTTCTCATCACATATTCCTTAGATACATCCCGGTCTTGGCAACAGAAACATTTTTTGGCTTGAGGGTGCTTGGACCCAGGTTCAGAGTTAATTGCACTAACCATCAAAACCCTACACTAACGAACCTTTCGGCAACAACCCATATAGTGCAGGCTATAATGTCACTTGAGGCAGTATTGGGGGATGCTATAACTAGGTTTCCACATCCAAAGGAGTATGTGATGTGTTTCTATTACTTTTAGGGTGTTATTTCGACCTTCACAAACCCTAACCCTTAAAACTCGGAAATTATAGTAATTAACATATAACAGATTCAAACTCTTTTCCAATTGTTCTAAACATTCACAACATCATGTAATTAACTAGATATACCACTTTCACACATCTATTAAGTACTTTTCATAATAAATGTGGTAAACAGGGTGAACATAAAGTAAATTCAAAAGTAAGGCATAACACAAATATACACAAATAATGCTCCAAAATAGCCTTTATTATGCTCAAATATCTTATTACAGACTGTTTCTACCCTGTGCACACAACGTCAGGGGCCCACGCACTCAGTTGCAACTTACCAAGGTCTCCACGCACTCAGTTGTAGGAGCCTTCCCCTTTGCCTAAGTACAAAAAACAAACTTCTCTTCGATAAATTGCCGATATATAGACTTACATCAATTTCCCATACACAAACATAGATATATTTCATGAATCTCTATGAATCCTTTTTATATCCTCTTCTATTACAATACCATGGTCCATGAACCATGGGCGGGTCCCAAAACAACTTAAATTCTAAGTAAACTAAGGGGTTTTGACCTTCCTAAAGCCCCTTTGACTCATATCAACCTTCGCGCTCTGCTCCTCAAAATGTTGATACTTTACAATAATAACAAAAATTGTTTACAAAATTTACACCAAGGGACCCTATCCGAGAAATCCCCATTTCAAAAAATAGAAGTAAATTAAGAAAAAAATGCTAAACCTATCTAACATATTCAAAATCATCCCTCACTTCATTTACTTAGTCACTACTCATATGTGTTTTGTTAAGGGTTTTAATTTAACTAGTCAGAAGACATAATTTGCTATTGGAGACAATTTCACTATTAAGAAAGGAACCATTTGTGATCATTGTCTACCCATTGGTTTGTAGAATGAATAAGAAATTTATCAATTTTTCCATCCATTTAAATTTGAGTTGCCCATCTTTATCATTCTAATAGAAGTTTCTAGGATTTATATGGTTTGTAGGGTTTGTTGGTCTTACAAACTTGTAAAGTATTAGGGTTTCTAAACCCTATATTGTATTAGCCCTATCTAGTCATTACCTCTTAGAATAAACTAGCTCTTGAGAAACGTCATCTAGGGTTTGCATGGCTAAATGTTCTTCAAACCCTAGTTTTGAAAGAGTATTCTAGGGTATGTGTTAAAACCCTAGAAATGGTTGAATTGGATAAAAACTAGGGCTTGATGTTTCTACTAAAGTAAAATGCCTAATAAGGAATGGATCAAGGAATGTCTAAAGTTTATGACTAGAACCCTATAAATACACTTTTAGGAAATCATAGAAACCCTATATTGACCAGTTTGGCATTTTGGTATTGTCTTTGTACATCTTGCTTAGTTGTACATGCTGGTAAGAATTGTAGGCACATAATGAAGGTTGTAAAAATTATGAAAGCAAGACGAGAAGGATGGTAAAGAAAGACTCATGCTTGATGATGACTCATTCATAATGATGATTAGAATGGAAATAAGGAGTTGTTAGGACTATGAATGATATTGAATATTCCATTTGTTGAACTGTTAATTTTAAATAAATGAATTTTGTTTAAAAAAGAGGGACCCATTGCTATAGGGAAATCTAGTGAAAATGTTACTCTATTTAGTTACACGAAAACAACTTAGTCTTTAGTGGGGAAAATCAGTGAAAGGAGAATTGTCTATTAAATATATCCTATAGATTAATACTCTATGCAAAGGAAATCTAGGTTTGGTCCTTCCTAGAGCTATTGATTTGTTTTTTGGTCCAATGATATCGATGTCAGGGTTTGGGATAGGAGATACTTGGAAGTCTTGATTCGAGAATATTTAGTGTTTCTACAAATGCCTAACCCTCTAGATCTAGTAGCCGATCTAGAAACAACAGTCAAAGCAATCTTAATTTTTCCTATAAACAACAGATAAAATAAGGGATAGAGAACCCACTTGTAAATTCCACTTGTTCCTTATCTCCCTTGACCAATTTCACTGCTCCTTCCCATACTTAAATTGCTTGAGAAGTACCTACACAACTTACAGAAACAAAAACCCGTCAAAGCATAATGATCTATTGTTCGTAAATATCATAGAATCGAAAGTATGATATACACATGAATGCATTCAACATAAACACAAACATAAGTGAAAAATCTCGAAAACATTATTAATAAGAGGAAAGATTACAACCAATGTGAGTTCGATCCAGCATCATCCTTCTAATTCAATCCTTCTTCACCTCATGAAAAGCAAGACATTCCAACAATATCACAATACTTGCACTCAATCCTAATCTCATACCACCAACATCTCCTTGCAACTCAATCTTTTCCCACCCAGATCTCTTAGATGAGCGATCTATTTATAGATGAGTGAATGAAGTAGTGTCATCGATGATGATGATGAATGCATTTCTATTCTTAGAAATTAGTTCCATGAAAGATGGGATAGGAGGTTGACGTCTTCTAATTCCCTTTGTCATCCAAGGGAAAACTTAGATGAGGAAGGTGGCACTTGAGAAACTTCTAGAGGCTTCCAATGGATAAGGAATCTTCAAACCCTCATGGAAATTTTCTCAAGTTGACTTGTAGCAGGTTAAAGAGGGACTAACTGTGATGCATAACACTCAGTCAGTGTAGCTCTTGCAATGCATTGCAGCCTGATAGAAGGCTTCCTACGCTGATCTCGTTAGCGGTACTTTTTTGATGTCTTCTGTGATGGAACTTCTTTGGGAGTAAGGAATTCTAATGAATAACTTCTTTAGGGCATGTAACAACTATATTAGGGGTTGATGAACTATAATAACATTGACCTGTAAGTTGGGGTTGATATGCCCAAATGGATCTGTAACAGTTGCCCCCTAAATCATGAGGTTGTAAATATCTATGTCGGGTGAAATTATTTATCATGAGGATAGGAAGTTTCAAAACAGAAGGTGACCTACATCAATTACAATACAACACATCATGATAATTTGATTTTTTCCCATGATCTAGCTGAGGGAGGAATTCCCATGCTCAGCTTATAAACTTTCATTACATGTACATAAATCAGATAGTCGTCTATACATATAGACTTATGTTTCTACAGATATAGATTCATGATCCATGAATAGGATGACTATCTGTGTAAGGCCTTTGTACATTTGATTTGGTACTCTTGAATATATCACAACCTGGATGGATGAAACTAGATCTAGGGTCTTCAATCTCATTCAATATTCACTCAATGTATAAGTCTAACCATGTGAATAGATGTTCTGAAGTCAAACATGGAGAGACATCGTCTGATTACCAGCCAATTATGTAAGTTGTTAACAAACACGAGAAGGATCACTGATAAGAAATATGATCCTCAAGGTACTACAGTACATTTCACATGGTGTGAATGAATGATTTGATGTCAAACACCATGCAAAATCTTTCGTTCGATGGCCATTGATGTCAACCTATTGCCAGAAGTGAGAAACCTGCCATTGATGTATGCAAGCTTCAAAGCACTGAAAGGGTGTTTCCAAGTCAACTTCTTGGATGATGAGCTGATGTTGACAAGAAGCGACTTGTTGTAGGAGGGCCTTGATGTATCCAACATCTACAACATGAAATGAGGTAAATGATTTTCGAAGATGAGAATCGACTGGCGACACAAGGTTCAGGAATGGTGGTTATGAAAATGAAGGTTTACAATATTGCAACGGATGAAGTTTTAACTGGATGACTTCTCTTGAACATATCGGTGACACTGAGATGAATTGGTACCGTTGAACCAAAACAAAAGTGCTCAATGGTGTGATAGACCAATGGTGGGATAACCATCAAACTGAATGACCCAACCCAACTAGTCACAGAGATGAAGTGGAAGTGTCATGTTCAAGAGCGACTTGCTACCATAAATTTTTCTCGATTTTTCCCATTTTCCCCAATCATTGCTAACCAGTACCTCTTTATTTTTATCAACCTTGAGGAGGATAACATATGCTTGTTCTATAATTCACCCTTCGGGCAAACCCATCACTATTTGATGTTTTAACGAGTCTAATGACGGTGAAACTCGGCCTTGTCTAGATGGACAAGTTTGTCACTATTTGATATTTTAACGAGTTTAACAACAAAGATAACTCAATCCTTTTCATGTTTAGAGAGTTTGAAAAGGGACGAAAATAAAACTCTATAAGTTATTTTTTGTAAAATAATCCCTCATGTCCGAAAAAGCATAAAACAATACAAGGGAGATGTCATTTGAAATCCTTTAACGAGCTGGAATGGACAAGCGCTCGACAATATTTTATTATTTAAAGAGCCTGAAAAAGAGTTGAAAGAGGACTGTATGGTTTCTTTTCATTTTTTATCAAAGCTCGAAAAAGAAACAAAAAGTTTCTTTGTCGTCAAAGATGCTCAATTTTCCATTTAGTATATCGGATTCTACTTCCAGTCGTTCATCCTGCTCAAAACTCCACCAAAGATGATTAAAAATACATGTTCATGGATAAAAAATGAATAAAAAAAACATTCGCCTAATTTACATATAAAAGTAAATATAAAAACTAATTTCGTAATTCATTTTAACCATTTCATTTTTACCATTTGATTTGGAGCTCTGGAGTAGTTTTAACCCCAAACTTCACTAGCTGATTGCGAAGGATTTTGTGGATCGTTTCTCGTGCCACCTGGACTAGGTAGGAGCTATCCTAGTTCTCTTTCATTTCATTCCATTAATTTTCAATTTTGAGCAAAAATTATTTATTTTCTAGGCCCCCCAGGGTTTCATTTTCTGTTCTCTAGATCATCACCCTTCCTAGGTCAAAAGGTGCGATGCATTTCATGAACCTAAAAGGCAGCATGCAATGCATAGCACTGTCTGTAACAAGGGGGTGCGATGGGTGCAAAAACAAAAATTAAAAAATTATTTTCTCTCAAATTTGTAACTGTTTCTTGCAAAAGTTGGAACCTAATTTGTCTAATGACCTTGTGTTTTAGACATTCATCGGATCAGAATGGTCATTGAGTGGAGAGAATGGTAACATGAGGAACAAGACATGATTGCCCTAAATAATCAGGGCACAGTTGATGCTTTAAGAAATTGTGGGTTGCTAAAATACTTTCGTTTATCTAGCATGAGACAGAAAATTGAACTGTTACAATATCTTGTTCATTCATAGGATCCTACTGATCAGGTTTTCAACACTAGGGGAAAAAAGATCCCCTTTACCACCGAGGATGTTTACTTTCTAATGGGACTGTCAAGGCCGGGTGCCCCCATCTCATTATCAAGATTCACCCAAGGGGGTGAATCAGTGAGGGAGTATCTACGACAGTTTTGCAGGCAAGATCTCAGCCAAAAAAAGATGGAAAGATCAAGATTCGAGATGTTAATGATATTCCATTGAGAATAATCATCTTCACCCTTACCAAATTGGCTAGTAGTGCATCATTACGTTTAGCTAACAGGTCCTATATGCAGTATCCCTTAGAATGCCTAGAACCAAAGGTATTTAACTGGTGTGAGGTAGTTATTTCTTTGATGAAAGACCAGCTAACTAAGGTGAAGAACGGGAAGACCAAAAATTTTCGATATCGATCTATCTTGATTTCTTTCGCTTTGGAGAGAATCCCGCTTATGCAGCCACAACACATTTCTTTGTGAGTACTTGGACCTAGAGAACCACAGATACAGAGGTGGGTACACCTTATGGCTAGGCATGCTGGCTAGTCATTGATATTATTTTCCTCTGCTTTCTTCAAGTGGTTCTACCATCAGGAGAGGGCCTTCACAAAATATCCATACACTAGGATGGACTTCTCTGGTGATCCAGATCTGGTATTGCCAGTTGGGGCGCAGTGGAGCGCTATTGGTAAATTGATTCGACCACACTGTTTTTTCTTTTTGAAGTTTTTACTTTTTTTGTGTTTTTTGATTGTTACCAAGACTAAATAAACTTTTATATGTATGCAGATGTTGGATCCGTTTGACTTGTGGTACGCCAATGGGAGGTGGATGCACCATTTCAGAGAGTTGTTGGGAGGGAAGTTCTTAGAGATTTGGACATAACAGAGACCTTGGCTCAACTGCAGGATCACATAGAGGGTTTAACCCTCGGTATTCCCAATGTCCGGATTGAGGAGTTACCCATGAGATTACAGTGCCATACCATTGGCGTGCTAATTCATTGGATGAGACTCCTACGTATGATAGCACAAGTTGTGACCTCTTATCATCAGTAGCACTAGTCCATTGGGATATATTCTACATTCATTTTTGAGTTTTTTTTTTGGGTCAGATGACCGATTTTTGTCTTGGGCAAAAACTATTTGTAAAAACTTATATACAACTATCTATTTGACTTTCAAATTTTTATTGTGGTTAAGTGATAAAATCCTGTTCAAATGATTTTGAAAATGCTTTCTTTACATATGTTGCAAATGTCTATTTAAACATAGTTTTCTAGAGAGTCAGTTAATGTGTTTAAATTTATGGGAATATGTTGATATTGAATAAATTCAAAATGTCTTTCCAAAATTCGAACTCTAAGGAACCTGCGATGAATTGCTGGGTTTTGGATGGAATAGATGCCAGTAAGCTATAGTACGACAAGTTGTGAGTCTAACCTAATGATGATTCAGTGTACATCAAGTAAAATGGCATCAGAGAGGAGTTCGATCAACGCGCTATACTCAATGATATTTTTTTCCGATCATCCAATACATATCCCTCTGAAAGTCACTAACTCGTTGCTTGGAGCGAAAATGGCCCATGCTGCAGAAGATAGGTTCTACGTACTACAACTAGCTCCGTCGGCATACCCAAAAAATGGTTCCGAAAAGTTCGACATCTACAACAAATGTGAAGTGAATTACCTAACCAAATCAAAACTCTAAAAGAAAACTAACACACAAAAATGTAATCAAAGCATATGTACAGTGAGTTTTACTACACTTAACTAAGCATAGTAACATTTAAGATACAACCCATTTTGGGGCTGCGACAATGGAATCCCATCATAATCCACTAACTCGTAGGCTCCTTTTGTCAACACATGTTTAACAATATAAGGGCCCATCCATAATGGTTCAAATTTTCCCACTCCTAGTTTGTCGGAATCCTGATCGTAAAGCAAGACCAGGTCACCTTCTGAGAAGATACAAGGCTTAAAATTCTTGTCATATTATGCCTTGATGTGTTTCTTATGTGCTTCGTTAGCCAATGCGGCATCACGATGGGTTTCATCTAAATGGATTAATTCCAAGAAACATGCTTCTTCTTTAGAAATATCAGGTAGCAGGTCAATTGCGAGTTTGAGGGATGGGATTTCATATTGGATTGGTAAGACTACTTCCAAACCATACATCAAATGAAAAGGAGTAAATTCAGTCGCATTTCTTACCGATTTTCGATATGCCCACAAAGCCGAGTATAGGATTAAATGGCAATTTCGTTTATGGACTCCAATCATTATTCGCAACATGCGCTTAAGGACTTTGTTGATAGCCTCAACCTTTTTATTAGCTTGCAGGTAGTATGGAGTAGAACTATCATGTGACAGTCCTAATTTGGTAGTTAATTTGATCATCATGTGATTGCGAAAATGCGATCCATGATCTCTAATTATAGCTTGTGGTACACCAAACCTAGAAGCCACATGGTTAAAAAAAAGAGAGCAGTCATTTCACCACTGTTGTTCAATGTAGGCATCACCTCGGCCCATTTGGTAAAATAGTCGATAGCGACTATAATATACCCATGCCCTCCGGATGAGGTGGGGTTACATGGCATAAAATTAATGGCCCATTTTGTGAATGGGCCAACAACAATGACTAGATGTAGTGGTGCAGGTGGTAATATGGTATTATGATAAAAAGTCTGGCAAGCATGGCAACTTCTGACAGCAAGAATGCAATCTTTGAATATAGATGGCTAGAAGTAACGAGCGCGTAGAATTTTTTGTGCAATTGCATAACTAGATAAATGCCCCCCACAAGCACTTGAATGACATTCATCCAAAGCTTTCTCGACCTCCTTATGAGTAAGGAACCTATGTAAGATCGTATCGACACCACGACGATAAAGTGTATCACCAATGATATGATAATCTTTGGCTTGGTATCGAGTACGTTGTTGTTCAGAGTGAGAGGTATTAGGCTGAAAAGTGTGGGTCTGGAGATAGACCAGTATATCTCCATACCATGGATCACTTGATGAAATTAGAAACAAAGACTCATCCAAGATTGATGCTTCTGATGTTAAAGCAATGGAGGACAAGGGATGATCGTAAAGTAGCTCAGCAAAGACGAGAGATTTCTTTGATTTAGATTTGATGAACTCCAAATCAAACTCCTGCAAGATAACTATCCATTTAGAATATTTTCCCCCCAAAAATTGACGTGACAAAATGTATGTCATAGGGTTGCAATCTGATACAATGGTAGTTTTGTGAAGGAGGATGTAATGACGAAATCTCTGCACAACTTGAACAGCTGCCAAGGCTAACTTTTCAACATATGAATATTTACTTTCTGTATCATTGAGATTGCGACTCAAATAATATATAGGATGTTTGATTCCACTTTCCTCTTGAACTAAAACCATACCAATGGTTGTATCTGCTACGGTAAGATATAGGTAAAAGTCTTTTTGATAGTTTGGGGCATACATTAATGATGATTTAATCAGGGAATCTTCGAGTGCATTAAAAGAAGCTTGCATAACTTGGTCCCACTAGAAGGGTACCCCTTTCTTCAATAGACGTGTATAACCTTTAGCTAATTTAGCATAGTTTGGAATGAATCTCCTTAGAAATTTTTCCTTCCCCTAAAGTCTTTGTATCTGTAACAAATTTGACGGTGGAGGCATGTCAAGGATTGCCTGAACCTTTATGGGATCGAGTTGAATTCTGTCTTTCGAAGCTACGAATCCGAGAAATTTACTAGAGCCAACACAAAACACACATTTGTGTGGATTGAGTCTTATTTTGTAGTGTCGACATCGTAAAAGTATTGCTCTCAAATGTTGCGGTTGATCAGTCCGTTTTCACGAATGAGTAGGCAAATCATCAAGATAGGGTTGAACAATGTGTTTAATGTCATGGAAGGCATACTTCATCGCCCTCTGAAATGTAGCCCTTGCATTTTTCAAACCAAAGGGTAGTCTCCGATATGCAAATGTGCCCCACGGACATATAAAGGAAGTTTTTAATTGGTCCTGTGGGCAGATATTCATTTGATTGTAACTAAAAAATCCATCCATGAACGAAAAGATTTCACGTCCAGCACATTCGTCAATAATCTAGTCGATAAAAGGTGTAAGATAGTTGTCCTTTGGACATGATTGCTTTACATCCTTATAATCAATGCACACTCGAATTGTCCCTTGTTTTTTCATCACTGGAACAATATTAGATACCCAATCAGTAAGAAGTAAAGGGAAAATGAAGCCAGCATGCAAAAAATTTTCAACCTCTGCTTTAATGGCGGCGGCTTTCTTAGGATGAACAGGTCGAAGCCGCTGTTGTAATGGTTTGACATTAGGGTACATTTTAATCTCATGTTCAACAATGCTTGAGTCAATTCCTGGCATCTTCTCATAAGACCATGCAAATACATCTCGAAATTCATGAAAAAGAGCACAGTAATTATCTAGTTCCAATGGAGGACAAGATTTACCAACATGAATATTTTCTACAATGTTAGGCTTGGTCGAAATGTTTATAGAAATTATTTCATCTATGCTAGACAAATTACGCTCAGAATCTATAGTATTTACAGAATTCGACAAGAAATCAATGATTGAGGGGTGATTGAGTTCATTTGAATAATCTTCATTGTCATCTCGAAGGTGGGAACGATGATGATAATCTTCCCACAGCGTCTCTCCTATCATCATTGATTGGACGATTCCTTCATCCGTAGAATGTATACACAAAAAAGGATCCGAAGAGGTACCATATTCTAATGACCTATCTACCCATGCAATTGTTGAGTGTGGATTAGGGTTTGCCACACAAGCCCGAAAGGTTGATTGCTATAACAATTCAATGGGGCTTGGCGGCATTGCCTCGCCATAATCATCACTTTCAAGGTAGTTGTAAATCTTCTTAAAATCAAATGATGTAGAAGAAATCATGTTGCAGGTCTCCACTCTTTGTTGTTGGGAAAAGTATCTATTCAGAATGCCCCTATCCCACTCTAAGGTGTGATAGTGCCTTAGCAACAAACAAGGAAAACTATTTTCGTATTCTTCTTTATGAAATGTAAACGAAGAGGAAGGATGTAACTAACCTGTGTCTTTTGCTAGTTTGTTGATCCAATCGCTCTCCTCTTTGTTTGCTTCCTGCTGCTTGCTCCCTTACTGGCCCAGCTTCACCAAGTTCCTGCAAGATCACAGAAGAGGAAACTACACAAAAGACATAGATTTACATTCATAAATAGCTTAGGATCAGATTAAGCTAAACATGCAAATATAACAAAACATCATTGATATACAAGCATATAGGAGAAACTCAAATAGTTTTATTGATATGATAAGAGTCCAAGAGGAGATACAACCAAGTGAGTCCCGATCCAGCATATACCTCCCAGCAAAGGAATCCCTTCCTCTCCTCCAACAAAGCATAAATCACCCAATGCACTAATCTCAATCTCAAACCAACAACAATTCTCTGCAAAGTACAAAATTCCAGCCCCCTGGATCTCTGGGATGAGGGATCCATATATAGATGTAAGCAGAGAGGATCAGTCAGCTTATGTTTTGACTTGTGGCTTCTCTCTGTCAGTTCTTACTTCCACTTGGAGGCTAATAGCCTCTTACTCATCACTGGTCGAATTCAGTGAGGCAAGTGTTATTGGAGAAGATTCTGGAAGCTTCCATTGTCTTTCCACCTCGCAGAATGTCACTGCCATTTGTCATTTCCCGCTCAGCGCACCTTGGTAGTGCATTCACCTGCGTTACAATGCACCTAGCTAGTGTACTAGGGTGCTTTGCAATGCAGGCAGCTAGTGGAGCATCTGAATTGATCCTGAATTGACTGATTATGAGTAGTTTTTGGTGGAGAATTTCTGGGAGAAGTTGTCATTGTTTGACCTTGTTCCTTTAGGGGCGGGAACAACACTTTTAGGGACTTTGGATCCCTTGGATTATGGACATTTAATGCTTAATGTTGTAAGGCACAAACATGTCTATAACAGTTGCCCCCTAAAGTATGAGGCCGTTTATCGGGTGAAATGCTTTATTAGGAGGATCCGAAGTTCTTTCAATGCTGGGAGGAGACCTGTAATAAGATACAATACAATACATTATTTTCATATTGTTTTCATGATCTAGCTGAGGTGGGCGTTCCCATGCTCAGCTTTATAAATTCATTTTTATGTACATAGGACAGACAATCGTCTGATGGTAGACTGATGATCTTGATGAAATCATCATCCTTTTGGTAGGATGATTATCTGTGCTACAATGTTGTACATGTCAATGTCTTTATTTTTCCTGAATATATATCACAGCCCGGATGGATGAAACTAGATCCGGGGTCTTCAATCTCGTCCGGTCTTCACTCTAAGTACAAGTCGATCCATGTGAGAAATGTTTTGAAGTCGAACATGGAAAGACATCGCTTGATTACCAGTCAATGATGTAAACTGTTAACAAGCGGGAGAGGAATCACCGATAATGATAATGACCCTCAAGGTACTGCAGTACAATTCACGTGGTGTGAATAAAGGACTTGGTGTCGAACACCACGCAAAATCTTTCGGTCGAAGGTCATTGATGTATACCTGTCGCCGGAAGTGAGAAACTTGCCATTGAGGCATGCAAGCTTCGAAGTACTGGAGGGGTGTTCCTAGATCAACTTCTTGGATAATGAGCTGATGTCGACAAGAAGCAATCTGTCAAAGGAGGGCCTTGATGTATCCCACATCAATGACACGGAATGGAGCAAATTATTTTGATGGAGGTGAAAACGATCTGATGATATATGGTTCAAGGTGGCGGTCATGAAAGAATGAAGTATAATGTATGGTAGTGGATGGGAAACGGGTGACTTCTCTGGATGACTTCTCTTGAACATATCGGCGACACTTGTATGATGGATTGGTAGCATTTATCCCAAAGGTGGATGGTATGGCGAGACAATGGTCATGTGACCAATGAATGAAACAACCCAACCCGACTCAGGCACGGAGTGGAAGTGTCATGTTCAAGAGCGACTTGCTACCAATAAAGGTTCTTTGAGTTTCCTCCCAATTTTTCCCCAGTCATTGCTGACCAGTACCTCTTTATTTTTTTCAAGCTTGAGGAGGATAACATATGCTTGTTCTATAATTTGCCCTTCGGGCAAACCCATCGCTATGTTTTAACGAGCCTAGCGATAGTGAAACTCGTTCTCGTCTAAAGACAAGTTTGTCGCTATTAATGTTTTTTAACGAGTTTAACGACAAAGATAACTCGGTCCTTTTCATTTTTAGAGAGTCTGAAAAAGAACGTAAAGGTAACTCGGGAATTCCTTTTTCGTCATCTAATCCCTTAAGTCCGAAAAAGTATAAAACAATACAGAAGGGATGAATTTTCGATAGTTTTAACGAGCCGAACAATACAAGCGCTCGATCTTTTTGTGCAATAATCCCTCAGGTCCAAAAAGATTAAAATCTAGAGGAAGGATAGAACTTCTGGTCGTTTTAACGAGCTGGAAGGCCAAAACTCGGCAATCTTTTCATATTTTACGAGTCAGATGAAAAGAGCTTAAAGAAGACTTGTCTTTTGAGGAACGACTGATAAGACGGGTAGCAGCTGATTCCAAGTAAGGGTTGGAATTTTCCAATCACGGCAGTGGCACAAGGATGGCTAGTGAAATCACTCTTCGCAGCTGTTCCTCAAAATGGGTAAACAATCAAATGGAGGTGAATGATTGGCCAATGGAAAAGTGGAGGTGACGGTGCAAACACGAACAAGGCTTTAATGGCTGATAATGTTACATTCACGGTGGTTATTTACCGGAGGATAGTTCATTTTTTAACGAGCTTAAACGCGGATTGAAACACTTGCTCGGTCTTATGTTTATTTTTTAACGAGCATGAACTATGTGCTAAAACTGCTCGATTAATCCAGTCATATGATAAGAATGTCTCATATAAGATGCCATTTTTTATGGAGCTTGCGCCTTACAAAGCTTTGCCCCACATCCTTTCTTTATGCAAGTTCGGAAACGACTAATCCTACGAGTTTAAAGGGTTAGAGGTCCTAAAAATTTAAAAAATAAATAGCCGCCCCTTGCTTGCACTCCAAAAGGTTTGCATGCCCCCAGGTATAAAGTACGATTTCAAGGTTACCCCTCAATTTGCAGATAAAACATTTGTTCTACCAGGAAAGGCCTACCTCTTTCAGGTTATCCAAAGATTGTCTCATTTGCGCAGCAAACAAAACACTTCTTCGGCGATGTCTACCGAGATAAACAAAGGTAAGCGGCGCCGACCCAGCTTACATAACTTTGACAAAAGAATCTTATTCTAGAATAACCCTCTTCCAGCATGGGCGGGGTACAGACTAGTCATATTCTCCCGCGGAAACCTACCTTATACCCAAAGTTTTCCTGCCGAAGCAGACCAGGACGCATGCCCCTTGGATTCCAGTCATATCCCTTCGAATTAATCGCGCTCATCGGGAGGACGGACCGTGGGTTGAGACATTTCTTGCGTGAAGAGACCATTTAGGGATGGTATATGACTATTTGCGATGCGTGATCCGAGAAATGAAAGCTGGTCCACGAGCTTGACCACTCTTCCTTCGTGCGGAAAACACATTACTCTAAAGAGTGAGGAGACGATGGCTCCCATGCAATAGATACAGTCTCATCCAAGGAGTAGGTTATAATCCAAGGGTCCTTGAACGACCACCACGTTCATTTGAACAGTCTTCCCTTTCAATGTTATGGGCACATTGGGGAGGATCCCTAAAGGTCGACTGGTTCCTTTATCAAAGCCTGTCAGATTTCTCATCTCAGGCAAAAGCGATGGCGAACCAAGCACTTTCCAAGCAATAGAGGAAAGGATACTCACAGATGCCCCCTCATCAATGATGGTACCAGCCATGACCATTCTGTATATTTGGACGATAATTCTGAATGGTATGCTTGCTAGCAAATGGGGTCTGCCTAGTTGGTTCCAGTCGAAGGATACAACTAGGTTGCTTCGAGGTGGGACCGAGTAGACGGCCGGGTATCGCTCTGACGAACTTCCTTCCTGCGATAAAGGAATGGGTGGATTGCCCCCGTGTTCGTCGGAGTCTGTGTTGATGAAGAGAATTTGGACGGTGTCATCCTTATCCTCTTCAGTGACTGTATCATTCAAAGATAAAACCTCTGAAGGCAATACCGGGTCAACTGCCGCCTCGACCTCTTGACTTTCGTCTGGTATGGATTCAGTTGGTTTATCCTTAATGATAGATGCTTCAGCCGACCACTTGAGCGGGCCAGCTAGATTCTCAACTAACGAAGGACTCGGCAAGAGCTTTTTATATCCAAGAGGAAGTCGTAACGGTGAAACCGGACGATCATCCAAAAATCTTTTAGCCTCGTCTAAGAAGGGACAACAGTGGAGGGCATGGTTGCCTTCGCACAGTCTACAGGGAGATCTAGTCCTCCCTTTTTGTCCTGGGACTTCACTTTCGCTAGTTGACGGTGTGCTTTCAACATGGCCATCAGAGGTTGACGACACCGGATTGTGCAAACGGGGAGACCAGTCCCTTAGTATCCGAGGGATGCAAGGACAATCTCTGTGAAAGTGGTCTCCCTTGCAAATGACACATGGCGATTTAGGCCTGGTCAGTGCTGTGTGTGGATTTTCATTAGACGACACTTGTTTTCCCTTATTTGCCTTTGGCTCCTTCTTGTTTTTCTCTTTTTTCTTCTTTTCCTTCTTCTCCTTAGGAACTTGGTTTTTAACTTTACCAGTCCCGTCAGACGAAGAGGAAGGAAGAGAGGACGAATTAGAGGAAGTAGAAGGTGGGTGGGAAACTCTGGATTCGTCTAATTGCTGATTCGACTGTTCAGGAATAGTGGTGTTCTGAACGACATTGGTTGAGAAGAGCCAGACCGGCAAGCCAATTGTCAGTCCTGGAAGTGACAATGTGGCCATATGGGGCGCACCAACATCTGCCCAAGAGGAGAAGGGACTAGGATTTCCACCAAGGGGAATTCCTTGGTTGGTACGCTCCATTTTCTCAACCTAAATATCAACGCAGGAAAAAGGGGTGATTATTCCATTTAAAATAAATTTTAACGACGCTTGGACACAACTTGCTTTTTCAATTTTAAAGAGTCGAGAAAAAGCAAAAGATGACTCTAGTCTCCTTCGATTTTTAATGAGCCTGAAGTGACAAGTGCTCAGATGGACCTTTTCTGTTAAGGAATCTGAAAAGGAATGAAAGGTACTGCTCTGGAGTTCTAGGTAGAGGGTGTGCCAAACCAATCGCAAAACCACAGAATACTTTTTAGGGTACGGGCGGTCAATCTTCCCGAATGCTGTGTTCAGTGCATTGCGATCAGTAGGGCGGCCGACACGGCTTCCTATGGATAAAGGTTTTATGCCTATAGGGGTTTCCCAATATATACTCGACGGTACATGGGAGCACAATCCGTACTGGCACTTATCGTCTCTCAGGAGGAATCACCCAACCATCAGTGAGGCCAATAGTTACCAGGTTTTACGACGCCAGAACACATCTCTAGCCTAGACCTCTATGTTGTGCGTTATGTTACAAAGCATTGTTAAGTTCATTCAATTTATTTTAGGTTGATCTTTCTTAGAAGTTTGCCTTTTTGGATCACCACGAGATGTAGATACAATTCCTAAATGCAGTCTAAAGATGATAAGCAAGCTTTTATCTCTTTTCAACAATGAAAATCCTAGCTACAAGGGGAAAAGAAAGACACAATCTTTTCTCAAAGAGCATAGAGCACACTGTAAATGCACTTTTCCTAAATCAATCCATACAAACTGTCAAAATGCAAATGCACATATGCATGTATTTGTTTTCACTTTCTTAATATTGATGCCTAAAAAGAAAGTTGTTGTACAAATTTGAATTCGATTTCAAGTGAAAAACACAAACAAGCTTCTTTTTCGAAATCAACAAAGTAGAGACGATTACGACACTTTATGATTTTGAAATAAACACTTGTTTCGACACTAGAAATTCGTAAATTCAATCCAAAAGACAAAAGTAAAAGCGTAATCAACTGTCAACAGCAAACAAACTCACTCCTAAGATCAAAACGACACTTACGACAGGTCTAGATCTAAGGGCGACAGTATGACTAGTTTACTTTTGTAATGGGAAACTGCAAATGATGTAACAAATACACAAAAACAAATACAATTTCTTTTATACAACTGAGGCGGAATTAAGGCAACGAAAAGGCGTTTTCAGATAGGTACACACACTAATAACAGGCTGCAAAAATCAGAGATAAAACTGAACAAAATGAAGCAAAGAACCACAGCTGCACAGGGCAAAAGGCTGATCAACGCACCTGTTGCACAGAGAAACTGAATTGCAGCGCAGGTAGCCCTCTCGGGACCTGCGTTGAAATGCAGAACCTCTTCACAGAACCTGCGCTGAAGCAGAAACGAGAATTGTCTTTGGGTTCTGGGTCACGGTTTGCAGTTTAATCTACGGTTTTTGGCCGAATAAAAGCTATCAATAAGGTACAATTAGAGGGATGATTTAAAGGAGGACTAAGAGCTATCACAAAGGGCTGTCAGATCATTTGTGAGTCAAGTGTTCAGATCATAAACAGACCCAGTAAATGGACTAGAGTAGCAGATCTCTACTTTGCATTTGTAAATGGCAAATGCAGTTCGATTCTCCACTCCTAAGTTTATGAGAAGAACAACAATAGAAACACAAATAAACTAACTAGATACGTTCCCCAGTGGAGTCACCAATTTGTTGTTGGGAAAAGTATCTATTCAGAATGCCCCTATCACACTCTAAGGTGTGATAGTGCCTTAGCAACAAACAAGGAAAACTATTTTCGTATTCTTGTTTATGAAATGTAAACGAAGAGGAAGGATGTAACTAACCTGTGTCTTTCGCTAGTTTGTTGATCCAATCACTCTCCTCTTTGTTTTCTTCCTGCTACCTGCTCCCTTACTAGCCCAGCTTCACCAAGATCCTGCAAGATCACAGAAGAGGAAACTACACAAAAGACATAGATTTACATTCATAAATAGCTTAGGATCAGATTAAGCTAAACATGCAAATATAACAAAACATCATTGATATACAAGCATATAGGAGAAACTCAAATAGTTTTATTGATATGATAAGAAAGTCCAAGAGGAGATACAACCAAGTGAGTCCCGATCCAGCATCTACCTCCCAGCAAAGGAATCCCTTCCTCTCCTCCAACAAAGCATAAATCACCCAATGCACTAATCTCAATCTCAAACCAACAGCAATTCTCTGCAAAGTACAAAATTCCAGCCCCCCTGGATCTCTGGGATGAGGGATCCATATAAAGATGTAAGCAGAGAGGATGAGTCAGCTTATGTTTTGACTTGTGGCTTCTCTCTATCAGTTCTTGCTTCCACTTGGAGGCTGAGAGCCTCTTACTCATCACTCGTCGAATTCAGTGAGGCAAGTGTCATTGGAGAAGATTCTGGAAGCTTCCATTGTCTTTCCACCTCGCGGAATGTCACTGCCATTTGTCATTTCCCGCTCAGCACAACTTGGTAGTGCATTCACCTGAATTGCAATGCACCTAGCTAGTGTACTAGGGTGCTTTGCAACGCAGGCAGCTAGTGGAGCATCTGAATTGATCCTGAATTGACTGATTCTGAGTAGTTTTTGGTGGAGAATTTCTGGGAGAAGCTATCATTGGTTGACCTTGTTCCTTTAGGGGCAGGAATAACACTTTTAGGGACTTTGGATCCCTTGGATTATGGACATTTCATGCTTAATGCTGTAAGGCACAAAAATGTCTATAACACTCTTGCCACTTCCGTGAAACCAGATGGTGGCGGGAGGGTAAAAGTGCCCATCAGGGAAGGATCTTTTAGGAGACCTACTCCAACATTTTGAAGCGATGGTGAGTTTTTTTGTATCAATGGAATGCTTCCCGTAGCCTGTGAACTATTGGCAAAGAAGGCAAGTTGTTCAATGACTGTGATTCCACCCTTGAAGGGAAATGCAATCATTCAAAAGTATGTGGAAACAATAGCAGCCATAGCATATACCCAAGGCCTTCCAAGTAAGATGTTGTAATCAAGGAGTCCATCAACTACCTCGACCTCAACATTTACTATTTTTCCCGGTAGTTCAACTTGTAGGTTACTCAAAATCTGATATAGAGTGTATGTTCTTCCATCAAAAGCTTTTAATGTAGTTGGTGATCGTGACAAGGGCGATGAACCAAGAGTTTTCCAGCAACTCATGGACATAATGCAAGTAGATGCCCCCTCATCAATAATAGTTCAGTGAACATTTTTATTGAGAGCTTTTACATGTATTAGGAAAGCTAATTGCACCAGTAACTGTGGTGTATATCCTACATGGTTAAAAACCACAATATTTGAATTCGTAGGATCTATTCCACCTATTGCTAACAATAAAGCTTGTTTTTGGGAGGGACAATTCTACAACACCTCAAGTGTCGACATAGCAGAAGGTGATTGAGCCAAATATTCCACTATATTATAGTTTTGGCCTACTCGAGCATGAGGATAAAATGTTGATTTGTGTACAACTCCCTTTGGTGGCTTTATTGTAATTCAGGTATAATTGGTGGAACAAATTCTGGTGAAGTCGAGGTCGAAGTACTAGGTTGATCAATAGCCTGGTTATTCAATGATGACAGATTTCCATAATCTTTATTCCTTGTTGACACCAAAACATCATTTCGCTGATTTGCGATGGATAGCATGAGTACTTGGGATGTGGAAGCAATATCAGTTGTAACCAAATGTGTCTCCGGGGTTGGAAATAGATCTGTCAACACTACTGAGGTATTCGAAGTCTTAAGAAGCTTAGAGACCTCAAAGTGATGTAGATATTCTTGTGTATAGTTCTCGTCATTACATATCAGACATGGATAACGAGGTTTCCTAGCTACAATTGGGGTTTGAGATGATTTCTCAGGAGTGGAATTTTCCTGTTTCTTTTTTTTATTCTTCCCCTTTTCCTTACCTCTTGGTTGCTTTGGATTTTTTCCTTTATCAGATGACACGACATTAATCTCCGAGCCAAGAGCATTTTCTGATGGATTTGCAGTTTGATTGGAAATAACAAGAGTTTGACCAGATGGACCTCTTGCTGTATGTGTGCTTAAAGAACCAATCACACCGTCATTGGCATGAGAGTCCCTACTCGATTTTAGAGGTGGTGGAATAGTGAAGGCTGGTCATGGTGCATCGGGAATTTTATCATAGAGCGTGCCGAATTGTGTGTAATCAAATCCAAATATTGGGCACGAGCAATAACTTGCTCTTCTATGACAACTCCTCATTTTTCTACATCCTCGGTGATTGATGGTGACAAAGATTTTATGAACGACTCAGCTAAACGCTGATCCGGAACATACATCTTAACCATTCGATGACGATGCCGCCACTCATGAATATGATCTGATATATGGGTTGAGGTAGTCTATTCAAAGTTGGTCAATAGTTTTGTTCCAATCTCATACCTGATAGGTAACTGGAAGTGGGTCAAAAAGGTAGTGGTTAAGATGGTGAAGTTATCGAAAGAAGCTCTTGGTAATTCAATGTACCATTTAGCAGTTGGACCAGTAAGCATTCTTTGGAAAAGATGAAGTCTGATCGAATCATCATTCAAAGTATTGGATGAACACCATAGATGAAGGGTCATAACATGATTCGATGAGTCTTCTCTAGTATTTCCATTAAACTTCAGAATATAGATGGTAACTTATGGGGAATCACTGGCCACCTGGTTGCATATGCAATTGGATCATTAGTGATCCGATTTAAATCTGGTAATTCTAAAGTTGCTACGAATGGCAACTATCTATTCAAGTTAGGTTGAGCATACCGAGGATAAGATGGAATCGCCTGTGCAATAGGTCTTTGCATACCAGCATAGGGCATCTACATTTGGTAACCTTGGTAAGGTTGTTGGACAAAACCAGTATAAAGTGGTTGTTGATAGCCTACAAAGCTTTGCTTCCCAGGTCCTTGGTAAGCTTGATATTGACCAAAACCAGTTTGAACTTGTGAACCAAGTCGAAACTGGGGTTGGGACTGTTGGAACTTCGGCAGCCATGGTTACTGAACCAACTGTTGCTGCCCAGTAATGAAAGATTGACCAAGTTGTGGATCAACTATACCAGTGTAAGCCTGGGTCATTCTAGATAAAGGTATAGTAACCTAAGGTTGCTGCTGGGCTCTAGAAACAAGTGGTTGTTGTATAACAACTTCAGAAACTTGAACTTCTTGACTTGAAACTTGTGGTTGCAAGGAAGAAGGATTAGTTTGTACCGATTGAGATACGACAATTTTAGCTTGCGACTGTGGCACAATAGTAACAACAAGTGTAGTAGGGATATTTGACATGGTTTGCATTGGTTATGTTGGATACACAAGTCTTGGTTGGTCTGGCATTACTGGTTGCCATTGACAAACTCTAACTCCAGGTTGACTTGAATATTGTGGGAAATTACCATATGGTTGTCCTCCAGAATAAGGAGGATATGGTGAATAAGCATATTTCTCTCCATATGGTGGCAATCCAGTATTTAATGGATATGCCGGTCTTTGATGACTAAATTTCCCAAATTGATACTGTTGTGTAGGATCGAATTGTTCAGTTCCATTTGAGAAAAAGCAGGTAGAATTTTGGATGAGTACATGGGTGTTGACCATGGTGTAGAAGCAACCCTTGAGTGGGTTCCAGAAAATGATTGGTAACCAACCGGGATGGACAATTCACCATGTAGGTGCGACTTAGGTGTGGTAGAAAAAATCGAGTTACAACAGAAGATTCTGTTGTAACTTCATCAAATGATACAATCTTGGATGTTGACAGTTGTTCAGCCATAGTTAACTGGCCCAAAAGATGTCCTAAAGATTCGATGGGAACTTGCAAGGAAGCAGGATCAGATGAAGCAAAGTAATTAGGTGTAGCAGGATAAAGATTAATCCTAGTTACAAAGTGAAACGGGGTTACAGGTGTGGAATCCTCTACTATCTCTTCTATGGCAGTCAAATCTGGTGGAAAAGGTTGACCGCTAGGTTCGTAAAAGGTTTCCAGTGTTGATGAAAGTGTAGTTTCAACAGTGATTGATGTCGAAGGGGTAACAACTTTTGAATGTTGAAATTCGAAGTCCAGATGTTCAGGTGAATGAAAAACATTTTGGAGGTTCCTTAACAACTTCTGGTTCAGATGTAACTCCTATTGGAACTCAGATAGATTCTGGACCAATTGTTAATGGAGTTGTTTGAGGTTTAGAATTACTTTCTGGTTGAACAATTTCAATTTGAGTATCAACTTGTTGTTTGACAACCTCGGTTGCTGTTACACTAGGATCAGTGCTAATGTCCTCATGTAGCTGTTAAACTTCCTCTTTAGGAACGAGTGTACCAGAAATAATTGGAGTAATTGGAGTCTCTGTAGCTGTTGAAACAAATGTTTCAAACAACCCAGATGAAGAACTAGGAGTTCTTGATGTACTAGACTCAGTTAAACAAGACTGCTTTGTCCGAATTGGTGTCGCTTCGGGAGGCAAAGGCAGTTGACTCGCTGTTCTCTGCAAACGACGGGGTTTGGGTTGAATTTCCTCCACTATTGCGGATTACTTTATCAACTTAAACTCAACTAAGGAATAAGGATGTTATTCGTGGTTAATTAATTTTAACGACACTGGGACACAACTTCACTTTTTCAGTTTTAAAGAGTTGGGTAAAAGCAAAAGATGACTCTAGTCACCTTCGATTTTTAATGAGCCTAAAAGGACAAGTGCTCAGATAATCCTTTTACATTTAAAGAGTCAAAAAGGAATGAAATAAACTACTCTAGAGACTCTAGACAAGAGGGTTTACCAGACAAATCGCAAAACTGCAATATACACCTTGGTGATAAATGAAAGAGAAATTACGAAGAACTTTACGTATAGCAGTCAATCTTCCCAAATGTTACGTTAAATGCATTTCGATTGGTAAGGCGACAGACTCAGCTTCCTAGGGATAAAGGATTTCAACCTATTCGGGTCTCCGACTATATATGTGACAGTACAGGGAGCACAAGTTCATAGTAGGACTTATCGGATCAAAGAGGAGGAATCACCCAACCTTCAGTGAAAATGACAGCCACTAGGTTTAAAGATGCTAGAACATGTCTCTAGCCTAGACCTCTAGATGTTTTTCATTAAGTTCCAAAGTGTTGTTAGATTAATTGATGTTTATTTTAAGTTGATCTTGCTTAGAAATTTTCCTTTGAAGGTTCACCGCAAAATGTGTTCTGAAATTCCTAAGAATGCAACTAGAATGATAAGCACTCTTTTCATTTAATTTGAACAATGAAAATCCAAACTATGAGGGATAGAGCATAGAAGTACTTTTGAACAAACAACAAAGAGCACAAACTAATGCAATTCCCTAAACCGTTCCTTTTAGCAGACAAACTGGAACTCTAAAATGAAAATGCATGTATTTCTTTTCAATTTCTCTTAATGTGAATAATGCAATAAGAAAAGCTAATGCTAAAATGATTCAGAAATTTTTCATACAAAAGTGATGATTGCGACAATTTCTTTCAAAGAGAAAGGAAGACTTGTAAAACACTTTCTATTTTGAAGAAATGAAGCTTTTAGACACTTTGAATGAAAATCAAATCAAATGCACAAAATAGATTAATCGATTAGCTATGAAGGAGAACTTTACGACACTTCACTTTTCTAAACAATGAAAACTTTGAAATGGGAACTATAAACTCAAAACACGAACTTTGGCCAAAAAACCCAGAAAAAACATCAAAAACAGTGCTAAAAATGAAAAATGTGTATACTGGAACGATGATTTTATTTTTTAGGGGTCAATTTTGAACATGTTTTAAAAATGGCAGTGACTACGAAATTTACTACGAAATTTTCGTGAAAAATATAGCTTCAAAACGAAAGTGATGATACTGGAACAATGATTTTTTTTTTAGGGTCAATTTTAAAACTTTTTAAAAAATGCTCGCAAAACCAAATTTTTATGTGCCAAACAAAGTTGTTTATGAGGAAAAAAACACATTAATGTTTTTGGTAGGATATCATTTTTCTTTCCAAAGTATAAATTCAACATGTTTTCAACCATAACATGCTAGATACAAAAGAAGAATGATTCCAGGAATCGCCCAGCCACTAGACGGGCGGGCGGGCGAGCCACAGGGGTGGCGCCAGCCCAGGCCGTGCCACCCTAGCGGCCAGCCTGCCCACCCGGCTAGTGGCTGGGCAATTCCAGGAATCGCCTAGCCACTAGCTGGGCAGGCGGGTAGGCCGCCAGGGTGGCACGGCCGGTGACTGGGTGATTCCCGGAATCGCCCAGCCACCAGCCGAGCCGGCGAGCGGGTAGCCGGGGTGGCGCCAGCCCAGGCCACGCCACCCTGACGGGCCGCCCGCCCACCCGACTGGTGGCTGGGTGATTCCCGGAATCACCCAGCCACTAGCCGGGCAAGCGGTTGGTGGCTGGGAAATTCCCTGAATCGCTCAGCCACAAGCCAGGCGGGCGGGCGGGCCGACAAGCTGCGCCACCTCGGCGGCCCACCCGTCCGCTCAGTTGGTGGTTGGGTGATTCCCGGAATTGCCCATCCACCAGCTGGGCGGGCGACTAATGGTTGGGCGATTGTCAGAATCGCCCAGCCACCAACCGGGCGGGCAGGCAGGTGGGCCGCCGGGGTGGCGCCAGCCTAGGCCGCGCCACCCCGGTGGCGCACCCAGAATCACCCAGCCAGTAGCCGGGCGGGCAAGCGGGCTGCCGGGATGGTGCCAACCTAAGTCGCGCCACCCCGGCGGCCCGACCACCTGCCCAGGTGGCGGCTGGGTGATTCCCGGAATCGCCCAGCCACCAGGCCTCGCTGGTGGCTGGGAAATTCTGGGAATCACCCAGCCACTAGCCAGGTGGGCGGGCAGGCAACCAGGGTGGCGCTAGCCCAAGCCGCGCCACCTCGGTGACCCGCTCACCTGCCTTCCTGGTGGCTGGGTGATTCGCGCCACCCCAACGGCCCGCCTGCCCACCTGGTTGGTGGTTGGGTGATTTCGGGAATCGCCCAGCCACTAGTCGCCTGTGCCCGCCTGTCTAGCTGGTGGCTGGGTGATTCTGGGAATCACCCAGCCACCAGCTAGGCGGCCGCTTGGTGACTAGGTGATTCCTGAAATCACCCAGTCACAAGCCGGGCGCCCCGCTGGTGGGAATCACCCAGCCACCAGCCTCCCGCCCGACTGGTGGGAATCACCCAGCCACGAGCCTCCTGTCGGGCTGGTGGGAATCACCCAGCCACCAGCTTCCCACCCGGCTGGTGGCTGGGTGATTCTCGGAATCACCTAGGCGGCCGCTTGGCTGGTTGTTGGGTGATTCTGGGAATTAGCCAGCCACCAGCCGGGTGGGTTGCTGCTCGCTGGCTGATCCTAGAATCACCCAGCCACCAGCCAAGTGCCCGACTGGTGGTTGGGTGATTCCGAGAATCACCCAGCCACTAGACACATGCCCGACTGGTGACTGGGTGATTCCGGGAATAACTCAGCAACCAGCCGGGCGGCCACCTGGTGGCTGGCTGATTCCCAGAATCACCCAACCACCAGCCAAGCGGGCGGCTGGTGGCTGGGAGATTCCCAGAATCACCTAGCCACCAGCCGGGCGGGCGGCTGGTGGCTGGGTGTTTCTTGGAATCACCCAACCACCAGTCGGGCGGGCGGGCGGGCCGTCGGGATGGGCGGCCTGGGGCGGCACCACCCTGATGGCCCGCCTGCTCGCCCGGCTAGTGGCTGGGCGATTCCCGGAATCGCCCAGCCACGAGCCGCCTGCCTGGCTGGTGGCTGTGCGATTCCCGGAGAATCACCCAGCCACCAGCTGGGCGGACGGGCGGGCCGCCAAGGTGGCGCGGCCTGGGGCGGCACCACCGCGATGGCCTGCCTACCCGCCCAGTTGGTGGCTGGATGATTCGGGGAATCTCCCAGCCACGAGCCGCCACGAGCCGCCTGCCCTACTGGTGGCCAGGCGATTCCCGGAATTGCCCAGCTACCAGCCAGGTGGGCAAGCGGGCTACCGAGGTGGGGCCAGCCTAAGCCGCGCCACACTGGCGGCCCGCCCGCCCACTCAGCTGGTTGCTGGGTGATTCTCGGAATCACCCAGCCACTAGCCACCAACCGGGCGGGCGGGCCGTCGGGGTGGCGCGGCCTGGCCAGATTGTGGCTGGGTGATTCTCGGAGTCACCCAGCCACCACCCGCTAGTGGCTGGGTGATTTCGGGAATCACCCAGCCACTAGGCGGCTGCCCAGCTGGTGGCTGGGTGATTCCCGGAATCAGCCATCCACCAACCGGCGGGTGGCTGGGTGATTCCGGGAATCACCGAGCCACCAGTCGGCCGCACGCTGGGTGGTTCCAGGAATCACCCAGCCACAAGCCGGGCGGTGGCTGGGTGATTTGGGGAATCACCCCGACGGCTAGTGGCTGGGTGATTCCTGGAATCACCTAGCCACCAGGCAATTGCCCGGCTGGTGGCCGGGTGATTCCGAGTGCCCGGCTGGTGGCCAGGTGCCCGGCTGGAGGCTGGGTGATTCCGGGAATCACCCAGGCACCAGCCGGGCAGGTGGCTGGGTGATCTCGCCTGTCCGCTTGGCTGGTGGCTGGGTGATTCTCGGAATCACCCAGCCACCAGCCGCCTGCCCAGCTGGTGGCTGGGTGATTCTAGGAATCACCCAGCCACCAGCTGGGCGGCCGACTGGTGCCTAGGTGATTACGGGAATCACCCAACCACCAGGCGGCTGCTAGGTGACTCAGGGAATCACCCAGCTCCGAGAATCACCGAGCCACAAGGCGGCCGCCCGGCTGGTGGCTAGGTGATTCGGCTAGTGGCTGGGTGATTCTTGGAATCACCGAGCCACTAGCCACTCGCCCGGTTGGTGGCTGGGTGATTCCAGGAATCACCCAGCCACCAACCGGGCGGACACCTGATGACTGGGTGATTCCGGGAATCGTCCAGCCACCAGCCGCCACCACGGGCTTGCAGGCGGGCTACCGAGGTGGCGCCAGCCCAGGCCGCACCACCCTGGCGGGCCACTCGCCCACTCGGCTGGTTGCTGGGGGATTCCCAGAATCGCCCAGCCACCAGCCGACTGCCAGACGGGAATCACCCAGCCACCAGGCGGCCGCCCAGCTTGTGGCTGGGTGATTCCGGGAATCACCCAGCCACCAGCCAAGCGGGTGGTCCGCCGGGGTGGCGCGGCTTGGCTGGCTGGTGGCTGGGTGATTCCCGGAATCACCCAAGCACTAGCGGGACGGTGGCTGGGTGATTCCAGGAATCACCCAGCCACCAATGATTCCGGGAATCACCCAGCCACTAGGCGGCCATAGGCTAGGTGATTCCCAGAATCATCTAGCCAACAAGCTGCCACACGGCTGGTGGCTGGGTGATTCCCAGAATCACCCAACCGCTATCCGAACGGTGGATGGGCGGCCGCTTGGTGGCTGGGTGACCTAGCCACTAGCCGCCCACCCGGCTGGTGACTGGGTGATTCTCGGAATCACTCAGGCAGCTGGTGGTTGGGTGATTCCTGGAATCACCCAGCCACCAGCCGTGTGGGCGGCTGGTGTTATAGACACTTTTGGGCCCCACAACCCTAAGCATGAAATGTCCATAAACCAAGGGCTCCTAAGTCCCTAAAAGTGTTGTTCTAACCCCTAAAGGAACAAGGTCAACAAATTACAACTTCTCCCAGAAGTTCTCCATGAAAAACTGCTGAGAAATGGTCAAAACAGGATCATTTCAGTTGCTCCACTGGCTAAGTGCATTGCATCTCACCTAAATACACTGTGTGGGTGCGTTGCCTTTCAAAAATCCCTTATGTGGGGTGCGATGGGCGAGAAATGACAAATGGCAGTGTCATTTCGTGAGGTGGAGAGGCAATGGAAGCTTCCAGAATCTTCTCCTGTGACACTTGCTTCACTGAGTTCGACCAAGGATGAGTAGGAGACCATCAATCTCCAAGTGGAAGCAAGAACTATTAGAGGGAAGACACTAATCAAATCATGAGCTGACTCATCTCCATTACAGATATCTATATATGGATCCCTCGTCCCAGAGATCCAGAGGCTGGAATTTTGCATATTGTAAGGAATTGTTGTTGGTTTCTTGAGACAAACATTAGATTGTTGGGTGATCTAAGCTTTGTTTGAGGTGAAGAGGGGCTTCTTTGCTGGGAGGTTGATGCTGGGTCAGAACAACTGGTTGTAACTCCTCTTGGCTCTTTTCTTGTTTATCAATAAAAGCTATTCAAGTTTTCCTCCATGCTTTTGTGTCATTGATGATTGCTACATTTGTATGGTCAATTTACATCTGATCCTAGATTGTTTATGATTATAGATGCATGTCTTTGTATAGTGCTATGCTTCTGTGATCTTACACGTACTTTGTGAAGCTAGGCGTGCAAGGGAGCAGGTAGCTGAGGACTATCAAAGAAGAGAGGAATCAAATCAAGAGATTAGTGCAAGATAGAGGTTGGTCTTTCTATTCCTCTCTATCTATAATTCATAAAGGAAAAACGAAAGTAGCTTTTCTCTGTTTGTTTCTAAGGCAGTTGTCACACCTTAGTGGGATAGAGCAGTTCTATATAGACACTTTTCCCTATAACAAAATGGCAACCATACTGGGGAGATAATTAGTTTGTTTGTTTATCATTCTTTGATTGTCTATTTCATAAACTTACAGGTAGAATTCGAACTGCATTTGCCATAGCAAATGCAAAGTAGATAACTGCTACTTCAATCCAATCTACTGGATCTGTTTATGATTTAAACAACTGATTCACAAACTATATGATTGCCCTTGTGATAGCTCTTAGATCCTCCTTAGATCTACCCCTGATTGTTGCATTACTAATTGCTTTTTGCTCGGCCAAAACCCAAGAACTGAACTGTAAACTATGACCTGGAACCCGAACAGAGTCTTGTTTCTGGACCAGCGTAGGTACTGTTCAGAGAATCTGAACTTCAGCGCACTTCCCGAGTGGACAAGCTGCGCTGCATTCCAAATTGTCTGTGTTACAGGTGCGCTGATCAGACTAGCTCTGTGCATTTTTGGATTCTGTGATTCATTCTTTCCAGTTCTATTCCTGAATTTTGCTGCCTATGATCAGTATATGTCTGTTTGAAACCACTTTTCCTTGCTGTTATTCTACCTCCTTTGTACAAAAGAACTGTAGATGTTTTTTTGTGTTTGTTGAGTCATTTACAGTTCTCCTTTGCAAAAGTAGCATAATCGTACTGTCATCCTTCGATTTGAAACTGTCGCAAGTGTCGATTTCAATCATAAGAAAGAGTTTGATTGCCGTTGATGGTCGATTATCCTGTTACTATTGCTTTTGGTCTGAATTTGTAATTTTCTAGTGTCGAGAACAAGTATTCAGTTCAAAATCGTAAAGTGTTGTGATCGTCTCCATTTTTTGATTTCGAAAAGAAACTTGTTGATATTTGTCGCTTGAAAAGAAATTCAGATTTGTGCATCAACTTTCTTTTTAGCATTCATATACTAAGAAAGTCGAAAACAAATACATGCATGTGCATTTGCATATAGACAGTCTGATTGGCTTGATTTAGGAAAGTGCATTTAGAGTGTGCTCTTTTCTCTTTGTGAAAAGATTCTGTCTTTCTTTTCCTTGGTAGCTAGGATTTTCATTGCACAAAGAAGATAAAAAGTTTGTTTATCATCTTAGATTGCGTTTTAGGAATTACATCTACATCTCGTGGTGAACCTGAAAGGCAAACTTCATAAACAAGATCAACTTAAAATAAATTCAATGAATCTAACAACGCTTTGGAACTTAACGCACAACATTTAGAAGTCTAGGCTAGAGACGTATTCTGGCGTCGTAAAGCCTGGTAACTGTTATTCTCACTGATGGTTGGGTGATTCCTCCACTTTGAGACGATAAGTGCCAGTACGGACTTGTGCTCCCACGTACCGTCGAGTATATTTTGGGAGACCCCAATAGGCTTAATCCTTTATCCATAGGAAGCCGTGTCTGCCGCCCTATCGATCGCAATGCACTGAACACAGCATTCGGGAAGATTGACTGCCGTACCGTAAAAAGTATTCTGCAGTTTTGCGATTGATTTGGTAATCCCTCTACCTAGATTTCCAGAGTAGTCCCTTTCGTTCCTTTTCAGACTCCTTAACAGAAAAGGTCCATCTGAGCACTTGTCACTTCAGGCTCATTAAAAATCAAAGGAGACTAGAGTCATCTTTTGTTTTTTCTCGACTCTTAAAAATTGAAAAAACAAGTTGTGTCAAAGCGTCTAAAATTCATTTAATTCAGAAACATACTTCCCCTTTATTTTAGTTGATCGAGTAATCTGCAATCGTGGAAGAAAGTCAATTGAAACCCCGTCGTTCGCGGAGGCTTACGAGTCAACCGTCTTTGTCTCTGGAATCAAAGCTAGTACAGACAAAGCAAACTCGTTTAACCGGTTCCAAATCTCCTATTAAAGTTAGAACAAGTGTTCCAACAACATCAGAGACTCCGGTTACTCCAAACATTTCTGGAATCCCTGCCTCTATAGAAGAAGTTCAGCAGCCACAGAAGGACAGTAGTACTGATCCTAGTCTGAGAGTAAACACTTGCGTTACCGAACCAGTTCCATCTATGACCGGTTCAGAGAGTCTTGCTCTTCAAACATCTGTCGCTGCCGATTCCATACCTTCTTTGGCACCAGAAATATTCTACGGACCTGACGGTCTTCCCCTTCCACCTGGTCTGATTGCCATAGAAGAAATTGTGGAAGATCCTCCAACTAGTACTCCATCGTAGTTTGGAGTCGGGATCACTCTATATCCTTCTTCATTAGAAGTTAGTCTACCGCCAGCGGAAACTCCTGTAGAATCGCTAGGTAATCTTTTGGATAGACTAGAAATGTCTGAACAACCATCAACATCTAGGACTGTGGCGTCTGACACAGCAACGGCAGAACTCCATGCTATCACTCCAACAATGTTCGCCGGTATACCATCTGTCCCAACTAGCTCTCAACCGCTAGAAGGAGCCCACTCAGGGGCCATTTCGACAGCATGGTCTGTTCCTGTTGGTTCATCCGGAATAATATCCGGAAACTCTTATGTTGAGTCTCAACAAATTGATCCATTTGGAGGTCAATTTGGGCAGTCCGGCCCCCAAGGGCAAACCATTCCCTTGGGTTCTGGATTACCACCATATGGGGGGCAGTATACCCTTTCATTATCCCCTCTGGGAGGATATCCATACGGGAGTTCACACCAAAATTCGGGTTATACTGGAATTACCTCAAGCAGTTGGGTACCAATACTACCTCAACGATCAAGAGTTGTATATTCAATGCAACAATGCTTACCTATGTCAAATATACCAACTACACCAGCTATTGTGACGGTGTCGCAAGTTCAAGCGCTGCCTGTTGTATGCCAACCTCAGGTTTCTCAGGTTGTAATGCAACAGCCCCTTGACCCTGCGACTCAACCACAATCGCCGACTGGTGGAATGACACAGCTTCAGATGGGTACAATTACCCCTCATCTTGGTCAAACTATTAGTATTGGTCAACAACACATGGCTTCACAACAATGGCTAGTACAATACCAACAACCGCAATTCCAACAAGTATACCAAGGTTCTGAGCAACAAATCTTTGCAAATAGTGGACAGCCGTATATTCAAAATGGTCAAAATCAACCATTTTACAATGGTCATGCCCACCAACCTTACCAAAGTTACCAACATCAAATGCATTATGCCGGTATGTAAAGACCAACTGCTCAGGCAATCCCATCTTATCCTGGGTATGCTTCACCTAACCTGAATCAGTAGTTACCCTTTGTGGCAACTTTAGAGTTACCTGATTTAAATCGGTTAACAAACGATCCAATCGCTTACGCCCCTTGGTGGCCAGTGATCCCGCATAAACTTCCATCAGATATTCCTAAATTTAATGGAAATTCGGGTGAAGGTCCATCGAATCATGTGATGACCTTTCATCTATGGTGTTCATCAAACACCCTAAATGATGATTCGATAAGACTTCGCCTCTTTCAGAGGACGTTAACGGGTCCAGTGGCAAAATGGTACATCGAATTGCCTAGAGCTTCGTTCGACAACTTCAGTACCTTATCCACAACCTTTTTAACCCATTTTCAATTACCAATAAGGTACGAAACGGGAACAGAACTTCTTCCAACTTCAAACAGACAACGGCCACTCACATATCTGATCATATACATGAGTGGCGACGTCGTCGTAGAATGTTAAAAATGTATGTTCCTGATCAGCTCTTAGCTGAATGGTTTATCAAGTCATTACTACTTTCCATCACGGAAGATGTGGCGAAGGGGGGAGTCGTAATAGAAGAGCAAGTTATCACTCGTGCGCAATATTTGGACTTGATTTACACTCAGTCTGGCACGCTCTACGATAAAATACCTGACGCCCCTAAACCAGAATTCTCAATTCCTCCTCCTCCTAAATCAAACAATGACTCTCATGCTGGTGATGGCGTGATTGGCACGACAGACACAAAATCGACAAAGGCTACATCCAGAAAGGCCCGTAATATTTCAGGTCAAAATGCAAAAGATGAACTTCTTGCCTCGGAAGTAAATGCCGTATCGACAGATAAATGCAAAGAAACCAAACAACCAAGGGGCAAGAAGAAAGGCAAAGGGAAGAAGAAGAAACAGGAAGAATCATCACCTGAAAAATCTTCTGCAAACCCTCCTGGAGATAGGAAACCAAAAAATCCATGCCTTATATGCGATGAGGATCATTGGACCGCAAGTTGTCCACACAGAGCTGAGCTTAAAAAATTCTTCAAGAATTCAAA
Organism: Pinus tabuliformis; assembly: GCA_031772625.1. Classification (NCBI taxonomy): domain Eukaryota; kingdom Viridiplantae; phylum Streptophyta; class Pinopsida; order Pinales; family Pinaceae; genus Pinus; species Pinus tabuliformis. Next base: position 915,577,159 of record CM062820.1, read on the forward strand.
AACCTCCGCAGTGTTAACTGATCCGTTTCCAAATCCAGGAGCAAATCTGGTTGAAAGTGGAAATTCTTCCCCGTCTCAAGTACTAATGTTGTCGGTTTCAAAATAGCAAAATGATGCTTTGATAACGACAATGAACAAAGATTATGGGAATCCACAGCTGTCGAACAACAAGGACAAAGATCAACCTAGTAGTTCGACAACAACTTCAACAGAAGTTGCGCCACCCATCATTCCTGAATTGACAATAAAACCGCCAAAGGGAGTAGTACACAAGTTGACGTTTAATCCCCGCGCTAGAGCGGCACAGCATTATAATATAGTGGAAGATTTGGCCCAATCGCCATCCGCTATGTCGACTCTTGAAGTACTACAGAATTGCCCATCCCAAAGGCAAGCTTTATTATCAGCCATTGGTGGGATAGACGCAAAGGATTCCAATCTTGTATGCTTCAATCATAAAGGATACGATCTTCAATTACCAGCTCAACTAGCTTTCCTTGTTCAAGTGAAAGCCCTCAACAAAACTGTGCATCGGACAATTATTGATGAGGGGGCATCTACATGCATTATGTCGATGAGTTGCTGGAAAACTTTAGGATCTCCAACCTTGTCGCGATCTTTGATGACATTAAAAGCATTCGACGGAAGGACATATACCCCATATGGTATTCTAAGTAACTTGAAAGTTGAACTAGGAGGAAAAACAGTAGAAATAGATGTTGAAGTAATCAACGGAAATCTCGATTACAACATCTTGCTGGGAAGACCATGGATATATGCTATGGCTGCTGTTGTGTGGACCTATTTTAGGAAGATTGCATTTCCCTTTCAAGGAGGGATTACAATCGTCGATCAACAAAACTTCCTACCCAATGGTTCTCAAGTTACAGGAAGCATTCCTATGATCCATGGAAGCCCCCATTCGCTTCAAAATATCGGAGTAGGCCTACTAAAAGATCCTATATTAATGGGAACTTTCGCCCTTCCACCTCCAATCAATCTGGCGAAAGTAGCGTCGGTAGGGACCTGCAATATGATATCTTCTAAAAGGATCTCAGAAAATGATATAAACATGGATCATGCAATGGTTTTGCCCCCAAGCCCAACGTAAATATTGTAGCAATCAACGTTCCTAGCCTGGATGGCAAACCCAAATCAACGCTCATCAAACATTTGGATAGATAGGTCTAAAGAATATGGTACCCCTTTAGATCCTTGGTCGCGAGTGCATGTCACTGACGAAGGAATTGTTCAATCAATGGTAATTGAAGGAGCACCATGGAATGATTCCCACCATCGTTCCCTTCTTCCGGATTGTGGAGAAGATACTTCTGATGACCTTTATCATCCTTCAGTTTTTGATTTTATATCAAATACTGTAAACACGGTGGATTCCGAGTGAAACTTGTCCAACATTGAAGAGACTATCGCCATAAATATCTCGACCAAAACAGATGTTGTAGAGAATATTTATGTAGGCAATTGTTGTTCTCCTTCAGAACTGGAAATATATAATGCTCTTTTCCGCGAATTTAGAGATGTCTTTGCTTGGTCATATAGTGAAATGCCAGGCATTGACTCGAGTATCGTTGAACACGAAATCAAGATGTATCCAGATGTCAAACCAGTACAACAACAGCTACGGTAGGTGCACCCCAAGAAAGCCGCTGCCATTAAGGCAGAAGTTGAGAAACTTCTCCATGCTGGTTTCATTTACCCCATTCCTCTAACCGATTGGGTATCGAATATTGTCCCTGTTATGAAAAAACAAGGAACAATTAGAGTGTGCGTCGATTATAGGGATGTAAATCAAGCTTGTCCAAAAGAAAACTACCCTACACCCTTCATCGACCAGATAATTGATGAATGCACCAGATGCGAAATCTTTTCATTCATGGATGGATTCTCTGGGTATAATCAAATAAATATCCGCCCAGAGGACCAGTCAAAGACTGCATTTATTTGTCCGTGGGGCACATTCGCATATCGAAAATTACCCTTTGGTTTAAAGAACGCAGGGGCGATGTTTTAGAGGGCAATGAATTATGCCTTCCATGACATCAAAAACATCGTTCAACCATACCTCGACGACCTTCCGGCTCATTCGCGAAAGCGGACTGATCACCCGCAACATTTAAGAGCGATATTTCTACGTTGCCGACACTACAAGATACGACTCAATCCACACAAATGTGTATTTTGCGTCAGTTCTGGTCGTTTGCTTGGCTTTGTAGTCTCAAAGGACAAGATTCGTCTTGACCCATGTAAGGTCCAGGCAATCATAAATTTGCCTCCACCTTCGAATTTGCTTCAGATTCAGAAACTCCAAGGGAAAGCGAACTTTCTGAGGAGGTTCATTCCAAATTACGCCGAACTTGCTAAAGGTTATACACGTCTTTTGAAAAAGGAAGTACCCTTTGTCTAGGATCAGGTTGCGCAAGCTTCCTTTGATGCTTTAAAAGAATCCCTAATGAAAGCATCATTAATGTACGCTCCTGATTATCAAAAAGATTTTAACCTATATCTGGCTGCAGCGGATACGACCATCGCAATGGTTTTAGTTCAAGAAGTCAATGTAATTGAACATCCTATATATTATTTAAGTAAAAACTTAAATGATATAGAAAGCAAATATTCTTACGTTGAAAAGATAGTACTCGCAGCTGTTCAAGCGATACAAAGATTTCGACACTATGTCCTCTTTCGAAAAACTACCATTCTGTCAGATTGCAACCCCATGACTTATATATTGTCGCGACAGTTTCTGGGGGGCAAATATTTAAAATGGATAGCAATCCTGCAAGAGTTTGATCTGGAATTTGTAAAATCAAAGTCAAAGAAAGCTCTAGTTTTCGCAGAATTATTATGCGATCTCCCATCGTCGTCCAACGATGAAACATCCGATGAAACAATCGTGGACGAAAGTTTGTTTCTGATATCTTCAAGCAATGAGTGGTATGGGGATATAATCATTTATCTCCAAACCCAAAAATATAGGCGAAACACCTCCCGCTCCGAACAAAAACGTATTCGATACCAAGCAAAAGACTACATGATCGTCGGTGATACACTTTATCGTCGCGGTATCGATACAGTTCTGAGAAGGTGCCTCACCCATGAGGAGGCCGAAAAAGTCCTGAATGATTGTCATTCAGGCGCGTGTGGGGGGCATCAATCTGGTTATGCTACAGTGCAAAAATGTTACGAGCAAGATACTTCTGGCCAACAATGTTCAAAGATTGCATAACCGCAGTCAGAAGTTGCCATGCTTGTCAAATTTTCGATAGCAAAACTAGAAGACCACCCGCACCTCTGCAGCCAATAGTTGTTGTTGGGCCATTCGCCAAATGGGGCATCGATTTCATGACATGTAACCCCACCTCGACCGGGCGGCATGGGAATATCATAGTTGCAGTTGACTATTTTACCAAATGGGCTGAGGCGATGCCTACATTAGATAATACTGGTGAAACAACTACCCTCTTCTTTTTCAATCATGTAGTCGCCAGATTCGGCGTACCACAGGCTATAGTCACAGATCATGGATCGCATTTTCGCAATCACATGACGGTCGAATTAGCTGCCAAACTAGGGTTGTCTCACGACAGCTCTATTCCATATTATCCGCAAGCCAACGGACAAGTTGAAGCAATCAACAAGGTCCTGAAACGCATGCTGCAAAGGATGATTGGAGTTCACAAGAGAAGATGGCACCTAATCCTGTACTCAGCTTTGTGGGCTTATCGAACATCGGTAAGGAATGCAACCAGGTTTATACCTTTCCAACCGATATATGGCTTGGAAGCAGTCTTACCAATCCAGTGCGAAATCTCGTCTCTCAAACTCGCAATTGATCTCCTCCCCAGAACTTCAGAAGAAGAAGCTCGTTTCTTGGAATTAATCCAATTGGATGAAACCCGTCGTGATGCCGCTTTGGCTAACGAAGCCCATAAGAAACGAGTCAAGGCGCAGTTCGACAAAAATGTCAAACCCCGTGTCTTCTGAGAAGGTGACTTGGTCTTGCTTTATGACCAAGAATCCGATAAATTGGGAGCAGGTAAATTTAAGTCTTTATGGATGGGCCCCTATATTGTTAAACGAGTGTTAGCAAAAGGAGCCTACGAGTTAATGGATTATGACGGAATTCCACTGGCGCAACCTCATAATGGGTTGTACCTCAAGCATTACTATGCGTAATGGTAACCTGTATGCTTTTGTTATGTTTTTGTTTTCGCCAAAGTGTTTATTTTGGTCAAGTAATCCACTTTTTACATTTTTTGCAGATGTCAAACCTATTGGAGTCATGTGTTGGATATGTCGATGGAGCGAGTCGTAGTTCGCGGAACCTATCTTCTGCAGGCTGGGCTATTTTTTATCCAAGCGGCGAGTTAGTAAGTTTCAGAGGGGTATGTATTGGTCGATCAACAAATAACATCGCTGAATATAGCGCATTGATAGAACTTCTCTCTGATGCCATCACACATGGTATATTCCGACTAATTGTCAGGCTAGACTCACAACTCGTAATACTACAACTCACTGGTATCTATTCTGTCTGAAATCCAGCTATTTATCGCATGTTCCTAAAGGTTAAGATTTTGGAAAGACAATTTGATTTTATTCAATATCAACATATTTCCAGAAACTTAAACACATTAACGGACTCATTGGCAAATTATGTGTTAGATAGACATTTGCAACATTTATAAAAAGAAACATACCATCAATGTTTGCATTTGGATCATGTAACTTAACCAAAATAAAACTCCAAAAATAAAAAATATGTATAATTGTTTGTGGTTTACACATAATGTTCTGTAACCAAGACAAAATCGGTCAAATGACCAAAAAACTCAAAATGCTAGGGGGCACCCTAGTCTAATGATGCTCGTGATAGCAAGTCACAGCCTGTGTGATCATGCGTAAGAGACGAGTCCATCGTCTTGGCACACCAGTGGTATGTCGCTGTAACCTCAAAGGTAGCTCGTCAGTCCTCACATCTGGAATACCAAGAGTGAGGCCCTCAACCTGCTCCTGTAATGCTGTGAGAGTCTTAGCCACATCGAAGTCATGAAGGATAGCCCTTCCAACAGCCTCTCCTGCTGGGGCGGCAGCTGGTACTCTCAAGCGTACTACTGGCTGAACAGGACCAACATCTGCATGAACACATGAGTTTGATTAAAGTCTTGATAGAATAAAGCACAAGGACATTATAAATGAAAAACGATAAACAGGAATATGGTCAAAGATTTTACCAATGGCGCCCCACTGTTCGCCGTCCGACAGTACTAAATCTGGATCACCCCGGAAGTCCATGCCAGCATATGGATACTCGGAATAAACCATCTCCTGACGATCAAACCACCTGAAGAAGGTATCAGAAAATGAAATCTGAGACTGACCAGCATGCCTAGACATATGATCAACCCATCTCTGCATACGTGGTTCAGTAGGTGAAGGTAAATCGAGTGCAATATACTGCGGCTGCATCAGTGGTATCTTCTCCAAGGCAAAGGTGGTCAAAATAGAACCATACCCAAAGTTCTTCAACCTCCTGCTCTTTATCTTGGTCAATTGTTCTTTCATCACAAGAAGTACTGCGTCGCACCAGTTGAACACCTTCAGTTGGAGGCATTCCAAGGCATACTGCATATAAGAGCGGTTGGCTACATGAAGAGTCGCACCACTGGCCATCCTACCAAAAGTAAACAGAATAGTCCTAAGGGACCTATCAGTGACATCACGGATGATGATCTTGCCATCTTTACTTGGCTGAGATCCCTCTCTGCAGTACCGGCGAACATAATCTCTCATAGAGTCACCTCCTTGGGCCGAACTTGATAAAGATATGGGGGCACCCCGCCTCGACAAGCCAGTCAAGAAATAGATGTCTACTATAGTCAAGGGGATAGATTTTCCCCTGATCTGGAAAACCTGGTTGGTAGGATCCCAAGCATCGAGCAAATACTGCAGTAAGTTGATCTGTTGTCTCATGCTAGAAATGCGGAAAAACTTCAGCAAGCCACAGTCCCGCAGTGCGTTTACTGTAACTGGATCATGTAGGGAAAGCATGTCCTCTTCTTCGTGCTCACGTTCTCGCCATGTAATGGTCATCTTACTCCAAAGATCTCTGAAAAAAAAAAAAGAGAAGAGTTAGATCCTGATTTTTGTAAGAAACAGGCAAAATTTCCATCAAAAATTGTGCACAAAATTCCTTCTATGCGCCCATCGCACCTACAGTAGTGCTCTGGGTGCGTTGCATGTCAGATGGCCTTTAGACAGGCCAACATTCAACCCACCTTTCGATACACAGAGGGTGCGCTGAAGGCAGAACGAGTTTTTCAAACCCCAGAGGCTCAGAAAAACTAGGAATCAAGCTCAAAATGTAAAATGGAAAACATGAAATGAAAGAGCTGAGGTTTAGCTCCTACCTAGTCCAGATGGCGCCGAGAATCATCCACAGAATCTCCCGAAATCAGCTGATGAAAATCAAAGGGGGAAAGCACCTCCAAAGCTCCAACAAACCAAAGTTCAAATGAAATGGTAAAATGAGAGGTAAAAACACTTTTTCATTACTTTTTACATAGTTCAAAGTAAAATATTAGTGTTCTAACTCGTTTTCAAGCATATATTGTTCATTTCTGACTAGTTTGATGAAGCATTTGAAAATACAGTACAATCTTTGAAAGAACAAAGCTATTTATGGTAAAATCAAAAAGGGACCATTCAATCGAGCAGTTTTAGCACATAGTTCAAGCTCGTTAAAAAATGAACTATTCACCGGTAAATAACCATCGTGAATGTAGTACTTCAGCCATTAAAGCCTTGGTCGTGTTTGCACCGTCACCTCCACTTTTGCATTGGCCGATCATTCACCCCCATTTGATTGTTTACCCATTTTGAGGAACAACTGCGAAGAGTGATTTCACTAGCCATCCTTGTAACACTGCCGTGATTGGAAAATTCCAAACCTTACCTGGAATTAGCTGCTACCCATTTTATCACTCGTTCCTCAAAAGACGAGTCTCCTTTAAGCTCTTTTCAACTGACTAGTAAAATATGAAAAGATTACCGAGCCATTGGCCTCTCCAGCTCATTAAAGGGACAGGAAGTGCTATCCCTCCTCTAAATTTTAATCTTTTTGGACTTGAGGGATTATTACACAAAAAGATCGAGCGCTTGTTTTGTTCGGCTCGTTAAAAGTATCGAAAATTCATCCCTTCTGTATTGTTTTATACTTTTTTGGACTTAAGGGATTAGATGACGAAAAAGGAATTTTGGAGTTACCTTTACGTTCCTTTTCAGACTCTCTAAAAATGAAAAGGACCGAGTTATCTTTGTTGTTAAACTCGCTAAAATTTTAATAGCGACAAACTTGTCTATAGACGAGAACGAGTTTCACTATCGCTAGGCTCGTTAAAACATAGCGATGGGTTTGCCCAAAGGGAAAATTATAGAACAAGCATATGTTATCCTCCTCAAGCTTGACAAAAATAAAGAGGTACTGGTCAGCAATGACTGGGGAAAATTGGGAAGAAAACTTGAAGAAACTTTGTTGGTAGCAAGTCGCTCTTGAACATGACACTTCCACTCCGTGTCCGAGTCGGGTTGGGTTGTTTCATTCACCGGTCACATCACCATGGTCCCATCATACCATCCACATTTGGGGTTAATGCTACCAATCCATCACATCAGTGTTGCCGATATGTTCAAGAGAAGTCATTCAGAGAATTCACCTGTGTCTCACCCACTACCATACATTTATACTTCATTCTTTCATGACCGCCACCCTGAACCTTATATCACCAGATCGTTTTCACCTCCATTAAAATCATTTGCTCCGTTCCGTGTCATTGATGTGGGATTCATTAAGGCCCTCCTGTGACGGATCACTTCTTGTCAACATCACCTCATTATCCAAGAAGTTGATCTAGGAACACCCCCATTCAGTACTTTGAAGCTTGCATGCCTCAATGGCAAGTTTCTCACTTTCAGCGATAGGTTTACATCAATGTCCTTCGACCGAAAGATTTTGCGTGGTGTTCGATGCCAAGTCCTTTATTCACACCATGTGAATTGTACTGCAGTACCTTGAGGGTCATTATCATTATCGGTGATTCCTCTCGCACTTGTTAACAGTTTACATCATTGGCTGGTAATCAAGCGATGTCTTTCCATGTTCGACTTCAGAACATTTCTCACATGGATTGACTTGTACTTCGAGTGAAGATCGAACGAGATTGAAGACCCTGGATCTAGTTTCATCCATCCGGGCTGCGATATATATTCAGGAAAGAAAGACATCAAATGTACATCATTGCTGCACAGATAATCATCCAATCAAAAGGATGATGGCTCTATCAGAATCATCAGTCTACACTCAGACGATTATCTGTCCTATGTACATGAAAATGAATTTATAAAAATGAGCATGGGAATGCCCACCTCAGCTAGATCATGAAAATATTATGAAGATAATGTATTGTATTGTATCTTATTACAGGTCTCCTCCTAGCATTGAAAGAACTTCGAATCCTCATAATAAAGCATTTCACCCGACATCAAAAGATTAACGACCTCATGCTTTAGGGGGAAACTGTTATAGACATTTTTGGGCCCTACAACCCCAAGCATGAAATGTCCATAAACCAAGGGCTCCTAAGTCCCTAAAAGTGTTGTTCTAACCCCTAAAGGAACAAGGTCAACAAATTACAACTTCTCCCAGAAGTTCTCCATGAAAAACTGCTCAGAATCGGTCAAAACAGGATCATGTCAGCTGCTCCACTGGCTAAGTGCATTGCATCTCACCTAAATACACTATGTGGGTGCGTTGCATTTCAAAAATCCCTTCTGTGGGGTGCGATGAGCGAGAAATGACAAATGGCAGTGTCATTCCGCGAGGTGGAGAGGCAATGGAAGCTTCCAGAATCTTCTCCTGTGACACTTGCCTCACTGAATTCGACCAAGGATGAGTAAGAGACCATCAATCTCCAAGTGGAAGCAAGAACTATCAGAGGGAAGAAACTAATCAAATCATGAGCTGACTCATCTCCATTATAGATATCTATATATGGATCCCTCATCCCAGAGATCCAGAGGCTGGAATTTTGCATATTGTTAGGAATTGCTGTTGGTTTCTTGAGAAAAACATCAGATTGTTGGGTGATCTAAGCTTTGTTTGAGGTGAAGAGGGGCTTCTTTGCTGGGAGGTTGATGCTGGGCCAGAACAACTGGTTGTAACTCCTCCTGGCTCTTTTCTTGTTTATCAATAAAAGCTATTCAAGTTTTCCTCCATGCTTTTGTGTCATTGATGATTGCTACATTTGTATGGTCAATTTACATCCGATCCTAGATTGTTTATGATTATAGATCCATGTATTTGTATACTGCTATGCTTCTGTGATCTTACAAGTACTTTGTGAAGCTGGGCGTGCAAGGGAGCAGGTAGCTGAGGACTATCAAAGAAGAGAGGAATCAAATCAGGAGATTAGCGCAAGACAGAGGTTGGTCTTTTTGTTCCTCTCTATCTATAATTCATAAAGGAAAAACGAAAGTAGCTTTTCTCTGTTTGTTTCTAAGGTAGCTGTCACACCTTAGTGGGATAGAGCAGTTCTATATAGACACTTTTCCCTGTAACAACTAGTGGCTGGGTGATTCTGGGAATCACCCAGCCACCAGCCAGGCGGCCGCCTGGTGGCAGGGCAGTGGCTGGGTGATTCCCAGAATCACCCAGCCACTAGGTAGGCTGGGTGATTCTTGGAATCACCCATCCACCAGCTGCCCGCCTGCTTGGTGGCTGGGTGATTCTCAGAATTAGAATCACCCAGCCACCAGCCGGGCAGGTGGCTGGTGGTTGGGTGATCTCGCCCGCCCGCCTAGCTGGTGGCTCAGTGATTCTCGGAATCTCCCAGCCACCAGCCGCCTGTTCGGCTGGTGGCTTGTTGATTCCGGGAATCACCCTACCACCAGCCGGGCGGTCCCCTGGTGGCTGGGTGATTTCGGGAATCACCCAGCCACCAGTTGCCATGGTGATTCTGGGAATCACCCAGCCACCAGCTGGGTGGGTGGGTGGGCCGTCGAGGTGGCGCGCCCCAGTCGTGGGCGGGTAAGGGGGTAGGGTCGGCATGGGCATGGGCAAGGGCGAGTGAGGGGGTTGGGCGAGCGAGGGCGGGTGAGGGGGTGGGGTCAACAAGGATGTGGGCCAGGGCAGGTGAGGGGGTGGCGCAGGCGAGGACTTGGGCGAGGGCGGGTGAGGATGCGGGCGAGGGCAGGTGAGGGGGTGGGGCGGGCATGGGCGGGTGAGGGGGTGGGTTGGTGTGTGAGGGGGTCGTCGAGAGGGCGGGTGAGGGGGCAAGTGAGGGGGTGAGTGGGGGGGGGGTGAGGGCGAGTGAGGGGGTGGGGTGGGCGAGGGCATTGGCGAGGGTGGTTGAGGGGGCGAATGAGCAGGTGGGGTGGGCGTGGGCGATGGCAGGTGATCATTGTAGATATTCCCCATGGTTTCAATATTCCAAACATTGACTATGATAGTGACACTTATACTTATCAAGATCTTAGTAAAGTGGTTGCAGGATTTGTAGAAGTCACGTCATCACCATTATGGAGATTTGTTACATTTCATTCAGACACACAATTGGCAATGATATTGTCAAGCTTCAAGGGGGAAAAAAATTCAATGATGTAGCTTGCATGGTAAGACGTTTAAAATGTATATTTGATTAATGTTGAAAAATTCATTTATGTACAAGTTAATTGAACTTTTACTATTTCATGTTACAGACAAAAGTCAAATCTTCTTAACCATGAAGATCAACAATTTATAAATGATTGTGAGTTCATTCATATTGATAGTTGGGCAAAAGATGATAGCCATATGTCTATGATTTTTAATCGGGTAGACAGAAAGAGTCATAGCCAAATACTGACTTATGATGCTGTTGTGAGAAAACTAACATATGAAGAAAAAGAAGAAAAATGAGAGATAGTTAACATTTATCAAAAACCACAATTATTGATTAACTATCTTATAGACATTTGTTCAAATGGAGATTGGGTTCTGGATTTATTTTCTGGCTCAGGTAAGTTTTATTATATGGAATTGAATTTCAATATGTTATTTTTTAATTAATATGTCATTGTACAAATTTAGTTCATTATTTCTTTTGTGCTTAATAATTAGGTACAACACTAGTATGTTGCCTTCAAAAAGGAGGAAATTGCATTGCAATTGAAAAAGATCCACTAGAGTGCAATTTCATTCAGCAAAGAATTAATGCTCTTCAATTTCTTCCATATGCAATGCAAGAAATTGGGTTGAAGAAAGAGGACTTTAGTGAATCACATGTGGCAAAAAAGGCAAAGGAACCCCAACCACCATTACATGGAATGTTTGGAAAGGCATACATTGGGAGATTTGCAGACATCAAAGATCCATTAGAAGAGGAAAATGAGCAAAAGGAAGCAGAAAATATTGTGGAAGAAGACAATGATGAAACTCTAGAGGACGAAGAGTTTGGATTTTTCTAAGTAAAGGCTAATTCTATTAATAAAAGGAAAATATAGTTACAAGGAGGTCAAGACCTCAGAGGAAGCCGAAGCTGTCCAACAGAACTGACAAACTATCCCAGGGTTGAGATAACCAGATACAAAAGGCCCAAAAGCCATACATACAAAGAAGCTGGCCATAATGGTAAACCACAGTACAGGTCAAAGGAGAGCTGTAGCCAAACTTTCTATGCTGCCCGGATAACCATATGCAAAACTGAAAAACCAAGGACCTGATAAACTTGCCGAGCCAAGACCTGATACAAAACATATTAACAAAAGATCTGATAAACTTGCCGAGCCAAGACCTGATACAAAACACATTAACAAAAGTCGTAATGACACAACACATTGGACGAAAGAGCCAAAAGAGAAACTGCGACATCAGACGAGGCCCAGGAGGCATCAAGCATCTGTATTGGGGTCCTGAGCTTCCTTCTCCACCAGGCAAGGATTGCCCATCCACGAGTCATCAACATTGTCCTCAGCACCTGTACCGCTGCCACCTGGAAGAGCTGCCAAGCGCTGATTGCCACCGGAGGAGCTTCGCCGGATGAACAGAGGCCGAGATTTCCTGTGTGTTGTCTTCTGGAGGCTTGAAGACATCAGGGACACTCCCCTCAGCCTGCAACTCACCACAATTGAACACAATGCCAACATCTTCTCCCTGGAGTTCGCTATCATCCTGAGACTACGAAGTTGAGGTATGCACAGAGACACTAGGCCGAGCTTCTTCCTCCACCAAAATTACAGTGATGCTGGCAGAGAGAACCGGTCTATTGAGACGACTTTGGAATTTGAAGTGGGTGGTTTGGAACGAATTGTGCGGGAAAGGCTTGCCATTGTCTGAGGAAGGGGAAGCCGAAGCCAGAGGGATAACATTCTGGGGAGCAGGCTGAGAGTGCCCACGGTTTCCACGACTGCCTCCACGGCGAGAACAACCACGGCGATGCACCATTGTCAAGGGAACAAAGTAACCTGAAGGAGATGAAGAGCAAGGCCAGACAGAGCAGGTTCGAAGGTAAGGGAGCCGAATAAAAGTCTTACACCAGACATGCAACCAAGCTATCGGAGCATTGCAGGGATGCAGGGACTGAGACGAGCTGATGAAGGGAGACCTGATGGGAATGACAGCGGATAAAGCCAACGAAGCCATAAATAAAAAATCCTGCGAAGAGTCTCGAACAAGAGGCGCATTCAATTCTGAATGCTTGATGATCTGCAGGTACCCCTTATGATCTAGCTTCATCCGCGGGAGAATTTTGGAGGTTGTGCGGATCTGCCACCTGCAGGACCAGATGTCGGCTCTGCATAAATCTTTCATTAATTATGACATTAATGCACCCACATCCGGGTGTGTTTCTTCTTCCTGGTTCATATCGTTCTTCACTATGGTGTGGTAATTCATTAGTTGGGAGTCTGAGGCGATGCTGGAGAGTGATCCTATATGAAGTTCCAGCCCACATTCCACTCCAATATTTGCAAGAAAGTCTGCCAGTTTATTTCCTTCTCGACGGGTATGCTTAATGGAAATGGCCCTGTGTCGAGAAAGCCAAATATCAATGAGCTCAAGCCTTTGTGCCATTCGCCAGCTATTGCTTACCTTGTGCGAGGGAGTGCCTTGCATGATTTTGGTTACCATATTTATAATGATCTGTGAATCCCCTTCTATGATAAGCGGAAAAAATCCTCTGTCTTGTGCTAAGATAAGACCTTGCCATAGGCCTTCCAATTCTGCTGAGTTGTTGGTATCCCAACCTTTTGAGCCAAGAAAAAGTAGTAGAGGAGTCCCCTGATGATCTCTGAAGACCCCTCCGAAGCCTGAGCTTCCTGGATTGCCTTTTGAGGCTCCATCGAAGTTAAGCTGAATCATGTTATTGGGGGGGGGATCCACTTTGTAGGCAGATGGCCAAGCGGAGGTGGGTTTTCTTTGGAGGTAAGCTCTTGATTCAAATGAATATTCCAATTTGCCCAGATGGATTGTTCTTGTGGTAGAGAAGGAAGATCTTCCTAGGACCAAGAAATGATGGAGAGGGATTCTTTGATATTTTGGCATAAGATGGTCCAGAGATTCTCTATAGACATGGACTGGTCCTTGAATATCCGATGATTCCTTTCCTTCCAAATGTTCCACATCAGGAGTCCAGGGATAAGCTTCCACAGAGTGTTTAGAAGTTTTCTTTGATACGGTGTTTGGTTCCAGTTGCGAACTGTAGATTTGATGTCCCCATGAGCTCTGCCTTCTTTTTGGCAGCAACAGCTAAATTTTTCCCATAGCTTGCACGCAATATGACAGGCTTGAATAAGATGTATAATGGATTCCTGTTCTTTCTTGCAGTTGGGGCATATGGAAGGGCCATGATAATCTCTTTTCCTGAGATTATCCCAAGTGAGAATTTTGACATAGGAGCCAAAGGAAGGTAGAGACTTTCGTCTAGTTGGAGGGGTTCCAGACTTTGCTCCATAATACATCTTTAACTATGCGCTCCTTGATGATTATATTGTAAGCTTCCTTTGTGGTAAAAGTTCCTTTTTCTTCATAGCCCCACCTAAGAATATCTATTTCCTCCGAAAGAAGTATTTTCCTTTTCAATACTTCTGAAGTGAGAGAGTGTTGAGCCTGTTCTGTGCCATGCCTTAGGATCTGATCCGCTTCAACCCAACTTCTATAACCCTGTATGGAGGAGGGATTCCAAAAGTGTCTGACCTTATCTAACTCATGCAAATCCTGTTCCAGTAACTGTAGGTGAGAAAGAATGTCCTTGATCTTTGGGAGCTATTGCCAAGAGTCCTCCCAGAACCTAGCTGTGTTGCCATTCTTGACTTCCCAAAAACTATGCTGTTGAATTAGGTTCCTGTGCTGTTTGGCCGAATTCCATATCAATGATCCCATGCCCACTTCTGACATTCGTATTCGTTCTTCAATTGGGCAATTGCTTGCGTATTTGGCGGTCCATAGAGAAGCCCAGGGAGTGAATGGTGCAGAGAGCCATCTCCACCAAATTTTGGCTCCCATGACTTCGTTACTGTGAGACGGATCCCTCAAACCAATGCCACCAGCATCCTTCGGAAGGCAGACTTTATCCCATTTGACAAGAGCCCATTTACGGGTGGGTCTAGAGCTACCCCATAAGAAGGAGCGCTGGAGCTTCTTGATTTCCTTGAGAACCCATTTGGGAGCGGCCAAGATAGAAAAGAGGTAGAGCGGCATGGAATGAAGAACAGCTTTTATGAGGACTAATCTGCAGGCCATGTTAAGAGCCCTGTGAGTCCAAAGGAAGAGACGAGCCTCTAGCTTTTCTAAGAGGATTTTCCAGGAGGAGTGCTTAAGAGCCGAGGCAGTTAGAGGTGCTCCTAGATATTTGGATGGGAGCACGGCAATGGTGAAGCCAAGAATACGTGCTATGGAATTTTGGGTAATGACAGGAGTGTTAAAGAAGAAAATTTGAGACTTGACTTTGTTGACATTGGCTCCAGAGGCTTCTGAGAAATCCGACAGGAGAGCTTTGAGTT
Organism: Pinus tabuliformis; assembly: GCA_031772625.1. NCBI lineage: Eukaryota > Viridiplantae > Streptophyta > Pinopsida > Pinales > Pinaceae > Pinus > Pinus tabuliformis. Next base: position 915,592,213 of record CM062820.1, read on the forward strand.
GACGGGCTTCCTGAACAGATGGATGGCCGAAAAGCATGTTGTCATCAACAAATTGTTGGTGAGAGAAAGTAGGGGAGTTGTGAAAGGATAAGCCTTTGAGGAGCTGAGATTGCTGGGCTGATTTGAGGCTGCGACCCAATCCCTCTGCCATGATGACAAAGAGGAAGGGAGAAAGGGGATCTCCCTGCCTAATACCCCTAGAGGGATGAAAGGTGGGCGAAGGTATGCCATTGATGAGCACAGAAAAGAAAGATGAAGATAACAGACTCATAACCCACCTTACCCAAGGAGGAGCAAAACCAAAAGCTGTTAGAATTTTTCGTATGTAAATCCAACTTAAGCTATCAAAAGCCTTGGATAAGTCTATTTTGAGCAGCATACCTGGTTTCTTGGATTGCTTCAGCGAATGGATTATTTCATGAGTTAGGATAATTCCATCCGTTATCTGTCTGCCTTCTACATAACTGTTGGAAATAATACTGAGAGGGGGGGTGAATCAGTATTATCTAACTCTTTTAATAAATCTTCCTTATTTGTTCCTTGAATTATTTTTGCATGTCAGTACCATAAAATAATGAACATGAATAAAGAAAACAGATAGTCACACCAAAGAACACAAGATGTAAGGTGGAAACCCAATGTGGGTGAAAACCACCTGCTGCAATATGTCTCTATCTTCTTTCAAATTAGAAACTCCTTTTACAATGGTTATGTACTGGTGTAGTCATTTACCAGTACGCAGGCTGCAACCTGCAGAGAGATACAACTCTCTCTCTCGTTTTCTAGTCTCTCCTGGAAGGGAGCTACAACCCCCTATTTTTTTCTTACAAGGACCACTTTTCATAAATTTTCAAACTGGATCCATGATAAACAAAGATTTTAAGAGAAGTAAGTAGCTTCACCCATGTACTGCCTGCTTACAGTAAGCACCCTGCTCAACTGCTCGCCTACTTACGTACGCACCCTGCTCAACTGCTCGCCTGCTTATGTACGCACCCTGCTCAACTGCTCGCCTGCTTACGTACGCACCCTGCTCAACTGCTCGCCTGCTTACGTACGCACTGTAGTCAACTGCTCACCTGCGTACCTCGCTCTGAGTCCATTGAACTGCTTGCGGACCTCCGCACTTGCAACCCTTCTGTGCCTGCGTACCGGTGCACCTGAAACGCTTCGTTCCTGCATATGTACGCACTTTTCTTTCACTGTACCTACGTACCTTCGGGCATAGATGATTTCAAGACTTCAGAAATAACCCAGACAGTCAGATCTACAGATCTGAACATGCGCCGAAGAGATCTCAATTCATCAGTAGATTCGCCTTATTTAGATCTAGACATACTCCCAAGAGATCATAATATTTCAGATCTAGCCCTCATAGGATATTCAACCCAAAACATGCTCAGGCCAAATGATCTCCTTTGCTTTATATAGGAAAGCTCTTCCTCAAATCATGGATCAATACCACGGGCCGACACCATAATAACACAAATACCTTTGGCTAAATACCAAAGGTTAAACATAAGAAACCCCACATGTGAATTTCTTTGCCTTGAAATGTGTGCACTGGGGGTACGCACCTCCTGAACGGGATAACTGCGGGTATGTACGCACTTTATGTAACACCGACCTGCGTGTACGCACCTTATGTAAGGTGTACCTGCGTACCCCTTATTTTCTTCAACATTTGATAGCTGATCATCAATCTCTGCTGCTGAATTGAAGTACTGAGATCTATCACCTGAATGGGTTGCCATCAAGGACAACACTTTAGCCATAATGCCAACAATCTCCCCCTTTGGACTTGATGGCAACCTCAAAACTTCAGCTTCATTCTCCCCCTTTGACATCAAGGGCAAAGGGTTATGCTCCCCCTAAGAACATGCTCCCCCTGAATATGGACCAGATCTGCAACGAAGAACCATAATCCACCATGAAAGAGATAGAGACATATTGCAGCTACTTCCAAGATCTCCTTCTGCACATCCTCCATAATGCCAACAATGCATTATATGCTCCCCCTGAACCTGTACCATCAATGAGAAGAGGTTCAGCAATAAGATGATGCATCAACAACCCCCAGCTTTTGCCTGAGGTATTCAAAAGTGTCCCTGGGCAATGGTTTGGTGAGAATATCAGCAACTTGTTCCTTAGAAGGAACACACTCCAACTTGACCTTCTGTTCAAGCACTTGTTCCCGGAGAAAATGATACTTGATTGGTATGTGCTTGGTTTTTGAATGCATAACCGGATTCTTTGAGATGCTGATTGCACTTGTGTTATCACATAAGATGGGGATAGGTGGTGTACAAGTGATTTGAAAATCCTGCAAAGTCTGCATCATCCAAAGGAGTTGGGTGCAACAAGATGCAGCAGCAACATATTCCGCTTCAGCTGTAGACAAGGCAATCGAACTCTATTTCTTGCTGAACCAAGATACCAGTCTGGAACCCATAAAGAACGCACCATCACTTGTGCTTTTCCTGTCATCCACGCTTTCAGCCCAATCTGCATCTGTATAAGCATGAAGTGTAACATCTGTATCTCTAGGATACCATAAGCCATAATTTTGAGTCCCTTGAAGATATTTGAAAATTCTCTTCACTCCCTGAAGATGAGTCTCCTTCGGATTTGCCTGAAATCTTCCAACTATTCCAACTGCATGCATGATGTCCGGTCGGGTACCTGTCAAATAAAGTAAACTTCCAATCATAGATCTGTAGGTTGGTTGATGTACTGCTGCAGATTCATCATTTGCACTGAGGCTACATCCTGTGACCATGGGTGTACATACTGGTTTTGCATCTTCCATACCATATTTCTTCAAAATATGTTTGAGATACTTGGTTTGAGATAAAAAGATTCCTCCTTCTTTTTGTTGGATTTGCAAACCAAGGAAATATGTCAGTTCTCCTAGCAAGGACATTTCAAATTCTTTCTGCATGACCAAGGCAAAGCTTTGACTCATAGCTTCTTCATTGCTCCCAAAAATAATGTCATCTACATACACAACAAGTATTAGCAATTTGTCATTTTCAGCTTTTATATAAAGATTGCTATCTGCTGATCCTTTTGAAAAGCCTTGTTGATGAAGATATTTGTCCAAACGGTAGTACCAAGCCCTTGGAGCTTGTTTGAGACCATAGAGAGCCTTTTTCAATCTGCATACAAGATTGGATCATTTCCAAGAATGAACCCATCTGGCTGTTCAATGTACACTTCTTCTTCGAAGTCTCCATTCAGAAAGGCTGATTTCACGTCCATTTGAAATACTTTGAAGTTTTGAAAACTTGAGAGAGCAAGGAACATTCGGATGGCCTCAAGTCTTGCAACAGGAGCAAAGGTTTCTTCAAAATCTATTCCTTCTTGCTGCGCATACCCTTTACAAACAAGTCTGGCTTTGTTTCTAATTACTTCTCCATTTTCATTCAATTTATTTTTGAAGACCCATTTTGTTCCGATAACATTCTTATCTTTTGGTCTAGGAACCAGCTCCCAAGTGTTGTTCTTTTCGATCTGCTCAAGCTCTTCATCCATTGCTTTCACCCAACATTCATCTTCGCATGCCTCTTTCACATTTTGTGGTTCAGTAGAGGAGAGTAATGCCAAATAGCTTGAAGCTTCTGCAACTGTTCTTCTTGTTCGTACACCTGCTTCTTTCTGCCCCATAATCTGAGATTCTGGATGATTCTTCTGAACATATCTGGATGGAGTCTTTTCTTCTATTCTTGTTTGCTCCTCTGGTTCTTCTTGAGGTTCTTCTTGAGGTTCTTCTTCTTCATCATTTTGTCGTTGGGGGTAGCCTTCATCTTCTTCGATGTCTTCATGATGTACTTGCCTAGGAATGTATCCCTTCTCATCAACCACTACATCAATGCTGTCAACAATTCTGCCAAGTCTTTTATTGTAGCATTTGTATGCTTTGCTATGTGGAGAGTAACCAAGAAGAATGCCTTCATCTGCTCTAGGTTCAAGTTTGCCAAGCTGCTCATCAGTATTCTTGATATAGCATTTGCTCCCAAAGATTTTGAAGTGCTTTACCGAAGGAGTCCTACCACTCCAGAGCTCATGAGGAGTTTGAGTGTTGTTCACCCGGACATTTGTTTTGTTGAGAATAACAACCGCAGCATGTGCAGCTTCACCCCAGAAAGTTGCGGGAGTTCCTGACTCATCAAGCATAGCACGAGCCATTTGTTGGACTGTTCTGTTCATTCTTTCCACAACTCCATTTTGCTGAGGAGTTCTTGCTGTAGAGAATTCTCTTCTTATCCCATGTTCTTCACAGAAATCGAAAAATTCATTTGAAGTAAATTCCCCACCTCTGTCGGATCTGAGGCACTTAATTTTGTGACCTGATTCATTTTCAACCAAGGCTGTGAAGGATTTGAATTTTTCGAATGCTTCATCTTTGTGCTTCATAAGTCCTAACCAGACAAACCTGGAGAAATCGTCAATGAATAATATCAAGTATTCTTCTCCTCGAGGTGTTCTTTTCCTGAAAGGACCGCATGTATCTGTATGTACTAGCTCAAGAGGCATGCTAGCTGATCCTTCTTTCTCTGGAAAGTTAGTTCTGGTTTGTTTTCCAAACTGACATGATTTGCATATGGTGTTGTCAGGAATTTTGATATCTGGAAGGTCGCGAACTGCCTGATATTTGCATGCTTTCCTTATTTGTGAAAAGCTTAGATGTCCCAACCTTCGATGCCATAACCAGTGCTCATCATCCTTGCTCAGATAGCATTGTTGTTATCCTTCTTCAAATATGTACAAATTATTTGGAGTTCTTTTGCCTTTGATCACTGTTTTACCTGTATCAAGATCATGAACAAGACATCCATTTGATCAGAATATAACCTCGGTTCTTTGATCACACATCTGGCTGACACTTAGAAGATTATGCTTCAATCCATCAACATACAAAACATTTCCAGCCTTGACCTTTTCTTTTAACTGAGCAATGCCTTTTCCTTTTATAGTTGCAGGAGTATCATTTCCAAAAGAGACTTTCTTTCCCTTTTCTAGAGCAGAATAAGACTCAAGTTTTTCTTTATCACCTGTCATATGCTTCGAACATCCACTGTCAATGTACCATAGATTTTCCTGTCCCTCTGCATAAAATGCTATCCCACATCTTTCTGTTTGAGGTTCCTTTATTTTCCATGTTTTGGTGCTTGAGGCTTGTTCCTTTTTCTGCTGAAACCTGCTCCTGCATTCAGAGTCTTCATGACCAAAGTTATTGCAAATAGAACATTCAACTTCATTTTCAAGAATCGAAAAATTGTTATAGGTCCTTTTTGTAATCCCTGTCATACTTCTTTGTTTTTGAGCTTCCCTAGTCATGATTGTTTTATATCCAACACATTGAGCTGCTTTGTGACCAAAGTTATGGCAAGAAAAGCATTGTCCATTGAGGAAACTTCTGCGGTTATCGAATCTACCAGCCAATTGATTGTAATTTCTATTTTCATCTATTCTTGAACCAAATTGAGAAGATTTTACCTGTGGCTGGTTGTAGCTTTTGTTCACCCTTAAGATGGATTGCCCCTGATAGTTTCTGTTTGTAATTCGTCCCTGCTTTACCTGATGATCTTCATTGTGCTTTTGCTCATTTCTTCTTGCTGCATCAAGATAACTTTTTGAGGTGGATGCTTGAGAAGTTTCTCCATTATAGCCCAGACCTGTCTTGTTTAGTGGAGACCGCTGCACATTGATAATCTCATCCAAAGTTTTATACCCTTTGACAAACTTAAGATTAATAGCTTTTGTTTTCTCAATCTCTTTTCTAAGACCAACAATTTCACCTTCTAATTTTTCAAGATGTTTTTCTTTTTCATCAATTTGAAATTGTAGAGTATCAATGATCATATTCTTTTCTTCTATACATCTCTTGAGTCTAGTAATTTCATCATAAAGGTTATCCACATCTATAGCATCCATATAATCATCATCTTCAAATACCATTAACAACTTATATTCATTACCTCGTTCATCTTCATCACTGTTTGATAGACCATCACTATCTTCATGAGTGTAATATCTTTTCTTATTTGCATTCTGTTTCTTGTTCCATCAAGCAGGTTCCTTTCCTTTATCCTTATAAGGACATTTTGCAGCATAATGACCTACTCTTCCACAAGAAAAACATTTAAAAGGTAACTTACCTCTGAACCTTCCAGAACCCCTTTGAAGATTTCTGACAAAATTTGATTCTTCTTCTTCTTCTTCTGGGACGTGGCTTGCTTCATAATAATCTCCTTTACCTGATGCCTTGAAAGCAGCTTCTCTTCTGTCTGATGGACCTCCCTTTCTCATTCCATAAGCAGTTAGAATTCCATGTAGCTGAGACATAGTAAGGATTCGTAGATTTTCCTTTTCTTTTATTGCAGATACTTTAGATTCAAACTTGGGAGACAATGATCTTAGAACCTTTTCAACCACAATAGCCTCTTTTATTTCTTCACCCAAATTTTTCATACAATTAACAACCTCATCTACCCGAAGAAAATAGTTAGCCACACTTTCATCATTATACATCTTGAGAGTCTCATACTGAATTCTGAGAGTTTGAAGTTTAGCACGTTTTACCTGTTCATCTCCTTCATAGCTCATGATAATTTTGTCCCATATCTCTTTTGCGGATTTATAGTGCATTACCTTCATGAATTCTGATTGGGATATACATCCTAATAGAGTACTGACTGCTTTCTCTTTTGTTTCATACTTCTTTTTCTCGGCTGCATCTGTAGGAGTGGTTGAAGGAAAAGCATAGCCTATCTCTACGATGTCCCAAACTTCTGTACCAAGAGACTGAAGATAGGCAGTAACTCTTACCTTCCAATAATTGAAGTTTGTCCCATCAAAAACCAGTGGCCTGATTGATGCTTCTCTCTCGTAGTTGCTCATGATGAACGATCTACCTTCAAGCGATCAAGCTTCTCTGAAGGACCTGCTCTGATACCAATTGTTGGAAATAATACTGAGAGGGGGGGTGAATCAGTATTATCTAACTCTTTTAATAAATCTTCCTTATTTGTTCCTTGAATTATTTTTTCATGTCAGTACCATAAAATAATGAACATGAATAAAGAAAACAGATAGTCACACCAAAGAACACAAGATGTAAGGTGGAAACCCAATGTGGGTGAAAGCCACCTGCTGCAATATGTCTCTATCTTCTTTCAAATTAGAAACTCCTTTTACAATGGTTATGTACTGGTGCAGTCATTTACCAGTACGCAGGCTGCAACCTGCAGAGAGCTACAACTCTCTCTCTCGTTTTCCAGTCTCTCCTGGAAGGGAGCTACAACCCCCTATTTTTTTTTCTTACAAGGACCACTTTTCATAAATTTTCAAACTGGATCCATAAGCATCAAATGATCATTAAGTACAAGAGAATCACCCAATCAACTGTAGTAACCAGATCAACAATAATAGGACCAAACCCAGAACACAGCAATGATAAACAAAGATTTTAAGAGAAGTAAGCAGCTTCACCCATGTACTGCCTGCTTACAGTAAGCACCCTGCTCAACTGCTCGCCTGCTTACGTACGCACCCTGCTCAACTGCTCGCCTACTTATGTACGCACCCTGCTCAACTGCTCGCCTGCTTACGTACGCACCCTGCTCAACTGCTCGCCTGCTTATGTACGCACTGTAGTCAACTGCTCACCTGCGTACCTCGCTCTGAGTCCATTGAACTGCCTGCGGACCTCCGCACCTGCAACCCTTCTGTGCCTGCGTACCGACGGACCTGAAATGCTTCGTTCCTGTGTATGTACGCACTTTTCTTTCACTATACCTGCGTACCTTTGGGCATAGATGATTTCAAGACTTCAGAAATAACCCAGATAGTCAGATCTACAGATCTGAACATGTGCCGAAGAGATCTCAATTCATCAATAGCTTCGCCTTATTTAGATATAGACATACTCCCAAGAGATCATAATATTTCAGATCTAGCCCTCATAAGATATTCAACCCAAAACATGCTCAAGCCAAATGATCTCCTTTGCTTTATATAGGAAAGCTCTTCCTCAAATCATGGATCAATACCACGGGCCGACACCATAATAACACAAATACCGTTGGCTAAATACCAAAGGTTAAACATAAGAAACCCCACGTGTGAATTTCTTTGCCTTGAAATGTGTGCACTGGGGGTATGCACCTCCTGAACGGGATAACTGCGGGTATGTACGCACTTTATGTAACACCGACCTGCGTGTACGCAGCTTATGTAAGGTGTACCTACGTACCCCTTATTTTCTTCAACATTTGATAGTTGATCATCAATCTCTGCTGCTGACTTGAAGTACTGAGATCTATCACCTGAATGGGTTGCCATCAAGGACAACACTTTAGCCATAATGCCAACAATAACCAGATTGCTCAGGCGAGATGATGAGAGGAAGCAATAATTTTAGTCTGGAAGCAATAATTTTGGAAACAATTTTGTAAATAATATTGCATAAAGCGATAGGCCTATACTTATCAGGAGTGTTGGGCTCTGCCTCCTTGGGAATCAACGTAATGAAAGTGGCATTTAACCCAGGGAACATCCATCTTAATGTACATGATTCCTCCACCACTTGCCAAACCTCCAGTTTGATCAGGTCCCAGAAGTTGTGAAAAAAATTGGAGGTAAATCCATCCGGACCCGGTGCCTTACCAGCTTTCAATTGATGCACTGCATCTTCAACTTCCTGAAGGTCTACAGGTCGGAGAAGGAGTTGATTATGCTCCTCTGAGATTAGTTTGGGAATGTTCCTCAGAATTTTGTCAATAGCTGGCGTTCTGTCTATATTTGGCTCTTGATGTGCTTGCTTGAAATAATTGATGAATTCACTTTCAATACCTTCATGAGTTTCAATCTTTGCTCCCTGCTCATTTTGAATGTGGGATATGTTGTTATTCATTCTGCGCTGAACGGTAGTTCTGTGAAAAAATTTTGTGTTTTTTTCTCCGTCCTTCAGCCACTTTATTCTTGATTTTTGTCTCCAGAGGGTTTCTTCCTGTTTTGCTCTTGCTAAGATTTGTGATTCAAGAATTTGTTCCTGTTTTGTCAGGTCCTCAGATCGTCCTTCGATTATGATCCTCTGCTGCAAATTCTTCATGTCTTGATTGAGGGCATTCTGAGCTTGAAAGATGTTACCAAAAGAAGTGTGATTCCAATGTTTGATTTTTCCTTTGAGGTGCTTGAGCTTCTGCTGAAATTGAGACATCTTGGAGCCACTAGGAGGGGAAAAATTGCTCCATTCTGAATTGACTAACTTATTGAAGTCCGGATGAGACATCCAGAAGGCTTCAAAACGAAAAGGCCGTCGAATGTTGTGTCCGGGGCGATTCCACTGAAGGGCTATAGGCCAGTGATCGGAACCCGATATCAGCAGGATAGAAGCTACAAATTCTCCACCCAAGTGAATTGCATTGTCTGATAAGAGGAATCTGTCAAGGCGCGAAGCAATCTGATGCGATCCTTCTCTTTTGTTATTCCATGTAAACAAACCGTTGTTGGAGGGGATATCAATAAGCCAGTTATTCTGAATGAAGTCTTTTAGGTGATTCCCATCTCTGTTACCTCTGTTCCTACCTCCCTTTTTTTCTTCCAGCCTTGCAATCATGTTGAAGTCACCTCCAGAAATCCATAGAGGGTGCAGCCTATTTGTGTTGAGCTCCGAAAGGATGTCCAGGATTTCAATTTTGTGCATAGTTTCCTGAGGAAAATACACATTAGTAATATGACCATAAATGTTGGTACCATTTATGTGAAAGATCGCTTGGATGAAGTTCTTGTTTGCATGTATATTGTTGAGCAAAAGAGTGCACGCGTCCCATAGAATTGCAAGGCTGCCAGATGCCCCATGAGCATCTACAACTGTTACCAGCCCACCTGGCCAGGCTTTCGCTGCAATTTTTTCCAAAGCTGTTGAGTTGCATTTAGTTTCTTGCAAGAATAGAATTTGAGGTTTTTCCTGCATGATCATGTTTTTGAGTAATCTACCTTTCCTTGGGCTGTTGAGCCCTCTAATGTTCCATGAAATCAACTTCATTGGGAAGTATTGGGGTTGATGTTGAAGTACTTAGTTAGCTTGGAGTATCTTCCTGACTCCACTAACATTTCTCCTATTCTGATAGTTCTTTGGAGAGTGGTTTTCCTCCCACGCTTTTTGTTGTCTTTGGCAATAAACTTTCCATCCCAAGGACTCCCAATCTGAACACCAAGAGAGTGATGCTTTTGTGCTCACATTAGGACCTCCACCAGGTTGTCTACTTGCTGATCTAGGATTTGATCAAAGTTATTTGTTTTGCATGCCTGCTCTAGGCCTAAGATATCAAGTTCGCCAATGTCTATGCTCTCAAGATCTTCCTCCATGAGTTGGGATTCTTGTAGCTCTTCAGTTGTTTCGGCTGCTGTTCTTGGGCTGGGTGTTATATTATCGACCTCCATTCCTTGAAAGTTCCAAGCTGGGGTTTTGATCTGGGTATGGGAGAGAGTTTTGTTGATCAGCGGATCTTCTGGGAGCGATAAGGCCGCTTCCTGTTTATCTTTGATGGTTTCCTTCTCAGAGAGAGAGGGATTTTCGGACTCAGGATCATCATTACTTGCCAAAGCAGCAAAGCTGTTGCTGGTTGAAGGTTTGGAGGAGCTAGCTGGATGCATCCTGGGATTAGTTACCGATTTCTTGTGGTTTCTTCTGTGGCTAACCACTTTGGTAAATCCATCAGGAGCAGGCTTGTCCGAGGACATCTGGGAGGGGGGTTTTCTATTTAGAGGACAATCCCTAAATAAGTGACCCAGATCATGACATTTTCTACACCGAAACGGTACATGCTCATAATCTATCAGCTGAACCCATTCAATATCATCATGAAATAAACTTACCGCATCCGGCAGGGCTTGATTGAGGTTCATGTAGACACAGATCCGGGCATATGAGGTGTATCTGCTGATTTTTGTTTCCTCTGCCACTTTGATAAATTCACCCAGTGCATTTCCGATTTCTTGTAAGGAGTCTTCCTCCCAATATTCCACAGGAAGAGAGTAAAGCCTTATCCAGACCGAAGCCCAACTGAGATCTTCCTTGTCAGGGTTGAAACGTTCTACCCATCCTCTGAGATACAGACCAGCAGCATTGAAGAAGTACGGCCCTCCATCCAGAACCCTGTTCCGATCCTCCAAGCAGTTAAAGATGGCCGTAAAAAAACCTTTAGGCCCTAGTTGCAGAGTAATGTGGCCCTTTGGATTCCATTTTGAGGCTATCCAGCCTCTCAGCGCTTTCTCAGTTGGCCAAAGTCCTATGAACTTGCCTATTAATGTGTGATCCCTCATGAACTGTATCCTGGCATTGATTCGATGGCTTGGAAATTCTACTTTTGGCCTTTGAGTAGCTACTGGCTTGCATGTGGATGAGCTGACCTTGGGCTGATCCTGCTGATCCTGAGCTCTGTCCTGATGTGCGCTTGGATCTGTATTAACCTCACTCCGCACCTTTGCGTTGTCGTTTTCTTCATTTCATTGCTTTTTTTTGTCGCCCTTTGGGGGAGGCGCATCGCCCTCCCCCTAAGGGGGAATCATTAGTCCTAAGATTGCCTGCAGAAGACATTTGGCCGTAGATCGACCAGAGACTGTCAAAGCTGACCTTGGTCAGGAGGAATCTGCCGTAGCAAGGTTTACAGAAACCCTAGAAGGAAGGATGCCGTGCGCTCATCCTCATTATGCATTGATATTTTGTTGTATTCTGACAAAGATTTTGGATTACGTGACATTGTTGATTAAATTTAAGTTATGCTTGTAAATCAAGCTTTGCAATGTTTTGACTTTGACATTTTATGAGAAGAATAAACACTCAATTAGGGTTGTTATTTATTCAATATTTGTAATATGTGATTTTCGCAATGATTTTTAAGTTAATCATTATTTTTTGAAAAAAAAAGTGATTATTATTATTTTTTTGACATGAAATTCATAAAAAAAGCTATTATTTAACCATTTTTAGTTAAAATTATCGTATAAAAATTGTGATTTTGACATGTCAATTCTAGCAAAAAATTATCAAAACGTGTAGTTTTTTTAGTTATATTTATGTTAAAAATGGTTATTTTTATGTCCATTGTTAAAAAATATTGTTTTTTAGAAAAAATTATTTCATGTGGATTGAAAAATTAATTAAGGATGTATAAATATGTAGAATATCGAAAATTCTAAATATCAACTAATTTAAAAATGCAAAACAATAAAAACCTCACTTAAAAAAAAGGTTAAAATTAAAATAAAAAACAAGAAAATGTGAAGAAAACGACCACTTCAAAAATGATCAAATTTACAAAATAATTATTTACATTTTATACATTAGAAAATTTAAAGCCAAAAAACAAGTCTCTTAAAAAAAGGGGGTGATGCGGAATACTCACTTTTCAAAATCAGCATGAAAATCAGTACCATTCTAAAACGTAATGTACATAAAACTATCATTCCCATGACATTCCTTCCAAAAACTATGCTCTAAAGCAAACATGTTCGTTCTGCATCACCCCTTTTCAAAATCAGGTCACTTTTTTGCTATCTCTACAAAACGGGTAATAGTATCAGTTCCAGTTTCAAAGTTTACATTGTTTCTAAGAAAATGAGGACTTTATGACACTTTTCTATCGAAACAAAAATCGATCAAAACTACTTTTCGACAATGGATTGCAAATGAAAAAACAAATTCATAAAAGCTTTAACCAATCCTAGTCTAAATAGGGTCAAATTAAAGAGATGAAGGTTGGTTTCAGAGATGAGACATCATTCATATTCAAGAAGCAATTCAATCAAAGATGAAAATTGGCAAAAGCTTCAGTTCCTAGATGGGAAAACTGATCTTCAAGAGATCAGCACAGGTTGTAATGATAGATAGTGCACTAAATAACTTTGTGCCAATGCGAGAAATGCAATGCATCACAGGTCTTAGTTAAGGACAGTGCGATGATTACAATGAGCAATTTTGAAGTTGTTTTTGGCTCAAATTTGATTCAATTTTTAGTGGATTAGAATTGAATTCAATGAACAACAGCAAGTACAGTATACTGGAATGTTCTAAGAGGCTACTTAGCTACTAAAAAGGGAAAACATTCTTCCGTAGCGGAGTCACCAATTTGTTTCAGGAATATTTAGTGTTTCTACAAATGCCTAACCCTCTAGATCTAGTAGCTAATCTAGAAACAACAGTCAAAGCAATCTTAATTTTTCCTATAAACAACAGATAAAATAAGGGATAGAAAACCTACTTGTAACTTCCACTTGTTCATTATCTCCCTTGACCGATTTCGCTACTCCTTCCCGCACTTAAATCACTTGAGAAGTACTTGCACAACTTACAGAAACAAAAACCCATCAAAGCATAATCATTGGGTGTGGAGCATGATTATCTTCTGTATTCAAAGGTTTCATCCGGATGTATACCCCAGGAAGACTGTACACCCCTCCACGTGGGGGGGTGTGGGGGGAAACTTGTCCCCCCCACGGGGGTCCGAGGGTGTAAATCCCCCCGGCTGGGGGGTCCGGGGGCCAGCATTCCCCCGGCGGGGGTTCGGGGTCAGCGCCCCAGAAGCCAAAAATTAGATGTAAAATTGCCTTGTAAAGGTCTTGTAATTTCTAGTCAATTTGGGTCGTTCATTAGGCAGATGATCTGATGGTAGAAGTTATGTTTAATTTAGGTTTTTTTTCCCTAGAAGGAAACCCCTCACTATATATGAGGGAATTGTACCGCATCTATGTAGATCTATATTCTGAGTGAGAAAGAGAGAGGAGATTGAGAGCGAAGAGGGTGTTACAACAGATCTACTGTAGGTTGTATCTCTTCATTTTGCTGGATAATATAATAAGAGAAGGACTGGCTGTTTCTCTGTGGATGTAGCCAAAAATGGGTGAACCACGTATATCTATGTCTCTCTTGTTTTATGTGTTTTCTATGTTTATATTTCTACAATATTTTATGTGTTCCATTGCTCTGTAATATATAATTTTCTAACAATAATGATCTACTGTTCCTAAATATCATAGAATCGAAAGTATGATATACACATGAATGCGTTCAACATAAACTCAAACATAAGGGAAAAATCTCGAAAACTTTATTGATAAGAGGTAAGATTACAACCAATGCGAGTTCGATCCAGCGTCATCCTTCCAATTCAATCCTTCTTCACCTCATGAAAAGCAAGACATTCCAACGATATCACAATACTTGCACTCAATCCTAATCTCATACCACCAACATCTCCTTACAACTCAATCTTTTCCTGCCGAGATCTCTTAGATGTGCGATCTATTTATAGATGAGTGAAGGAGGTTGTGTCATCAATGATGATGATGAATTCCTTTCTATTTTTAGAAATTAGTTCCATGAAAGAGGGGATGGGAGGTTGATGTTTCCTAATTCCCTTTGTCATCCAAGGGTGAAATCAGAGGGGGCAGGTGGCAAGTGAGAAAATTCTAGAGGATTCCAATGGATAAGGAATCTTGAAACCCTCATGGAAATTTGCCCAAGTTTGCTCATCGTAGGCTAAAGAGGTACTAAGTGCGATGCCTAACACTCAGTCAGTGTAGCTCCTGCAATGCATTACAGCTTGATAGAAGGCTTCTTGTACTGATCTCCTTAGGGGTACTTTTTGGATGTTTTCTGTGATGGAACTTCTTTGGGAGTAAGGCATTCTGATGACTAACTTCTTTAGGGCATGTAACAACTGTATTAGGGGTTGATGAACTCTAATAACATCGACCTGTAAGTTGGAGTTGATATGCCCAAATGGATCTGTAACAAGTCTCATGGAGTATTTTTGATCAATACCATGTGAAAATATAAGGTATGACCAATCTCATATTTGACTAAACATGGACCTCTACACGTTACACGTTGCCCCAAGTAGGATGGGAGAATAAGGAATAAAGCGACTACCCTCTAAGTTTGAGAAATTCCCCTCCACAAGAAGGTTAATCATATCTAGTGTGGATAACATAAAGATTTGAATATAGAGGCACTTGGAATGTGGTAAAGTTAGTAAACATCCTCTTGGTTGCATATGAATATGAGGTGCTCTAAATTGATATCCTAAAGGTGGAAAAACCAGGTGCAAATTATACACAAGTGAGGAAGGCGGTTATTACTCAATATAAATATAATGACATCCAAAACAAAAATATTGAAGGGGGATCATTAGGGCATGAATCTAGTGTTTCCACATATATGCAAGCCTAACCACTACATGAAATGTTCAGAATATAAATTTGTCTTGGGGCTAAGATCCTCAAGGGCTGCAATCTAAGTAACCTAGATATACTACTGATAGATGTCCCTCTAACTACCTAGTTTAAAACATGTCTAGACAATAGGACATTAACATAAATCATATGAAGAGTACCTACAAGGGTAAATATGATTAGCGAATATGGGAACTTGTTAAAGTAAATTGGAGGAATCAAAAAACCAAAAATTAATCCACGCAAGGGGTCCTACATAAGGAAAAGTTTTGAAATAATAGAGAGATAGGTAGGATATCTATCCGCAACTAAAACAATTTCACCAAGAGTTTGGTGTCTATTAAGAAAAGGGACAAGTACAAAGATGCCTTGGAATGCAAATGATTCATCATAAACTCTATTTAGATGATGAACTAAGGAAATGTTAGTTTGAAACAAATCCTAACCAGTTCAAAGGAAGTTACGTCCCTTAATGTTATAACCATAAATGGAAATGGATTTGATGATTGTGTCTTTCTGACACCATTATCTGACTAGTGATCACCGATGGTATACATATGCAAAGGTGTTTTACTAATGCCAGTTGACTAAAAAAATGGTATACTTTTATTGGTTTATTATTGAATCTAGGGTCCTTTCATTTGGGCTCCTGCTAATTTAGAACCCTAGTGAGTTGAGATGAATCTTAAAGACAATGTCTTGACTATTTGAGTATGTTGATCTGTGAACTCTAGCCAAGGGTTAAAATCAAAGGACCTAGGTTTTGTACCCTATGATTGATTTCTTCTACTATAAAGAAAATGAAACCCTAACCCATGCATGATGATGTGAATGAGGTTTTCTTACAATATTATAGGATGAAGTTAACAAATTTTATGCTTGTATTCCATGCATTAAGAAGGACTCCAAGCACTATAATAAATGACAAATAATTGACAACTAACTAGCAAATAGATGACAACAAAAGATGATCATAATTGAAATGCAAAAGGTAGGGTGCACACCTGACAAGGAATGTCTACTCAAGAGGGTAAAGTTGACTAATTTCTTTCCTACCATGTTACATTTATGGATGAAAAATTTCTGGATAAGAATACCTATAATGCACAAAGGATGTGTTAAAGGTAGAGAAAGAATAAGAAAAAATAATAAAATAAATTAAGAAACATTTTTATGACTAAATAAAATTTAGAAAATATTGAGGCACATGAATACCTGAATGAGGTCCTCTTGGTTTCAAGAATAATTTATTAGAGTATTATAATATTGGAGCAAGAATTCCTCTATTTGACAGAGCAACAATGATGTCAACAATGACTTGGTTGTTCATCTTTTGGAATGGGGGAGGTTTGCTGCAAGACTATCAAAATCCTAAATTATTCATTATTGAATAGGGCCAACCACGTGAAGGTGGAAGATATTATGGCCCTTCCTCCCCACCCTACCCCCCCTCCCCCGCCCACTTCACATCACTCTCCATTCCCTAGTACCCAAACTATCTACTATAAAAGTAGACAAGAACACATTAAGATTCACACATACACACTAGAAAAACAAAAAAATGATAAAGAAACATATTTTTTGACATTCATCCTCTGTAAAATTATAAGAAATTAGTATATTTTATATGTTTCTAACATAATTACGAAAACGTATGGAGTAACTAATTCAAAAATATTTATACATCAATATGCCTTTTTAAATCATAAATGTTTTACAACAATAAGTCTTATACTATACATTATAACATTGTATATCATCAATTTTTTTCCTCTTCTTATTACGAGCCATACAATTCAAAAAAAATTCATCCATTTCTTCATTTTCATGTTTTGGCCAAGGTTTCTTGGAGGATGATTGTAATTGGCTCCTCTAAATTGTTACACTGTTGGTCGTGATATTCTGATGAATTCTAGGACATTGTGGGGGAGCATCACCTACAACAAGTTTTAAATTTATATGGTTAGTTATCAAATATCATTTAATTACTTTTTTAATAATAAAAATTACCTTTCCAATATAATTATTTACCTTGTTCACTACTCAACATCATTGGAATGACTGCCTCGTGGTCCTCTTCTAGTTGAGGATCCTCCTATATGACATGCTCTGCCATTCAAACTGCAAAATTTATAAGTAGACAATCGTAAATGAATAAGTACATAAAAAAACTACATACCTTCTAAGTAAAACATTATTAGCTATATAATTAATATACAACCCTATTACAATTATGGGCCTCATCATGGTGTTCCACACCACTATCATGGGGTTCCTTGGGAGCACCACAGTTTTATGGATGGTGCGTACTATTAGAGGACTGATGATCAATAGCCATCAGATCATCTATATTTGTACTGCACCCCTACTAATTAAAGCAAAGAAACATATTATATTTATATCAAACATGATTGCATTTTATAATTAATGAAAGGTTATTATGGATTAATTTTTTTTTTACCTTCTCTTTCAAACCCGATCTTGGGGTTAGCCCCATGATTTTTTGGTATTGAAATAGAATTTTAAGCCCAAATCACTTAGAAAGGTTTTTTAGTACTTGATAGTGTTGTGTTGGCAGTTTTATGGACTCAAGAATACTAAATTATTCCTAGAAAGATAGGTTTATATCCTATATTAGATTCTCTCGGAAGGGAAAATATTTAAGTTGTCCAATCTTATATCTCAACAACTAAATATGAATGTGAACAAGGTGAAAAATCCTACAAAAGGAAAGTTGCAATAGTTCTATATGTCTTCCTACTTGGTGGATGAAGTTTGTGCTCGTAATAATTTACCTGGCATGAACTGGAAATGTACACCAAGAAAGCCTCCTATCCATATTTATTTCAAATTGTTAGCAGAGTGCAACTACAGATCAGTGTTTGAAAATATGGCTGATGATTTCTTCAAGGTCTTATACCAGATGATCTTTCAAGAAGAAGATCCTTGCATGCCTTTTGAGGTAATGAGTTCAGTGTTAGAAGTTGGAGATTTATTTGCCTCACTAGATGGCACATACATTAGAGTGTTTGGCTACGAGAAACCATCTCATCTCTTTTCAAGGTATGCCACGGAAAAAGTAGTCATGTAAGAGGTTGGTTATCACCTTCTCAAAGGACTAACTGCAGTACTACAGAGGAAGAAGAAGGAACCTTTCTCTACTCTTCCCTTGAAGGTGGGATATTATGAGATTAAGAAATTGAAGGTCATAGAAGCTAAAGTCACATAATTGGAAAGCCTTAGCTTGGTGTGATATATTTTCATAAGTATGATCCTAGAGGAGTATGTAAGAAACACTGTGAGAAGTTTCACTTTGTCTAGACATATGGGATCTATGTTAGGCCAGAAGAAGAAAGGTTGAAGAATCACTATAATGCCTCTTGGTCACATACACCAAGTGATCGAGCAAGCCCTTCCAATAAAATTCTAGAACAAAGTTCCATCGAGGAAACAAAGCAGTTGGAAAAATGTACCCTTGTGAGTATTAAGAGGTGCTGCAACTCCAAGAGGCTCCTCAACTTTATTTATCAACCTGAGGTTCATACAAACTTCAAGGTGACAGTGTTATATACATAGTAGATGGAATTCTACTGATGACACCCTCAACTAGGTAATTTGATCATTAGGGTTCCAAGACCATTCTTCTTCTTAATTAGGGGGAATTAACTACTAAAAGCACAATTCAAAAGCTAGCCCTAGTATAGAAAAAGTAAATTCTTTTCAAATCCAAATTGTAAAATCTATCCACTTGTAAATGCTTCTGAATAAATTCATGAAAGAAACAGAAGAATTATGCTACCTGCAAAAAGGAATCTACACTAATTGAAATCAACCATCTAGCTATCAAATTCACTTGAAAACATAAGATTATTCTACCAACTCACAACTCAAGGTTTCATGCATCATTTATCTAATTCACACTTGCATATTGAGTAATGTCCTATTTTCCAAATCCATGATGAAGAAACTAATGATATTTTCTCTTGCAGTGAAGGAAACAGAGTGGGGGTAATGGCCTAGGTGGTACCTATGATCATGGAGCCCAATATCGAGGGGTCAAACTGCTTCTAAACTAATAAGATATAGTAGCATTACAGGTAGAAAAAGGGGGAAAACAGGTTGCTACAAGAAGTCCTAAAATGCTACAGGATGTTTTCCAAGAGGGTTTGGAGGGCAAGGATGATGGCATAAAGTAGTGGAAAGAGGGATGAAGGTTGTGGTGGATGGATGGAAGGTGACCAATAGCCCTAGCCAAGCTCAAAAACTTAGGAAGGCCAACATTGGACTAAGAGGGCTGCTCACGTTGACCAAAAAATAGAGATCGAGACAATGGTTGGAATTTATCAAAAGAGAGTGGAGAAGTATTGGATGGATATGGTAAAAATGTACCCTTCCTGTAAGTCCAACAGTACTACAACGTCACATGCAACTGTTATTCTTTTCATTTGCAGAATATTATAACTAATGGTGGAAAAGATTAGTTGAATTTGGAAACTATCTAACTAATGCTAAAAAATTTGATCTATGCAATGAATTAACTTGTTATCTACATCAATAATATGTGAAACAAGATGATTAATGTAGGTTTTTTTCCAGGAAATCATAAGAAATAAATCATCACATAATGCTTTTGGGCTATGATTGTATATTCCTCTAGTTAGTCGCCCATGAGAGAGATGAGAGAGAGGCACATTCACAAGCTTTTTGAGGAATTATATTATGCTAAAATGTAGCAACTAATAAAAATTCTAAGCTAAAGAGAAATATCAATACACAAGAGGGACCTAAGTTGCTGGGGTTGGGCCCAAACCTAAGAGCCTTAGCCCTTTGAATTAAATTAGTGATGGATCAATAAAAAAAATTCTCATTATCATTGCAAAAATGTCAAATACATCACATAATAAGTCAAAAATAATAGTCACAAGTACTTGATCTCAATAGCTTCTTAGTCGCAAACAAAATTCAAATCCTAATGAGTTCTTTGGCATGTTTATTTATACAAAAGGGTAGCTACTACAAACTCCCTAGAAAATAGATATGTTTGTCTCTAGAAACTAGAGAAAGGTAGATCTAGATCTTCCTTGATTTGCACTGGCTTGGCTTCCAATGACTCTGAGTTGATGAGAGACAAAGTGGTGATTTTGGTTGATTGAAGGAGTTAAGGAGGTAGACAACATCCTAGCATCTATCCCTGATGTCTTCTTTGAGCACCTTCATTGAAATTATCTCAAAATTATCCCAATTCCTGCATTTAAACCATGTTATGTGACATGACATAGCAACACATCTTTTATCCTCCTCACTAAGCATAATATAAAAAAATTGTAAATAAATGTGAGAAATAGATAATTCTGTAGATGAAGGATGGAATTATGACCCTTGTGATATACCTATTGATGAGCCTCATCATTAAGTATAAGAGGAAGGTTTCCCATAAACCAACATAAGAGAAAAGCCACAAATTCAAGGAAAATGTAGCTATTCTAAAAGCAGCTATGGTAGAAGAAAGGAAGAGGAAGCAACGAGAAATATAAAGGAAGCAAGAGGAAGAATGGTACTAGAAGGAAGAGCAGGAAAGGAAGGAACATGAGGAAAAGTAGGCATAATAAGAACTAAAGAGAAAGGAAGAAGAGGAATTCTGACTGAAGAAGGAAGAAGAAGAAGAAAAGAATAAATAAATTGAAGAAGAAGAGAGCAAAAAAAAGAAGAATCTTGAGCTCGTTTAAGATATTTAGAATCAAATAGTACCATAGAGCATGGAGATAGCATGAGGGTGGTAGAACCAAGATTTTGACCTCATGCCTAGTACAAAATAGATCATCAGTCAACCTCCACCTCCCTTTAAAGATAGGAAAGATCCAAGTGGTGAAGATTAAATCTCTCCTCTAGATGATAAACCGATCATGGATATTTCTAGCTTGACCTTTAATGAGCTCCAAGACAAAATTGTACAGGAAAGGAAGAAATATTTTTTCATTCATCTGGCACATCCTGATTTCATTCACATAGAAAGGGTAATCGCCAGTCACACCAGAAGGAATCCTTAGACCATTGTTGCAACTAAATTAGCCTTTGTAGGAGCTTCGAAAGCGAATTAATATTTCCTAATGGCAGAAAACAAACAAATGGAAAAAAACATGAGAGTTGCAAAGAAACAAAATAGAACTCCAAGCAGAGAATCAAAGGATGTCTTCCATGCATTCTTTCTTGAAATATTTTCAAGTAGCTATACATGGGAAGATCTAGACATTGGGAGACACTATGAAGCATCTTTATGAGTAGTTGGTCACCTTGCTTAAAGTAGTAGTTCCATTACATAATATGCAAATGAAATCATGGTAAAATGGGAAAACCCTGAAAGTTATTCTCGCAACCATTACCACAATCCATGAGTGGGGAACTAAGTATACCATTGCACCAACAAAATTGGCCAGGAAGATAAGGAAACAATTTGAGTTAGAAAAGGCTGAGATCAGAATGCTCATACAAGGCAACAGACAACTCAACACCTTTGGGACCAAAATTCTAGCTGCTTATGCACAATTATATAACAGTTTAGATTCCTTAGTTCAAGCACACAAGATTCCCTTAGTAGGGCCATTTTCAAAAACTTTTCTAGGTAGGAGATCGAGGAATAATAGAACTAGCTAAAGCATATCACTACCAAATAAGACTTGGAGGTTAACAGATAAAGCATGCATATATACATAGGCGGTCCTGCTAAGGCCAATATGGAGTTCTTATTATTTGTGAAATAAGTATAGGTTGGCTTCAAAACCATCTACAAAAATTCTATGGAGGCTAGAGTCTATTTTCAACCTAACCCTCTTGCAATGTTTGAGGAGACAATCACACAGTAAAGAGCTTGGAATCAAGATGTAACCACAAAATTACAAGTTGAAGTTATGGAGCTAGAGTTTCCTCAAACTTAACCTTAATGTATCTAGTTTGTCTTATTAGGCTTGTCTAATTATCATCTACCCATTTTTTTCCTATATGGATTTTTGTCTTATTTTATTTGAAAATAAATATGTAAGTTGAAGTCCAAGAGTTAAATGTGGAATATGGAAGGTCATTAATTATAATAAAGACAAAATAAGTCCAAGAGTCATGATGGAAGCTCAAAGGTCACAAAAGGAGATGAAGGGTCATCTCATTTGTTGTAAATAAACCCTCATAACTCAAGAAAAGATCTTGGAACCAAAGATTTAGAGCCTTGGATTCTCTAGTCTAACATATGCGGAATATCATTCTTTGGAGAAGAAAGTCTTTGATTCATGTTCCACTATTGGGGCGAGTGTCTTATCAATGTACTAGTATGCTTGGAACTTTCACTTTATAATAATAAGCTCTCAGAGCTGACATGCCTTCATGCATATGTCATGGATGTAGTAAGATCATTCATTATATATTTGCAATGTATGGTGTTTCACTTATGCTAATGCTAATGAACTAATTCATTTGATCTAGTATGTATCTTGTTGAATGTGTGTTGCTTCTTTTATCATGATCGTTTTTATCTTTTGAACTATTTTGCAGGTTAATCAATGATTCTTTTGTATTTATCACGTGTCTCTTCTAATATAGTACTAAAAATTTCTCCTAAGGGGCTTACTTATTTCCCTTTGATGTCTTGGAATGTTTCATGCATTACATTTGATACTTCACAAAATTTGTATACTTGCTATCACCAAATCATGAATATATCATCTTGTGTATTTATTGCAGCCTAGACATATCTTTGAGACCAACCATTTGGAAACTGGTCATATTCCAGATGAGGATCCTACTCGAAATGGCGTGGGGTCTAATTGGGACTTCACATCCAAGAGACCCCGTACACTTGTTTTCGACTTCCAACACCGTCAACAAGGTCAATTATGAATATATGATGTACAATTTTTTTTCTATTTTTACATTAATAAACATGTTACATCTATTCATCCATGTAAATTATGGTGGGTAAAGGTGCTAGAGAGAATTTTCACATTCCAAATAGTTCGAGGATAGTTAGGAAAGACCCAAGAAGGGCTATGGGTAGAGGTAGTTGCCTTAAAATATTCCTCTCCTTGGATATATATAATATTACTTAGGGGAAAAGCTTGAGGCAACCTTGTGGTTTTGATAATGGTTGTGGATGTAGGTCAAACCAAATGGAGAATTATTGGTTTAGCCTCTATGTATACAAATGAGAGAAAAACAATGTTATGGAAGTGAGTAATCACCTGAGTTAAAGTGCAGTGCAATCACTTCAAACAGAAGAGGCTACCTACGAATATGAAACTTTTATGCATGAGACATATCCCAACCTATTCTAAAGGACATGAAAATAACATGGATGATGTTTTTTTACGGGGGGAATGCAATACTGAAAAGAAATGTAAACATTTTATCTACTTTCTTGATGAATTTACTTTTATGGACTATGGGCCCACGCTAAGGGCTAGGTATGATTATATGATGTACATAAATGGTTTTCTAATTTTACATTAATAAAAATGTTACATTTAGTAAGCCATGTAAATTATAGTGGGGAAATATGCTAAAGAGAATTTTCACATTCTAGGCAGTTAGAGGACAGCTAGGAAAGACCCAATAAGGGCTATGGGAAGAGGTAGTTACCAACCAAGATTCCTCTCCTAGGTGATTGATAATTTGAGTTAGGGGAAAAAGGTTGGACAAGAGGGTGAGGGGAAATTCATGAAGAAACCTTGTGGTTTTGGAGCCTTGCTAGAGGAGGCCCAAGAAAATTAAAATAGTTGTTGAGCAAAAAATATCTCAGAAAAGGATGATATTTGAGGGAGGTGGGACATTGCTAGCAAGAATCCTTTGTTGGACCTATTGTGGTATCTGTAAATAATTTTTGTTTTGTATGATAAATTGGCTCATGGGAAGTCAAGGTAGAGGGAACCAATTCTCATTGGTTTGGTGGAGTGTCATTTTTCCCTCTTTGGTTTCATGGCAGGGCAATTTCAAATACTTAGATATGTGAAGTATTAGAATTATTTTTTCTTGTGATAGTTACATGACTTTTGAACTAAGATACAATGATGCTTTGAGGCATTTTTGTCATGAAGAAACAATGAGAAACCCTAAACATCCAAAATCCTAACCCTAGGAGATGATGTGCCAAATGTTTGGGGGCCCCAACGGGGTGTTGAAACGTCAACTTCCTGGTGTGGTAAACTTGGCATATGATCTTTTTCTGGCATGATATCTTGTTATAATGGTCTATTTGAGGAAAAAAAATTGCAACTAGAAACATTAGGGTCTTGGCCTATGTTTACCCGTTTCCCCAAAATACATCATTTAGGGCCTCAAAATGGCTCCAGAAGTTCAAGACTTGAAAAACTACTAAAAAGAGGAAGTATGTTGAAAATACGAAAATGAAAGGAAACAATGTTGGGAGTCCAAGTGGAATTGGTGGGTGCCCACCAATATCCACATGGATAAGTCATCCCCCCTTACGAAGCAATGGTCCCCATTACATTGAGTGCCTCCATGAGATGAGGAAATTAATGTTGAACTTCATCCCAAGTGAGCCACTTGCCTTCGTGCAGGAGTTGTTGGATTTGAAAACCCAATAAAGTTGGGTAATCTATTGGTGAGTGTTAATTTTTATTTCCATGATATGATCATTTATGGCTTTTTCAATGAAATCTTGGTTGAGTTATGTTGGTATTAGTTGCTTACTAATGTATGATGTGTCCAACAATGGTGGAAAGTATAATCGAAGGCGTTCCACATTGATACTCTGTGCAGGCCAAGGAATGGAGGGGTACTAAGCTCAAAAACACTTATCACCCATGACCTTGGAAATTATATAAGTCCCATATCAAAGTGTTCAAATATTTTGATGGGTTTCGAAAAGGCATTACTTTTGTAGATGCAACAACACCTTGTCACCCACTTGAAACTTATGTGGGAAACAATGTTGATCATGATGTGTTTGTAATTGAAATTGGCTTTATCCAAGATTTCATGAACCTACTAGGAGATGCGTTGGATATGTTCAATAAAACTGCCACCTTTATCAACTTCAGACTGAACATCTACAAATTTTGCCTATGTAATCGCAAAAGGCATTACAACATCAATGGGGCATAATGGTTGAAATCCTAGGTCCACTTGAAAGGGGCTATGGACATTTGAGCTATGGAGAGCTCGTTTATATCTATGTTTCACATATGGAAAAATATCATACCATTTTCATGGATTCTTGGAGTTGTACATAAGTAGTACGTGCACTATCATATTGTTGGAAACCTCTGGCTGGCCATCCATTTAAGGATGGAATGTAGTCGACTTGGTGATATTAGTGTCCAACAATTACCAGAGGATTGACCAGTGTGTGATCAGGAACCTGCTATCTCAATTAGATATAACGGTCCGTGGAATACTAAAAATGTACCCACACTTGTTCAAAGAAGAGTTTGGCGGTGTCTTCTACACTAATACTCTTCTTGCAAGTAGTTAATATATTCATATTATAAAATATATCAATGACCAAAAATACAGAGTCATTACCATGCTTGGTAAAAGGAAAGGCATATATATAGTCCATGTAGATGGATTCCCAAGGCTAGCTAGGAGTGGGTAGAGGATTTTTGTCCGATAAAAATACTTCTAAAGTACTACCACAGTTTTCTCTAAATCAAAGTGTCCTGTGACATGACTCTAGTGCACCTCTGAAATCAACTTGGCACTCTCACTTGAAGGAAGATGAAGGTGCCCCTAGTAGAATGAAAATGCATCTTGAAGGTGGAAATATAGTACTTTCTTTCCATCGATTGACATCTGGTATGTAATGGAAATTTATAGATCATTTTTGTATAGTTCCATCCATCCTGAAGGCTTGTGCCCACAAGACTTGAGAACAGTGGTTAGTACCATGACCAGGAGCTGGCTGAGGCAATATGCATTATTATTAGTGTTTCCCTTATTATATTTAATATTCAAAGGGAAATTTTGTAGATATGTGCACAATTTCTTATGGAAATCATTCGACAAATAATTCTATTGTGTCTGCATAAACTGAAGAGGTTGATGATTTGTGTGGATGATCGTCTCATTCCCTAGAATGTAAATTTTCCATTTTCAGCAAGGTTTCGCACTGGATTACATCTCCTTATCATAGGTTAGGTATTTATGAACAATATTAGAGAGTGTCCCACTATGATAGGAAACTGGATGCCCATGTTAGGTGACAACTGCAAAATATCATATTCAGAAGTATCGATATCAATTTCAAATCATTGTTTTAGATTTGGAAATGTGAGTAATGGAAAAAAGAAAAGGAAATGTTTCAGCTCAACAAATTCCTTCTATTTTTCCTCAGCCAAAAAATAAAAAAAATATTTTGCTATGCCCTTAGTAACTTGAATGAAATGCCAATTGATATGAGAAAATCCCTATACAAACCTTTGATACACATTGTAAGGTCCAAAATGCTACAGATCTCTATTAGATTTGTCGGGGCTAGCCAATCCTGAATGACTTAGATCTTAGGTAGATCCACATTTACACCTTTCCATCAATTATGTATCCTATATATTGGACTTGGTTCATGCAAAAGGAGAAATTATCCATGTTGACAAGGTTTGAAGGACCTGTAAAATATGTTGTAAGTGTTCTACCCAACTCCTGTTAAAGATGAGGATGTCATCCAAATATACAACCAAGAACGAGTTGGTGAAATTATGCAAGATGTCATCCATTAGCTTCATAAAAGTTGTAGGGGCATTTTTCAACATGAAGGGCCTGACCAACCTCTCAAAGAGGCCCTCCCCAGATTTCAAGGTGGTATTCCATACATCTGTGGATTCTATTGGATCTTGGTGATAACCGAACATAAAATAAATCTTGTTGAAGTACTTTTCCCCCTTTAGCTCATCCAGAATGTAATCAATCTATGGGATCAGGTATCTATTCCTAATAGTGATTTTATTCAGTGTATGATCATCAATGTAGAGTCTCCAAGTCCCATGCTTCTTTTGTATGAGGACAATTAGACTTCCATAAGGTGAGGAACTTAGTCACATGAGGTTTTTCTCTTGCAACTCCTGGATCTATCATTTGATTTTCTGATTTTCTAAAAGAGAACAATGGTATACTGACTCATTTAATAGCAGTTCTCCTTGAGTCATATTGATCGAATGATTGACCTGACAATGTAAGGGTTCCCCTATGTGTGAAGAGAAGATGTCCCTCTACTCCTCCACGACCTTATCAACTTACTTCTACTACGTAAAGAAACCCTTCTGGGGGGCCATGGATGTGGCTAATCTTCCCCTTACATTGAGAGTGAATGAAAAAGAAAAATAAGTTCCAAGTTTGAGAGATGATCTTACTGCATTACTTAGTATAGGTCAAAGAAATGGAGACAGGTGGGGCTACCTCCGGTATACTATATAGTTTTCTACCCAAATTAATAATAACAACGTGAGGTCTAGACTTTTACACAACATGACACTTCCACAAGTATGGTTGACCTAATAAAACATCACAAACTTTAAGAGGAGAAACATCACATAGTACCTCATCTGTGAAGGGCTTGATGTTGTAGGGAAGGTGGCAATGCTCGATAACATAGAGATCTTGTCCTTGGTGGAGAGACCCAATGGTGTATGGTTATGGGTGTGTCGCAGTCGGTAAGGCCAAATTCTTAATGAAATTTTCTAATATGAGGCTATTTTTGCTCCCATTGTCGACAAGGAACTATAGTGGAGAACCTTTCACCCACATCTATGAGTGGAATAGATACTCCCCCTCCTTTGGATCTTCAACCTCAAACTTTTAGACCATGTTGGTGGCAACGATGGCACTAGGTTCGACATCAATAATATGCTTCCAATTCTCATTCCCCTAGTCCATTTCTATCTCAAAGTTAGAATATGCATCTGACTCTAAATCATTTAGCTTGACCATAAGTGGCTGCTCGGCACTACACTCATTTGTGTTGTGGGTTGGACTCTTGTGAAACTCACAACACTTTTCGGTGTACTTCTTAGTCTTCGTGGTGACATTTTTTACTTGTGACTTCGATGGGTTATATTGGGTCACTTCACCTTGGCTCTGTCCATTTTTTTGCATTTTTGAGGTGTTTCTTCCCTGCTTGAGATTCACAGATCCAAAGTCTCCCTTCTTCTTTCTAAATTTTTTCTTGATCCTCACAACATACTAGTATGTTGCACCAAGCCAGGAGATGTCCAAAAATTCAATTTCTACTAGGATGTATCTATGAACACAACAATGATACTTAAGTATCATATGCTGCTCAGGATCCTTGATACCCAACTTTGCATGTAAGGTATCGAAAATGTTTTTGAACTCTGACACATATCACTCCCTTTCCTGCCATAGTGTGGTCCAAATGATGTACTTGTCTTCATAGCTCCTCATGGGGTGATATTGTTCCTTGACGACATCTTAGAAAGACTTCCAAGAGGGTATATCTGAAAATAGTGAGGGTTACTCCTCATCCCTCTGCTCACAGTAATTTTCCCACCAATCCTTGATATGGCAATTGACTTTGAGGAGTGAAAAAGTAATCTTTTCCTTATCAGAAAATTTATTGAACGAAAAATATCCTTCCAACAGATTTAACCATATATCTAGGGTATTTTCCTCTATCTGGTCTTCAAATATTTGAATGTCAAAGTTAACTTGTAACTTAAAGGGGACAACAACTCTAAAGTAGCTTCTTGATAAGGATGCTTCACCCACTAATACCCGCCAAAGGATATGGGAAAAAATTCCATCATCTCATTCCTTTTTCATTTGAGGGCCTCTTCTAGCAACATTTTGAAAGGATATTTTTCTCCATCGTCTTTATTTTCTTTCGACATGGGAGGACATTGGGGTTGGCGTGGCCAATCTTACAAGGGTTCAACAATTTCAACTCGCAACTCCTTATACCCCAACCTCATTAAGGACATGCACAAAAAAAATAGAGAAATAGCATACAACTCTAATACCACTTATCTAGATTTATGAAGGAATGAAATGAAATACATATTTAAACAAAAACAAAGAGATGCAATGGAACATAACTTCAATTAATGAAGAGTAACTTCCAAAACTTTTTACATGCATAAAAGAAGAAAACTAGCTTGGGTGATGGTAGTTTACCTCTAAGAAGAGATGTAATGGCTAAATGCATTATGGACTGAGTTATAATGAGGCTCTAAGGCCTTTTTATCATGAACAATGAAAAACCATAAAAAACTAAAAAACTAACCCTAGGATATGAAGCGTTGAAAGTTTGTGTCCCCCAATGGGGTTAGTTGGAACATCAACTTCTTGGGATCGTAAATTTGGAATACGATCTTCATTTAGCATGCATGATAGCCTATTAGATAGGTCTATCCAAGAAAAATAGTTGTTTAACATGAACGATAGGTTGTTGGCCCCCGTTTTCCCATTTCCCCAAAAAACATCATTTAGGGCCTCAAAACAGCTTAAAAAATTTAGGTCGCAAAAAACTACTAAAGATAGAATGTATGTTGCAAATAGAAAACTGAAAGGAAACAATGTTAGGACTCTAAGTGGAATAATAAAGTGTAAAACAATATCCACCTAGAAACATATAACTTGAATATAATAGTTCCATAAAGGAAACATAAAACCATATCGCCATAATCGATCACGACCCTTAATCAAGAACCTAGAGCGACACAAAAAAATGAAAGAAGAATGTGTTAAGAACCTAGAAATAAGAAGTGTAGTAGAATGATGTAATTGTTATTATAACCTTAATTGGTCATTTTTAACCTGAGGAAAGAGGGTTAACCTGCAAAAACATTCCAACCGAGAACCCATTAGCATCTTAGGCTAAATGGAAAAAGATCAAAGAAAGAAAAAGCAGAGAAACACTCAAATTTACCTTAAGGTAGAACAACCGAGACTAGCCACAACCCTCCTCTCTAATACTACACAAGGCAAACCAGACCCACGGAGACTAGCCACAACCCTCCTCTCTAATACTACACAAGGCAAACTGGACCCCAGAAATGTTGGAGAACACAATTGCAAGGGAAATAGATTTGAAGGATAAAAACATAAATTTATGAGGGAATTAACGTTAGAGAATGTTGTTATGTATGTCAGTTCAGCCCGTAGGAACCGCTCCTAAGTTTTGCAGAACCCTCAAAGAAAACCCTTCAGAAAACCCCAATCCACATGATAACTAGAATTAGGCCCGGTTTTTATTAATGACACCAGAGGAGTCAACACCTAAACCCCAGTAGTGTAGAAATCCTACACTAAGAATTTTGACAATCTAATCGATAGAAAAGGGAGTGAAAAAAAATTAATCATAGTCAATTTTACTACCCTGCAATGATAAATTCGCAACATGCCAAGAGTAACAGGTGTCTAGGAAGGGGTTGGCCATTGCAGAGCTCGCCTTCGAGAAAAAAAGAGCACAAATGAGAATGGCACGAGATCGTGGGGGTGGGCGTGGGGATAGTTACTCCCATAACCATAAATTCTATTCTAACGACACCATGGGGGTTAGGGGTGCGGGTGGCGGTGGCGAGTTAGTTAATCCCATAACCAAAACCCCATCGCCCACCATAGATTCTCACTCTAGCATGAGAGAGTCATTGACCTGAACAGAACCTGTGTGCCAAAATTCCATTAACCGATGACCAAGGTGGAGCGAATGTCAAGGATTACGATGCTAAATAGCTGGTGGGTTCTAGAGTCAAGATGAGTATTGTATAACATAGACCCCATTCGAACGTGAAGGCTTAGTACAAACGTGAATTAATAAATCTAGTGAATGATATGAATACAGGATCACGAATTGGGATTATCACCCCATGGAGTCCATGATGAAAAGGATATTTCTATGTTCTAACTCATCCATACATATACCACGAGCCAACACAAGGAAATAATAACCATGATATATATATATATATATATATATATATATATATATATATATATTTTAAAAATAAGAATTCTCAAGTTGTTGAAAGAGTAATGGAAGTGAGATTACTATTAATGTAAATAAACGAAAGAGCGGTAGCTTACAAAGTATGGTTTGAATTAAGAATGAAATTTAAAGTTGGCTAATTATGTATAAATAAAAAAATTTAAGGTTGGCTAATTTATGACCTAGTGATAGACATTGATATTGATTATCCCAAGACTCATTAGTGTGGAGTTGGAATATTTAAAAAAAAATTAAAACACACTATTATTAGAGAGGTATGTTACATGGAAAAAAAATTCAAATACAAAGGACAGAATATTGAGGTAATGATGAAAAGAAAAACTTGTGGTCAGGTTGATAGCAGCAAAGACTTGCGACCAAGTTGAATTCAGTCGCTCATCAACTCAACGTTGAAATATAATTGAAAGAAAGTTAAATACTACTAAACTTTCAATAACATTTCAAATGAATGAAAAATGACTCAAAAATCAAAGGAAAATAATTGAAATATAATTGCAAGAAAGTTAAATACTACTAAACTTTCAATAACATTTCAAATGAATGAAAAATGACTCAAATATCAATGGAAAATAATATAAAGCTATCTAAGGAAGAAAAATGAATTATTTATATTTAAATAATATTAAGATATTGAATGTATTAAAAAAAATGATTCTTCTCTAAAATAATATTATAATTATATTAAATTCTAATTCCATTTACTATGGTTTTGTCATTAATTGAATATGCATATTTGGTAAAATTATTCATATTTTCTAAATGAGTTCAATTTGACTTCGTTAAACATTAGTTACAAAGTTAGTATCTATATTTTATTAGAATTAACAAATATGATTATGCTGAAGGCATGGTCTATATTGGAATTGGTGTTGAGGAATTTCAAATTTTTAAAATTTTAAGAATGTCCAAGATTTCATTATCTAGAAATATTCTTCATCTAATACATGGTCAAAAATATGGTATAGAAGGTGCCCACGGGGCTTTGGATTGACGGTGAATGGGTGCACTGTTAAGGCACTCCTTGCGATAGGTCACTGGTTCAAATCCCCCGTGGGTGCTTACCTACCAAAAAAAGCATATAGTATAGAAGGTATGCCAATGATTTTTTGGTTTTTTTTGTCTACTCTTATCATTCCTTTATTAAAAAATAATTAATAAAGCATTGTTGGAGTTATCATTTATTTTTCCACCTATTGAATGGATGAGAGCACGAATAATTTTAAGGACCACCCTAAATTTATATGTATGATAAATGGGCGAATCCCCATGATACATAGGAAAAATAGGAGGCGATTTTATCAATAATATAATATGTATATATATTTTTTTTGGCAAATCTTTCACCAGATTATATTATCTTGTAAAGTCATGGTGAATCTATCACTGAATTATAAAATCTTGTAAGATCTTAGCAAATCTTTCACTGAATAATAAAATGTGAAATCTTGGAAAACATTTTTTTAAAGTATGAAACCATATATGATAATAGGAAAACATATTCATTAAATTGTAATATACTAACATACATGTTTGGAAAAAAGAAACATAATTTTCTCTTCCTACAAACAATGTTGCAATTTTCAGTGGCTATGTTTGTCAAGGTTCTCACTACACACTCTTTCATATCCTTTTATTAGTTTTGATAATATTCCACAACAAAGTTCTTGTAAGTGTTGATCTTGACCACCAATTCTGTCAAGGTAGGAGAGATTAATCTTTTCTCTACCACTTTTGTCAAGCTACCACTTTTGCCAAGCTATCAAATTTCTTTCGTATTCCATAGAGTCTAACTACGAGATAAGAAAAACATATTTTGTACCACTTTTTTCAAGCTATCAAATTTCTTTCTTATTCCATAGAATCCAATTGCGAGATAAAAAAAACAAATTTTGTTTACGCCAACACACCAACAAGTAGCAAGCCCCAACTATATAATATGAGAATATAGTAGGTATCCCAAAGGCCTGAAGGGGATCTAATGGAAAGAAGTGACCATTGTCAGAAGCCTTCCAATCAATATATTAATATATACATATAGATTTATTATTATTTTAATTGGAAATATTCAATTAAATAATAAAATTTAGTTATGTCTCTCCCAATTTAAATTGCTTATTAGCATAATTCACTACCTTCGTACGTCTTGCATTTTTTAACAATGTTGTAACATGTGGATTAATTTCCTTTTTGGTGCACAATCTCCGCCTTTTAGGAAAATATGGTGCACTGGCCCAACCCCTACAGATCATTACGACAAATTAAGAAAAATAGAGAAGATGAATGGCTATACAAACATATTTTTCAAGCACTAGCCCAACCCCTACAGATCATTACAACAAATTAAGAATAACAGAGAAGATGAAAGGTTGTACAAACCAACGTATTTTTCAAACAACTAATCCAACATTAGTACCTTAACTTTTGCATGAAGATATCATATTGAGAATGTTTGAAAAATGGTGGGAAATCTGGGCACTGACTATCTCTCTTCTGCGAGGGTGATGCGGAAAGAGTGATAACATTTAACTGTTTTGATTTTTTTTTTGTTAAATCAGAAAAACCAATATTAATGGAGATATTGGTATTTTTTACTAAATTTTGTGGAATGACTAAATGTAGCTTTAACCATTCACCTTAAGATGTTTTTTATAATATAATTTCCTAAGTCTATTTAATATCTTCATTATCATAAAAACCAACCTATATCCATCTTAACTCCACTTCTACCACTCTTGGAGGATGAAATCTATTTATCCCTCTCAGCACTTGGTAGACCCAAAATTAAGATGGATCTAAGCTAATAGAATTTCCCCTTTAAATAGTCTATGCTCACATGAATACCATGATATTACCATGGGTCAATACCATGGGTTATCATAAACTTGGAGCTTAAAATCTACTATTAGTAATTTATAAAAACTAATAAAATTAATAATTGATTTTTTTATTATTTTAACCAAATTAAAATGTTTAAGTGACGTTAAATTATAAGATCCATTTTTACCCTTGATCTACCAAGCCCCAGGATCAAATATTTTT
Source organism: Pinus tabuliformis (assembly GCA_031772625.1). Classification (NCBI taxonomy): domain Eukaryota; kingdom Viridiplantae; phylum Streptophyta; class Pinopsida; order Pinales; family Pinaceae; genus Pinus; species Pinus tabuliformis. The sequence continues at coordinate 915,626,456 of CM062820.1, forward strand.
TCACTCTATGCTAGTTTGCATATCACGATATTTGATCCCTCTTGGGGCTTAGTAGATCTAGAGTAAATATGGATCTATGTTGGTTTAATTTCCCCCTTTAAATAGCCTACATTCCACGTGAATACCATAGGTCAATACCATGTGCAAGCTTTTTTTTTTTATTAATACTAATATTAGGGTTAATAATGGGTTAATAATGTTTTTTTTGCATGGTATTAATAATAATTTGGCCCATGGTATTTGGCCCATAGGCTTCGCTTAAATATAACACATTTTTTTAGTGTTCTTAAACACAATGTGACTTTTGGAGTAAATAAAAAAAAATGTTTTATTTATTTACCATACCTCCCGTTTATTTATATTTTTATTAATTTACCATACCTATTTATAAATATGGTATTTGGCCCATAGGATTCACTTAAATAAAAACCTCCTTTTCGAGCCTTCTTAAATAGAAAGAGAGTTATTGACTAAATATAAAAGAGGTTTTATTTATTTACCATGCCTCTAGTTTATTTATATTTATATTTATTTACCATACCTTCAGAGTAAGTATAAAATGAGGTTTTATTTATTTACCATACTTATTTATATTTTTATTTATTTACACGTAAATATAAGCTGACTTATGGAATAAATATAAAAAAATGTTTTCCATTATTCTTTATATGATTATGACTAAACAGATGCAAACTTGGAATATGGCAAAAACATTATTCAATCTTTAAATAAATATGAAAATAAGAGACTTGAAATTTTAAATAAAATGAATTATTCTTTGGTGACCATTTGTTCCAAGAAAATAAGGTCATTTTCTCGAAATTAACCCCAATACCATGAAATATGGGGAAATGAAAGAAAAAAACATTTTTTACACCCAATGTGGAGGGTGAAATAACTATCATAAATACCTATTCTTGAAAATTAGGGCGAATGGAAGGTTGTAACTCCTAATTTCAAGGGCTAAATTTACTTTTTTTACTCTCTCCCTTAAAATAAAGTGGGCTAACCTCATACCTAATTTTTTTATAAGATAAATTTGAGGCGATTTGTAACAATACACTGTGATACAAAATATTCGCCCAATAAAAATATAAAACCCCTTAATTTCACCCATATTTTAGTCGAAGAGTTACTTTAGCAACGACATATTCCCCTAAAGAGTTGCTTACTCCAGCAACATGCATTCGCCTGAACTAAACTTTCACTGAAACTTTTTAAAAGTTTATATAAAATTCTCCATTCGCTTCATGTTCAGCTAAGGGTCTTTATTCCACCAAATCAATATTCGGTTGAAAATAACGTAGGGTATAAAATACAATATCAATAGCTGCAACGAAACATTGTCCCTCTCTCCATCACTAATTTATTGGTTATTTCTTGGTTAAGGTAATATGGGGACCAAATTTTGTCAATATTTGAGAATGTTTTATTTCTATAATCTTTCGTTATTTTTGCTTTTGCATATGCTTCCTCTACACTCTTCACAATAAAAGCCATTTCCACATTATCTTTCATTATTTTTCCCTTTGCATACGTTTCCTCTACACTTTGCACAATAAAAGCCACTTCGACATTCCACACAATGAAACTCATCTCTACACAAGAAAAAACAAAATCATGATAAATTGGAACCTTTTACGAAAGGCATTAATAAATGCTAGAAAACTTTCACATTAGGCATTTTAGAACAACTATGTTCATGTGGTGACTTTGTTAAATATCGGCTTTAGCATCTCAAACTACTTAGGAAATGTCATGTCACTTTCACTTCTTCATTTATATGAAAATGAATTAAGTATATTTCTACGATCAACTTTTGAGGGTACCCTACTAAACTTTACTAGTTTTCTTTAAACTTTGCACATGAGGGTTAAGTTAAATTCATAAGGAGATCACAAACTGGGACTGGCTTTCTCCGCAACCTACTAACTTCAGGCCTTATGATGAGATACCAAAAACGTGTTTGACAGGAACCCTTATATGCATCCTCATGCGTATCAACACTAAAGTGTTAGGTCCCTACGATACTAGTGTAGCCCCATTATTGTTATTGTTAGTGTAGACCCCTTATTGTTATTGTTGTGTCCTTTCATTATTATTGTTATGTAAGCTCTGATTATATTGTGACCCCTTAAACTACTATATATACAAAGGAGGTCTTGTCATTTGTATCATCCAATAATTGTTCATTTATGTAATTTAAAGGATTTTTCCCCCTCAAAGAGGTACTTTTTAAGTCATTTCTCTATCTTTTTTTGAGTTGGTTGCATAACATTTGGTATTACAGATTTGGATTCTATGGTTTCGCTGGTTCAAACAGGTCATCGTGGAATTTTTGCTATAAATTTTTTTCTATGAAGAGTCAGAAGCTGAAATTGTGACCACGTGGAGCCGAAATGTTCTTGAAATTCTTGCCGCAATTTGAGATCTTGGTTCACTATATTTTCTGAGATATGGTACAAAGAAGTTAGGTTTTGTCATGCTCAAAAATTTAGTCTCAAACAAGTTCCCTAGGGAAAATCATCATAAGGTTCTCTTCAAGCATCAGATTGGAATTTCGAAAAAAGTGATAGAAAGAGAACAAACTATAGTTTCTTATATATCAATTTCATGGTTTAAGGATGAAACAATGACATGTGACATTACATACAATTTCGCTCTATTGAACCAGTCCATAATCAGGTCACTGTGGGAAAGTTGACATAACATTACCTTGAAGAATCCAATTGTGGTATGACTTGTGTCATTGGAAAGAAGACTCAGAGCGATACTACATGAAGGAATTTTAGACCTTGGAGATCCAAAATTATAGAGATACAATCGTTTTAAGATCGAGCTCCTAAAAGCAAGAAAAAGTGTGTATTTTTTAAAAAATTCACATAACTTTTGATTGAAAAATATGTTTGAAGTCATTCTAACAACATATTGAAGCATATATATAAGTGTTGGGTTCTAAAATTCCTCTCAAAAAAAAAAATATACACCCATTAATCCGTTAGAAAGATCTACTATGATACATGAGGAGGAACAATTGTAGCATGATATATCAAAATTACGGGACCAAGTGCAACAAATTTCGCTCTCACAATGAGCAACCAAAGATGAACTAAAAGGGGACATGGATACTTTGAAAGTAGAAATAAAAGGTGACGTGGATGGTATAAAAGGTAACATGGAGGTTTTTAAAGTAGACATGGATGCGATGAATGTTGAGCTGGAAGGGTTGACAAAGTTGTTGCAAGAAAGGCTTCAAGTTGCTGACTAGGTAATCCATGAAGATCATGATGATGACAAAAGAAATATGAATTATGATTTTAGAGACTCCAATGTGGGGTTTAAGAACCACCACATTCTGAAGTAGATATGAGGAAGTTTGATGACAATGATCCAGTAACATGGATACTACAGATGGAGCAATATTTTGATCTACAAGATGCCCAACCCTCACAAAAGGTGTGTATTGCATATTTATATTTAGAAATCAATAAATTTCTATGGCATAGATGGTTTTGTTCTCATAAAACACTTGTCACATGGTCAAATTCTATGGAGGAAAGATAGCAAATTATGAAGATAAAAAGAATAACACCTTGTTTAGCCAATTGATAAATCTCAAACAAAAGGGTTCAATGGCAGAGGACATTGAAGACTTCCAAAAATTGAATATTAGAGTAACTGATATTCTAGAGGAACATATGATTGATTTCTTCATACGGACTTTAAAATATAATATACAACATGATGCCCGCCTTTAGGAAACTGATTCATTGGAGAAGGCTTTCATGGTGGGAAGAAAAGTTGAAAACTAAATTATGGCAGCAAGGAAATCTAGCACTCCAACTATGAAGATGGAAGTGTTGTCTCTCCTTGTCTTCCACAACCTACAAGGTCAACACCACAACAATTGACCAAAAAAGAGCAAAAGGGATTTGTTACAGTTGTCATAGAAAATACATTAGAGGTCATATGTGTGATGAGAATAAATGATTCTACATAGATTGGGACAAGGAGGAAGAATAGGAACAAGAAACATCAAAAGAGAAGGATATACACCAAGAACCAACCCCAGATAAAGAAGAAATGAATCTGACGATACATTGTAATTCATTGGAGGGAACTACCACTCCTCAAACTCTTAAGATAGAAGGATTATAATCAAGAAGAAAAAGCTAATAGTGTTGGTTGATTCGAGTAGTACCCATAATTTTATTTATTGTAAGATATGCAAGGAATTGAATTTCTGGCTTATTATTAATGTAATTAAACAAAAGTGTGATAGCTTACAGAGTATAGTTGGAATTGAGAACACAATTTAAAGTTACAACTAATAACTCATTAGGTATAAATAAAAAAAATGAAGGATGGATAATTTATGACATAGTGATTGACATTGATATTAATTATCTCAAGAATCCTTAGTGGGGAGTTGGAATATTATATATACATATATATAATTATAGAGGTATGTTACATGAGAAAGAAATTTAAATACAAAGGAGAAATTATTGAGGTAATGATGAAAAAAAAAACTTGTGGTTACGTTGATGGCAAAAAAGACTTCTGACCAGGTTGAATTCTGTCGCTCCTCAGCAGAATGTTGAAATATCATTGCAGGAAAGTTAAATATTATTAAACTTCCAATAGCATTTCAAATGAATGAAAAATGACTCAAAAATAAAAGGAAAATAATATAAATCTATTTAAAAACAAAAATAAATTATTTATATTTAAATAGTATTATACTATTGAATGTATTTGAAAAAAAAAAAATTCTTCCCTACAATGAAATTGTAATTATATTCAATTCTAATTCCTTCTACTATAGTTTTGTCATTAATTGAATTTTCATATTTGGTAAAATTATTCATATTTTCTAAATGAGTTCAATTTGGCTTTAATTAACATTGGTTACAAAGTTAGTATCTATTTTTTACTATAATTAACAAATATGATTATGTCGAAGGCGTGATCTACATTGGAATTTCCCTTGAGGAATTTCAAAATTTCAAAACTTTATGAATGACCAAGATTTGATGTATAGAAATATTGTTCTTCCAATACTTGATCAAACATATAATATAGAAGGTATGTGAATGAATTTTCAGTTTCCTTGTCATTACTTTATTAAGAAATAATTAATAAAATGTGGTTGGAGTTATCATTTATATTTCCACTTATTAAACCAATGGGATGCATTAATTTCGTTGAACACATGAGGTGGTGGGATGAAAAGTTGGATCTGTGGATTCAACTGATCAAAGCAGGAGAAAATGGATCGCTTATGTCTGATTATGTTTGGGAGAAAAGAGATCAAGATAATGACGAAGAATGTCATGAGCTAGGGTTCTAATATCAACTCACAACAACACTTTTCTCAAGATATTGATAAAAAGGCCACCACATTTACTAATGTGGTTGTGCTATTATTAGTTAAACCCAACATTCAACATACATGACTATTACTTTCTAATATTTATTTAAATGGATTAAAAAATATAAAACAAATTGAAGAATTGAGGCTTCTGTGATCCATAACAAGTTTATAAGAACATAATTTCATAGATAATCACATCAAACTTCATTTGTCGACATGTTTCGAACTAGAAAGTGTGGTTCATCATCAGGATAAGATGAAGAACCAGATCATGGCAACATATTAAATAGAGAGACTCCTCATTCAAACGGCTAGAAAGAAGAAACTAATTTGGACCACAGGAAACAACTACAATTGACTGGATTACAGCTAAGTTTGACTAGATCATAGAATTTTTAATATTTAATTATTTTGACTCAATTTCATATGTATAATTGTTGATGATTATTATTAAAAATTCCTTTCCCTTTAAAAAAAAAAAACTAACTATTGTTATAGGATTAAGAATTATTGAAATTGAATTAATTAATATGCATTGTCTTCCTATCACTAATTAGTTAGTTAGTTTGTTAGAATAAATTTGATTAAATTTTATATCTAACTTAATATATTTGTAGTTAATTATTAAAATATTATTTTTTCATTTTTAATTTAAATGATTATGCTATATTTAGGATCTGAATTTGTGTTATTTAATTTTTTATTTAGTTAATTTTCAAAACAAAAAATTGATGTATTTGACCTATATCCGATATGAATATATGGTATTTAATTTCTTTTACTTCGTTAAAATTTTTAGCTAAAGTAATTTTGATTTAGTATGCTATGTAAACTTTTGTTAAGGGAAAAATCCATGAAACATTAAAGCCTAAATCATTAGTAAGTATAACTTAAAGGTTAACTTATTTTACCAAGAATATTTACTTCAATTAAGCACGAATGTTTAATAAATGACCAAAGATTATTTGCTTACTAATTATAATTGATTTCTTTTAAATGAATAGGCTACTATTAAATCTGGAATAAATGGAATCAACTAATTAGTTAAAACCAATAATAAGGTTATATGATATAAATAACCCATTAATAACTCTTTGTAAATAAAATTAATAATTTTAATATAAATCTGTTGAATTAATTTTTTATTGTTTTATTTTAATATAAAGAACCTAACCTAAGCAAATTTAAAAAATCGAGGGGGAAGGGAACAAAGGGGGAATTCAAACAATACAATAGGCGAGGGGAAAACAGGAAAGGAGACAACTAGAACGAAGAAGGGAGAAGGGCGCGGGGTGGGGGCAAGGAGGAGAGGGCAGGCATCCAACAACTACTAATTTTCCAGCCATCATCCCCATCGAGATTGCTCATCCTTCTTTCGATTTCTATGGCCTCCCTAAATTTACGGTGGTGAGAGTGAGCAATCTTAGCAATAACCTTGGTCTCCTCAATACATATATGATTCTTGGTCTTCTCTGCATGCTCTGCCAAGGCTGAAGACCAAGCCCTCCCATGCTTAATGTCAGCTATGTGTTCATGGATCCTTTGATTAATAGAGCGCCGAGTTTCACCAACATAGGGGGTCCCACAAGAACATGGAATAACATAGACCTCTTTCATGTTTTTGGGGTCTGCAGGGTCTTTTACAGATCTAAGAGAACTACGAATGGTGTTAAGGGGTCTAAAGATTGAAAGAACATTGTGTTTCTTAAAAAGGCAAATTCATAGAAAAATGATTTAAAATCTTATTCAAATCATTTATAAAACCACTCTAATTAATTAAGATAAATGAAATTTCTTATTTTTATTTTTTTTATATAATAAAATAAATATGATTTATCGTACATAATATTCACTTAATAATTTAAATATCTCTACAATATAAGTACTGAATTTATATATTTTTTTAATTTTGTATGCATTACGAAGTTGTTTTCATCAATTTCGTTTGAAGGATTTATATAAAAATTAAATTTATATAAAATTAGAGTTAACCCTATTTACTTCACGTTCAACCTTAATATTTACATTCAACATAAAATTTTGTTTGACTCCATTTACTTCCATTTTTCGTTGAAGAGTTACTTTAGCAACAACATATTCTTATAGTATGTTGCTTACTCGAGCAACATACATTCGCCTGAACTAAACTTTCACTGAAACTTTTGAAAAGTTTATATAAAATTCTCCATTAGCTTCATGTTCTCCGAGTGGTCTTTACTCCACCAAATCAATTTTCGGTCGAAAATAACGTAGGTATAAAATACAAGAGTACTAGGCGCAACGCAGCATTGTCTCTCTCAATCACTAATTTATTGATTAAGGCAATATGGGTCTATACTTTGTCCGTGTATGAGAATGTTTTATATTCACAATGTCTTGTTATTTCTGTTTTCATATAGGCTTATGTTACATTATGCACAATAAAAGCCACTTCTGAACTTCATACAATGAAACCCACCTTCGCACTCTGCACAACGAAAGTTTTCGCTACACTTCCGAATAAACATGACAAAACAATTAAGAAAAAGAAAAATCATGTTAAATTGGGACCTTTTAGGAAAAACATTGATATATGCTAGAAAAATTTCACATTAGGCATTTTAGAACAACTATATTCATGTGGTGAATTTGTTAGATATTGACTTTAGCATCTTAGACTAATTAGGAAATGTCATGTCACTTTTATTTCTTCATTTATATGAAAATGAATTAAGTATATTTCTACCATCATATTTTGAGGGTACCCTACTTATCATCACTAGTTTCTTTCAACTTTGCACATGAGGGTTATGTCAAATTCATAAGGAGATCACAAACTAGGTCTGGCTTTCTTCGCCTCCTACTATCTCGAGGCCTTATGATGAGATACCAAAAATGTTTTTGATGGGAACCCTTGTATGCATGCTCACATGTATCAACACTAAAGTGCTAGGTGCCTATAATACTAGTGTATCCCCCTTATTGTTATTGTTGTGCTCTTACATTATTATTGTTATGTAGGCTCTTATTATAATGTAACTCCTTAGACTCTTATATATACAAAGGAAGTCTCGTCATTTGTATCATCTAAGAATTGTTCATTTATTTTATTTAAAGAAGGTTTCCCCCTCAAAAAGGATACTTTTTAAGTCATTGGTCTATCTTTTTATGAGTTGGTTGCATAACATTTGGTGTTAGAGCTTTGGATTCTAAGGTTTCGTTGCTTCAAATAGGTCATCATGGAATATTTGCTATATTTTTTTTTCTACGAAAATTCATAAGATGAAATTGTGATGATGTGGAGTCGAAGTGTTGGTGAATGTTTTTCCAAATTTCAGATCTTGGTTCACTATATTTTCTAAGATATGGTCCAAATAAGTTAGGGTTTTTTCATGCGCCAAAATTTAGTCTCAAACAAGTAAATGAGGGAAAATGATAAAAAAATTATCTTCAAGCATCAGATTGGAATTTTGTAAAAATTGATAGAAAAAGAACATAATTTAGTTTCGTGTATATAAATTTTAGCACTGAAGGCTGAAATAATGATGTGGCATTACATACAAGTTTTCTCTACTTAACGAGTCCTTAATCAGGTCATTTTGGGAGATATGAAATAACATTATCTTGAAGAATACAATTGTGGTATAACTTGTGTTGTTCAAAAGAAGGCTCAAAGGAATACCACAGGAAAGAATTTTAGACCTTGGAGATCTAAAATTACAATGCTACAACCGATTAAAGATCGAGCTCCTAAAAGTAAGAGAAATGTGTGTATTTTAAAAAAAACAATGTATCACTTTTGTTTGAAAAATTAGTTTGAAGTCATTCCAAGGGAATAATGAAGCATATATATCAACATTGGGTTCTAAAATGCCTAAAAAAATGATACACTCATTAATCCCTCAGAAAGCTCTACTATGATGCATGAAGAGGAATAATTCTAGCATGATATATCAAAATTACGGAACCAAGTGCAACAAAGTTCGCTCTCACAAAGAGACACCAAAGATGAACTAAAAGGGGACATGGATGGTTTAAAAGAAAATATAAAAGGTGACATGGATAGTATAAAAGGAAACATGTAGGTTTTTAGAATAGACATGGATGCGATGAATTTCAAGTTGGAAGGGTTGATAAATTTGTTGCAAGAAAGACTTCCACATGGTGACAAGGTAATCCATGAAAATCATGATGAGGACAAAATGAATATGAATTGTGATTTTGGAGGCTCTAATGGGGGGTTTAAGAACCACCACATTCCAAAGTAGATATGAGGAAGTTTGATTGCAAGGATTTGGTAACATGGATAATACAGATGGAGAAATATTTTGATCTATAGGATGTGAAACCCTCACAAAAGGTATGCATTTCATATTTATATTTAGAACCCAATCAATTTGTATGGTATAGATGGTTTTGTTCTCATAAAACACTTTTCACATGGTTAATTTTTACAGAGGAAATGATAGCACATTATGAAGATACAAAGAGAAAGACCTTCTTTACCCAATTGATAAATCTAAAATAAAAGGGTTCAATGGCAGAGCACATTCAAGACTTCTCAAAAATGAATACTAGGGTAAACGATATTCCAGAGGGTCATATTATTGATTTCTTCATAGGGAATTTAAAATATAACATCCAACATGAGGTTCACCTTTGGGAAACTAATTCATTGGAAAATGCATTTAAGGTTGCAAGAAAAGTTGAAAGCAAAATTATGGCAACAAGGAAGTCTACCACTCACAACTATAAATATGGAAGTGTTTTGCTCCTAGTCTTCCATAACCTACAAGGTTGACACCAAAACAATTGGAGGAAAAAGGAGCAAAAGGGATTTATTACAGTTGTGATAGAAAATACACTAAAGGTCATAAGTGTGTTGGGAAGAAATTATTCTACATAGATTGTGAAGAGGAGGAAGAAGGGAAATAAGAAACATCAAAAGGGGAGGATATACACCAGGAACCAACCCTAGAGAAGTAAGAAATGAATTCGACCATATCTTATAATGCATTGGAAGGAATTACCACTCCTAAAAATCTCAAGATAGAAGGATATATCAATAAGGAAAAGGCAGTAGTATTTATTGATTCAGGTAGTACCCATAATTTTATTCATTGTAAGATATCCAAGGAATTGAATTGCTTCTTATATCCAGCGCCAGAGTGTCAAGTGATGGTTGCAAATGGAGGAACCAAAGCTCTAGAAAGTACCATAATATCAAGCTAACCATGGAGGAATATGTATTGCATAGTCGAATTCTTTCCATTCTAATGGGTGGTGTTGATCTTGTATAAGGAGTCCAATGGTTACAATCTTTGAGGACGATAACTTTCAATTTTCAAGAAAATGTCAGGAAATTTTTTTGGGAAGGAAAGGAATTTAAACTTAGGGGTATCGTAGGGAAACCAGGAAATATAATAAGATATAATGGCATGAAAAATCTTATGAAGAAACAACAATGGGGCATAATCGCGCAATTATCCTCACTAGATGTTCAAACATCGAAATCATCTATTTCTCCATATCTTCAAAACGTATTGGACAATGATTCCAAGGTGTTTAAGACTCCCAAAGTCATCCTGCCTATTCATGATCATGATCATGTTATTCATTTAATTCTAGGAATTGTTCCTCCAAACATCATGCCTTACATATATCCTTATTCCCAAAAGAGTGAATTTGAACATATAGTTGCAGAAATGGTAGTGGCTAGTATAATTCAACCTAGTCAAAGTTCTTTCTTTGCTCTAGTAGTATTGGTGCATACGAAGGATAGATCATGGTGTATATGACTAGATTATATGGAGCTCAACAAGCTCACTATTAAAGATAAATTTCTCATTCTTATGATTGATGAATTGATGGGTGAATTACATGGAGAAATTCACTTCACCAAACTGGATCTTTGTTCAATATATCATCAAATTAGAATGAAGACTGAAGACATTCCAAAAAAATATTCAAAACTCATAAGGGTCATTTTGAATTTTTGGTCATGCCTTTTGGATGTACTAATGCACCTTCCACATTTCAAGGTTTGATGAATTCCGTTTTCAAACCCTTTCTTAGAAGAATTGTGTTAGTATTTTTTGATAATATACTAATCTACAATAAGTCTCAGAAGGATCATGTTGAACATGTTGATAGGGTGTCAAAACTATTAGATGAGAAACAATTATATGAAAAAACCTCCAACTATTTCTTTGCAGCACAGGAGGTGGAATATTTGGCTCATATTGTATCTCATGAGGGTATTAAGGTTGACCCTAACCAAATTAAAACCATTAAGGAATGTAAAATCCCCACAACCATAAAGAATCTTGGAGGGTTTCTTGGGTTGACAAGGTATTATTGCAAATTTGATAATAATTATGGGATAATATTGGCACCTCTAACATCATAAATAAAGAAAGATGCATTTTCTTGGACTCTAGAAGCAACGAAGGCCTCTAAAAATATTGAAGAGTTAATGTGCCAAGCACGGGTCTTAGCCATGCCAAACTTCACAAATTTTTTTATTGTTGAATGTGATGCCTTAGGAAATGGAATTGGTGCTATTTTAATGCAAGAAGGAAGGCCCATTACGTTTCAAAGTCACCCAATGAAAGGGAATTATTGACACAATCATATTTATGAGAAGGAAATGTTTGCAATACTACATGCACTAAAACAGTGGTGACCCTACCTAATGGGAAGATACTTCAAGGTAAAAACAGATTATGCTAGTCTTAAATACTTTTTGGAACAAAGATTATCTTCAGAAGAGAGGAAAATTGGGTGACAAAGATGTTGGTTTATGACTTTGAAATCATCTATAGAAAGGGAAGCAAAATGTTGTTGAAGATGCACTCTGAAGAAGGGATGATGGTGTGGAAGCATTGCCTTGTTTCATTTCTATTATCCAACCTAAGTGGATAACCGATGCGAGGGATGAATGGAAGATTGATGAAGAGTTGTGGTCACTAATTCAAAAGTTTCAACAAGATCTCAGTACACTAATACATTTAGGTGGAAAAATGATTCATTATGGTACAAATATCGCTTGTATCTTTGTAAAAATTCCTAGCTCAAACAAATGATTCTTTTGAAATTGTACACCTCTCCCTTAGGAGGGCACTCAATATTTTTTAAAACTTACCATAGTGTCAAGAAGGATTTTTTTGGGGATCACCATAAATATGATGTTCAAAGGTTTGTGGCTGAATGTTTGGTTTTCCAACAAAATAAAGTTGAGAAAATGAAGACCTCGGGTTTGTTACAACCTTTAGCCATTCCAAGTCAGTGTTAGGAGGAGGTCTCAATGAATTTTATCATAGGTTTACCCAAGTATGAAGGAAATAATGTCATTATGGTGGTAGTTGATAAACTTACCAAGTATGCACACTTTTGTGTATTATCTCATTATTTTAAAGGAAATATAGATGCTACTTCATTTATGGAAACAATTCAAAAGCTTAATTGAAACCCAAATATTACAGTAAGTGACATAGATCCCATTTTCACTGGAAATTTTTGGATGAAATTATTTTCTTGTCTTGGTACTCAATTAGCTCATAGGTCATCTTATAATCCACAATATGATGGAAAAACTGAGACAAAGAATAAATGTTTGGAAGGATATATTCATGTCTATGTATACGATAAACTAAAACAATGGGTAAAGTGGCTAACTCTAGTTGAATGGTGGTATAAAACTTCATTCCATATTGCAGCAACAATGAACCCATTTATGGCACTTTATGGATATTGTCCACCATCAATCACATCATCTTTAAGAGAAAAATCTAAGGTTCAAACAGTGGAATATCACATCGAGCATCAGAAACAAGTTCTCCAACTCTTAAAGGATAACCTCACCATGGCACAAAATATAATGAAACAATAGGTATATCAACATCACAGTGAAAGAATTTTTTATGTAATTGACTGGGTATTTTTACGGCTACAACCATACAAACAAATGTCTCTCAAGCAAGCTAAGAAGGATAATAAATTATCACCCAAGTAGTAAGGTCATTACAAGGTGTTGCAAAATATTGGTTCTATGGCATACAAATTGGAGATGAACATCTTCCCGAGTACACCCACTTTTCCACATTTCATGCTTAAACAAGGTTATTGGTGGCAAGATTCCAGTTCAAAAAGTGCTTCCAGAAATTGATGAATAAGGACCAATCATACTTGATCCCAAAGAAATCATGGAAACAAGAACCTAAAATTTATGGAATCAATCGATTTTAGAGTATCTCATTAATTGGAAGAACTTAGTCGTTGAAGATTCCACATGGGAGGATGAGAATTTTGTACATATGCACCCAGAACTACTCAAGCATTGAGGACAACATGTTTTTGAAGGAGAGGGGCATGTTAAGTCCCTATAATACTAGTGTAACCCCCTTATTGTTATTGTTAGTGTAGTCCCCTTATTCTTATTGTTGTGACCATGTAGCCCCCATATTGTTACTGTTGTGCCCCATAGAAGCCCACTATTGTTATTATTGCATCATTACATTATTATTGTTATGTAGACTCTGATTGTATTATGACACCTTAGACTCCTATATATACAAAGGAGGTATTTTCATTTGTATCATCCAAGAATTCTTCATTTATGTAATGTAAAGGAGGTTGCCCCCTTGAAGAGGATACTTCTGAAGTCGTCCATCTATTTTTTTGTGATTTGGTTGCATAACATAAAGGCTAAACCACCACAAAATTAATGTCATTTTATAGTTCTACTTTTTATATACTAATTTGGATATTAAAATGTTGTAAATAATGCGCAAAGGAAGCTTATTGTGCATGATTTCGGAGCTCCACACTCTTGTATAATGAAATTCTGCCACACTCTGAAGATTCCCTATTGCCTCCTACAAGAAAAAGTAGCCACGCTCTTTTCCACATCACAATAATTGAAGATCTCCACCACATGGGCACGAAGGGCCTTAAATTTTTCCATGGTCCTCAGAACGATGGAGGGCCTAGGGCTATTCTTAGATCCAACATGCCTACCTTTCATTCTCTTGGGCTGAGCATCATCACTAAGAAAAGCTCCTTGGGTTTTCATATTTTCATTGCATCTCCTTTTGCCTTATATATTTTTCCACTACTCTCCTCCTCATCGGAAGTATGCAAGGTCCTATGTTTTGACTATTTGCTTGGTTCCACCAAAACACTGCTTACCTTAAACGATTTCCATACACACACACACACACACACTACACTATCTACATTTAGATCCAAAACAAACGAGATATTATTTATACATGTGTTTCAATTAGAGATGAACTCAAATAGGAGAGGTATATATATGGAATATCAGGTTTTGATGCCTCAACTCGTAGTTGGAGATTTCATTGGTGAAAAATGGAAACAAATGAAATGGTGTAAGGATGTTAAAAAGAAGCTCCACACCTCAATGATGGATATGGATTACCTTTTTATTAAATCTGGATACAATGGTGAGTAGCAATATGCACAAATGGAAAAAGGGAAGATGTGATTACATCTTAGTGTCCACATTTTGACTATAGACTTACATTTGTCCAAAAAAAAATTATTCTAATTATTTAGCTAAAATTTCCTTTAGCTCCCTCCATATTACCCCTTGAATAATGGGAAAGAGAAGGAAAAAGGAAAGAAAGATTAAGATGAAGAATGGGAAAATGGAAATGAAACTGGAAGTAGGAGATGAGGTATACCTGTATGAGTAGTGCAAGGAATTACCAGGTGATTGGTGGAAGGAATTGGGGGAGTATCTGGAAATGAAGGTACTCGAGAGACTTTCAATGGAAGATGTGTGTTGATGTAGCAGAATGTCGATAAATGGAAGATTTTTGTCTCATATAAGTACTTCATAAGTAATACATTCTCATATATAGGTAACCACAAGCAGCCATAACTAGTGTTGTATGGAATATCTATGTTTTTTCCATGCTTGGCATTGTACTTCTACATAAAGACCTAAGTTATCCTTCTTGTTTTATTTCCTCAAAGAGTGGGGATTTGATGTTTGTGATATTAATTGCGAAGGATCACTGCTAGACCTAGTATTGGTCAATCAATGGTGTTGGGACAAAGAGGCTTGACTCCGCAATCCTTATATGAAAATGTTTGTGAATCTTCTTCACATGTTAGCCATAAGAAATATTGAATTCAGATGCATCATAGAATATAATAATAACAAGTGTTCCTGGCAAGTTGAGGTTGTTGGCTTTGAAGATAGGGGAAGACAGTATGAAGATCATCATAGTGGAAATGTAAACAACTCTCAAAACACATGGAATATTTTGAGACACTTTTCAGAGTTGTATCATTTAGTTGGGATTATTTCCTTACATGGTTAATGCTATTATTTGGTGTATGTACTCTCATGGATGATTTTGGGTTTTAACATCCCATTAAGTGACCAAACAAACCCAAGTCACTTATTTTTTTCAACCATCATACCATTTAGGCTTGATGATGCTAGATATAAAATAATCACTTGCGGATTGCAATTGTTCTTAATGGAATTTGGTAAGGTAGACGATGAAAGTGACGTGATGATATTGGATTTTATGGTAGAGAATAAACAATCCTAGAAGTGGAGTTGGAAAGAGATTGCCTTGCAACTATGTTCAATGATATTCTTTTTGTTTCTTTGACATACAAATGGTGCCAACGGAGTTTTGAGTGTATATGAGTGGTGGATACTATGTATTTTGCATCATCCTATCACACACATGTAAACATACTTTCCCATTGTTTAAGAACAAGTTTGTGGAGTTGGATCCCTAGTTGTATGTGGCAAGATCACTATTTGAAACACAACAAAAGAGGATGATTATACCCCAATGTGATCCCAACGATAGCCAAGACTAGGTACATGATTGTAGCCTTGTAACCAAGACTAGATACATGACCATAACTTTTTAGACAAGACTAGATACCAAGCATGGAGATGATACCCTTTATTTGTGTTAGTGCATGAAATTATAGCTTGAGATGGAAACTCTATGTCTAGTTTATTGCATGAAATTATAGCTTGAGATCGATGGTCCAGGTCTGATGTAATTATTTTTGTAATCATGTTAGGTATGTCTAATGTTAAGAAAATGATATCTCTTTTCTTCCAAAAACATGGGCCTCACAAAATATATTTAAGCTCAAGGTTTTTTGTAAAACGTGTGTAGGAATTAAACTCATTATATGTTCGTATGTATATATTGGGTGTGCATGCGCTGACTTGTGTGCAACATGACAACCAACCAACATGGAATGCATATCATATGTATATGCCTTGTCTGCATCATTTTTTAGCAGTCTGGAGGTTTATTTTTGTGCGGAGTGGGAAGGTGCAGAGGAAGCTTTCACATGCTTCCTTCACACCCCCAATTTTATATTCAAAGACCAAGATGTATAGGAAAAAAATGATTTTCTCTAACTTATTGTTATTTTTATTATGAAATTTTTTTGATGGGTGGTGTTATCACTCTAAAATTTCCCCAGGGTTGTCATGAAAGAAATAATAGAGGTAACCACAACCTACTTTTGAGATCAGGATCTAGCCTTCCCAATGCTCAAAGAGGGCTCTCTCTTAATGATTTAACTTTGTTAAGTTAATTTATTTTAGGCTAGTTATTTAAGCTTGGTTGGCTTTTGATTTGATTTGGTGGTGGAATCACTGATTTAGATGGATAGATAAGTATCTTTTTACCATTGCGACATGGAGTCCAAATGTCAAGAAAACAAGACTAAATCAAGTTCTAAAGATAGTGTTCATAGGGCAAGGTAGCTAAGTAAATTTAGATCTTTTAGGCTGGCTGGTGAAGCGGTTTTTCAATCAGGGTCAAGGAGCAGTTAAGGATTCCTCAAACCGGATAATGAAGGAAATGAAAGAGGTCAATTGAAACTAGGGAGAAATGAAGAATTCCCTACTCTGGATATCAGAAGAAAACATTAAAATGAATAATTGTTTAAGACAGAGTGTACTTAAACAAATTCTGAAGTAAAATTCCAGTTATTTCATTCAAATTGGAAACACATGTATGTTTGTGAAATACTTAAGAAAATAACAATTTGACAAATGAAAGATACTTCACTGAAGTGGCCCAACACATGAATCCTGTAATGCAATGCCTTTATTACTCAGTCCAGTATGCTGACTTGAAAATGCTTACAATAAACCCTCAGGTTTTTAGATCAATGTAACTATAGAAATGTTCAACAATCCACCTTCTATACTTTGAATTATGAAGTATTTATACAAAAATAGTTACGAAATATCCTAAACTATTTTAGGAATTATTCAAGGAAAATAAATATCTTGATGCAAGAAGATAGAGACACCTAGGAATCTAAGAGGCTAGTTGTCCCTTCTTTTATTGATTTTGTTGTTTTATGCTTTGATCTTTTGCTGCATTCTCTCCTATGTTGTTGCTCTACGCTGGTTGTTCTTTTACTTTGCCTTTTGACCTTTAACCTCTAACTTTCATCTGATACTCTTTGACCAAGCTGATTTTTTGTTTTACTTTGTGTGCTCTATATTCACTATTTACCTTTCCTTTTTACAGTAAATCATTCAATTTTTCCCAAGTCTCTACATCTGGTAATTTAATATTTACCATTCCCATATAGACTTCATTAGTTTCTGTATATTTTACAAAGGTGGGCTTGTTTACAAAAAGATGTTTTACTTCATGCTAGAGGTAAAAGAGGTTCTCAAAATCCTGGTAAAGGAATTTTCCTGTATTCATCCCTTTCATGGAGGAACTACTGGCTTGTTCCTTTGCCACTTCCCTAATTATCTTATCATAGTCTTCAAGTGGCATCAGCTTTTATTAATCACCAGTGGATTAGGTAGACCTATCTGCCTCAGAGTATCAAATTTGACCATGAACCTGGCTATTTCTTGCTCCATTGTATGGCATTTATCCTCAAGTTGTGTCATCAGGTTCCTCTTTGTGCTTACCTTCTTCACTTCTAGTATGGTTCCAGTTCTGTTAGCTATTCCAAGTTCTTGTAGTTCATATTTGTTCTTTGAGTTAAGGAACTAGATTATTCTTGAGGCTTCTTCTAGAATATTTCCATGTTCAGCTCTAACCCTTTGAATTGCCTCACCAGCCTCTTTGACCGGGCCATTTTGTTCAAATATCACTTGTATAGATGGCCAAATATCATTGACTGAGTCAATGATATTGGCCCATAAAAGCTGTTTTGCTTGGGCAAGTGGCTCTTTGAGTGTCACTTCCTTCTCTAAGTTCTGTAACCATTCACTCAAGCTATTTGTCTTCTGAACTTCATTTTTATGCATAATTTGAGCCAATTTCTTCTAATCCTCTGGATTTTTCATTTGATCCTTAAGTCTATTTATTTCAGTGGTCTAGATGGACATATCCTCCATGGATTTGACCAGTTTAGCTAATTCATCACTAGGATGAGATGCTGCTATTAGTGAACCTATTATTGATGCAGTTGTTGTTGCAGTTAGAAGTGTTGTAGCTACTAGAGCTATTCTGCAAATGAAGCTGTCAAGAAGGATTTTTTTGGGGATCACCATAAATATGATGTTCAAAGGTTTGTGGCTGAATGTTTGGTTTTCCAACAAAATAAAGTTGAGAAAATGAAGACCTCGGGTTTGTTACAACCTTTAGCCATTCCAAGTCAGTGTTAGGAGGAGGTCTCAATGAATTTTATCATAGGTTTACCCAAGTATGAAGGAAATAATGTCATTATGGTGGTAGTTGATAAACTTACCAAGTATGCACACTTTTGTGTATTATCTCATTATTTTAAAGGAAATATAGATGCTACTTCATTTATGGAAACAATTCAAAAGCTTAATTGAAACCCAAATATTACAGTAAGTGACATAGATCCCATTTTCACTGGAAATTTTTGGATGAAATTATTTTCTTGTCTTGGTACTCAATTAGCTCATAGGTCATCTTATAATCCACAATATGATGGAAAAACTGAGACAAAGAATAAATGTTTGGAAGGATATATTCATGTCTATGTATACGATAAACTAAAACAATGGGTAAAGTGGCTAACTCTAGTTGAATGGTGGTATAAAACTTCATTCCATATTGCAGCAACAATGAACCCATTTATGGCACTTTATGGATATTGTCCACCATCAATCACATCATCTTTAAGAGAAAAATCTAAGGTTCAAACAGTGGAATATCACATCGAGCATCAGAAACAAGTTCTCCAACTCTTAAAGGATAACCTCACCATGGCACAAAATATAATGAAACAATAGGTATATCAACATCACAGTGAAAGAATTTTTTATGTAATTGACTGGGTATTTTTACGGCTACAACCATACAAACAAATGTCTCTCAAGCAAGCTAAGAAGGATAATAAATTATCACCCAAGTAGTAAGGTCATTACAAGGTGTTGCAAAATATTGGTTCTATGGCATACAAATTGGAGATGAACATCTTCCCGAGTACACCCACTTTTCCACATTTCATGCTTAAACAAGGTTATTGGTGGCAAGATTCCAGTTCAAAAAGTGCTTCCAGAAATTGATGAATAAGGACCAATCATACTTGATCCCAAAGAAATCATGGAAACAAGAACCTAAAATTTATGGAATCAATCGATTTTAGAGTATCTCATTAATTGGAAGAACTTAGTCGTTGAAGATTCCACATGGGAGGATGAGAATTTTGTACATATGCACCCAGAACTACTCAAGCATTGAGGACAACATGTTTTTGAAGGAGAGGGGCATGTTAAGTCCCTATAATACTAGTGTAACCCCCTTATTGTTATTGTTAGTGTAGTCCCCTTATTCTTATTGTTGTGACCATGTAGCCCCCATATTGTTACTGTTGTGCCCCATAGAAGCCCACTATTGTTATTATTGCATCATTACATTATTATTGTTATGTAGACTCTGATTGTATTATGACACCTTAGACTCCTATATATACAAAGGAGGTATTTTCATTTGTATCATCCAAGAATTCTTCATTTATGTAATGTAAAGGAGGTTGCCCCCTTGAAGAGGATACTTCTGAAGTCGTCCATCTATTTTTTTGTGATTTGGTTGCATAACATAAAGGCTAAACCACCACAAAATTAATGTCATTTTATAGTTCTACTTTTTATATACTAATTTGGATATTAAAATGTTGTAAATAATGCGCAAAGGAAGCTTATTGTGCATGATTTCGGAGCTCCACACTCTTGTATAATGAAATTCTGCCACACTCTGAAGATTCCCTATTGCCTCCTACGAGAAAAAGTAGCCACGCTCTTTTCCACATCACAATAATTGAAGATCTCCACCACATGGGCACGAAGGGCCTTAAATTTTTCCATGGTCCTCAGAACGATGGAGGGCCTAGGGCTATTCTTAGATCCAACATGCCTACCTTTCATTCTCTTGGGCTGAGCATCATCACTAAGAAAAGCTCCTTGGGTTTTCATATTTTCATTGCATCTCCTTTTGCCTTATATATTTTTCCACTACTCTCCTCCTCATCGGAAGTATGCAAGGTCCTATGTTTTGACTATTTGCTTGGTTCCACCAAAACACTGCTTACCTTAAACGATTTCCATACACACACACACACACACACTACACTATCTACATTTAGATCCAAAACAAACGAGATATTATTTATACATGTGTTTCAATTAGAGATGAACTCAAATAGGAGAGGTATATATATGGAATATCAGGTTTTGATGCCTCAACTCGTAGTTGGAGATTTCATTGGTGAAAAATGGAAACAAATGAAATGGTGTAAGGATGTTAAAAAGAAGCTCCACACCTCAATGATGGATATGGATTACCTTTTTATTAAATCTGGATACAATGGTGAGTAGCAATATGCACAAATGGAAAAAGGGAAGATGTGATTACATCTTAGTGTCCACATTTTGACTATAGACTTACATTTGTCCAAAAAAAAATTATTCTAATTATTTAGCTAAAATTTCCTTTAGCTCCCTCCATATTACCCCTTGAATAATGGGAAAGAGAAGGAAAAAGGAAAGAAAGATTAAGATGAAGAATGGGAAAATGGAAATGAAACTGGAAGTAGGAGATGAGGTATACCTGTATGAGTAGTGCAAGGAATTACCAGGTGATTGGTGGAAGGAATTGGGGGAGTATCTGGAAATGAAGGTACTCGAGAGACTTTCAATGGAAGATGTGTGTTGATGTAGCAGAATGTCGATAAATGGAAGATTTTTGTCTCATATAAGTACTTCATAAGTAATACATTCTCATATATAGGTAACCACAAGCAGCCATAACTAGTGTTGTATGGAATATCTATGTTTTTTCCATGCTTGGCATTGTACTTCTACATAAAGACCTAAGTTATCCTTCTTGTTTTATTTCCTCAAAGAGTGGGGATTTGATGTTTGTGATATTAATTGCGAAGGATCACTGCTAGACCTAGTATTGGTCAATCAATGGTGTTGGGACAAAGAGGCTTGACTCCGCAATCCTTATATGAAAATGTTTGTGAATCTTCTTCACATGTTAGCCATAAGAAATATTGAATTCAGATGCATCATAGAATATAATAATAACAAGTGTTCCTGGCAAGTTGAGGTTGTTGGCTTTGAAGATAGGGGAAGACAGTATGAAGATCATCATAGTGGAAATGTAAACAACTCTCAAAACACATGGAATATTTTGAGACACTTTTCAGAGTTGTATCATTTAGTTGGGATTATTTCCTTACATGGTTAATGCTATTATTTGGTGTATGTACTCTCATGGATGATTTTGGGTTTTAACATCCCATTAAGTGACCAAACAAACCCAAGTCACTTATTTTTTTCAACCATCATACCATTTAGGCTTGATGATGCTAGATATAAAATAATCACTTGCGGATTGCAATTGTTCTTAATGGAATTTGGTAAGGTAGACGATGAAAGTGACGTGATGATATTGGATTTTATGGTAGAGAATAAACAATCCTAGAAGTGGAGTTGGAAAGAGATTGCCTTGCAACTATGTTCAATGATATTCTTTTTGTTTCTTTGACATACAAATGGTGCCAACGGAGTTTTGAGTGTATATGAGTGGTGGATACTATGTATTTTGCATCATCCTATCACACACATGTAAACATACTTTCCCATTGTTTAAGAACAAGTTTGTGGAGTTGGATCCCTAGTTGTATGTGGCAAGATCACTATTTGAAACACAACAAAAGAGGATGATTATACCCCAATGTGATCCCAACGATAGCCAAGACTAGGTACATGATTGTAGCCTTGTAACCAAGACTAGATACATGACCATAACTTTTTAGACAAGACTAGATACCAAGCATGGAGATGATACCCTTTATTTGTGTTAGTGCATGAAATTATAGCTTGAGATGGAAACTCTATGTCTAGTTTATTGCATGAAATTATAGCTTGAGATCGATGGTCCAGGTCTGATGTAATTATTTTTGTAATCATGTTAGGTATGTCTAATGTTAAGAAAATGATATCTCTTTTCTTCCAAAAACATGGGCCTCACAAAATATATTTAAGCTCAAGGTTTTTTGTAAAACGTGTGTAGGAATTAAACTCATTATATGTTCGTATGTATATATTGGGTGTGCATGCGCTGACTTGTGTGCAACATGACAACCAACCAACATGGAATGCATATCATATGTATATGCCTTGTCTGCATCATTTTTTAGCAGTCTGGAGGTTTATTTTTGTGCGGAGTGGGAAGGTGCAGAGGAAGCTTTCACATGCTTCCTTCACACCCCCAATTTTATATTCAAAGACCAAGATGTATAGGAAAAAAATGATTTTCTCTAACTTATTGTTATTTTTATTATGAAATTTTTTTGATGGGTGGTGTTATCACTCTAAAATTTCCCCAGGGTTTTCATGAAAGAAATAATAGAGGTAACCACAACCTACTTTTGAGATCAGGATCTAGCCTTCCCAATGCTCAAAGAGGGCTCTCTCTTAATGATTTAACTTTGTTAAGTTAATTTATTTTAGGCTAGTTATTTAAGCTTGGTTGACTTTTGATTTGATTTGGTGGTGGAATCACTGATTTAGATGGATAGATAAGTATCTTTTTACCAGTGCGACATGGAGTCCAAATGTCAAGAAAGCAAGACTAAATCAAGTTCTAAAGATAGTGTTCATAGGGCAAGGTACCTAAGTAAATTTAGATCTTTTAGGCTGGCTAGTGAAGTGGGTTTTCAACCAGGGTCAAGGAGCAGTTAAGGATTCCTCAAACCGGATAATGAAGGAAATGAAAGAGGTCAATTGAAACTAGGGAGAAATGAAGAATTCCCTACTCTGGATATCAGAAGCAAACATTAAAATGAATATTTGTTTAAGACAGAGTGTACTTAAACAAATTCTGAAGTAAAATTCCAGTTATTTCATTCAAATTGGAAACACATGTATGTTTGTGAAATACTTAAGAAAATAACAATTTGACAAATGAAAGATACTTCACTGAAGTGGCCTAACACATGAATCCTGTAATGCAATGCCTTTATTACTCAGTCCAGTATGCTGACTTGAAAATGCTTACAATAAACCCTAAGGTTTTTAGATCAATGTAACTATAGAAATGTTCAACAATCCACCTTCTATACTTTGAATTATGAAGTATTTATACAAAAATAGTTACGAAATATCCTAAACTATTTTAGGAATTATTCAAGGAAAATAAATATCTTGATGCAAGAAGATAGAGACACCTAGGAATCTAAGAGGCTAGTTGTCCCTTCTTTTATTGATTTTGTTGTTTTATGCTTTGATCTTTTGCTGCATTCTCTCCTATGTTGTTGCTCTACGCTGGTTGTTCTTTTACTTTGCCTTTTGACCTTTAACCTCTAACTTTCATCTGATACTCTTTGACCAAGCTGATTTTTTGTTTTACTTTGTGTGCTCTATATTCACTATTTACCTTTCCTTTTTACAGTAAATCATTCAATTTTTCCCAAGTCTCTACATCTGGTAATTTAATATTTACCATTCCCATATAGACTTCATTAGTTTCTGTATATTTTACAAAGGTGGGCTTGTTTACAAAAAGATGTTTTACTTCATGCTAGAGGTAAAAGAGGTTCTCAAAATCCTGGTAAAGGAATTTTCCTGTATTCATCCCTTTCATGGAGGAACTACTGGCTTGTTCCTTTGCCACTTCCCTAATTATCTTATCATAGTCTTCAAGTGGCATCAGCTTTTATTAATCACCAGTGGATTAGGTAGACCTATCTGCCTCAGAGTATCAAATTTGACCATGAACCTGGCTATTTCTTGCTCCATTGTATGGCATTTATCCTCAAGTTGTGTCATCAGGTTCCTCTTTGTGCTTACCTTCTTCACTTCTAGTATGGTTCCAGTTCTGTTAGCTATTCCAAGTTCTTGTAGTTCATATTTGTTCTTTGAGTTAAGGAACTAGATTATTCTTGAGGCTTCTTCTAGAATATTTCCATGTTCAGCTCTAACCCTTTGAATTGCCTCACCAGCCTCTTTGACCGGGCCATTTTGTTCAAATATCACTTGTATAGATGGCCAAATATCATTGACTGAGTCAATGATATTGGCCCATAAAAGCTGTTTTGCTTGGGCAAGTGGCTCTTTGAGTGTCACTTCCTTCTCTAAGTTCTGTAACCATTCACTCAAGCTATTTGTCTTCTGAACTTCATTTTTATGCATAATTTGAGCCAATTTCTTCTAATCCTCTGGATTTTTCATTTGATCCTTAAGTCTATTTATTTCAGTGGTCTAGATGGACATATCCTCCATGGATTTGACCAGTTTAGCTAATTCATCACTAGGATGAGATGCTGCTATTAGTGAACCTATTATTGATGCAGTTGTTGTTGCAGTTAGAAGTGTTGTAGCTACTAGAGCTATTCTGCAAATGAAGCTGTCAAGAAGGATTTTTTTGGGGATCACCATAAATATGATGTTCAAAGGTTTGTGGCTGAATGTTTGGTTTTCCAACAAAATAAAGTTGAGAAAATGAAGACCTCGGGTTTGTTACAACCTTTAGCCATTCCAAGTCAGTGTTAGGAGGAGGTCTCAATGAATTTTATCATAGGTTTACCCAAGTATGAAGGAAATAATGTCATTATGGTGGTAGTTGATAAACTTACCAAGTATGCACACTTTTGTGTATTATCTCATTATTTTAAAGGAAATATAGATGCTACTTCATTTATGGAAACAATTCAAAAGCTTAATTGAAACCCAAATATTACAGTAAGTGACATAGATCCCATTTTCACTGGAAATTTTTGGATGAAATTATTTTCTTGTCTTGGTACTCAATTAGCTCATAGGTCATCTTATAATCCACAATATGATGGAAAAACTGAGACAAAGAATAAATGTTTGGAAGGATATATTCATGTCTATGTATACGATAAACTAAAACAATGGGTAAAGTGGCTAACTCTAGTTGAATGGTGGTATAAAACTTCATTCCATATTGCAGCAACAATGAACCCATTTATGGCACTTTATGGATATTGTCCACCATCAATCACATCATCTTTAAGAGAAAAATCTAAGGTTCAAACAGTGGAATATCACATCGAGCATCAGAAACAAGTTCTCCAACTCTTAAAGGATAACCTCACCATGGCACAAAATATAATGAAACAATAGGTATATCAACATCACAGTGAAAGAATTTTTTATGTAATTGACTGGGTATTTTTACGGCTACAACCATACAAACAAATGTCTCTCAAGCAAGCTAAGAAGGATAATAAATTATCACCCAAGTAGTAAGGTCATTACAAGGTGTTGCAAAATATTGGTTCTATGGCATACAAATTGGAGATGAACATCTTCCCGAGTACACCCACTTTTCCACATTTCATGCTTAAACAAGGTTATTGGTGGCAAGATTCCAGTTCAAAAAGTGCTTCCAGAAATTGATGAATAAGGACCAATCATACTTGATCCCAAAGAAATCATGGAAACAAGAACCTAAAATTTATGGAATCAATCGATTTTAGAGTATCTCATTAATTGGAAGAACTTAGTCGTTGAAGATTCCACATGGGAGGATGAGAATTTTGTACATATGCACCCAGAACTACTCAAGCATTGAGGACAACATGTTTTTGAAGGAGAGGGGCATGTTAAGTCCCTATAATACTAGTGTAACCCCCTTATTGTTATTGTTAGTGTAGTCCCCTTATTCTTATTGTTGTGACCATGTAGCCCCCATATTGTTACTGTTGTGCCCCATAGAAGCCCACTATTGTTATTATTGCATCATTACATTATTATTGTTATGTAGACTCTGATTGTATTATGACACCTTAGACTCCTATATATACAAAGGAGGTATTTTCATTTGTATCATCCAAGAATTCTTCATTTATGTAATGTAAAGGAGGTTGCCCCCTTGAAGAGGATACTTCTGAAGTCGTCCATCTATTTTTTTGTGATTTGGTTGCATAACATAAAGGCTAAACCACCACAAAATTAATGTCATTTTATAGTTCTACTTTTTATATACTAATTTGGATATTAAAATGTTGTAAATAATGCGCAAAGGAAGCTTATTGTGCATGATTTCGGAGCTCCACACTCTTGTATAATGAAATTCTGCCACACTCTGAAGATTCCCTATTGCCTCCTACGAGAAAAAGTAGCCACGCTCTTTTCCACATCACAATAATTGAAGATCTCCACCACATGGGCACGAAGGGCCTTAAATTTTTCCATGGTCCTCAGAACGATGGAGGGCCTAGGGCTATTCTTAGATCCAACATGCCTACCTTTCATTCTCTTGGGCTGAGCATCATCACTAAGAAAAGCTCCTTGGGTTTTCATATTTTCATTGCATCTCCTTTTGCCTTATATATTTTTCCACTACTCTCCTCCTCATCGGAAGTATGCAAGGTCCTATGTTTTGACTATTTGCTTGGTTCCACCAAAACACTGCTTACCTTAAACGATTTCCATACACACACACACACACACACTACACTATCTACATTTAGATCCAAAACAAACGAGATATTATTTATACATGTGTTTCAATTAGAGATGAACTCAAATAGGAGAGGTATATATATGGAATATCAGGTTTTGATGCCTCAACTCGTAGTTGGAGATTTCATTGGTGAAAAATGGAAACAAATGAAATGGTGTAAGGATGTTAAAAAGAAGCTCCACACCTCAATGATGGATATGGATTACCTTTTTATTAAATCTGGATACAATGGTGAGTAGCAATATGCACAAATGGAAAAAGGGAAGATGTGATTACATCTTAGTGTCCACATTTTGACTATAGACTTACATTTGTCCAAAAAAAAATTATTCTAATTATTTAGCTAAAATTTCCTTTAGCTCCCTCCATATTACCCCTTGAATAATGGGAAAGAGAAGGAAAAAGGAAAGAAAGATTAAGATGAAGAATGGGAAAATGGAAATGAAACTGGAAGTAGGAGATGAGGTATACCTGTATGAGTAGTGCAAGGAATTACCAGGTGATTGGTGGAAGGAATTGGGGGAGTATCTGGAAATGAAGGTACTCGAGAGACTTTCAATGGAAGATGTGTGTTGATGTAGCAGAATGTCGATAAATGGAAGATTTTTGTCTCATATAAGTACTTCATAAGTAATACATTCTCATATATAGGTAACCACAAGCAGCCATAACTAGTGTTGTATGGAATATCTATGTTTTTTCCATGCTTGGCATTGTACTTCTACATAAAGACCTAAGTTATCCTTCTTGTTTTATTTCCTCAAAGAGTGGGGATTTGATGTTTGTGATATTAATTGCGAAGGATCACTGCTAGACCTAGTATTGGTCAATCAATGGTGTTGGGACAAAGAGGCTTGACTCCGCAATCCTTATATGAAAATGTTTGTGAATCTTCTTCACATGTTAGCCATAAGAAATATTGAATTCAGATGCATCATAGAATATAATAATAACAAGTGTTCCTGGCAAGTTGAGGTTGTTGGCTTTGAAGATAGGGGAAGACAGTATGAAGATCATCATAGTGGAAATGTAAACAACTCTCAAAACACATGGAATATTTTGAGACACTTTTCAGAGTTGTATCATTTAGTTGGGATTATTTCCTTACATGGTTAATGCTATTATTTGGTGTATGTACTCTCATGGATGATTTTGGGTTTTAACATCCCATTAAGTGACCAAACAAACCCAAGTCACTTATTTTTTTCAACCATCATACCATTTAGGCTTGATGATGCTAGATATAAAATAATCACTTGCGGATTGCAATTGTTCTTAATGGAATTTGGTAAGGTAGACGATGAAAGTGACGTGATGATATTGGATTTTATGGTAGAGAATAAACAATCCTAGAAGTGGAGTTGGAAAGAGATTGCCTTGCAACTATGTTCAATGATATTCTTTTTGTTTCTTTGACATACAAATGGTGCCAACGGAGTTTTGAGTGTATATGAGTGGTGGATACTATGTATTTTGCATCATCCTATCACACACATGTAAACATACTTTCCCATTGTTTAAGAACAAGTTTGTGGAGTTGGATCCCTAGTTGTATGTGGCAAGATCACTATTTGAAACACAACAAAAGAGGATGATTATACCCCAATGTGATCCCAACGATAGCCAAGACTAGGTACATGATTGTAGCCTTGTAACCAAGACTAGATACATGACCATAACTTTTTAGACAAGACTAGATACCAAGCATGGAGATGATACCCTTTATTTGTGTTAGTGCATGAAATTATAGCTTGAGATGGAAACTCTATGTCTAGTTTATTGCATGAAATTATAGCTTGAGATCGATGGTCCAGGTCTGATGTAATTATTTTTGTAATCATGTTAGGTATGTCTAATGTTAAGAAAATGATATCTCTTTTCTTCCAAAAACATGGGCCTCACAAAATATATTTAAGCTCAAGGTTTTTTGTAAAACGTGTGTAGGAATTAAACTCATTATATGTTCGTATGTATATATTGGGTGTGCATGCGCTGACTTGTGTGCAACATGACAACCAACCAACATGGAATGCATATCATATGTATATGCCTTGTCTGCATCTTTTTTTAGCAGTCTGGAGGTTTATTTTTGTGCGGAGTGGGAAGGTGCAGAGGAAGCTTTCACATGCTTCCTTCACACCCCCAATTTTATATTCAAAGACCAAGATGTATAGGAAAAAAATGATTTTCTCTAACTTATTGTTATTTTTATTATGAAATTTTTTTGATGGGTGGTGTTATCACTCTAAAATTTCCCCAGGGTTGTCATGAAAGAAATAATAGAGGTAACCACAACCTACTTTTGAGATCAGGATCTAGCCTTCCCAATGCTCAAAGAGGGCTCTCTCTTAATGATTTAACTTTGTTAAGTTAATTTATTTTAGGCTAGTTATTTAAGCTTGGTTGACTTTTGATTTGATTTGGTGGTGGAATCACTGATTTAGATGGATAGATAAGTATCTTTTTACCAGTGCGACATGGAGTCCAAATGTCAAGAAAGCAAGACTAAATCAAGTTCTAAAGATAGTGTTCATAGGGCAAGGTACCTAAGTAAATTTATATCTTTTAGGCTGGCTAGTGAAGTGGGTTTTCAACCAGGGTCAAGGAGCAGTTAAGGATTCCTCAAACCGGATAATGAAGGAAATGAAAGAGGTCAATTGAAACTAGGGAGAAATGAAGAATTCCCTACTCTGGATATCAGAAGCAAACATTAAAATGAATATTTGTTTAAGACAGAGTGTACTTAAACAAATTCTGAAGTAAAATTCCAGTTATTTCATTCAAATTGGAAACACATGTATGTTTGTGAAATACTTAAGAAAATAACAATTTGACAAATGAAAGATACTTCACTGAAGTGGCCCAACACATGAATCCTGTAATGCAATGCCTTTATTACTCAGTCCAGTATGCTGACTTGAAAATGCTTACAATAAACCCTAAGGTTTTTAGATCAATGTAACTATAGAAATGTTCAACAATCCACCTTCTATACTTTGAATTATGAAGTATTTATACAAAAATAGTTACGAAATATCCTAAACTATTTTAGGAATTATTCAAGGAAAATAAATATCTTGATGCAAGAAGATAGAGACACCTAGGAAACTAAGAGGCTAGTTGTCCCTTCTTTTATTGATTTTGTTGTTTTATGCTTTGATCTTTTGCTGCATTCTCTCCTATGTTGTTGCTCTACGCTGGTTGTTCTTTTACTTTGCCTTTTGACCTTTAACCTCTAACTTTCATCTGATACTCTTTGACCAAGCTGATTTTTTGTTTTACTTTGTGTGCTCTATATTCACTATTTACCTTTCCTTTTTACAGTAAATCATTCAATTTTTCCCAAGTCTCTACATCTGGTAATTTAATATTTACCATTCCCATATAGACTTCATTAGTTTCTGTATATTTTACAAAGGTGGGCTTGTTTACAAAAAGATGTTTTACTTCATGCTAGAGGTAAAAGAGGTTCTCAAAATCCTGGTAAAGGAATTTTCCTGTATTCATCCCTTTCATGGAGGAACTACTGGCTTGTTCCTTTGCCACTTCCCTAATTATCTTATCATAGTCTTCAAGTGGCATCAGCTTTTATTAATCACCAGTGGATTAGGTAGACCTATCTGCCTCAGAGTATCAAATTTGACCATGAACCTGGCTATTTCTTGCTCCATTGTATGGCATTTATCCTCAAGTTGTGTCATCAGGTTCCTCTTTGTGCTTACCTTCTTCACTTCTAGTATGGTTCCAGTTCTGTTAGCTATTCCAAGTTCTTGTAGTTCATATTTGTTCTTTGAGTTAAGGAACTAGATTATTCTTGAGGCTTCTTCTAGAATATTTCCATGTTCAGCTCTAACCCTTTGAATTGCCTCACCAGCCTCTTTGACCGGGCCATTTTGTTCAAATATCACTTGTATAGATGGCCAAATATCATTGACTGAGTCAATGATATTGGCCCATAAAAGCTGTTTTGCTTGGGCAAGTGGCTCTTTGAGTGTCACTTCCTTCTCTAAGTTCTGTAACCATTCACTCAAGCTATTTGTCTTCTGAACTTCATTTTTATGCATAATTTGAGCCAATTTCTTCTAATCCTCTGGATTTTTCATTTGATCCTTAAGTCTATTTATTTCAGTGGTCTAGATGGACATATCCTCCATGGATTTGACCAGTTTAGCTAATTCATCACTAGGATGAGATGCTGCTATTAGTGAACCTATTATTGATGCAGTTGTTGTTGCAGTTAGAAGTGTTGTAGCTACTAGAGCTATTCTGCAAATGAAGCTGCCAAAGTAGAAGGAATTGATGTAATGACTGTAGGAATAGCAGTAGCTATAACTATCTCAACGCTGGCATGTTTCACCTATATTAAATTGTCCAATTCATTCTCCATTTCTTTTAATTGAGCATTTAGCTGGAGAATGAGGTCCATCATTTCATCTTTTTGGCTTTGGGTTTTGAGAACATCCTTGGTCTTTGGTTGTGTAGAAGGAGGCAACTTCAGTTGCTTCTTTAATGCAACAATGTCTTCATTTTTCTTCTTTATGAGCTTTTCTGCAGCCTTGATGTCATTTGGATTGTAGCCTATCTCAATAACCAAGTATTCCAATGACTTGATTCTATTATCTTTTGCCTATGAGGATGCTTTCTCTAGCTTAAACTATGCTATGATGTTGTCTAGAGAATTTTGAAGTTTTTGAACACTCATGGCTTTGTTGATCATTGTTGAGTAGATCATCTCTCTTGTCTGCTTATGAAATTCAATTTGATCAATAGGGTGAACATCCCTGGCTAGAACTTCAAATTATGTTTTTCTGTAGTCTGTTGATGACTTAGGCTGCTGGAATACAGGCTGCAAAAAGGTCATTTGCATTTTACTAGTTTTAATGTTAAAAGCTAACATTAACCTATTCTAATTGCTAGGAGTCTGTTTGAAACACTGGGCATATGTTTCATCATTTAATGCCTCATTTCTTAATTCGATCTCTTTATACTTCTCCTTTATGTCTTTTTCCTTATCCACTGGTTTTCTTGATGATGATACCTCAATGCTAAGATGTTTCTGAATGCTATGAGTATTAGAGGTGGATGGTTGATGAGTTTCCTCTAAAACTAATGGAGTTGTATTTTCTCTAACCACTATTTCTCTATCAATGATTTGAAGTGTTTCAATTGTCCCAACTATCTCTGCTTGCTCTTCTTGCTCATTGACAGGATTTAGCTTGGTCTTCTTCCTGTACATGATTTCAAATCTATCATGTGTTGTATCTATGATTGAGAAAGAAACTTCTTCCCTGGTCCTTTTTGTACTTTTGTCCTGCAGGGCTAGAGTATGTAGAATCGAACTAGTATCCATATGTTTCTCCATATCTATTAAGGTGTTTTCCAACCATTATGACTGGTTGGTATATTTTTAAATATCTACCCTAGACTCATGCATAAAAGGTCTTAATTTGAATTTGGGTCTTAGTTATTTTATGACTCCTAAAGGGTCATACTGCAGTTTAAAACTCCTAATGAACTTCCTCTCCTGTAAACACTTCTCTGCTTCTTCTCCAGCATCCCTATTATTACAGATAAAAGGACCAAGTTTGTTTTTTTTTATCTTGAACTGTGTTTTCTTCCTAGCTGATAGGAAATTCACATCATTTGAGTTTATAATCTACCTGATATATTCTAATGTAAATATCCTCATGGGAAGATATTTGGGAAGCTTATAGGGAGTGAGCTGGCATCCATATATTCTAATTTCTGTGTGGTCCTAGTACAGATACCAGTATACTATTCTATTGTTTTTAGATAGCTGTAAAATCTCTTTATCTCCTCACCAATCCTGGGTTGATTACTATTGGTTAGCATATTTACAACTGGATGAACAAAGGAATAAATGAACTCTTTGTAACTGAAAACAATGGAATACTTTTTTATTAAGGGTTTCTAAAAGATGAATGATCTAGGATGGCCCTTAGTGTCCAACTTTTGGATATTGTCTGGAAACTTGTTTGATTGGAAATATAGGAACATGTGGAACAATAAAGAAGAGTATTTGAATACTCATTCATTTGGAAATATGATCAATTGATCATGGATACTGTCTACCAAGAACTAGGAAAAATTGAAAATTGCAGCTGGAGGCTTTCTTGGGCAAAAAATAGAGAGGAAAGAAAGTATAGGCTCATCCACATGCTCATCATTGGTGTATCCTAGAATACAAGAGAGCATGGTTACAATTTTTCTATCCCTCTTAGAGAAAATGGTGGCAGAGTACGGAGGACAGTCTGTAGGAGTGTGAGACTCTTATAGGATGAAATTCTGAAAGATTTGAGTCCTCTTGGGAAGGTCCAGCTTCAAGTAGCATTAAAGTAGGTTTTTAATGGAAAATGGGGTTTCATTTGGGTTTGACTAGATCCACAGCATTTAGTTTATTGACTCTATAGTGATCATAAACAAAATCTACAGGTTAGGAGAGACTATGGCTCTTTGGCTTGGGATATAACAATTTTGGCATAGATGGATCATTTCAGGGAACTGGTATACCTGTGGGAACAAGTATTTGGGAAAATTTGATTCCCATAGATGAATTTCATCATTTTGGTTCAAGAATTTGTCTTTACACTAGCGGTGGAGTTTCAATAAATGGCTAGGGGAAACTATGTCTTTGATTTGGAAATATTTGTCAGCCAATGGGAGATGGTCAACATCTAGGTGAGGGGTTTCTCATTTAGAATGCTTTGGGAAGCCATAATTTGGTTAATTCTATTGAGTTATTGTTTATCTAGCTTAAGGAGTAAGCCCAGGGTTTCTGGAATAGTGGGAAGAGTGAATATAGTCTGCAGAAAAGGGATTTTGAATGCACAGTGGGTTTCTTTTAGCTTGGCATGGTTTTTTAATTAATTTAATTAATTAACCTTTTACAATTACTGTGAAAAGATTAAGTAGAGGGACGTTCTGGTTCTTTCAAGAATACCTGGAAAAATAGAGATTTGGTGTGCAGACAGGGTTTTGTGGTAGCAGCGGAGGTTTTTGAGGCTTCAATTTTCTGTGTGCTGATTCAATTTGGCGTCTGCAGGGTCTTTAGGTTGTAAATGGGTAAAAAATGGTTGAGCAGACCTTCAAGGTTTCAGAATTGGTCAGCAGAGGTGTTTGCAAAGAAATATTAGTAAAAAAAGTGAAAAGGGGGCCTTTTTGGCTTTTAACCGACAATGGTTAAATTTAGGCGCAGGATTAATAAATGAATAGTGGGCGGTTTTGTTTTACATCGGGCAGGAAATTTTATGGCATATCGAATTGCTTTTGTGTGGAGGGTGGTATTTTTTGAGAGCACGCGATATAACGTGGGGTTGCCACGTAGCAAAAGAGTGCTTGGGTGTTATAGAAATATTTTTCACTACAACCCCAATCACATATGTCAATAAACCAAGGGCTCTCAAACCCATAAAAGTGTTGTTTCATACCCTTAAGGATCAAGGTCAACTGATTACATCATTTCCCAGAAGTTCTCCCTGAAAAACTGCTCAAAACTGGTCAAAACTAGACCATACAGACTGCTCCATGCTAAGGGTGTGATGCATCTCACCTGCTACACATAAAGGGTGTGATGCATACTGAAAAGCCCTTCTGTAGGGTGCAATGAGCGAGAGGTAGAGGCAGTTTGCTAGGTGGAAACTCAAAGAATCTTCCAGAAACTGCTCATATGACACTTGCCTCTGTGAATTCGCCCAGGGATGAGTAAGAGATCATGAAATCTCCAAGTGGAACAAAGAACTATCAGTGAAATAACACTAATCAAAATCCCGGAAGTTGACTCACTCCCCTGCAAACATCTATATATGGATCCCTCATCCTAGAGATCCAGAGGCTGGAATTTTGAAATTTGTAAGGAAGTGTTGTTGGTTTCTATTTGAGACATTGTATTGTTAGGTGATATTTCTTTTTATGAGGTGAAGAGGGCTTTCATGCTATGAGGATGACGCTGGATCAGACAGCTGGGTTGTAATCTTCTCTTATACTACTTCTATCAATAAAGCTATTTGAATTTTCCTCCATATACTTGTATATTTCTAAATATCGTATTTGTGTATGCATTTGTATGGTTAATGTACATCTGATTCTACATTGTTTATGGTTATAGATCTCTATGCTTTGATGGTATTTTGCTGCTTTGATTCTACATGTGTTATTTGAAGCAAGACAAGTGAGAAAGGAGTAGCGAAGCTCTATCAAAGGAGAGAGGAAACAAGTAAGGAGCCAAGTGAAAGACTGAGGTTGGTACTCTCTACTTCTCTCTCATCTATCTCTCATAAAGGAAAACAGGAGTTACTTTAAATTGTATGTTTCTAAGATAGATACCTGTCTTAGTGGGACTAGGAGCTTTGAATAGACA
The DNA here is from genome assembly GCA_031772625.1 of Pinus tabuliformis. Lineage (NCBI taxonomy): Eukaryota > Viridiplantae > Streptophyta > Pinopsida > Pinales > Pinaceae > Pinus > Pinus tabuliformis. Next base: position 915,662,157 of record CM062820.1, read on the forward strand.
CTAGTTTTCCTAATAAAAAAATGGAGACTCCATTGGGGAGAAAATAGTTTGTTTGTTTTTTTACTATTGTTTGCTTTATAAACTATAGACAGAGCTTGAAGTTAAGCCAGCTAGCCTTCAAACTACTTTTGCTATGCAACTACAAAGTAAATCAACGCTGCTTTAGTCAATCTACAGGTTGGTTTATGAACTAAACATCTAAATTGAAAACATCCTAAGTGCCCCAGTGGTATCTCAAATAACCTCATTAGATCAGTCCCTATACTTTGTGTTTACTGCCTATCATTAGCTCAGCCTAAACCCCTGAACTTAGCTGCAAACTGTGAGTGAAAACCAAGCTCAGTCTCATCCCTGGACCATCGCACTGTCTCTCATTGGCAACCTAGATGCATTGCACCTCCCATGTGTTGCAGGTGAGATGCATCCCTGTTTCCCTGTGTTACAGGTGCGATGATTGAGTGAGACTGTTTCTGCCTCCAGATTTTGGTTTTTTCTTCATTGTCTTCAGCTTTATTCAGTAGTTTTGTTGTATATGATCAATATATCACTGTTGAAACCTTATTCCTTTGCATTATTCAGCCTCCATTCATAAAGAATTGTGAATTTTTTTATGTATTTTTCATCATTTACAGTTATCCTTTGCGAAAAGTAGCTTAATCGAATTGTCGTCTTTTGATTCGAAAGTGTCGCAACTGTCATTTTCAGTCAAGAAAAAGAGTGTCGTAAAGTCTTCCTCTTTTAGATAGTCGATTACGCTTTTGCTATTGTATTTGATTTGAATCATGAATTCTTTGAAGTGTCAAAAGAAGTTTTCAAGTCGAAATTGAAAGTGTCGTCTTAGTCTTCCTTTCGTTTTGAAAAGAGAAAATTGTTAGTACTGTTTCTTTGGAAGAAAATAGTTCAGATCCAGTTTTCTTTTTTTCATTCTCACATTAAGAGAACTAAAAAAAAATACATACATGTGCATTTGCATTTAGACTGCATGCAGAAATTGATTTAGGAAAAGTGCATCTAGCGTGTGCTCTCTGATTTATGTTGAAAGAATTTTATTTCTCTTTCCTTAGTAGCTAGGATTTTCATTGCTAAAAGAAAGTAAATGATTGTTTATCATCTTACATTCCATGTTTAGGAATTGTATATCTACATCACGTGGTGAATCTTAAAGGAAAACTTCTTAAGAAATATCAACTATAAAATAAACCTCAATGAACATAAAAACGCTTTGGAACCTAATGCACAACATCTAGAAGTCTAGGCTAGAGACGTATTTCAGCGTCGTAAAGCCTGGTAACTATCATTTTCACTGTAGGTTGGGTGATTCCTTCTCTTTGATATGACAAGTGCCAGTGCAGATTTGTGCTCCCATGTACCATCGAGTATATATTGGGAGACCACAATAGGCTATATCCTTTATCCTTAGGAAGTCATGTCTGTCGCCCTATCAATCACAATGCACTGAACATAGCATTCGGGAAGATTGATTGTCGTACGTAAAAAGTATTCTGCATTTTTGCGATTGGTTTGGTAAACCCTCTGTCTAGATTTCTAGAGTAGTCACTTTCATTACTTTTCAAACTCCCTAAAAGAAAAGGTCCATATGAGCACTTGTCACTTCATGCTCATTAAAAATCGAAGGCGACTAGATTCACCTTTAGTTTTTTCTCGACTCTTAAAAATTGAAAAAGCAAGTTGCATCCAAGCGTCTTAAAATTCATTTAAATCAGAATAACATTTTTCCCCTTAATTTTTGGGTTGATCAAGTAATCCGCAATCGTGGAAGAAAGTCAATCAAAACCCCGTCATTCACGGAGACTAGCGAGTCAACCGCCTTTGACCCCGGAAATGAAACCATCCCGGTAAAAGCATTCTCATTTAACTGATTCGAATTCACTTGATTTAATTGAAACTTGTGTTTCAACATTGTCAGAGACTACAGTTGCTCCAATTATCTTTGATACACCTGCCTTTATAGAGAAAGTTATGTGGTTACAAGAGGACATTAGAACTGATCCTAGTGTGATGGTAGACACCTCCATTCCTAAAGCAGTTCCACCTAAGACTGATCCAGAAACTGAAGTTCACTTACCCAAACATCTGGAAGTTGAATTCCAGAATTTAGAAGGTGTCACCCGTTCAATATCTGTTACTGCAGAAGCTACACTTTCTTCAGCTCCAGAAATATTTTATGGACCTGACAGTCTACCTCTTCCACTTGGATTGATTGTTATAGAAGAGATAGTAGAGGATCTTCCACCCAGTACTCTAGTGCATTTTGGAACTGGGATCCACTTACATGCTTCTATTACAGAAGTTAGTTCTTTTTCATCACAAGTTCCTGTCGAATCGCTAGGAAATATTTTGGATAGACTAAATATGTCTGAGCAACAATAAACATCTAGGACTATGTCAACTGACATAGCTGCGACGAAGCTTCCTGCTACCATTCCTACAATGATTGCTGGTATGCCATCTGTCCCGGTTAGTTAACAACAGCAAGCTAGAGTCCCATCAGGGATTGTTTCGACGACATGGTTTGTTCCTATTTCTTCATTCAAAATCTCATCTAGTATTTCTTATGTTGAAACTCAACAAGTTGATCCAATGTGTCTTCAAAAGCCAATATACCCTTTAAGTACTGGATTGCCACCATATGGGGGGCAGTATGCCTTTTCATTGTTCCCTCCTGGAGAACAACCATATGGGAGTTTACAACAAAATTCAGGTCAAACTGGAATTACATCCAGCGGTTGGGTACCAATATTGCCTCAACAACCAAGGGTTGTATATTCAATGCAACCAGTCCATCCTATGTCGAATATTCCAACTGCACCCACTATTGTGACTGTATCACAAGTACAAGCACTACCTGTTGTATGTCAACCTCAAGTTTCTCAGGTTGCAATACAACAACCTCTCGTCTCAGTGATTCAATCACAACCTCAGGTTAGTGCCTCCTTATCTGGAGCGAGTCAGGCTGAAACAGGTACTATGACTCCTCATCTTGGTCAATCATCTAGTATTGGACAACAGAAAATGGTCCAACAACCATGGTTGGTTCAATATCAACAACCAAAATTCCAGCAATCATACCAAGGACCTGAGCAACAAGTCTTTGTAAGTAATGGGCAACCACATTTCCAAAGCAGTTATCAACAGCCATATTATAATGGTTATGCCGATCATCCTTATCAAAGTTACAAGCGTCAAATACATTATGTTGGTATGCAAAGACCTACTGCTCAAGCGATTCCATCTTATCCCGGGTATGCTTCGCCTAACCTGAATCAACAGTTGTCGTTTGTAGCAACTCTAGAATTACTAGATCTAAACCGGCTGACGAATTATCGAGGTGAAGATCCGTTGAATCATGTGATGACATTCCATTTGTGGTGTTTATCCAACACCCTGAATGATCATTCGATTAGGCTTCGCCTTTTCCAGTGAACGCTAGCATGTCCGGCAGCTAAATGGTATATAGAATTTCCTAGAGCTTCATTTGATAACTTCAACACTCGTGCCACTACCTTTTTAACCCATTTTCAGTTACCCATAAGGTACGAAATAGGGACAGAACTCCTTACCAACTTTAAACAAATGACAACCACTCACATATCTGATCATATTCATGAGTGGTGGCATCGTCGAAGAATGGTAAAGATGTACATTCTTGATCAGCTTTTAGTTGAATGGTTTATAAAGTCATTGTTACCCTTTATTACAGAGGATGTGGCTAAGGGAGGAGTTGTCACCGAAGAGCAAGTCATTGCTCATGCGCAATATTTAGATCTGATCTATACTCAGTCTGGCACACTCTACGACAAAATTCCTGACACTCCTAGACCAGAATTTTCCATTCCTCCTCCTCCTAAATCAAACAAAGACTCTCATGCCGACAATGGCATGATAGGTACGACAAGCACGAAAACTGCAAAGGCTACATCTAAGAAATCCCATACGGTTTCTAGTCAAAAAGCAGATGAAGAACCTCTCGCCTCGAAGGTCAATGCTGTGTCAACTGACAAGGGCAAAAATCCAAAGCAACCAGGGGGCAAGAAGAAAGGGAAAAATAATAAGAAGAAACAGGAAATTCACCTCCTGAAAAATCTTTTGAAAACCCTACTGGGTAAAAGAAACCTCACTATCCATGTTACATATGTGATGACGAGAATTTCACGAAAGATAGTCCACATAAAGCTAAGGTTATAAATTTTTTAAAAACTTCAAATACACCAGCGGTGTTAACTAATCTATTTCCGAACCCAGAAATAGACCTGGTTGCTAATGATCATGCTTCCCCATCCCAAGTGCTTATGTTATCCATCTCAAAACAACAAAATGATGCTTTGATATCAACAAGGAATAAAGATTATGGAAATCCACAGTCGTCGAACGGCAAGGCTACAGATCAACTCGGTAGTTCGACAACAACTTCGCCAGAAGTTGTTCCACCAATCATTCATGAATTAACAATAAAACTGCCTAAGGGAGTAGTACATAAATCGACATTTAATCCTCATGCTCGAGCAGTGCAGAATTATAATATAGTGGAGGATCTGGCCCAATTGCCATCCTCTATGTCAACACTTGAAGTACTGCAGAATTGCCCCTCCCAAAAGCAGGCTTTGTTATCAGCGATAGGTGGGATTGATCCAGTGGATTCCAATATAGTGGCCTTTAATCATAAAGGATACGAACCTCAGTTACCGACCCAGCTCCCTGTCCTCGTACAAGTAAAAGCCCTCAACAAAAATGTTCAACAATCATTGATGAGGGGGGATCTACCTGTACTATGGCAATGAGTTGCTGGAGAACTTTAGGCTTTCCACCCTTGTCACGATCATCAAAGACAATAAAAGCGTTCGATGGAAGAACATACACGCCATATGGGATATTAAGTAACTTGTAAGTTGAACTGGGGGACAAGACAGTAGAAATTGAAGTTGAGGTCATTGATGGAAACCTTGACTACAATATCCTACTAGGTAGGCCCTAGATTTATGCTATGGTTGCTCTCGTGTCAACATATTTTAGAAGGATTTCATTTCCCTTTCAAGGTGGAAATACAATCATTGACCAACTAACCTTTCTCCCCAACAGTTCGCAAGTTACTTGAAGCCTTCCATTGATCCGTGGAAGTTCTCAATTGCTTCAAAATATCAGAGTAGGTCTCCTAAAAGACCCTTCCTTAATGGGTACTTTTTCCCTCCCACTTCTAAGTAATCTGGCGGAAGTGGCCATAGTGGAAACCTGTCATATTATATCTTCTACATCATCAATGATTAAGAAGAACTCTGACCATTTTGATAGGGTGGATCATCGCGAGGTATTGCCCCCAAGCCTTACCATACATACATCATCTGACGATCAATTCAGTGATGTTGTACATTATGTACTGGGGGCATTGGAACTAGATCTTTGCTTCATGACCCCTTATGAGTTTTGATCAAAGGTCACCAGAGGATAGTTCGTTGACTAGTGTCAACCTTGTTAAAAAATGAAACCAAGGATTTGAGAAGAATTCCTTGTGTTGTGTCAAGCTCGTTAAAAAATGAAACAAGGCTGAGCAAAGTTCCAAGTTGAGTCTTTCACTTGATCTCGTGAAGGAACATCCATTCCATCCACCTAATTACCAAGTAGTCTGGTGAATGTAACGAAGCTTAGGGGGGCATGCACCCTTGTCTATTTTGCGGACAAACCCAACTGTAGAGATAGGTTTCCCTGTAAGTTATGTGATCGGTCCGAGTGACCATTCACCTCTGTCTATTTGGTAGACAAAGTTTAGAAAGTGTTTTGTCTAAGTATTGATAGAAAATCACCCTGCTTAACCACAGTAAGTTTCCATATGGTTACTGAAGACTTTTTTATGCTGGGGGCATGCAAACCTTTTTATACAAGAAAAAATGACAAATTTCAATTTTATCTTTTTAGCTTTATAGTTTGGTCGTTCCTAGCTTACATAAAAAGGACATGAGCAGGTTTACGCAAAGTTCAAGCTCGTTAAAAAATAAACCTAGCAATGATCATATGTTCCCCCAGAGTTCAAGCTCATTAAAAAATTAACCACCTTCGGTAAATAACCTTTGTGATCGCATTGCTATCAACTTTTGAGCCTTGGTCGTGTTCTTACCATTACCTCCACTTTTTAGCCAATCATACGCCTCCACTTGATTGTTTGCCCTTTTGAGGAATAGCTGCGACAAGGGATTCTATTAGCCACCTTCTTTACGCTATCATGATTGAAAAGTTCCAAGCCTTACCTGGAACCAGTTGCTATCCGAAAACATCACTCGTTCCTTAAAAAACGAGTCTCCTTTAATCTCTTTTTAGACTCATAAAATATGAAAAGATTGTCGAGAAATTGGCCTCTCCAGCTCGTTAAAGTGATTGGAAGTGCCATCCCTCCTCTATATTTTAATATTTTTGGACCTGAGAGATCATTACACAAAAAAATCAAGCGCTTGTCTTTTTCGACTCGCTAAAGTGATCGGAAAAGTCATCCCTTACGTATTATTTTATACTTTTCAAACTTAAGGGGTTATACAATGAAAACTGGAATTTCCTTTCCATCTCTTTTCAGACTCTCTAAAATTGAAAGGGACCGAGTTATCTTTGTTGTTAAAATCGTTAAAACAATAGCGACAAACTTGTGCATATGGACAAGAGCGAGTTTCACTATCGCTAGGCTCGCTAAAACATAGCGACAGGTTTGCCTGAATGGAAAATTATAGAACAAGCATATGTTATCCTCCTCAAGCTTGACAAAAATAAAGAAGTACTGGTCAACAATGGCTAGGGAAAAAGGGAAGAAAACTTGAAGAACCTCATTGGTAACAGGTCGCTCTTGAACATGACACTTTCACTCCATCACCATGATTGAATCAGGTTGGGTTATTCCGTTCACCGGTCATATCACCATTGGTCCTTCGTACCATCCATTTTTGGGTTAATGCTACCAATCAATTTCAGTGTCACTGATATGTTCAAGAGAAGTCGCTTAGAGAATTCAGCAACCCAGCTAATGCCTCATCCACTGCAATACCTTAATGCTCCATTCTTTCATGACTGCCATCTTGAACCTCGTATCATCGGATCGTTTTCACCTCCACAAAATCATTTGCTCCATTCCATGTCGTAGATGTGTGATTCATTAAGGCCCTCCTATGACGGGTCACTTATTGTTGACATCAGCTCATTATCCAAGAATTTTACTTAGGAACAACCTTCTCAGTACTTTGAAGGTTGCATGCCTCAATGGAAAGTTTCTCACTTCCGGCAACAGGTTTACATCAATGGCCTTCGACCGAAAGATTTTGCGTGGTGTTCGACATCGACTCATGTATTCACACCACGTGAATTGTACTGTAGTACCTTGAGCGTCATCATCATTATCGATGATTCGTCTCTCGCCTATTAACAACTTACGTCATTGGCTGGTAATCAGGTGATGTCTTTCCATGTTTGACATTAGAACATCTTTTCACATGGATCGACTTAAACTTTGGGCGAATATTGAATGAGTTTGAAGACCCCAGATCTAGTTTCATCCATCCAGGTTGCGAATTATTCAGGAAAATAAAGACATCAAATTTACATCATAGCTACACAGATAATCATCCAAGCTAAGGGATGATGGCTCTACTAGAATCATCAGTCTGCCACACAGACGATTATCTATCCTATGTACAAGAAAATGAATTTACAAAGCTGAGCATGGGAATGCCCACCTCAGCTAGATCATGAAAATATTATGAAGATAATGTATTATATTGTATCTTATTACAGGTCACCTTCTAGTTCGAAAAACCTTGGACCCTCATGATAAAGCATTTCACCCGACATCAGAAGATTTACGACCTCAGGCTTTAGGGGGAAACTCTTATAGACATATTTGGGCACTACAACCCCAATCACATATTTCAATAAACCAAGGGCTATCAAACCCCTAAAAGTGTTGTTTCATACCCTAAAGGATCAAGGTCAACTGATTACATCATTTCCCAGAAGTTCTCCCTGAAAAACAGCTAAAAACTAGTCAAAACTGGACCATACAGACTGCTCCATGCTAAGGGTGCGATGCATATCACTTGCTACACACAAAGGGTGCAATGCATACTGAAAATCCCTTCTGTAGGGTGCGATGAACGAGCTTAGACAAATGGCAGAGGCAGTTTTCTAGGTGGAAAGTCAAAGAATCTTCTAGAAACTGCTCATATGACACTTGCCTCTCTGAATTCGCCCAGGGATGAGTAAGGATCATGAAATCTCCAAGTGGAACCAAGAACTATCAGTGAAATGACACTAATCAAAATCCTAGAAGCTGACTCACTCCCCTGGAAACATTTATATATGGATCCCTCATCCTAGATATCCAGAGGCTAGAATTTTGTAATTTGTAAGGAAGTGTTGTTGGTTTCTCTTTGAGACAATGTATTGTTGGGTGATATTTCTTTTTATGAGGTGAAGAGGGCTTTCATGCTGGATTAGACAGCTAGGTTGTAATCCCCTCTTCTACTACTTTTATCAATAAAGATATTTGAGTTTTCCTCCATATACTTGTATATTTCTGAATCTTGTATTTGTGTATGCATTTGTATGGTTAATGTACATCTGATTCTACATTGTTTATGGTTATAGATCTCTATTCTTTGATGTTATTTTGCTGCTTTGATTATTCAGCTTTTCTTTGAAGCGAAACAAGCGAGAAAGGAGTAGCGAAGCTCTATCAAAGGAGAGAGGAAACAAATAAGGAGCCAAGTGGAAGACTGAGGTTGGTACTCTCTACTTCTCTCTCATCTATCTCTCATAAAGGAAAACACAAGTTGCTTTAAATTGTTTCTTTCTAAGATAGTTACCTGTCCTAGTGGGACTAGTAGCTCTGAATAGACACTAGTTTTCCCGATAACATTGGGCAAAACCATGAATCTTGCATGCTTTTGGGATTTTAATTGTCGGATGATGGGAGTGTGCGATATGAGTATGGGCCGACGCATCTGGAGGTGAGCGATTAGAGGGCTATCGTGCGGTGGAGTTGTGAGGGTGGAGTTAGGGTGTTGTTGGCGGGGCCTAGGGATAAATAATGCAGTGGGTTACATTAATTCAAAGGTTTAGTGAGGGTCAGTGTTATAGACATTTTTGGGCACTGCAACCCCAAGCATAAAATGTCCATAAACCAAGGGATCCTAAGTCCCTAAAAGTGTTATTCTAATCCCTAAAGGTGCAAGGTCAACTGATTACAGCTTCTCCCAGAAGTTCTCCATGAAAAACTGCTCAGAACTGGTCAAAACAGGATCATTTCACTTGCTCCATAGGCAAAGTGCATTGCATCTCACCTAAGTACACTCTGTGGGTGCGTTTCATTTCAAAAAGCCCTTCTATGGGGTGCGATGGGCGAGAAGTGACAAATGGCAGTGTCAATCCGCGAGGTGGAGAGGCATGGAATCTTCCAGAAACTTCTCCTGTGACACTTGCCTCTATGAATTCGACCAAGGATGAGTAAGAGATCATCAATCTCCAAGTGGAAGTAAGAACTATCAGAGGGAAGACACTAATCAAATCACAAGCTGACTCATCTCCCTTACAGATATCTATATATGGATCCCTCATCCCAGAGATCCAAAGGCCGGAATTTTGCATCTTGTAAGGAATTGCTGTTGGTTTCTTGAGGCAACATCATAGTGTTGGGTGATCTAAGCTTTGCATGAGGTGAAGAAGGGCTTACTTACTAAGAGGATGATGCTGGGTCAGAACAACTGGTTGTAACTCTCTTGGCTCTTTCTTGATTATCAATAAAAGCTATTCAAGTTTTCCTCCATACTCTTGTGTCGTTTATGTTTTATGCATTTGTATGGTCAATTTACATCTGATCCTAGATTGTTTATGATAATAGATCCATGTTCTTGTATAGTGTTATGCTACTTTGATTCTACAGGTACTCTGTGAAGCCGGGTGTACAAGGAAGCAAGTAGCAAAGGACTATCAGAAGAGAGAGGAATCGAACTAGGATCCAAGCGCAAGACAGGGGTTGGTCTCCTTTATTCTTCTCTCATCTATCTTTCATAAAGGAAAAACGAAAGTAGCTTTACTTTGTTTGTTTCTAAGGTAGCTACCACACCTTAGTGGGATTAGCAGTTCTACATAGACACTTTTCCTTGTAACAAAATGGCGACTCCACTGGGGAGCGACTAGGTTGTTGTTTATCTACCTTTTTGTTTACTTTATAAACTTACAAACAGAGCCTAAAGTTGAGCCAGGTAGCTTTCGAACTGCATTTTCTATGAAAATGCAAAGTAGATAAATGCCACTTCAGTCAATCTCTCAGTTTTGTTTATGAATTAAACAACTGATTTACAAACTCTCTAATTGCCCTTGTGGTGGCTCTAGTAACCTCCTTAGATCTACCCCTGTTGTTGATTTACTGATTACCACTTGCTCGGCAAAAACCCCTGAACTCAACTGCAAACTGTGACCCGGAACCTAAGCAAAGTCTCATCTCTGGCCCAGCGCAGTCTCTGTTCTGTGAATCTGAAATTCAGCGCACTTCCCGAGTGTAGTAGGTGCGATGCATTTCAGGTTCACTGTGTTACAGGTGCACTGATCAAACTAGGCATTGTTCCTCAATGTTGGTTTCTGTTCATTCTTTTCAGTTCTATTCATGAGTTTTGCTTCCTATGGTCAGTACACCTCTGTTTGAAACCCCTTTCCTTGCTGTTATTCCACCTCCATTGTGCATAGAACTGTAAGTGTGTTTCTGTATTTGTTGAGTCATTTTCAATTCTCATTTGCAAAAAGTAACGTAATTGTACTGTCGTTTCTTGATTTGAAAGTGTCACAAGTGTCGTTTTCAATCATAGAAGAGAGTCTAATTGCTCTTGATAGTCGATTACTCTGTTATTGTTGTATTTGATCTGAATTAGTAGTCTTTCTAGTGTCAAAAGCAAGTCTTAATTTTGAATTTGAAAAGAAACTTGTTAGTAATTGTCGCTTGAAAGTAATTTAGATTTGCGCATTAGCTTTCTTTTTATCATTCACATATTAAGAAGGCTGAAAACAAATACATGCATGTGCATTTGCATTTAGACTGTTTGATTGGTTTGATTTAGGACAGTGCATATTGTGTGTGCTATTTGCTCTTTGTTGAAAGAATTCTGTCTTTCTTTCCTTGGTAGCTAGGATTTGCATTGCACAAAGAAGATAAAAGACTGTTTATCATCTTAGATTGCATTTTAGGAATTGTACATCTACATCATGCGGTGAACCTAAAAGGAAAATTTCTTAAGCAAGATCAACTATGAAATAAATTTAATGAATCTAACAATGCTTTGGAACCTAACACACAACATCTAGAAGTCTAGGCTAGAGACGTATTCCAGCGTTGTAAAGCCTGGTAACTGTTGTTCTCACTATTGGTTGGGTGATTCCTCCACTTTGAGATGATAAGTGCTAGTACGGACTTGTGCTCCCACGTACCGTCGAGTATATTTTGGGAGACCACAATAGGCTTAATCCTTTATCAATAGGAAGCAGTGTCTGCCGCCCTATCGATCGCAATGCACTGAACACAGCATTAGGGAAGATTGACTGTCGTACCGTAAAAAGTAGTCTGTAGTTTTGCGATTGGTTTGGTAATCCCTCTGCCTAGATTTCTAGAGCAGTCCCTTTTGTTCCTTTTCAGACTCCTTAACAGAAAAGTTCCATCTGAGCACTTGTCACTTCGGGCTCATTAAAAATCGAAGGCGACTAGAGTCATCTTTTGTTTTTTCTCGACTCTTTAAAATTGAAAAAACAAGTTGTGTCAAAGCGTCTAAAATTTATTTTAAACGGAATAATCATCACTTTTCCTACGTTGGTCTTAGGTTGAAAGAATGGAATCCACCAACCAAGGAATTCCTCTTGGAGGAAATCCTAGTCCCTTCTCCTCTTGGGGAGATGTTGGTGCACCCCATATGGCCACATTGTCGCTTCCATGATTGAAAATTGGCTTGCCTGTATGGCTCTTCTCAACCTCTGTCATTCAGAACACCGCAATTCCTAAACAATCGAGTCAGCAACTAGACGATTCCAGAGTTACCCACCAACCTTCTACTTCGTCCAATTCTTCCTCTCCTCCTTCCTCTTCGCTTGATGGGGCTGGTAAAGCCAAAAATCAAGTACCTGAGAAGAAGAAGGAAAAGAAGAAGAAAGAGAAGAAGAAGAAGGAGCCAAAAGCGAAAGGGGGCAACCAAGCATCGTCTAGCGAAAATCCACACACTGCACCGACTAGGCCTAAATTGCCATGTGTCATTTGCAAAGGAGACCACTATCATCGAGATTGTCCTTGCATCCCTCGGATCTTAAGGGACTGGTCTCCTCGTTCGCACAACTCAGTCTCATCAACCTCTGATGGTCATGTTGAAAACACACCGTCCACTAGTGAAAGTGAAGCCCCAGGACAAAAAGGAAAATATAGATTTCCTTGTAAAATGTGCGAAGGCGATCATGCCGTCCACCGTTGTCCCTTCTTAGATGAGGCTAAAAGAGTTTTGGACGATCGTCCGGTTTCACCATTACGACTTCCTCCTGGATATAAAAAACTCTTGCCGAGTCCGTCACTAGTTGAAAATCCGGCTGACCCGCCCAGGTGGTCGGCCGAAGCGTCTATCATTGAAGACAAACCATCTGAACCCATACCAGATGAAAGTCAAAAGGTCGAGGTGGCAGTTGACCCGGTCTTGCCTTCAGAGGTTCCATCTTCAGATGATACAGTCACCGAAGAGAACAAGGATGACACCGTCCAAATTCTTTTCGTAAGCACAGACTCCGATGAACATGGGGGCAATTTACCCATTCCTTTACCATAGGAAGGAAGTTCGTCAGAGTCGTACCCGACCATCTATTCGGTCCCACCTCCAAGCAACCTAGTTGTTTCCTTTGACTGGAATCAACTAGGCAGACCCCATTTACCGGCTAGTGTACCATTCCGAATCATTGCTCAAATATATAGAATGGTTATGGCCAGTATCATCATAGATGAAGGGGCTTTTGTGAGTATCCTTTCCTCGACTGCTTGGAAAGTGCTTGGTTCACCATCGCTTTTGCCTGAGATGAGAAATCTAACAGGCTTTGACAAAGGAACCAGTCGACCGTTAGGGATCCTTCCCAATGTGCCCATAACATTGAGAGGGAAAACTGTTCATATGAATGTAATGGTAGTCCAAAGACCCCTAGATTGTAATCTACTCCTTGGACGAGACTATATTTATTGCACGGGAGCCATTGTCTCATCACTCTTTAGAGTAATGTGTTTTCCGCACGAAGGAAGAGTGCTCAAGCTCGTAGACCAACTTTCATTTCCCAGATCACACATAGCAAATAGTCATATACCATCCCTGAATGGTCTTTTCACACAACGAATGTCTCATCAATCCCCAGTCCGTCCACCTGATGAGCGCGAGTGATTCAGGGGACATGACTGAAACCCAGGGGACATGCACCCTAGTCTGCTTTGGTAGGAAAACTTCGGGTATAGAGTAGGTTTCCATGAGAGATATATGACTAAGTCTGTACTCCCGTCAGTGATTGGAAAAGGGGTTTAGACTGGAATAAGATTCCCTCGTCAAAGTTATGTGAGTGGAGGCATCTGCACCGCTCACCTTTGTCTATTTCGGTAGACATCGCTGAAGAAGTGTTTTGTTTGCGTTGTGAATAGAATAATCTTTGGTAACCTGAAAGAGGTAGACCTTTCCTGATAAAACAAATGTTTTGTCGGTAGAATAAAAGGTGACCTTGAAGCTTTATTTTATACCTGGGGGCATGCAAACCTTTTGGCGTGCAAGCGAAGAGCGACTATTTATTTTTTTAAAATTTGTAGGTCCTCTAACCCTTTAAACTCGTAGGATTGGTCGTTTCCTAACTTGCATAAAGAAAGGATGTGGGGCAAAACTCTAAAAATTGTCGTTTTCATATATGAGACATTCTTATTATACGACTGGATTAATCGAGCAGTTTTAACGCAGACTTCATGCTCGTTAAAAAATAAACATAAGAAATGAGCAAATGTTTCCCCCAGCATTTAAGCTCAATAAAAAATGAACCAATTCCTGGTAAATAATCATCATGAATGTAGTACTTCAGCCTTTAAAGCCTTGGTCGTGTTCCCATCATCACCTCCACTCTGTATTGGCCGATCATTCACCTCCATTTGATTGTTTACCCCTTTTGAGGAACAGCTGCGAAGAGTGATCCCACTAGCCATCCTTGTAACACTGCCGTGATTGGAAAATTCCAAACCTTACCTGGAATCAGCTGCTACGCAATTTTATCACTCGTTCCTCAAAAGATGAGTCTCCTTTAAGCTCTTTTCAACTGACTCATAAAATATGAAAAGATTGCCGAGCCATTGGCCTCTCCAGCTCGTTAAAGGGACCGGAAGTGCTATCCCTCCTTTAGATTTTAATCTTTTTTGACCTGAGGGATTATTACACAAAAAGATCGTGCGCTTGTTTTGTTCGGCTCGTTAAAAGTATCGAAAATTCATCCCTTTTGTATCGTTTTATACTTTTTCTGACTTAAGGGATTAGATGATGAAAAAGGAATTTTTGGAGTTTCCTTTACGTCCCTTTTCAGACTCTCTAAAATTGAAAAGGACTGAGTTATCTTTGTCGTTAAACTTGTTAAAACCTAATAGCGACAAACTTGTCCATAGCAGACAAGAATGAGTTTCACTATCGCTAGGCTCATTAAAACATAACGATGGGTTTGCCCGAAGGGAAAATTATAGAACAAGCATATGTTAGCCTCCTCAAGCTTGACAAAAATAAAGAGGTACTGGTCAGCAATGACTGGGGAAAATTGGGAAGAAAACTTGAAGAAACTTTGTTGGTAGCAAGTCGCTCTTGAACATGACACTTTCACTCCGCATCCAAGTCGGGTTGGGTTGTTTCATTCAGCGGCCACATCACCATGGTCCCATCACACCATCCACATTTGGGGTTAATGCTACCAATCCATCATGTTAGTGTCGCCGATATGTTCAAGAGAAGTCACTCAGAGAATCCACCTGTGTCTCTACACTCCATTCTTTCATGACCGCCACCCTGAACCTTATATCACCAGATCGTTTTCACCTCCATTAAAATCATTTGCTCCGTTCCATGTCATCGATGTGGGATTCATTAAGGCCCTCCTATGACGGATCGCTTCTTGTCGACATCAACTCATTATCCAAGAAGTCGATCTAGGAACACCCCTTTCAGTACTTTGAAACTTGCGTGCCTCAATGGCAAGTTTCTCACTTCCGGCGATAGGTTTACATCAATGGCCTTCGGTTGAAAGATTTTGCGTGGTGTTCGACGCCAAGTCCCTTATTCACACCACGTGAATTGTACTGCAGTACCTTGAGGATCATTATCATTATCGGTGATTCCTCTCGCACCTGTTAACAGCTTACATCATTGGCTGGTAATCAGGCGATGTCTTTCCATGTTCGACTCCAGAACATCTCTCACATGGATCGACTTGTACTTTGAGTAAAGATCGAACGAGATTGAAGATCCCGGATCTAGTTTCATCCATCCGGGCTGTGATATATATTCAGGAAAATAAAGACATCAAATGTACATCATTTCTGCACAGATAATCATCCAATCTAAGGGATGATGGCTCTACCAGAATCATCAGTCTACACTCGGATGATTGTCTGTCCTATGTACATGAAAATGAATTTATAAAGATGAGCATGGGAATGCCCGCCTCGACTAGATCATGAAAATATTATGAAGATAATGTATTGTATTGTATCTTATTATAGGTCTCCTTCCAACTTGAAATAACTTCGGATCCTCATGATAAAGCATTTCACCCGACATCAAAAAGATTAACGACCTCATGCTTTAGGGGGCAACTGTTATAGACATTTTTGGGCACTGCAACCCCAATCATAAATGTCCATAAACTAAGGGCTCCTAAGTCCCTAAAGGTGTTGTTCCTACCCCTAAAAGGACAAGGTCAACTGATTACATCATCTCGCAGAAGTTCTCCATGAAAAACTACTCAGAACTGGTCAAAACTGGATCATTTCACTTGGTCCATGGCCAGGGTGTGATGCATCTCACCTTGTACACACGAGAAGTGCGTTGCATTTCAAAAAGCCCTTCTATGGGGTACAATGGATGAGAAAAGACAAGTGGCGAAGACAGTTTGCGAGGTGGATGATCATGGAATCTTCCAAAATCTTCTCCTGTGACACTTGCCTCTCAGAATCGCCCAAGGATGAGTAAGAGATCAGTGAGATCTCCAAGTGGAATCAAGAACTATAAGAGAGAAGACACTAATAAAAAACCAAGAGCTGACTCACACCTCTGCAAGTATCTATATATAGATCTCTCAACCCAGAGATCCAAAGGTTGGAGGCTGGAATTTTGCATCTTGTAAGGAATTGCTGTTGGTTTCTAGAGGCAACGTCATAGTGTTGGGTGATCTAAGCTTTGCATGAGGTGAAGAAGGGCTTACTTACTGAGAGGATGATGTTGGGTCAGAACAACTGGTTGTAACTCTCTTGGCTCTTTCTTGATTATCAATAAAAGCTATTCAATTTTTCCTCCATACTCTTGTGTCGTTTATGTTTTATGCATTTGTACGGTCAATTTACATCTGATCCTAGATTGTTTATGATAATAGATCCATGTTCTTGTATAGTGTTATGCTACTTTGATTCTACAGGTACTCTGTGAAGCTGGTGTACAAGGAAGCAAGTAGCGAAGGACTATCAGAAGAGAGAGGAATCGAACTAGGAGCCAAGCTCAAGACAGAGGTTGGTCTCCTTTATTCTTCTCTCATCTATCTTTTATAAAGGAAAAACGAAAGTAGCTTTACTTTGTTTGTTTCTAAGGTAGCTACCACACCTTAGTGGGATTAGCAGTTCTGCATAGACACTTTTCCCTGTAACAGTCATGGATTTATATAGTGGGGGGTTAATATACATAAAGTGGGACTATAGGTTAGGAAATAACTTAGACTAAGGGTGTTTAGTGGGCTTTTAAGGGAAAAAGGGAAATTAATAAGGGGAAAATGATTTTTAAAGGGTAATGTCTAGGGAAAAGTGTGAAATCAAGGGGGAAAAGGGTTAAAGTGAAGGGAAAAGGTTTTATAATGGGAATGTGTTAAAATAGTAGGAAGTGAAAGGGAAGGATTCTTTGGAATCAAGAAGGGGAAATTAGTGAATGAAAATTAATGAAGGGGTAATGGAGGGAAATTTTAGACATGTAAGGGTTTGAGTGAAATGAGGGGAAATTAGTGAATGAGCTTTAGTATTTAGGCCTAAAATCATATAGAACTTTTTTAGGGTAAATAATCCAACTAATACACAATTTTTGTGAATGTCCTCTTTCCTTTGATAGTTTTTCCTGCACATGAAACATAGGATTTAAGTATGATGAAGGTGCATTTGAGATAGCAACCTTCAGCATCCTAGAACCTCTTCTACCTACCCTTTATTTACCCTAGCATTTTCACTTCATTTATTGGGTGCATTTGAGCTTGCTAACCCTCGATTTCTTTTTCTTTGATAAGCATACTATCTAATTCTAACCTTATAACTTCCAAGTGAACAGATTAAACTGATGAGCTCCTTATTATTCTCTACCTAACTATTGATTTTCCAAGATTAAACAATTTGGATAGATCTTTCTTCTCTATCTATCAACATGAAATTTAAAGCATGAATGAATCAAGATTAAACTATTTTACCATCATGGATTATGGCATTTTTGACAAGCCGCACACAATCTTATTTTTGTAAGGCAAAGTAAAAAGTAGTGGCTTTTGAATTTGCATCACTTTCAAAATCTATTTTTTATATCTTTTTTGGTGGGGTTCATATCTTATATTCATTTTTTCTACTCCTTTTCTTTTAGTCCTTTGATTCTTCTTTTAGGACATACCCTCTTTACATTTTTTATTTTTAATATGGGAAAGCCTTTTGCAGAAAGCAAAAGCATGTACAATATTACAAGACTAATCCTAATCAATTAAAAATTATGAATCCTATTATTATGGGACCCTAATAGTGGCTCCACATGGGGATGTCATTTCTTCGTGAAATTTCAAGAACTTTAAGATTAGTAGCCTTTGAAACTTTGACTGTGGTTTCCTTGTAATTGCTTCTCTGTGATCTATTTTATTCATACATATGATGGTACACCTTTCAAAGCTTAGGGCCTTCTCTTCAGGCTTCAACTTCAAAAGATAATCATCCAATCCAATCTAAACTTTGGAATGTTATGTATAATGAGCAAAGCAAACAATTGAACTAATGTTAATCTGGGGATAAGTAAGGCTTCAGCATTCTACCATTGATTGGTCAACCTGGTAGACCTGTTCCATCTAACTGCTTCAAGAAAAATGCATTGTTACCTCTGTAACCATAAATGATATAAGGGCCTTGCCATAGGAAATCAAATTTCCCATGTTCACCCTTTTATTCTCTTCTAGAATCCCATTTAAGTACTTTGTCACCTATGTAAAAATCATCAAATTCGGTTTTCTTGTCAAAAATATTTTTGATCTTATCTTGGATCACTTGGGATTTGAGATAGACTTCTTCCCTGGTTTGCTATAAATGTATTGTCTGATTTATCCTCCTTTGGATATCATTGACTTATACCTGTAGTTCTTGAATCGTTTTCATCATTGGTACTCCTAAAGAGGATGGAAAAACAACATCCATTCCGTATACTAGTTGATAAGGAGATGTAACAATGGGCTTTTTCATAGTTAGTCTATTTGCCCATAAGGCATTAACCAACTTTTTGTTCCAGGTCTTTTTATTGTATTCTAACAATTTCCTGATGATATTAACAAGGATTTTGTTTGAGGATTCTGCAAGTCCATTACCTTGAGGGTAATAGGTAGTGGAATGGCCAAGAGTAATGTGATATCTATTACAAAAATGTATCATTTTCTTCGATTTGAAGGCAGCTACATTATCAGTGATGAGCTTTTGTCGGCATCCAAATATTGAAAGGATATTGTTTTCAAGGAATGAGATTATGACAGAATCTGTGGCTTGTCTAGAAGGGATGGCTTCTATCCATTTCGTAAAGTAATTAGTGGCCGTCAAAATCCATTTATGTTGGGCTGAGGAGGATGGATGAATTTGACCAATGAAGTCTAAACCCCGCTGCTGAAATGGGATTTCTGTGGAGATGGGTTTGAGGGGTAAAGGTAAGAGTTTCCTCTTCCCTTCAAATATTTGGTAGTTGTGACAGGAGGTCACATATTTTCTGACATCTGCAAAAAGGGCGGGCCAGTAAAAACCTGCCCTTAAAATCTTATCAGCAGTTGTTTTCCAGTATAAGTCTCCTCCAAAATCTCCTGCATGAAATTCTTGCATAACTTTGTCAGCTTCATCTTTTAATAAACAATTCAACAAAATGCCACCATTATCTTTCCAAAATAAAGCATTGTCAATGATACAATATTTCATTGATTTCATTTTCAAGAATCTATCTTTAGTTCTAGATAAACCAGGATGAGCTTGTAAATTTAGTAAAACAAATATGATATCTGTATACCAAGGTGAATCTAAAAATCTTCACTGATCTATGCAGTTTCCATCTCTTCTTGACCATCTAGAGCACCAATGAAATTTATATCTAAGGCCTGACAGTTTGATTCTGTTAGGCCAAGAGGTAACTCCACAAAAAAATTCATAATATTCATTCAGGTTGGTCTTTATTATATACATGAGGGAGAGACTATTCATTTCATCTCTCGGTGAATCTTGATCTTTTCTATTATTTATTTACATCAATTACAGTTGTTCACCCAATCTTGATTATTAGGTGTCAACATTCCCCACATTAATCTGAAGGGATGTTGGTGAGTCCAAGCATCGTTCTGAATCTTTCAGGATTTTCTCTTCCAAGCGCTTTGGTGAAGATGTCTGCAATTTTCTTATTCGTGGAACAATGGCAGAGATGGATTGTTTTGGCCTCAACATGATGTCGAATTAGATGATATTTAGTATTGATGTGCTTCGTTCGATCATGGAACTTTGGGTTCTTGGCCAACTTTATTGCTGAGGTATTGTCAATCATGAGTGGAGTCGATTGTACTTGTTTTCCCTGCAAATGTTCAATAATTTTCCTGAGCCACACAATTTCTTTTGTTGCCTCAGCTGCTACCACATATTCTGCCTCTGTTGTGGAATCTGCTGGAACTGATTATTTGCGTGATCTCCAGGAGACAACTCCTGATCCAAGACTCATAGCATAACCTGAAGTAGATACCCCAATTTCTTTGTCTCCATCAAAGTTTGAATCAAAGTATCCAATCAAGATGAAGTCACGCACCTGTCTATACATGATTCCAAAGTCTTGAGTTCCCACAATTACCTTAGAACTCTTTTTACAGCAGACCAATGTTCCTCACAAGGTTTTTGCATAAACCTAGAGAGGATTCCAACAACAAACGAAATATCTAGTCTGGTAGTAGTTAGGTAGTTGAAACTTCCTTCAAGCTATCTATGCTTTGTTACATCCTCAAGTTCTTTTCCTTCAATGGATGTGAGCTTTAAGTTTTGTTCCATTGGAATAGGAAGAGGATTGCATTATGTCATGCCAAACCTGTTCAACAGATCTCCAATGTACTTCTTTTGAGAAAGGAATATGGACTTCGGATGTTGAGTTACTTCAATACCAAGATAGTAATGAACATAGCCCAAATTAGTCATTTCAAAACCTTTCCTCAATTCCTTCTTTATGGATTCAATGTATCTTTCATTGTTCCATGTCATCAAAAGATCATCTACATATGCCACAAGATATACAAATGTTTTGCCAACCTTCTTGACAAACAAAGTTGCATCATCAAGATCATAATGTTTGAAATTGAGTTTTAGAAGATGCTTAGTTAGTTTTTCATACCAGGCTCGCGGTGCTTGTTTGAGGCCATAAAAGGATTTCACAAGTTTGCATACTTTATGTTCATGTCCTTTCATAGCAAATCCTTCGGGCTGGGACATAAAAACATTCTCTTTTAAATCTCCATTCAAGAAAGTAGTTTTTACATCCATTTGATGGAATTTCCAACTGTTCTGAGCTACTAGGGTAGAGAGTGTCCGGATGGTAGCCCATTTTGCTATGGGGGCAAAAGTCTCCTCATAATCGACCCCTTCCTTCTGTGCAAAACCTTTTTCCACAAGCCTAGCTTTGTGCTTGTCAAGTGAGCCATCAGCTTTATACCTATTCTTGTAGACCCACTTGTAGCCAATCAGTTTGGCTCCTAGTGGAGGATCAACCAACTTCCAAGTGCCATTCTTTATCAGGGCATCATACTCCCTTGCATCACTTCTTTCCATTCATCATGAGAAGCAACTTCTTTGAAGGAAGTTGGTTCAAAATATGTAGACAAATTAAATTCATAATCATAATAAACATCGATATCAACAGGTGAATCAGAGTCATCTACATCGCCACCATTTTGTTGGTTTGAATTTCTAGTTCCTCTCTTTCCAACCTCATCAATATGAACACTTTCAAGTGTCTTTGTCAGCCACTTTGGGGGACCTTTCTTAGATGGTCCAAGCTGCTCCGTTGATTGAGTTGGGTCTGAATCAAGATTGAGTCTCCCAATTCTATCAATCACATCACTTAAAGTATCATCTATTGTTGGAGTTTCATGTGGGGGAGAGGATGCTTCAGAAGAAGATTCCATAAGTTGATCTAGTATAGGAATCCCCCCTTAAAGATGTAGAATCTGATTATCAAATTCTTGAAATGATTTTGCATTTGTGAATCTATCCAAGCGATCAAGTTTCTGCTCAACAACATTGTTAGTTTTGGATGACTCAAGAAATATTACATCTCTAGATACAACAAGATTTTTATTGACTTCATCATAGATACGATATGCTTTGGTGGTGTTTGAATACCCTAGGAAGATACGCTTACGACTTCTTGCACCAAGTTTGTTTCTATGTACCTTTGGTATCAAGGCATAAAAGGTGGAACCAAAGACCCTGAGATGCTTTATTGAAGGAATGTGCCCATACCACATTTCATAGGGAGTCTTGCTTCTGATAGAATTAGATGGACATCTATTCTTTATATATACAACACATATAACTGCATCAGCCGAAAACATCATTTTTACATTTTTGAGCAATAGCATGGAGCGTACCATATTTGAGATTGTCCTATTCATTATTTCAGCTACACCATTTTGTTGGGGATTGTAAGGTACAATTGTTTGATGTTTGATCCCATGTTGGCGAAGATAGTTTTCAAATTCATTTGAAGTTTATTCTTTTCCATTATCTGTGCGAATAGAGCCAACATGACATTGTGCATCATTTTCAATCCATGTATGAAAGTTCTTGAATGCTTGAAAAGCATCAGATTTGTTCTTCAATAAATATACCCGACACATTCTGGGTTAGTCATCAATAAATGTCATCATATATTTATTTCCATTCACGGAAGGAATAGGCATTGGACCACATAAATTTGAATGAATGAGTTCAATTTTTCTATGTTCTCTTGAGCATGAATCGTGAAAATACTATTTGTTATGCTTTACAAGAATGCAAGCATCACATTGCTTAATTTTCCTAGGAATTGTAGGCAAACCAGTAACACCATTTTTCTTCAACAAGTGGAGGCTATCATAGTTCAAATCTCCAAATATAGCATGTCATAATAAAATTTATGGAAGTGTACCTTCTTCATAATGAGAATTGTCTGAGAAATGTTGTGCATGAGTAGAGGCACCCTAAAGCTTCAGAAGCCTTTCTTCTTCTATCCCCCTCATGACAAGTGAGTAGTCAAATGCTTTTCTCACGTCAAGCTTGCCATCAAACATATGAATGGAGTGACCTTGTTGGCAAATGTGGACCAAGGACATCACGTTTCTCTTCAGCTGTGGAGATATAGAACATGATGCAGAAGAAAGTCTGGAAGACCAGGAAATTTAAGCCTAATTGTGCCAAGCCCTGACGGCTTGAGTTTTGATTGGTTTGCAAAGTATACTCCATCAAAATTGTCAGTAAATTCTTCAAAAAAATCTTTTCTATGAGTCATGTGGCAAGCTACTCCTGAATCAAGTAACCAGTCATTTTTCCAGAATCAAGTGAAGCATTAAATAAGTCTTCATTTACTCTAATATTACATTATGCCACAACATAATGAGCAGATTCAGGTGCTTTACCTTTGTGTGTATCATTAGTTTTACCTTTGGGTTGGTTTCTTTTCTGGTCAATTTTTTCTGAAGGTAACTTGCATGTGGAGGCATCATGTGATCCATTTCTTTTGCAGCGTATGCAGTGAAAATTTGACCTTTCTCCTTGAGAGTGTTTGCCCCCCCTGTCTTTGAAATTTCTTCCTCTTCCACTTCGACCACCTATTCCTCTAGAAGAATCTTGAGCAAGATTCTTTTCTCTTTGAGCAAGACACAGATCCTCTTCAGAAGATTCGGGGGATGTGTTCATTCCAAAAGATTTCTCTCTTTCAGCAAATTTTTTCACAAGAGATTCAAAGGTAATATCTTTGAGATTTCCATTTTCTTGCAATGACTCAAGATAATTGGAGTAAGTAGGATAATTTTCCTTGAGAAAATCGATAAGAGGAATATCCATTTCAACCTTAGTGGCTTTGATATCATGCATTATAGATTTTACTTTGGATGCAAGAGTAGGAGGATCATTATTTTGTAATTCAAGAGTGAAGAGTTTAATCATGAGTTGAACAACTTCAAGTGCATAGTGTGAGTCATAGAGTTCCTTCAGATTTTGTAAAGCTTTGAAAGCATTTGAAAATGACGAAATATGTTGACTCACCTCTTCATTACAGATGCTGCAATTAATGCATAGGCTTTGCTGTTTTTATTTTCCCAAATGGCGAACTCCTTGTCTAAGATAGGTTGTTCTGGCTCTTCGTCTTCGTCTCAAGCACACACTCCTTTCTACAACTCATTGAAAATGAGGGTGTGTTTTATTTTCTAGGACCACATAGGATAGTTCTCCTTGCTAGTGAGAACTACTCCCATAATACATATGATTGAATGCATTGTAAAATCTGTGTACTGTGGAAAATATTGTGAACTGTAAATATATATATATATATATAGATATATAGATAGATATATATATATATATATATATATATATATATATATAGATATATATATACTTTGAGTTGAGAAAAGAACACAGTTCTGGTGCAAAAATTTTTAAAAAGTAATTTCACTCTGATATATGGGACAGAGCTTCAGAGAACCATAGAACTTTGAGCTAGAAAACTCCTGCAACATACCAAATCAATGAAAAGCATCCAATCTGAATGCAAAGAGAGGATTATTACCATAGGCATTTGAGAGCAGATAAATAAGCATTGTCATCTTTGCAGCGGAATGGATCCAAGTTTAGACCACCATTCCAATCCTAAAACCTCCACAAAACCCTGTCTCAATTCACTACAACAACCCAACACAGATGCTTCAACCCCTTCAAGGCGGATCACCAGGCACATAGCAGCCAACAATGCAGGAAATCCCTCTTCATCAGTCAGGAAAGTAAACGATACCATATTAAATTCCTCTCCATTGGAATCCGTTGAAATTTGTGATGAACCCCAAAAAAATAATGAACAGAGAAGAGCTTTTGAAATGCCTCTACAATGGATTTCTAGGGCAAAAAACAACTATTTTTCGGGAGTAGGGAATGTATTTGAGATAGGTTAGCTGAGCGGTATTCGACTCAAGCATTCCACACATCAAAAATGGTGATACCACATAGCAAAAACCGTGGGTTGAGTAGTCAACAGTGCGTATGGTGGAGTATGCAGAGTTTGCGGAGTTTGTGTTTGAGACTGGAAGGAACAATGTTTATGTAAAGCAGAGAAAACATCGAGCAGAAGCAGGAGGAGCAACACTTTTATGTAAAGTAAATAAAATGTTAGGCAACCGGAGGGTAAAGCAGAGAAAACACTAGACAACAATAGGAGGAGCAACGCTTTTATGATGGGAGGACCAAGAATGGCGATGCCAGTATTCGGTGGGTGGGAAGATGCAGAATCCCTCCAGTATACTCTCGTCTTTGCCACAGGGCTCATAATGTCAGAAATAGAAAACACATATGACAGTTTACTAACAAAGACAAAAGTGTGAGTTTTGCAAAATAGGCAGAACATAGGCCAGGAGGGAGTTACAAGGGAAAACTGTAATCCCAAATATAGAGCTAGCTCTAATACCATGTCAGGCTAGGAGGTAACTCCTCAAAACAATTCACAATATTAATTTAGGTTGGTATTTATTATATACATGAGGGAGAGACTGTTCATTTCATCTCCTAGTGACTCTTCATCTTTTCTGTTATTTATTTACATCAATTACAGTAGTTCACCGAATCCTAATCATTAGGTGTCAACAGATTCAGCCATAAGTTTAGCTGAACCTTGGCCTTTGATTAGTTTTGTGGGCTTTATTTCAATACCATATTCCAAAATAGTGGCAACCCATTTGCCACTCTTTCCTTCAGGCCCATTCTGTGTTAGAATGTTCTTTACTACTAAATTTGCAACATATGCAATGATGTATGAGTATAAAATGTATGCTTTGAAATCTTTAATGGCCTTTACTAAAGAAAGTGCTTGTTTTTCCATTATATTATACTTTAGTGTAGCATCTCTTAAAGATTTATTGAAAAATGCAATAGGCTGCTCATAACCCTGATCATTCTTTTGCAACAAGACTGCTGCAATAGTGTGTTCTGAAGAAAAGGAAAAAATTACAAAATATTTTTTGAAATTAGGACTTATGAGGATAGGTGTTTTAGTAAGGGCTTCTTTGAGTTCCTCAAAATATTGCTTAGCTTTTACTGTCCACTTAAGTGTTGAGTCTTTCTTTAACATGTTGTTCAATTCTCTGGTTAGTTCTGCTAAGTTAGAAATGAATCTTCTAAGAAAATTTATTTTACCTAAGAATGATTGTAATTCTTTAATGATCCTAGGGTGTGTGATGTTTAAGATTGCCTCTATTATATTTGGATCAATTCTGATGCCCTCTTTTCAAATTAAATGTCCTAAGAGTTTACCTTCTTCAAGCCCAAAGAGTGTCTTTTTGGGATTTAAGGATATGCCAATTTTTTTTTCATCTTATGAACACTCTTCTTAGTTGATCTAGATGTTCATTATCTGATTTGGAAAACACTGCGATATCGTCTTGGTAAACAACTAGAAAGTCATGGATTTCTTTTGCAAAAGCTATGTCCATTTCTCTTTGGAATGTTTCTCCAACATTCATCAATCCAAAAGGCATTTTCAAATACATAAAATTACCACAAGGAGTGGTAAATGTTGTCTTTACTTGATCCTCTGGCTGAATAAGGATTTGGTTTTATCTAGAGAATCCATCAAGTAATGAAATTTTGGATGACCCTACTACCTTGTGGAGAATATGGTCGTTTTTTGGGAGGGGATAGTTATCATTTAGTAATACTTTATTCAAGTTTCTGAAATCAACAAAGAGTCTGATTTCTCCCGTTTCTTTCTAGTAGTGACTAAATTAGAGACCCAATCTAAGTATCTAATTGGTGCTATGATTTGTGCCTCATACATCCTTTTTACTTCTTTTTCAATTAATGGCATAAGAACTGGATTAATTCTCCTAAGCTTTTGTTTAAAGGGTTTTTGATCTTCTTTGATAGGTATCGTATGTTGAATAATGATTGTGTCATAAGACTTAAGGTCTTCATAACTCCAGGCAAAGACATCTTGAAATTATTTAAAACTACTTATGTATTTCAACTTTCCAACTGGAGGTAATTCTTTAAATAATATAACAAGCTTAGGTTTTCCTTCTGTTCCTAGGTTGCATTCTTCTATGTCTGATCTTAAAGGATCCATTTTTGGTTTCCTAGCTACATCATTTGAATCAATAAAAACTTCTAATGGGACTAATCCCTTAGGTAAAAAATTATTTTCAAGGTTCAAAATGTCAGAATCATCATTAACTAGTTCTTCTATTTCTACTTTTTCTAAGTTATCTATTTCTACTTTAGTGAATTTTGTGGGTTTATTTACATCTAAAGCATTTATATCTATTTCACTATCCATGGTGTCATCTACTGTACAATTAGTATCTATGTTACAGTTTTGGAATTCTCCTTCAACATTCATGAAATCATAGATTTGATAATCTTGTCAAAAAAATTGCCAATATTTCAAATCATCAGGTATAATGGGCTTGTGTCTTACCTCTGCAGTGTACTGGTGATTGGGATGAAAAGGCAATCTACAAGTGCTAGCAAAAGTGGCCAAACTATGAGCTTGTATGTTTTGTTTCCTAGGAATAACAACAAAATCAATTTCAAGAAGTTCCTTAATCAAATCTAGAACAGTTTCTCTATATTGGCTAAGTCTGGGATTATTCACAGAATACTCTCCTCCAATTTGTTTTATGATCAATTCAGAGTCTCCCATGATAAAAACTCTCTTGGCTCCAAGGTTTCTCACAATTTATAATCCTAAGTCTAAAGCTTCAAACTCTGCCATGTTGTTTGTGCATGTAAAGTTTAATCTAAAGGCATGACATTCAGGATGATTGTTTTTTAGGTTATGAATCCAAACTCATGCACCTGCTCCTAGTCTGTTCATTGAACCATCAAAGTCTAAGTGCCACCTAGATTCATGAAATATATTTTCACTGTCTGGTTCTTTATGTTCTTGTTTGACATATATGTTATTTTCCTTTTCAATGTCTGAATTACATAAAATGAAAGAATACACATCAGAATGTACATAATAAATAGGATAGTTCTTTGGTTTATCTATACTATTATCCATGTATTTCATCAAAGTTTCTCTATAAATATTTTTGGGCTAGCTGTCGAGCCGTAAAAGGGTCTTTTTCACCTCTAATTACCTCACATTAACTTGTCAATCTAGGAACGATTTGTTATCTCAAAGAGTGTACTCAGTTTGAGGCTGTCATTTGTTAGAGTAATGCTAGTAGTATAGTGCTAAAAAAAAAATACAAGAGTAAATGGATGCTTGAAAGAAAATCTACTTACAGCAAAATGTTTTGAAACCTAAATCATGCACCTGGAAAACTAAGCAATGTATCAGTCAAGGGTTCAGTAACAATAAAGCATCCCTTTGGAAACTGATGTAACTATTAGTTCCAGTCTTCGCAGCCTGTCACCAGGGATCAACATGAGCTCTTACTATGTCTGGATTTGTTAGATGTTTTGCACATTATGTTCAGCACAAAACATGTCACAAGTGTGTCCATCAGAAGAATCTCGAAAAAATATTTCCAACGGTATATCACACTCCCATAATCGGCTCCCGGATTAGAAGATATGATCAAAATGAACTGGTTATGCATGTTTTGAGGTCAGTTGCTGCACACAATGACAAGTTTAGTACAAAATCCGTTTGTGAAATAATGGTAAGGAATTTTTCAAAAGTGAAAGAGGTTTTTTTTCACCACATACTGAATAACAAAAACATTCTTTAGTTTATGCACAGGTGCTACCATGTGGGAGATATATAGTCATATTTGGAGCTTATATTAAAACAAAGTAAATTTTTCATATTTTTTACTGTTTTAGTCATTTTAGTGCGGGGAAATTTTACAACAGGTGGAAAGTAATTTTGCAAAACCCAAGGAGGGTTTTGTTAAGCACCAGCCACATAACAACAAAATCTTTTAGTTTATTCACAAGTATCATGGACTGGGATATGTGACTAGATCTTTACAGCTCATTTTTAGAGATTTAAATTTTTAATGATTTTCTGTTTTAGAGATGATTTTGTGGAATAGATTGCGAGCAACTGGAAACAAATTTCCCAAATTTGAGAGATTCTTTTCTCCATAATGACCTTATCTACAAAAACCTCTCTCATTTTTGTAACAGGTGCTATGGTTTAGGAGATATGAGCTCATCTTCAACATCTATTTTCATAAATTCGACCCAAGTTTAATGTAACTAATTCTATTTTGAAGAAAATGGTTGAGCTCAATCCCTTAGTACAAGGATGAGAAAATGTATATATTTTATTAATTTCATAATGTGGGGGTTGGATTTTGGTAGAAGGTTGGATACTTGGGATTTCTTGGTACTCTATTGTACATTTCATTTCTGCAATTTTGGCAAAGGGAAGACCAGGGTTTTGCAGCACTTGTTGGGATCCATGTGGCTCTATGTTTTGATGGTGTTTTTCTCTATGTATTTGTAAGTTCATTGATGTGTATGTGTATCATTTTCCCCTCTCCTTTCTTCTGCAATTAAACAAATGAGTGATTTAGGTAGAATTCATTGGATTGCTATGCTCTACCTTGCAATTTTGTTTAATTCTACATGTTTTCATCTGTTTGAGGAATCTTGAGACCCTCTTGCCCTCCTTAGCTCCTCACTTGTCTGATCCATCCATTCAGTCAATCTAAAGCATCAAAGCGATTGCCTTCCTTGCCCCAATCAGAACTCTGCAAAAACTAGGCCTTATCCCCAGACCCAAACTTGCCTTTCCCTTTTTCCAACAAAACCCCCCAAAAACTCAAATCAAATCCTTGTACTTAATACGTAGCCTAATATTAGTTTTTATTTCAGTCATCTCAAGCCCTATCGATTATCTTTCGCTGAGACTGACCTGGAGAGAGCCCTCTCCTATCCTCGTAGGGCTAGCTACGAGGCTGAGCGTGGTTTGATGTGGACCTAGAAACTTATCTTTTCAGCCTGAGGCAAATCTAGGCTCTAACATAGTGGCAAACATACTGGTGAAGAATGTTTATTTTCATTGTTTGGCTTTGTAGACTACAGACGAAGCTTGAAGTTAGCCAAGTAGCCTTCGAAACGCTTTTGCTTTGCATTATCATAAGTAGATGAATGATGCTTCAGTCAATCTCCGGTCTAGTTTATAAACTGAACATCTGATCTAAATGATCACCCCAGTACATGTATCAAGTTAGATCTGATTGTTGATGTTGGACAACAATCAGATACATATAAAGGCTGAAACATTCACCTGGTGACTCAAACTCAGTCCAGAGATTCCAGTGCTCTTTGATCCATTCATGCACTAAAATAAAATGGTAGGGTGTGTGGCAGACCCTGTGTTTTGTGAAGCTTTAAAAGAAGTTAGAGATCAGTTAGTGGATATTGAAATTGATGAAGCATTTTTCATTGTCGTGCTTAAATGTTTGAGATCTCCGAAGTTTCCTCCTAAAGCTAAAACTGGTTTCTTTGAGTTAGTTGTTGAAAATTTTGGGAAGGAGATTCAGTATTTAAATGATCAGATCCAATCATATGAATTTCGAGATCCCAAAAAGTTCTTGGAAACTCTCCCTCCTTCAAAATAAGAAACAATAGAGCTGCCCGTGGATGTTTGCATTGATAGTTTGCAGCTGGAAGCATGTATTGAGGAGTTGGGGCAGCAAACAGAGTCTGGTTTTTTCAATCCTATTGCAATGTACATGGAAATCATTTTTAGTTTAAATGATAGATCAAATTGTCTTTTACACAACCAGACTCGTTATGTGCATGTATGGTTGTCATCATTTACATTTGTGTCATGGTTGAAGCAAATTCAAGCAGCATCCTTGTCACAATTACTTGATTTGTTGATATGGCATTAAAGAATTACCAGATCTATCAATTTTGCGGCAAAGTGGGTTAGATTTGTACATAAATAAGCTGCCCAAGGCAGCATTTTAGTTTTCGGTATTTGTTTATGTACAAGTTGCAGTATGTATATGTTTTTGGATTGGTATGACTTGTTTTGGGTTTGCAGTTGTTTGACCATCCATGCCCAATGGAAGAGGCACTGTCTACTTTCTAGAGATCTATAGTTCTTGGCACCTCCAAGGAGCTACCATCCCCATTGGAGCCGATGTTAGTTCCAGTCTTCGCAGCCTGTCACCAGGGATCAACATGAGCTCTTACTATGTCTGGTTTTGTTAGATGTTTTGCACATTATGTTCAGCACAAAACATGTCACAAGTGTGTCCATCAGAAGAATCTCAGAAAAATATTTCCAATGGTATATCACACTCCCGTAACCGGCTCCCGGATTAGAAGATATGATCAAAATGAACTGGTTATGCATGTTTTGAGGTCAGTTGTTGCACACAATGACAACTTTAGTACAAAATCAGTTTGTGAAATAATGGTAAGGAATTTTTTAAACGTGAAAGAGGTTTTTGTTCACCACATACTAGGTAACAAAAACCTCTTTCATTTTATGGACAGGTGCTACCATGTGGGAGATATACAGTGATATTTGGAGTTTATATTAAAACAAAGCAAATTTCTCATATTTTTTACTATTTTAGTCATTTTAGTGCGGGGCCATTTTACAACAGGTGGAAAGTAATTTTACAAAACCCAAGGATTTTTTCGTTAAGAAAGAGCCACATAACAAAAACATCTTTCATTTTATTCACAAGTGTCATGGATTGGGATATGTGACTAGATCTTTATAGCTCATTTTCACATATTTAAATTTTTAATGATTTTCTGTTTTAGAGATGATTTTGTGGAACAAATTGTGAGGAACTGGAAACGAATTTCCCAAATTTGAGAGAGGTTTTTCTCCATCATAAAGGTATCTATAAAAACCTCTCTCATTTTTGTAACCGGTTCTACGGTTTAGGAGATACAATCTCATCTTCAACACCTATTTTCAAAAATTCAGCCCAAGTTTAATGTAACTAATTCTATTTTGAAGAAAATGGTTGAGTTCAATCCCTTAGTACAAGGATGAGAAAATGTATATTTTTATGAATTTCATAGTGTAGGGGTTGGATTTTTTTAGATGGTTGGATACTTGGAATTGCTTGGCACTCTATTGTACATTTCCTTTCTGCAATTTTGGCAAAGGAAAGACCAGGGTTTTGCAACACTTGTTGGGATCCATGTGGCTCTATGTTTTGATGGTGTTTTTCTCTATGTATTTGTAAGTTCATTGATGTTTGTGTGTATCATTTTCCCCTCTCTTTTCTTCTGCAATTAAACAAATGAGTGATTGAGGTAGAATTCATTGGACTGCTATGCTCTGCCTTGCAATTTTGTTTAATTCTACATGTTTTCATCTGTTTGAGGAGGACTCTTGAGACCCTCTTGCCCTCCCTAGCTCTTCACTAGTTTGATCCATCCATTCACTCAATCCAAAGCATCAAAACAATTGCCTTCCTTGCCCCAATCAGAACTCTGCAAAAACTAGGCCTCATCCCCGGACCCAAACTTGCCTTTCGCTTTTTCCAACAAAAAACCCCCAAAAACTCAAATCAAATCCCTGCAATTCATACCTAGCCTAATATTAGTTTGTATTTCAGTCATCTCAAGCCCTATCGATTATATTTCACTGAGATTGACCCGGAGATAGCCCTCTCCTGTCCTCATAGGGCAAGCTACGAGGCTATGCGTGGTTTGGTGTGGACCTAGAACCTTGTCTTTTCAGCCTGAGGCAAATCTAGACTCTAACATAGTGGCAACCATACTGGGGAAGAAAGTTTATTTTCATTGTTTGGCTTTGTAGACTACAGACGGAGCCCGAAGTTAGCCAGGTAGCCTTCAAAACTCTTTTGCTTTGCATTAGCGTAAGTAGATGAATGCTGCTTCAGTCAATCTCCCGTCTAGTTCATAAACCGAACAGATGATCTAAACGATCACCCCAGTACATGTATCAAGTTAGATCTGATTGTTGATGGTGGACAACAGTCAGATACATATAAAGGCTGAAACATTCACCTGGTGATGCCAACTCAGTCCAGAGATTACAGCACTCACTGATCCGTTCATGCACTAAAATAAAATGGTAGGGTATGTGGTAGACCCTATGTTTTGTGAAGATTTAAAAGAAGTTAGAGATCAATTAGTGGATATTGAAATTGATGAAGCATTTTTCATTGTCGTGCTTAAATGTTTGAGATCTCCAAAGTTTCCTCCTAAAGCTAAAACTAGTGTCTTGGAGTTGTTGAAAATTTTCGGAAGGAGATTCAGTATTTAAATGATCAGATCCAATCATATGAACTCTGAGATCCCAAAAAGTTCTTGGAAACTCACCCTCCTTCAAAACAAGAAACAATAGAGCTGCCTGTGGATGTTTGCATTGATAGTTTGCAGCTGGAAGCATGTATTGAGGAGTTGGGGCAGCAAACAGAGTCTGGTTTTTTCGATCCTATTGCAATGTACATGGAAATTTTTTTTAGTTTAAATGATAGATCAAATTGTCTTTTACAAACCCAGACTCATTATGTGCATCTATGGCTGTCATCATTTACATTTGTGTCATTGTTGAAGCACTTTCAAGAAGCATCCTTGTCATAGTTACTTGATTGGTTGATATGGCATTACAATATTACTTGATCTATCAATTTTGCAGCAAAGTGGGTTAGATTTGTACATAAATAAGCTACCCAAGGCAGCATTTCAGTTTTCGGTATTTGTTTATGTACAAGTTGCAGTATGTATAAGTTTTTGGATTGGTATGACTTGTTTTGGGTTTGCAGTTGTTTGACCATCTATGCCCAATGGAAGAGGCACTGTCTACTTTCTAGAGATCTGTAGTTCTTGGCACCTCCAAGAAGCTACCATCCCCATTGGAGCTGATGTTAGTTCCAGTCTCCGCAGCCTGTCACCAGGGATCAACATGAGCTCTTACTATGACTGGTTTTGTTAGATGTTTTGCACATTATGTTCAGCACAAAACATGTCACAAGTGTGTCCATCAGAAGAATCTTGGAAAAATATTTCCAATGGTATATGATAGTCCCGTAACCAGCTCTCGGATTAGAAGATATGATCAAAATGAATTGGTTATGCATGTTTTGAGGTCAGTTGCTGCACACAATGATAAGTTTAGTAGAAAAACAATTTGTGAAATAATGGTAAGGAATTTTTCCAAAGTGAAAGAGGTTTTCGTTCATCACATACTAAATAACAAAAATCTATCCCAGTTTATGCACAGGGGCTACCATGTGGGAGATATACAGTGATATTTGGAGCTTATATTAAAACAAAGTAAATTTTTCATATTTTTTACTGTTTTAGTCATTTTAGTGCGGGGCCATTTACAACAGGTGGAATGTAATTTTGAAAAACCCAAGGACTTTTTTGTTAAGCACGAGTGATAAAAAAAAAAACCTCTTTTATTTTATTCACAGGTTTCATGGATTGGGATATGTGACTAGATATTTACAGCTCATTTTCACAGATTTAATTTTTTAATGATTTTCTGTTTTAGAGATGATTTTGTGGAACAGATTGCGAGAAACTGGAAATGAATTTCCAAAATTTGAGAGAGTTTTTTCTCCATCATGACCTTATCTACAAAAAACTCTCTCATTTTGTAACAGGTGCTATGGTTTAGGAGATACGAGCTCATCTTCAACACCTATTTTCAGAAATTCGGCCCAAGTTTAATGTAACTAATTCTATTTTAAAGAAAATGGTTGAGCTCAATCCCTTAGTACAAGGATCAGAAAATGTATATATTTTATGAATTTCATAGTTTAGGGGTTTGATTTTGGTATAAGGTTGGATACTTGGGATTTCTTGGCACTCTATTGTACATTTCCTTTCTGCAATTTTGGCAAAGGAAAGACCAGGGTTTTGCAGCACTTGTTGGGATCCATGTGGCTCTATGTTTTGATGGTGTTTTTCTCTATGTATTTTTAAGTTCATTGATGTTTATGTGTATCATTTTTCCCTCTATTTTCTTTTGCAATTAAACAAATGAGTGATTGAGGTAGAATTCATTGGACTGCTATGCTCTGCCTTGCAATTTTGTTTAATTCTACATGTTTTCATCTGTTTGAGGAGGACTCTTGAGACCCTCTTGCCCTCCTTAGCTCCTCACTTGTCTGATCAATCCATTCACTCAATCCAAAGCATCGAAACGATTGCCTTCCTTGCCCCAATCAGAACTCTGTAAAAGCTAGGCCTCATCCCCGAACCCAAACTTGCCTTTCCCTTTTTCCAACAAAAAACCCCCAAAAACTCAAATCAAATCGCTGCACTTCATACCTAGCCTAATATTAGTTTGTATTTCAGTCATCTCAAGCCCTATCGTTTATCTTTCGCTGAGATTGACTTGGAAAGAGCCCTCTCCTATCCTCGTAGGGCTAGCTATGAGGCTGAGCATGGTTTAATGTGGACCTAGAACCTTGTCTTTTCAGCCTGAGGCAAATCTAGGCTCTAACAGTAACCAAAAGTAATCAAGGAACAGATCATCAATTTGGGGACTAGACAGCAAATGTCAATGCCCACTACAGTTTCAGATCATTCTGCACACCAAGGCAATCAGTAACTCAAATAACAGGAAATGGAACAGAAATTAAGAAATGGAACAACAACTAGAAGATGTAATAGCAACTAAGTCTAATGAACAGCAACACCTTGATCTACAGAAACAAGTACAAAAATCTCACCCTATAGAAATCAAATGTCAATCTTTTCTCAAAGGGTAAATCGGACAGCAAATAGAAATGGAATAGTGACCAATTACCAACAAAACATAGAACAACACTTAGAGCCTATGGTGCTGAAATAAACAATAAACACAACACACATAAATATTAAGAAAACACCACAAGTATTGATCCCGGTTAGAAAGGGTAACGATAGCAATTCATAATGGAACAACAATTTCAATTGAACAACAATCGTATGAAGTATAAACCATAGACGAATACATTAATACCAATTTAAGAAGGTTACAGCTTGATTACTCTGCAATTAAACAACAACAACATTTTGTAAAGAACAACGATATTGCGTTAATGACTTTAAAGGAAAAGTAATACGTTATAAGATCAGAATGCACAATACGACTTTCCTGTTGTAGAGAACGATATATAAAATATAACAGAGCTGCGATATAAGATAACAAAACACACTAGATTACCGATTAAAGCTAATAATACAAACCACTGTTATCAGGAAATCTAATGTCTATGCAGAGCTGCTAGTCCCACTAAGACGGGTAGCTATATTAGAAACAAACAGATTAAAGTTACTTTCGTTTTCCTTTATGAGAAGTAGATAGGATAGGATCAAAGAATACCAAACTCGATCTTGCACTTGGTTCTTTGCTTGTTTCTTCTCCTCACCAACAGGTCTTTGCCTCTTCTCCCTTGACCACTCCGCTTCAAAGAGTACCTATAAAGTCAAAGCAACATAATACCTTCAAAGTGTAGAGATCTACAATCATAAACAATATAGGACTAGATATATATTGACCACACAAATGCATATATTGTCAGACATACAAGAATGTGGAGGAAAACTTGAATAGCTTTATTAATATAAAAATTAGAAGAGAGGATTACAACCCATTGATCTAATCCAGCGTCATCCTCCTAGCATGAAATCCCTTCTTCACGTCATGAAAAGCTTAGATCACCCAACACTATGATATTCCACCAGGAAACCAACAATACTTCCTTACAAGATACAAAATTCCAGCCTCTGGATCTCTGGGATGAGGGATCCATATATAGATGATTGCAGGGAGGTTAGTCAGCTTCTGGAATTTTGATTATTGTCTTCTCTCTGATAGTTCTTGAATCCACTTGGAGATTGATGATCTCTTACTCATCCCTGGGTGAATTCAGAGAGGAAAGTGTCACAGAAGAAGTTTCTGGAAGATTCCATGATCATCCACCTCGCAAACTGTCTCTGCCATTTGTCCATTCTTGCCTGTCGCACCCTACAAAAGGGATATCTAGTATGCATCGCACCTTTTACACTGGGCAGGTAGGATGCATCGCACCCTTAGCACTGAGCAACCTGTATGGTCCAGTTTTGACCAGTTCCGAGCAGTTTCCTGTGGAGAACTTCTGGGAGATGATGTAATTAGCTAACCTTGTTCCTTTAGGGCATGAAACAACACTTTTAGGGACTCAGGAGCCCTTAGTTTATGGACATATATGATTGGGGTTGCAGTTCCCAAAAATGTATATAGCAGTTTCCCCCTAAAGCATGAGGTCGTTAATCTTTTGATGTCGAGTGAAATACTTTGTCATGAGGATCTGAGGTTTTTCGAACTGGAAGGCAACCTGTAATAAGATACAATACAATACATTATCTTGATAATATTTTCATGATCTAGCTAAGGCAGGCATTCCCATGCTCAGCTTTATAAATTCCTTTTGATGTACATAGGACAGACAACCGTCTATGTGGTAGACTGATGATTCTGATAGAGCCATCATCCTTTGATTTAGATGATCATTTGTGCAACAATGATGTACATTTGATGTCTTTATTTTCCTGAATATATCGCAGCCCGGATGGATGAAACTAGATCTGGGGTCTTCAAACTCGTCCAATCATCGCCCGAAGTACAAGTTGATCCATGTGAAAAATGTTCTGGAGTTGAACATGGAAAGACATCACCTGATTACCAGCCAATGATGTAAGCTGTTAACAGGTGCAAGAGGAATCACTGATAATGATGATGACCCTCAAGGTACGGTAGTAAAATTCGTGTGGTGTGAAAATGGGACTTGGCATTGAACACAACGCAAAATCTCTCGGTTGAAGGCCATTGATGTAAACCTATCGCCGAAATTGAGAAACTTGCCATTGAGGCATGCAAGCTTCAAAGTACTGAAAGGGTTGTTCCTAGGTCGACTTCTTGGATAATGAGCTGATGTCGACAAGAAGTGACCCGACGTAGGAGGGCCTTAATGAATCCCACATCTATGACACAGAATTGAGCAAATGAATTTTGGAGGTGAAAACGATCTGATGATATATGGTTCAGGGTGGTGGTCATGAAAGAATGAAGCGTAAAGGTATCGCAGTGGATGAGACACAATATGGGTTGGTGAATTCTCTGATCGACTTCTCTTGAACATATCGGCGACACTTGAAATGGATTGGTAGCGTTAACCCCAAAGATGGATGGTATGATGGACCAATGGTAATATGGCCGGTGAACGGAATAACCGAACCCGACTCAGACATGGAGTGACAGTGTCATGTTCAAGAGCGACTTTGCTACCAATAAAGTTTCTTCAATTTTTCTTCCCAAATTTTCCCTAGTCATTGCTGACCAGTACCTCTTTATTTTTATCAAGCTTGAGGAGGATAACATATGCTTGTTCTATAATTTTTCCTTCGGGAAAACCCGTCGCTATGTTTTAACGAGCCCAGTGACAGTGAAACTCGTTCTTGTCTATATGGACAAGTTTGTTGCTATTGGTTTTAACGAGTTTAATGAAAAAGATAACTTGGTCCTTTTCAATTTTAGAGAGTCTGAAAGGGACGTAAGGAAACTCCAATAATCCTTTTTCGTCATATAATCCCTTAAGTCTGAAAAGGTATAAAATAATACGAAAGGGATTAATTTTCGATAATTTTAACGAGCTGAACAAAACATGCGCTCGATCTTTTTGTGTAATAATCCCTCAGGTCCAAAAAGATTAAAATCTAGAGGAGGGATAGCACTCCTGGTAGCTTTAATGAGCTGGAGAGGCAAATTGCTTGGAAATCTTTTCATATTTTACGAGTCAGATGAAAAGAGCTTAAAGGAGACTCGTTTTTTGAGGAACGAGTGATAATTTCAGGTAGCAGCTGATTCTAGGTAAGGTTTGGAATTTTCCAATCACGACAATGTCACAAGGATGGCTAATAGGATCACTCTTCGCATCTCTTCCTCAAAAGGGGTAAACAATCAAATGGAGGCGTATGATCGGCTAAAACAGAGTGGAGGTGATGATGAGAACATGACCAAGGCTCAAAAGCTAATGATAATACATTCACAATGGTTATTTATTGGAAATTGGTTCATTTTTTAATAAGCTTAAACTCTGGGGGAAACATTTGATCATTTCTTATGTTTAATTTTTAACGAGCTTGAACTTCACATAAAAACTACTCGTGCCAGTTGTATAATAAGGATGTCTCATCGATAGATTCCATTTTTATGGGGCTTGCACCTTTCGAAGCTTTGCTTTGTATCCTTCCTTTATGTAAGCTAGGAATGACCAATCCTACGAGTTTAAAGGGTTTGAGAATCCTACAAACTAAGAAAATAAATGGTCTCTCTTCACTTGCACGCAAAAAGGTTTGCATGCCCCTAGGCATAGTGAAGTAGATTTTCGAGGTTACCCCTCAATTTGCAAACAAAACATTTGCTTTGTTAGGAAAGGCCTACCTTTTATAGGTTACCCCTCAATTTGCAAACAAAACATTTGTTCTATCAAGAAAGGCATACCTTCTAACGGAGGTATCTTATCTGGTCTAATCCCATTTTCCCATACGGACGGGTGTCGGACCAGTCATATATCCTTTGCTGAAACCTACTCTATACCCAGAGTTTTCCTGCCGGAGCAAACCAGGGTGCATGCCCCCTGGGTTTCAGTCACAACCCCCCGAATTACTCGCGTTCTTCAGGTCGACGAACTGGGGATTGATGAGACATTCCTTGCATGAAAATACCATTTAGGGATGGCATTTGACTATTAGCTATGTGTGAGCCGGGGAATGAAAGTTGGTCTATGAGCTGGACCACTCGGCCTTCATACGGAAAACACATTACTCGAAAGAGTGAGGAGACAATGGCTCCCATGCAATAAATATAGTCATGCCCAAGGAGTAGATTATAGTCTAGAGGTCCTTGGACTACCATTACGTTCATATAAACGGTTTTCCTTCTCAACGTTATAGGAACATTGGGGAGGATCCCTAACGGTCGACTGGTTCCTTTGTCGAAGCCTGTCAGATTTCTCATCTCAGGTAGAAGCGATGGCGAACCAAGCGCTTTCCAAGTAGTTGAGGAAAGGATACTCACAGAAGCCCCTTCATCTATGATGGTACCGACCATGACCATTTTGTAAGTCTGTAAAATGATTCGGAATGGTACTTTAGCCGGTAAACGGGGTTTTCCTAGTAGATTCCAATCGAAGGAAACGACTAGGTTGCTTGGAGGTGGGACCGAATAGACGGCCAGATATGACTCTGATGAAATTCCTTCCTGCGTTAAAGGAACGGGTAGATTGCCCCCATGTTCATCGGAGCCTGTGTTTAAAAAAACAATTTGAACAGTGTCATTCTCATTCTCTTCGGTGATTGTATCATCTGAAGATGGACCTTCTGAAGACAAGACCGGGTCGACTGCCCCCTCAACCTTTTGACTTTCATCTAGTATGGATTTAGCGGGTTTATCTTCAATGATAGATGCTTTGACCAACCACAATGGCGTGTCAGTCGGATTTTCAACTAGTTGTTAACACCCAGGTTGTTCCCTATGACTCCCAAGGGAATACGGCCGGGGTAACCACTAACCAATCTTTGGATCACTGTTTCTAGCCAAACTGCGATCAGAGAGGGCTCTCTCTTTATGATTTGTAACTGTCTATGATAGGGTTTTAGGCTAGCTATTATGCACAGGTTTTGTTTATGTTTTGGTTGATGAAACTCCTTTTAGATTCCAGTGATGTAGTTTTCAGAGAAGTTGAGTACCATTGGGCAATGGAGTCTGTGGCTATATGTGTTTGAAACTTTGAGATGAAAGGTGGAACTTACAAGGCCATTTGAGTGCTTAATAGAACAGATTTTTGATTAAATGACTGGAAACAGGTAACACAAACAGTGAAAGCATTTAAGAATTTTCACTTATTGTTTATGTATTCCCAACAGACAGGTTTAAGAGGAAAAGACAGAGGTCTCAGGGGCAAAAATTGAATCCCTGAGAATGCCTATCACAGTAAAAGACACAGTTTTGAAATGCAGCAATTAAGAATTACAATTCTGTCACTGTATCTGAGGAAAACATGTATAATAGCTCAGTTTGAGTCCAGGGTAATCATGGGTTAAGTCCTAGAACTATCCTTTCACCTTGCTATCAAGTGTAAAACATTTAAACAACAAAAGAGAACAAAAGACTCGAAAACATATAACAAAGAGATTTGAGAATACTTATTGTTTTATGCAACACCCTGGAATCCTGTAACATTCATCTTTCACCACAATACATCAAAGTACACCACGCCTTGGAAATTCCATTCTTCCTTTGTATTACTTCTCTGAAAATATTACAGTAAGAGAGAGTTCTCAAAAGAAAATTACATCAACCCCTTCAACTGCTGTGAAGGGTGAATATATACTTGCGGTGATTTACAAAATATCTGAGTTTTGAGTTATCTCAGATTGTACATTCTTACCAACTACTTAAGATATTATGACCAAAATTTAGTACAGCATTGATTACAGAGTACAGGCATTTTAATGCTCTGTCAGAAGATATTTTAGCCTTTGGGAACAGCTAAGTCGGTCGAGATATTCTGAATAAATGCTGGAAGACCTGTCTTTAAGGCTTGTACGCTGTATCCTGGACTTTTCACCTGTGATTGTGACTGCTGCTTGTGGTGAGTCAATGGTCCTGCTGAGTTGGCTCAGCCTCTGCCTCGTCCTTGTAGATATCTTTCTTCAAAATTGTGCCTGCGCATGTATGCTCATTTGCCTGGAGAATTAGCGCTACTGATTCTGGCCTGACAAAACTGTCTGTGTCAAATTTCTCCAGACATCCTGTGTGGGCAGTTGGTGTGCTAAGATTGCCCCTAGAGTTTCATCTGCTTCTGTGAATTTGAAGAAGTTAGGTGGTGTATCGAACAGATGCTCAACTTCATTCATGAGGAAAAATAGGTTCTCCACCCTGTCATACATAGTCTGCCCGGTTGCTGGCCCTGCGTCTGCTGAAGTGCTGGGCTGTTTTGCAATCTCTGCTACTGCATGGGCATCAATTCTCTTATTGTAATTGTCTAGGGTGAGCAGTCTTCCTACACTGCTTAAAATGCTGGGGAGGCCTCTGTTCTGTAGTGCCACGAATTTTTCCAGGAATCTGTTGATTTCAGTCTGCATATCCTGTGTCCTCCTCTCCAGTGTTCCAACCAAGTTCCTCAATGTTATAACTCTTTTGGCTACAGCAATTGTTTCTGTCCTGTTGGTGATTCCCATGACAGCTAATTGAGAGCTAGTCTTATAGTTCAGAATATTGATCATCCTAGTGGCAGCTTCTGGCATGTGTCCAAGGCTTGCCCTGGCTCTCTGGACTTCTCTGTTTGCTTTAGTGATGAGCACCATTTGCTCATCCATGGTCTCAATATATTGCCACTGGTTGGCAATGGACCACCCAATGTTGCTCCATAGCACTGCTTTCATTTCAGCTGTCACTTTTTCTAGTGCAAGCTCTTTCTCTAGTTCAGCAATTCTCCTCTTAAGAGCTCTTACCTCTCTCTCCTTGGCTGCCTCATTCTGTTTGCTCTTGTCAAACTTTTCATTTACCTTAGCCAAGGTTTTCTTAAGTTCATCCAGCTCTTTCATTTG
This sequence comes from Pinus tabuliformis, assembly GCA_031772625.1. NCBI lineage: Eukaryota > Viridiplantae > Streptophyta > Pinopsida > Pinales > Pinaceae > Pinus > Pinus tabuliformis. Next base: position 915,704,461 of record CM062820.1, read on the forward strand.
AGATTCCATGGCTTGGATCTCAGCTTGCAGCTTTTGCATGTCTAAACTAGTATCCTGTTCCGATGTTGTAGTTGTTGTTGCTGTGGATGGCGCTGTAGTTGGTGCTGTAGCTTCTGTTTGCTGAGGAGGAGGAGTAGTCTTTGGAGGGACTTCCTCAAGATTTATTATCACAGGAGGAGGCTGGGAGGGTTGGCCCTCTTCTCTTTGCTTCAGTGCTTCTTGTAGTGCTGCCTTTGCAGCTTCAGTTTGTCCTAGCTGGTCTTGAGTCCTAACCAGCTCTTTGTATAGGGATACCAGCAGGTCTGTAGTATCCTTTTCTTGCCTTTGCTGGGCAACTTCATCTGTTTGTGGATGGATGGTGGCCGGGAGTTTGATTTTCTTTCTTAGGGCCGCCATGTCTGCATCCCTTACCTTCAGGAGTTCTTGGATGCCTTTGACATCTTTAGGATCATGCCCTATATCTATAATTACCTCTTCCAAGGACTTGATCCTATTGTCCTTGGCTTGTGATGATGCTCTTTCTAATTCCAACTGAGAAGCTGTGTTATCCAGGCTGCTCTTTAGTTTGTAGTTCTCCAATGTCTCATCTGCCAGGCAGGCATACACCATTTCACCAGTTTGTTTATGTAATTCAATCTTGTCCATAGGGTGTATGTCTTTGGCAAGAACCTCCATGTTGGTTCTTAGATAGTCCGAGGTGGACTGAGGATGCAAAGTTGTGGGCATGAAGTGGCTCATTGTCATTTTGCCTTCGCTCACATCGAAAGCAGACATGAGTCTCTGCTGGTTGCTAGGAGCTAGGTTTAACAAGTGATTATACAGCTGCACTTTTATGGGATCACTCCTCCTTTTGATGTCAATGAATTGCTGCTTTATACTTGACTGCCCTTCTCTATGTTGACCGGAGGAGCTGACCTCTCCTCCCATAGTCATGTCATGTCCACGCTGAGATGAGCTGGCCGAAAGTTCTCCACTGGGTGGGCCCATGCCCATGGCTTGCCTTACTGCTATGTCCTCCTCTTGGGAGTCATTCAGTCTTTGTCTCTTCTCTCCTCTGATGAAGGATGAGGTGTGGGGGGTCTCTCTCTCCCTTTTCCTGGTCAAGTCCTCCTTCTGTGGTGTTTGGAGGACTGAGGTGTCTACATTGGTGTCTGTCCTGGGAGGCACCTCTGTTTGGGGCTGCTGCTCAGTGTAACTAGGTAGATCTGTCCCCTTTTCCTGCTGCAAGCGCTGCTGTTCACTGGACTGTGCTTCTTCTTGTTGCTGCCCCAGTTCTTGCTGTTCCATTTCTTCTTGCTGCTGTAGCAAGGTGTCAACTTGTTCTTCTGTCAATATGGGTGGTTGTTCCACCTGTTTTCCTTTGTCTTTGCTTGCTGCCTGGGGTGTCTTCTCAGTAGTTTGTTGCTGTGCTGCTAAAGATTTAGCAGCTGTTCCAATTTGCTTTCTGTAGGAGAGGGGCACCTGTCCACAAGTTTCCAAGTCAGCTTCTTTTTGCACATTCCTAGCTTCTTTCTCAAGTAATTCTTCCTTAGTGACTTGTTCTACTAGTGTACCCTCTTCCCAATCTAGTGCATTGGCATACTGTTCAATTTCAGGTTGTCTTTTATGTGCATAGTTGCCCAATTTGTATCTAATTCTTCTGAGGGAGATAGAATGATTGGGGTCATAGGGAATCCATTCAAAACTGGTCTGCAATCTGAGGCCTTCCAGGATGCTGTCTGCCTCTTTCCACCCTTCCTCTTTCCTGTTATATAGGAAGGAACCTAGCTGGTTTCTTACCTTCAATTGTGACTTCTTGTTTCTACTCTGAAAGTGAAGGTAATCTGAGTTCCCAAACTGCCTGAAATATTCTAAGGCGAAAAGCCTCATGGGGACATACCTTGGCAACCTAAATGGGTTCAATTCACAGCCATATATCCTAATGACTGTGTGGTTCTGGTAGAAGTACCAGTTGCCAATATTGTAAGATTTGTTCAAATGTAGAATCCTCTTCATTTCATCGGTTAATCTAGGAGGAGGAGTACCTTGCAGCGCTGTTAGGGCTGGATGAACAAATAAATCAATAAACTCACAGTATGTATAGGGTGATACTGAGGTAGAATGAAAGACAGAGGTCCAGAAAACAACTGATCTTGGGATTCCTTGGGCATTGAGTGGCCTCAAAGGAACTGAGAAGGTAGCTGGCTGGTAGAAAAGGAATAAATGATATATATAGGAGGAGTACCTGAACAGTCTCTCCCTTTTCAAATTCATGAACTGCTCATGGATTTTCTCTACTATGTAAGTTGCATAATCATACTGCACAGCTGGAGGCTTACCAGGGGCAAATATAGACAACATTGCCATTATGCTGTCATCTACATCTTCCAACCCCCTGAATCCTAGGACATAGCCAATTAGATCCACCAACATTCTGCCCAACTCATTTAGATATTGGTACCCAATAGGAGGGGTTCTGACTGTTTCAGAGCCTGGTGTGACAAACAGTTGGTTGATTTTGACAATCTGGTCACTGGACAGCTTGATCCCTCTGTTAATCAGATTCTGCATGGATAGAGGGGTCAATTTCTTGGCTGTTTTGAAGCGCAGCATCTGGTTTATGCTCTCTGGGGTGATCTGGAACAGGACTAGGCTTGTGGGGCTCATGACTGCTCTTTGGCTGGGGTCATAGCATTCCTGGCAGCTATAAATGAGCTCTGGCATAGGATTGACTTGGGGAAGGTTGTATATGGGCAAATTTGACTCCCAAATCCCCAAGATATCTGCCCCACTGAGGTGCTGGGCCCTTAATTCATTCAACATTTGAATATTGTACTTGGTTCCCATGGGGAACCAATCCAGCATTTGGTAGTCCATGTCTCCCAGGGCTTTCCATGCTAATTCCTGGTGAGGAGCATTGATGGGCTTAATATTCAGTGCAATAGGGGTCTCCATAGCTCTTCAAGATGCAAGAATTGCAGGTGGACAGGTGGAATGGTAAAAACACAGTCTGGAGGCAGTTCTCTATGGAAACAGTTGATGTTTTGAGTATCCAAGGGGAATTCTCTCAATAGCAATTGAAATACTACTGGAGTCTAGTGACAAAACTTCTCTGTGGTCTAACTGAACTCTCCAATCGGGTGAATTATATCTATTAGGAGCTCTGCCGGGAAAAATGGTGAATTACAGTGGTTTTATGTGAATTGCAGGTTTCTAAAGCTCTGCAGGTACTTCTTGGCCCTCACAATGACAATGGTGGATGAAGAAATGGAAATGAACGGTGCAAATAGCGTTTTTATGGTTCTACTATCCCTCTGAGCAATTTCAAGCTTAATGAAGGTCGTATGGAGGGCGAAACGGTCTAAATACCTGTAATTCGATGAGCAGAGGTTGAAGCAAAGGTGCACAGTTGCTGCTTGAGGAGGTCGCCCGGGCTAATAGACTGGTTGGCGAAAATTAGAGTGCAAACGGTCATGCAGAGCGTCCAACAGAAATAACAGTGAAAGTGGTAAAAAACACGGGAAAATTGGTAAATATGGGTTATTTTACCAATTTGGCGCTTTTTTCTGCTGACGTCAGCATGACGTCATTGGTGGGTCATGGTGAGGTGACGTCAGCTGACGTCATCGGGCGACGTGGCAGTGGGTGACTGGTCAAAGGGGCGGTGAGGTGGCAACCCAGTCAGCAGCGAGGTGGACCAATAACAAAGGCAGGTACGAGCAAACAAGGACGTGACGGCGAGTCAGCGACGGGTAGGTGGCAGTCAAACCGCAGCGGTCACGGTTAAGGCCTTAACCGCCGCGGTTTCTCGGGGCGGTTTAGGTACGGCGCAGAGGCTGTCAGACTTGGCTCCGAGATGGTTCATCGATCGACGCGTGGAGGAGGCGTGACAAGGCGCAACGTCACTTTCCCGGAGGTTAAAGTGCCGCCATAGGATGCGCTCCGATATTGATGTGGACCGTCGGATCTGATGGGCTTGATCCGACGGCTGGCGGAGGAGAAAGATGCGCGCTTCATACTGCGGGCGGAAAAGATTAAACTTTGTGGGTTTTTATGGGTTTTTTCAAATGTTTCGTTTAACCAATAATGTGGTAGGATTGGGGAACGTGCCAGAGGCAGGTATTAACCTTTGCAAAGGTTTTTATAGGCAAAAGGGGTTTGGAGAGGGGGTTTTATCAATGCAGAGGTGATTTGAGGGTAAATTTTCTTGCAGCAAAGGGGGAATAGGGTGGAATAGGTTCACCAAAGTGGCCAGATGCCATTTGGTCCCTTTTGAAAAATACACGGCTATTATGCCTAGGGGAGGGAATATACATAAGATTTGGGGTTTTATACACCTTAGTGTTAATATTATTAGGGGTGGGGGTAAGATAGGGGAGGTTATATAGTATAATTAGGAGTTAATATGAATGAAGGAGGGGAATTAGAAAGGGGGTGTTAGTGATGGACTAGAGAGGGAAGAAAAAGAAGTTAGTGATCCTCTTTGCTGTGAGTTCATGGAATTCACCACTTTGTTTGCTGATAGATTTATTGCCTTGGCAAGAGACCTATTGATACCTGTGTAATGGTGATCATATTCTTTCTGCAACCACAACTGCCTACCCAACTATTTTGCCTAGCATTTTTTGTTTCTTCTTGGAGGGGCACTTGGACTTGCAACCCTCAATTGCCTTTTCTTTTCTTTGGCTTTTTCCTTTTCTCTCTACCTACTTCTACCCTTATGTCTTCCAAGGTCCCAGATTAAACTTTTGGGAACCTTTGCTTCTCTACCTGAACTACTTGTCTGCCAAGATTAGGCTGTTTGGACAGACTTCTTTCTCTATTCTAAAACTCAAAATTGAAACATGGCATGATCCAGATTAGACTGTTGAATCATCCACAAAATTTGAAATAAGGTCCTCAATACTTGAAACACTTTACCCAGCTCTTGCTTTCTAAGAAATATGGGATCTTTGGGACACCAGAGCAGAGCATATTTGGCTTTTCTCTTGCCAATCATGAAATATGAAACCTATTAGTATAGGTATCCAACAGTGGCTCCACATGGGGATGGTTTTTCTTTTGAAAGACCAAGAACAGCAGGTCAGATTGCCTTATTCCTCGACTGCCCATCTTAATCTTTGAAATTTGCTGCATGTAATCTGTCAAAATTGTGTGCCTTTTCTTGGAGAACCTCTGATTCTATCTGCCTGTTGCTGCTAGGTGCAGCATTTGGGAAAACCCTTTTTTTTTTACATTCTAAAATAGAAGATAATATGTAAGGCTGCATATATACAATGAACCTCTGAATTTCTATCATAGTGAACAGTCAAAATAGTGCTTCAGCATCCTGCCATTGACAGGACCTTCATCCAGTTCAGTTACAGTCAAACTTTTTAGGAAGTAGGTGTTATTACCTTGTACTGCTTGGACAGAAAATGGTCCTTTCCATAAAGAATCAAACTTCCCATGTTTTCCTTTCTCTTCTCTTCTTGCATCCCACTTTAGAACTTTGTCCCCTACATTGAAATCCTCTGCTTTAGTTCTTCTGTCAAAGGCCTTTTTTAGTTTCTCTTGTAATATCTGCACTCTGCTGAAAACTTGTTCTCTGGTCTGCTGTAAACAGATTATCTGGTTAATCCTTCTTTGCATGTCATTTGGCTCTGCTTGGCTTTCTTGTAGAAGTTTCATAACCGGCACTCCTAGTGATGAAGGAAATCTGGCCTCTAATCCATAGACTAACTCATATGGGCTGGTCCCAATTGATCTTTTAGTGGTTAATCTGTCTGCCCATAAAGCATTTACTAGTTTCTTATGCCAGTTCTTTTTGTTCTCTTCCAGCACTTTCTTTATGATGTTTATCAGGCTTTTGTTTGAGGATTCAGCAAGGCCATTTCCTTGAGGATAGTAAGCTGTAGAATGGCCCAAAGTAATGTGAAATTTATGGCAAAAGTTCACCATTTTCTTGGATCTGAAGGCAGCAGCATTGTCTGTTATTATCTTGTCTGGGCAGCCAAATCTAGCCAGTATATTGTTTTCCAAAAATTGAATGATTACTGAATCATTTGCTTGTCTGCATGGGACAGCTTCAATCCACTTGGTGAAGTAGTCTGTTGCTGTCAAGATCCATCTGTGTTGTCCTGAAGATGAGGGATGAATTTCTCCAATGAAATCCAAGCCCCATTGTTGAAAAGGTCTCTCTGTTGCAATGGGCCTCAAAGGAAGTGGCAGCAACTGTCTTTTGCCTTCAAACAGCTGGCACTTGTGGCATGATGTTGTGAATTTCTTCACATCAGAGAACATAGTGGGCCAGTAATAACCAGCCCTTAATATCTTGTCTACAGTGGACTTCCAGTACAAATGTCCACCACAGTCTCCAGCATGGAATTCTTGCATGATATTCTCAGTTTCACTCTCAAGAAGACAGTGCAGCAAAATACCTTCATGGTTTTTCCAGAGTAGATTCTCATCTATCACACAAAATTTAGATGTTTTCATTTTTAGGAACCTAGACTTAGTTCTGGACAGTCCTGGGGGAGCACACAGGTTTTGTAACACATAACAGATATCAGAGTACCATGGAGATTGTTCAAAGGCTACATTGATCTTTGGAGTCGCCAGCTCTGTTTCACTGTCCAGTTGGTTGATATCTAAGGCTTGGAAATTTGCTTCTGTCATTAACTTGGCCAAACCTTGCCCTTTTATCAGCTTTGTAGGCTTTATTTCAATGTCAAATTCAAGTATGTTTGCAATCCATTTTCCTCTTCTACCCTCTAAGTTTTCTTGTGTGAGAATGTCTTTGACAATAGGACTTGGTACATAAGCCACAACATGGGAGTAAAGGATGTAAATCCTAAAGTCTTTGATAGCTTTGATTAAGGCATAGGCTTGTTTTTCCATTATTTGGTACTTTAGGGGGGCATCTCTAAGAGCTCTGCTGAAAAAAGCAATGGGCTTTTCATTCCCTTGGTCATCTTTCTGTAATAAAACAGCAGCAATAGTATGTTGGGAAGCAAAGGAGAAAATAATAAAGTCTCTGTCAAACTGAGGGTTAGTTAACACTGGGGTTTGAGTCAAGGCCAATTTTATACTTTCAAAGGCTTGCTTTGCTTCAACGGTCCACTTGACCTTTGAATCCTTCTTTAGCATGTTGTTTAGTAATCTGATTAACTCTGCTAAATTTGGGATAAACCTTCTCAAAAAGTTGATTTTTCCTAAGAATCCTTGCAGCTCCTTGACATTCCTGGGGTGAGGCATTTGTAGGATAGCTTGTATCCTATCTGGATCAATTCTTATGCCATCTTTCGAAATGATGTGCCCTAGAAGTTTCCCTTCTTCCAGGCCAAATAATGACTTCTTGGGGTTTAAGGAAATACCATATTTCCTGCATGTTATGAAGATTTGTCTTAAATGTTTCAAGTGTTCTTGGTCAGATTTTGAAAAGGGTGTAAGATCATCTAAGTAAATGACCAAGAAGTCATGAATTTCCTTTGCAAAAGCAATGTCCATTGCTCTTTGAAACGTTGCCCCTGCATTTTTCAATCCAAAGGGCATCTTCACATACTTGAAAGTGCCCCATGGGGTGGTAAATGCAGTTTTGTCTTGATCATCAGGGTGTACCAGGATTTGATTGAAGCCTGAGAAACCATCCAACAATGATATTCTTGAGGCCCCTACTACCCTCTGAAGGATGTGATCCATTTTGGGTAAGGGGTAGTTATCTTTGAGTGACACTAGGTTCAAATTCCTTAAGTCTACACAAAGTCTAATCTCACCAGTTTTCTTTCTTGTAGGGACCAAATTTGAAATCCACTCAGAAAACCTGATTGGTGCTATGATACCAGCTTTGAACATTTTTTGTAATTCCTTTTCAATGGAAGGAAGGAGCACAGGATTGATTCTTCTCAATTTCTGTTTGAATGGTTTTTGATTAGGCTTGAGGGGAATGGTGTGCTGGATAACAGAGGTATCATAAGACTTCAAGTCCTCATAACCCCAGGCAAAGACATCTTGGAACTCTTTAAAGAGATCAATATATTTGGGCTTTTGATCAGGGGGTAAAGCAGCAGATAGCTTTATTATTTTAGGCTTGTCAGTGGTACCAATGTTACATTCCTCAATTGTTGCATCTAATGGCTGCATCTTTGGTTTCCTGGGGACATCATTTGAGTCAAAAATATCCTCTAGTGGGGTAAGGCCTGCTGGAAGAAGATTGTCTTTGAGTTGTATGATTTCATCTTCAGCGTTGCTCAGCTCTTCACAGTCAATTTGGTGAATTTGCTGAATGTTTTCTTTGTTGAAAATGGTTGGACTGAGTAATTGTTTGGCTGTTCTAGGTGACATTGGGTGGTCAGACTGTTGAAACTGTAATTGTGATTGACTTGCTCCATCAACTATTTGAGATTGACTTGCTGTCTCAAGGTCAATATTTAATCCTGTAAACTCTTGTTGCAAGGTTAAAAAGTTGTTTATTTGCATGTCATTCTCAAATACTTGCCACTCTTTGACATTGTTTGGAATAGAAGGCCTATATTTGACCTCTGCCGTGAAACAATTGTTGGGTTCTAATGGAAATTTGAAGGTGCTGGCAAATGTTGCCAAGCTATGTGCATGGAGATTGTGGCCCCTTGGAATCTTTGTGATAACAAACTCGGAGAAAGTCTCTAGTATTTCAATTACAGCAGACCTATAGGACCTCAGCCTTTTGTCATTGGTGACAAAATTCCCCTTTACTTGTTGAATTACTAGATCAGAGTCCCCCCTGATTGAGAGGCTATGTGCTTGTAATGATTTTGCAATCTTGAGGCCTAGTAGCAGAGCTTCATATTCTGCCATGTTGTTAGTGCATTTAAAGTTCAATCTATAAGCCCGGCCTTCTGCATAGCCTTTCTCTTTGTTATGTATCCATACTCCAGCTCCTGCCCCTAACTTGTTAACTGAGCCATCAAATTCTAGGACCCACCAGATGCCTTGCTGGTCAGGAGATTTCAAATTCTGTTCATGGGATGGTAGTGTGAGCATGAGTTGGGGTTTGTTCTCCCATTTGTTTTCTAGGATAACTTCATCATTTGCTTGACCATCTTTGACCACTAGAGGAGAGCTAAAGTGTCTTGTTGAACTGATTGATGTTTGACAGGTGCTACTTGTTTGATCAAGGTTTTGTTCTTGTATAAGTGTCGCCGTCTTAATATCACTGCTTGAGAGGCCTGCACTGTCATTAAAGAGGATAAAGGAGTCTATGTCCGAATGAACAGCGTATATTGGGAAATTTTGGGGTTTCTCTTCACTGCTGACCATATATTTCATGAGTGTTTCCCTATAAAGTCTCTTTGGTTGTCCAAAGACAGAGATGGTTGCATATGACATGTCTAATTGCAGGGAGCCTTGGAGTTTCGCTCCCCATGATCTTGATAAGAGCATCCCATATTTGGGTGGGATATCAGCAACAACAACATCCATTAAAATGGTTTTGTTGGGAAATTGAACCAAGGACACACATAAATCCTTAATTAGGCCCAAGCATTTGACTTGACTAGAATCAAAAGAAAACAGGTCTTTGTATGGTCTTGTGATGTCTAAGTTTAATCTTTCCATGACTGCTTTTGGCATCAGGTTGTGAGAGGCACCTGAGTCAAACATTGCATTATGCAGTATTTTGTCATGTATATGCAAGCTGACATAAAAAGGTAAAACCCCTGTGACTACTGTTTTTCCATCTACCTCTGGGCCAAACAGTAATTCTGGAGTGTCATCTAGCACATTTACATCATCTTTGCTGTTGGTGAGCTGAAGGGATTTTTTGATCTGTTGCTTATATATGTCATGCTTGGCTAGCTCTGAAAGGGGAATTGCTATCTTTAACTTGCCAATCTCTGTTCCTAGGTCAAAGGGTTTATCAATTTGGATTTTGGAGTCACGGGTAGCAGTTCTTTCTCTGTTCATTAGATCTTCTTGGTGGATTTCATCCTGATTTTGGAACCTGCCCCTTATATTGATGTCTTGAGGGTTAATGTTTGGGTTAGGGTGAGAGGACGAGGCTGCCATGGGCTGTTGTGGTGGGGACAGTAGTTCAGTGACCTCCTCAACCACTACTTCCTTTGTAGGCAAGTTTGTTTTGTCATTAGGTTCAGTGACTAAGGTTTCTTTAGATTGTTGTTTCTCCTTTATCTTTTCGGGCTGATTCACGTTCACAGTCCTACTCCTTAGTTTGTATTGCTTATGGACTTCATAGACAGCAGTATCATATCCTTGTTTAAAGTCAAAGGATTCTCCTGATTGAGTTTGGAATGTTTTGCTTTCATCCTCCTCATGGTCCTCCTGAGTTAAGAATACATGACTTTTGCCATCCAGACCTATTAGGTTGATTTCAAGATCCTCATTGAGCTGATTTGCTGAGGAAGTTTCTGCATAGTTTTCTTGAAAAGGGGGTCTGATATCTTGGTCAGCACCTGTCTTTCCTATATTGGGGTTCTGGACTCTCCTAAAATTTGGGTTTCTCGGAGGGTTGTTTTGTGGTGCCTCCCATGATGATTTCCTTTCTACTGATTCCACTCTCTCACCTAGTCTTTTCATGCTGTTTAGAATTGCATCTAACTTTTGATCAAAACCCGAGGGTTCTTCTTTGAAACCAGTCTTCTTTTCCAGCTTTGCCCTGTTTCTTTTGGCAATTAGGTTGGCCTCTACAGTGACTGCAACCCTTTGGGCTTCTGCAAGGGTTGGAGGGTCTCTTTCTCTCAACTGATAGGCCATATCAGAATCAAAACCATCAGGGAAGTTATAAAGGGCCAAATCAGGAGGGGGCCTTAAGTTCTGGGGGATAGCATTGTATATGTTGTTAAACCTAGCACAATACTCCAAAACCGTTTCTTGGGGACCTCTTTTAATAGTGTTATATTCACCAAGTATATGGTGCGGATCTCTCTTTTTCTCCCATCTGTTGGTAAATTCCTGGTATAGAACTTCAGGGGTTGCAATGGAATTTGCATTTAAGGATCTAAACCAAGTTCTGACATCCCCAGTTAAGCTTTGAACAAAGATTCTCATCCTGACACTGTCATCATCTATTTCATAGGTCTCAAAGTGGTCTTGCATCTTTTTAGCATGCTGGATGGCTGTCAAAGGGCCATGGGAGTCAAAAAATGAGAGTCTAGTTTGGTAGTCTTGGGGTAGAGCTGGAGCATTGGCTGGTATCTGCAGAGGTGCATATCTGTTAGCCATATTTATGGGGTTTATAGGGTTAATAGGAACAAATGGGACAACAGGGATTACAGGTGTAACCGGGTTAAGAGGATGGGTAATAAGTGGGGAACTGGTTGAGGGAGTATGTGCAGATGGTGAAGATGGAAGGAGAGGACTTTGAGGGGTTGATGGTGAACTGGGGGAATTGGGTGTGGAACGGAAAAGAACTTTGCAAGGAGTGGGAATGAGGATAGGTTGGTCCGAACTTATATTTGAATCAGCAGGCTTGTCCTGCTTTTGCTGTCTCCTTATGTTCTTTGGTATGATATTTGGGTTATTGACAATGATGGGTTGATTAGGGTCAGGGTTTGCCCTAGTGTGCCTTGGGTTTCTTTTGGGAGCCAGCTTCTAAGTATTCTTTTAGAACTTTATACAGAAGTTTTATATGTACAAGGACTGAACAAGCATTCTGGAATGACTATATAGGTCTCAAAGCTAAGATGAAGTTTCCCTAGCTAACTCTTCCCTAAAGCTGTCCCTGTATTAGAGAAACAGTCCTAAGGCCTCTTGGCTAGTTTCAGGCTTGATGGTAGCTTTGGAAGATAGATAGTAATTGAAAAAATCTTAAGTCCCCAGTGGAGTCGCCAATTATGTTAACACCCAGGTTGTTCCCTATGACTCCCAAGGGAATACGGCCGGGGTAACCACTAACCAATCTTTGGATCACTGTTTCTAGCCAAACTGCGATCAGAGAGGGCTCTCTCTTTATGATTTGTAACTGTCTATGATAGGGTTTTAGGCTAGCTATTATGCACAGGTTTTGTTTATGTTTTGGTTGATGAAACTCCTTTTAGATTCCAGTGATGTAGTTTTCAGAGAAGTTGAGTACCATTGGGCAATGGAGTCTGTGGCTATATGTGTTTGAAACTTTGAGATGAAAGGTGGAACTTACAAGGCCATTTGAGTGCTTAATAGAACAGATTTTTGATTAAATGACTGGAAACAGGTAACACAAACAGTGAAAGCATTTAAGAATTTTCACTTATTGTTTATGTATTCCCAACAGACAGGTTTAAGAGGAAAAGACAGAGGTCTCAGGGGCAAAAATTGAATCCCTGAGAATGCCTATCACAGTAAAAGACACAGTTTTGAAATGCAGCAATTAAGAATTACAATTCTGTCACTGTATCTGAGGAAAACATGTATAATAGCTCAGTTTGAGTCCAGGGTAATCATGGGTTAAGTCCTGGAACTATCCTTTCACCTTGCTATCAAGTGTAAAACATTTAAACAACAAAAGAGAACAAAAGACTCGAAAACATATAACAAAGAGATTTGAGAATACTTATTGTTTTATGCAACACCCTGGAATCCTGTAACATTCATCTTTCACCACAATACATCAAAGTACACCACGCCTTGGAAATTCCATTCTTCCTTTGTATTACTTCTCTGAAAATATTACAGTAAGAGAGAGTTCTCAAAAGAAAATTACATCAACCCCTTCAACTGCTGTGAAGGGTGAATATATACTTGCGGTGATTTACAAAATATCTGAGTTTTGAGTTATCTCAGATTGTACATTCTTACCAACTACTTAAGATATTATGACCAAAATTTAGTACAGCATTGATTACAGAGTACAGGCATTTTAATGCTCTGTCAGAAGATATTTTAGCCTTTGGGAACAGCTAAGTCGGTCGAGATATTCTGAATAAATGCTGGAAGACCTGTCTTTAAGGCTTGTACGCTGTATCCTAGACTTTTCACCTGTGATTGTGACTGCTGCTTGTGGTGAGTCAATGGTCCTGCTGAGTTAGCTCAGCCTCTGCCTCGTCCTTGTAGATATCTTTCTTCAAAATTGTGCCTGCGCATGTATGCTCATTTTCCTGGAGAATTAGCGCTACTGATTCTGGCCTGACAAAACTATCTGTGTCAAATTTCTCCAGACATCCTGTGTGGGCAGTTGGTGTGCTAAGATTGCCCCTAGAGTTTCATCTGCTTCTGTGAATTTGAAGAAGTTAGGTGGTGTATCGAACAGATGCTCAACTTCATTCATGAGGAAAAATAGGTTCTCCACCCTGTCATACATAGTCTGCCCGGTTGCTGGCCCTGCGTCTGCTGAAGTGCTGGGCTGTTTTGCAATCTCTGCTACTGCATGGGCATCAATTCTCTTATTGTAATTGTCTAGGGTGAGCAGTCTTCCTACACTGCTTAAAATGCTGGGGAGGCCTCTGTTCTGTAGTGCCACGAATTTTTCCAGGAATCTGTTGATTTCAGTCTGCATATCCTGTGTCCTCCTCTCTAGTGTTCCAACCAAGTTCCTCAATGTTATAACTCTTTTGGCTACAGCAATTGTTTCTGTCCTGTTGGTGATTCCCATGACAGCTAATTGAGAGCTAGTCTTATAGTTCAGAATATTGATCATCCTAGTGGCAGCTTCTGGCATGTGTCCAAGGCTTGCCCTGGCTCTCTGTACTTCTCTGTTTGCTTTAGTGATGAGCACCATTTGCTCATCCATGGTCTCAATATATTGCCACTGGTTGGCAATGGACCGCCCAATGTTGCTCCATAGCACTGCTTTCATTTCAGCTGTCACTTTTTCTAGTGCAAGCTCTTTCTCTAGTTCAGCAATTCTCCTCTTAAGAGCTCTTACCTCTCTCTCCTTGGCTGCCTCATTCTGTTTGCTCTTGTCAAACTTTTCATTTACCTTAGCCAAGGTTTTCTTAAGTTCATCCAGCTCTTTCATTTGAGATTCCATGGCTTGGATCTCAGCTTGCAGCTTTTGCATGTCTAAACTAGTATCCTGTTCCGATGTTGTAGTTGTTGTTGCTGTGGATGGCGCTGTAGTTGGTGCTGTAGCTTCTGTTTGCTGAGGAGGAGGAGTAGTCTTTGGAGGGACTTCCTCAAGATTTATTATCACAGGAGGAGGCTGGGAGGGTTGGCCCTCTTCTCTTTGCTTCAGTGCTTCTTGTAGTGCTGCCTTTGCAGCTTCAGTTTGTCCTAGCTGGTCTTGAGTCCTAACCAGCTCTTTGTATAGGGATACCAGCAGGTCTGTAGTATCCTTTTCTTGCCTTTGCTGGGCAACTTCATCTGTTTGTGGATGGATGGTGGCCGGGAGTTTGATTTTCTTTCTTAGGGCCGCCATGTCTGCATCCCTTACCTTCAGGAGTTCTTGGATGCCTTTGACATCTTTAGGATCATGCCCTATATCTATAATTACCTCTTCCAAGGACTTGATCCTATTGTCCTTGGCTTGTGATGATGCTCTTTCTAATTCCAGCTGAGAAGCTGTGTTATCCAGGCTGCTCTTTAGTTTGTAGTTCTCCAATGTCTCATCTGCCAGGCAGGCATACACCATTTCACCAGTTTGTTTATGTAATTCAATCTTGTCCATAGGGTGTATGTCTTTGGCAAGAACCTCCATGTTGGTTCTTAGATAGTCCGAGGTGGACTGAGGATGCAAAGTTGTGGGCATGAAGTGGCTCATTGTCATTTTGCCTTCGCTCACATCGAAAGCAGACATGAGTCTCTGCTGGTTGCTAGGAGCTAGGTTTAACAAGTGATTATACAGCTGCACTTTTATGGGATCACTCCTCCTTTTGATGTCAATGAATTGCTGCTTTATACTTGACTGCCCTTCTCTATGTTGACCGGAGGAGCTGACCTCTCCTCCCATAGTCATGTCATGTCCACGCTGAGATGAGCTGGCCGAAAGTTCTCCACTGGGTGGGCCCATGCCCATGGCTTGCCTTACTGCTATGTCCTCCTCTTGGGAGTCATTCAGTCTTTGTCTCTTCTCTCCTCTGATGAAGGATGAGGTGTGGGGGGTCTCTCTCTCCCTTTTCCTGGTCAAGTCCTCCTTCTGTGGTGTTTGGAGGACTGAGGTGTCTACATTGGTGTCTGTCCTGGGAGGCACCTCTGTTTGGGGCTGCTGCTCAGTGTAACTAGGTAGATCTGTCCCCTTTTCCTGCTGCAAGGGCTGCTGTTCACTGGACTGTGCTTCTTCTTGTTGCTGCCCCAGTTCTTGCTGTTCCATTTCTTCTTGCTGCTGTAGCAAGGTGTCAACTTGTTCTTCTGTCAATATGGGTGGCTGTTCCACCTGTTTTCCTTTGTCTTTGCTTGCTGCCTGGGGTGTCTTCTCAGTAGTTTGCTGCTGTGCTGCTGAAGATTTAGCAGCTGTTCCAATTTGCTTTCTGTAGGAGAGGGGCACCTGTCCACAAGTTTCCAAGTCAGCTTCTTTTTGCACATTCCTAGCTTCTTTCTCAAGTAATTCTTCCTTAGTGACTTGTTCTACTAGTGTACCCTCTTCCCAATCTAGTGCATTGGCATACTGTTCAATTTCAGGTTGTCTTTTATGTGCATAGTTGCCCAATTTGTATCTAATTCTTCTGAGGGAGATAGAATGATTGGGGTCATAGGGAATCCATTCAAAACTGGTCTGCAATCTGAGGCCTTCCAGGATGCTGTCTGCCTCTTTCCACCCTTCCTCTTTCCTGTTATATAGGAAGGAACCTAGCTGGTTTCTTACCTTCAATTGTGACTTCTTGTTTCTACTCTGAAAGTGAAGGTAATCTGAGTTCCCAAACTGCCTGAAATATTCTAAGGTGAAAAGCCTCATGGGGACATACCTTGGCAACCTAAATGGGTTCAATTCACAGCCATATATCCTAATGACTGTGTGGTTCTGGTAGAAGTACCAGTTGCCAATATTGTAAGATTTGTTCAAATGTAGAATCCTCTTCATTTCATCGGTTAATCTAGGAGGAGGAGTACCTTGCAGCGCTGTTAGGGCTGGATGAACAAATAAATCAATAAACTCACAGTATGTATAGGGTGATACTGAGGTAGAATGAAAGACAGAGGTCCAGAAAACAACTGATCTTGGGATTCCTTGGGCATTGAGTGGCCTCAAAGGAACTGAGAAGGTAGCTGGCTGGTAGAAAAGGAATAAATGATATATATAGGAGGAGTACCTGAACAGTCTCTCCCTTTTCAAATTCATGAACTGCTCATGGATTTTCTCTGCTATGTAAGTTTCATAATCATACTGCACAGCTGGAGGCTTACCAGGGGCAAATATAGACAGCATTGCCATTATGCTGTCATCTACATCTTCCAACCCCCTGAATCCTAGGACATAGCCAATTAGATCCACCAACATTCTGCCCAACTCATTTAGATATTGGTACCCAATAGGAGGGGTTCTGACTGTTTCAGAGCCTGGTGTGACAAACAGTTGGTTGATTTTGACAATCTGGTCACTGGACAGCTTGATCCCTCTGTTAATCAGATTCTGCATGGATAGAGGGGTCAATTTCTTGGCTGTTTTGAAGCGCAGCATCTGGTTTATGCTCTCTGGGGTGATCTGGAACAGGACTAGGCCTGTGGGGCTCATGACTGCTCTTTGGCTGGGGTCATAGCATTCCTGGCAGCTATAAATGAGCTCTGGCATAGGATTGACTTGGGGAAGGTTGTATATGGGCAAATTTGACTCCCAAATCCCCAAGATATCTGCCCCACTGAGGTGCTGGGCCCTTAATTCATTCAACATTTGAATATTGTACTTGGTTCCCATGGGGAACCAATCCAGCATTTGGTAGTCCATGTCTCCCAGGGCTTTCCATGCTAATTCCTGGTGAGGAGCATTGATGGGCTTAATATTCAGTGCAATAGGGGTCTCCATAGCTCT
The DNA here is from genome assembly GCA_031772625.1 of Pinus tabuliformis. Lineage (NCBI taxonomy): Eukaryota > Viridiplantae > Streptophyta > Pinopsida > Pinales > Pinaceae > Pinus > Pinus tabuliformis. The sequence continues at coordinate 915,721,289 of CM062820.1, forward strand.
TCAAGATGCAAGAATTGCAGGTGGACAGGTGGAATGGTAAAAACACAGTCTGGAGGCAGTTCTCTGTGGAAACAGTTGATGTTTTGAGTATCCAAGGGGAATTCTCTCAATAGCAATTGAAATACTACTGGAGTCTAGTGACAGAACTTCTCTGTGGTCTAACTGAACTCTCCAATCGGGTGAATTATATCTATTAGGAGCTCTGCCGGGAAAAATGGTGAATTACAGTGGTTTTATGTGAATTGCAGGTTTCTAAAGCTCTGCAGGTACTTCTTGGCCCTCACAATGACAATGGTGGATGAAGAAATGGAAATGAACGGTGCAAATAGCGTTTTTATGGTTCTACTATCCCTCTGAGCAATTTCAAGCTTAATGAAGGTCGTATGGAGGGCGAAACGGTCTAAATACCTGTAATTCGATGAGCAGAGGTTGAAGCAAAGGTGCACAGTTGCTGCTTGAGGAGGTCGCCCGGGCTAATAGACTGGTTGGCGAAAATTAGAGTGCAAACGGTCATGCAGAGCGTCCAACAGAAATAACAGTGAAAGTGGTAAAAAACACGGGAAAATTGGTAAATATGGGTTATTTTACCAATTTGGCGCTTTTTTCTGCTGACGTCAGCATGACGTCATTGGTGGGTCATGGTGAGGTGACGTCAGCTGACGTCATCGGGCGACGTGGCAGTGGGTGACTGGTCAAAGGGGCGGTGAGGTGGCAACCCAGTCAGCAGCGAGGTGGACCAATAACAAAGGCAGGTACGAGCAGATAAGGACGTGACGGCGAGTCAGCGACGGGTAGGTGACAGTCAAACCGCAGCGGTCACGGTTAAGGCCTTAACCGCCGCGGTTTCTCGGGGTGGTTTAGGTACGGCGCAGAGGCTGTCAGACTTGGCTCCGAGATGGTTCATCGATCGACGCGTGGAGGAGGTGTGACAAGGCGCAACGTCACTTTCCCGGAGGTTAAAGTGCTGCCATAGGATGCGCTCCGATATTGATGTGGACCGTCAGATCTGATGGGCTTGATCCGACGGCTGGCGGAGGAGAAAGATGCGCGCTTCATACTGCGGGCGGAAAAGATTAAACTTTGTGGGTTTTTATGGGTTTTTTCAAATGTTTCGTTTAACCAATAATGTGGTAGGATTGGGGAACGTGCCAGAGGCAGGTATTAACCTTTGCAAAGGTTTTTATAGGCAAAAGGGGTTTGGAGAGGGGGTTTTATCAATGCAGAGGTGATTTGAGGGTAAATTTTCTTGCAGCAAAGGGGGAATAGGGTGGAATAGGTTCACCAAAGTGGCCAGATGCCATTTGGTCCCTTTTGAAAAATACACGGCTATTATGCCTAGGGGAGGGAATATACATAAGATTTGGGGTTTTATACACCTTAGTGTTAATATTATTAGGGGTGGGGGTAAGATAGGGGAGGTTATATAGTATAATTAGGAGTTAATATGAATGAAGGAGGGGAATTAGAAAGGGGGTGTTAGTGATGGACTAGAGAGGGAAGAAAAAGAAGTTAGTGATCCTCTTTGCTGTGAGTTCATGGAATTCACCACTTTGTTTGCTGATAGATTTATTGCCTTGGCAAGAGACCTATTGATACCTGTGTAATGGTGATCATATTCTTTCTGCAACCACAACTGCCTACCCAACTATTTTGCCTAGCATTTTTTGTTTCTTCTTGGAGGGGCACTTGGACTTGCAACCCTCAATTGCCTTTTCTTTTCTTTGGCTTTTTCCTTTTCTCTCTACCTACTTCTACCCTTATGTCTTCCAAGGTCCCAGATTAAACTTTTGGGAACCTTTGCTTCTCTACCTGAACTACTTGTCTGCCAAGATTAGGCTGTTTGGACAGACTTCTTTCTCTATTCTAAAACTCAAAATTGAAACATGGCATGATCCAGATTAGACTGTTGAATCATCCACAAAATTTGAAATAAGGTACTCAATACTTGAAACACTTTACCCAACTCTTGCTTTCTAAGAAATATGGGATCTTTGGGACACCAGAGCAGAGCATATTTGGCTTTTCTCTTGCCAATCATGAAATATGAAACCTATTAGTATAGGTATCCAACACTAGTGATGGACTCGGCAAGAGTTTCTTGTATCCAGGAGGAAGCCATAGCGGTGAAGCAGGACGGTTATCTAAGACTCTTTTATCTTCGTCTAGGAAGGGACAACGATGGACGACATGATTGCCTTCACACAGTTTACAAGGAAATTCACATTTCCTTTTCTGTCTAAATACTTCGCTTTCACTAGTTGACGGTGTACTTTCAACATGATCTTCAGAGGTTGATGACACTGGATTGTGCAAACGAGGAGACCAATCCCTTAAGATCCAAGGGATGAAAGGAAAATCTCGATGATAGTGGTCTCCTTTGCAAGTGACACATGGAGATTTAGGCTTGGACAGTGCAGTGGAGGATTTTCACTAGATGATGCCCGGCTACCCCTTTTTGCCTTTGGCTCCTTCTTCTTTTTCTCTTTCTTCTCTTTCCCCTTCTTCTCCTTCTTGGTTACTTGATTTTTTTCTTTACCAGCTTCATCAAGCAAAGAGGAAGGAGGAGACGGAGAAACAGACAAAGTAGAAGGTTGGGGGGTAACTCTAGTATCATCTAGTTGCTCACTTGATTGTTCAGGAATCACTGTATTCTGAATGACAGAGGTCGAGAAGAGCCATATTGGCAGGCCAATCATCAATCCTGGAAGCGACAATGCGGCCATATGAGGTGCACCAACATCTCCCCAAGAGGAGAAAGGATTAGGATTTCCTCCAAGGGGAAACCCTTGGTTGGTGGACTCCATTTTCCTCAACCTAAGACCAACGCGGGAATAGTGATATTATTCCGATTAAAATAAATTTTAGACGCTTTGAAACAACTTGTTTTTTCATTTTTTAAGAGTCGAGAAAAAACAAAATATGACTCTAGTCGCCTTCGATTTTTAATGAGCCTGAAGTGAAAAGTGCTCAGATGGACCTTTTCCTTTAAGGAGTCTGAAAACGAACGAAAGAGACTACTCTAGAAATCTAGACAGAGGGATTACCAAACCAATCGCAAAACTGCAGAATAATTTTTATGGTACGATAGTCAATCTTCCCGAATGCTGTGTTCAGTGCATTGGGATCGATAGGGCAGTAGACACGACTTCCTATGGATAAAGGATATAGCCTATTGTGGTCTCCCAACATATACTCGATGGTACGTGGGAGCACAAATCCGTACTGGCACTTGTCGTCTCAAAGAGGAGGAATCACCCAACCAACAATGAAAGCGATAGTTACCAGGCTTTACGATGCCAGAATACGTCTCTAGCCTAGACTTCTAGATGTTGTGCATTAGGTTCCAAAGTGTTTTTATGTTCATTGAATTTATTTTACAGTTCATCTTTCTTAAGAAATTTGCCTTTTAGGTTCACCACGTGATGTAGATATACAATTCCTAAAATGCAATCAAAGATGATAAACAATCGTTTAATCTTCTTTTTGCAATGAAAATCCTAGCTACTAAAGAAAGAGAGATGATATTCTTGCAACATAGAGCAGAGAGCACACACTAGATGCACTATCCTAAATCAAAGCAACAAGCAGTCTAAATGCAAATGCACATGCATGTATTTGTTTTCAGCTTTCTTAATGCGTGAATGACAAGAAGAATGCTAAGTACAAATTTGAATTATCTTTTCAAAGTGATAGTACTAACAAATTTCTCTTCAAAAACGAAAGGAAGATAATGACGACACTTTGCGACTTTGAATTGAAAACTGCTTTCGACACTTGAAAAACTACTAATTCAAATCAAATACAAGAGTAATTGTATAATCGACCATCCAGAACAATAGAATTCTTTTCTTTGACTGAAAACAACACTTGCGACACTTCCAAATCAAAAGATGACAGTTTTATTGCGCTACTTTTCGTAAAAGAGAACTGTAAATGGTGCACAATACATAAAAACCTTCACAATTCTTTGTACTGTGGAGGCGGAATCATGCAAAGGAAGGGAGTTTCCACAGTGGTATACTGATCACAGACATCAAAACTCCTAAATAAAGTTGAAAAGAGTGAACACAGAAACCAAAATCTGGAAGTAGATGAGGTCTTATCTGATCAGCGCACCTACTGCGCACAGGAGGTGCGATGCATCTAGATTCCCAAGAGGAGAAAGTGCGATGGTCTAGGGACAAGACTTCAACTTGGTTCTTGGTCATAGTTTGTAGCTTAGTTCAGGTATTTAGGCTGAGCTAATGATAGTCAGTAAATAAAAATCACAGGGGTCGATCTAATGAGGTTACTAGAGCCACCACTAGGGAAATTAGGATGTTTGCAAATCAATTGTTCAGTTTATAAACAAAACCCGGAGATAGACTGAAGCAGCATTGATCTACTTTGCACTTGCATAGCAAATGCAGTTCGAAGGCTAGATGGCTTAACTTTAGGCTCCGTCTGTAAGTTTATAAAACAAACAAATATAGACAAGCAAACAAGCTATTCGCTCCCCAGTGGAGTCACCATTTTGTTATCGGGAAATCTAGTGTCTATGCAGAGCTGTTAGTCCCACTAAGGTAGGTAGCTTTCTTAGAAACAAACAGATTAAAGTTACTTTCATTTTCCTTTATGAGAAGTAGATAGGAGAGGATCAAATAATACCAACCTCGATCTTGCGCTTAGTTCTTTTCTTGTTCCTTCTCCTCACCGACAGGTCTTTGTCTCTTCTCCCTTGACCACTCCGCTTCAGAGAGTACCTGTAAAGTCAAAGCAGCATAATACCTTCAAAGTGCAGAGATCTACAATCATAAACAATATAGGACCAGATATATATTGACAACACAAACGCATATATGGTCAAACATACAAGAATGTGGAGGAAAACTTGAATAACTTTATTAATATAAACATTAGAAGAGAGAATTACAACCCATTGGTCTGACCCAGCATCATCCTCCCAGCATGAAAGCCCTTCTTCACCTCATGAAAAGCTTAGATCACCCAACACTATGATATTACACCAGGAAACCAACAGCACTTCCTTACAAGATACAAAATTCCAGCCTCTAGATCTCTGGGATGAGGGATCCATATAGAGATGATTGCAGGGAGGTGAGTCAGCTTCTGGGATTTTGATTAGTGTCTTCTCTCTGATAGTTCTTGATTCCACTTGGAGATTGATGATCTCTTACTCATCCCTGGGCAAATTCACAGAGGCAAGTGTCACAGGAGAAGTTTCTGGAAGATTCCATGATCATCGACCTCCCAAACTGTCTTTGCCATTTGTCCATTCTCGCCCATCGCACCCTATAGAAGGGCTTTCTAGTATGCATCACACCTTTTACACTGGGTAGGTGGGATGCATCACACCCTTAGCACTGAGCAACCTGTATGGTCCAGTTTTGACCAGTTCTAATTATTTTCCTGTGGAGAACTTCTGGGAGATGATGCAATCAGCTGACCTTGTTCCCTTAGGGCATGAAACAACACTTTTAGAGACTTAGGAGCCCTTGGTTTATGGACATATATGATTGGGGTTGCAGTGCCCAAAAATGTCTATAAAAGCCACACACGAACTAAAGGTAATGATACAGGAGCAAGTGTTCCACTAAGGTCGGGCCCTTAGCCTCCAGGGATACACCGCTTGAAGTTATTCCAGAATCACAGATGGTACAGCAACCAGATTTGTATTAAAGCTTTGAAACAGAGTTACAGTAAGTCTCTTCTCAACGAGAGTTGATGATCAAAGTTACATGACAAATTAATAGTCTCTCCCCCTTGGGCTAGCAATGCTGCCCCTACTTATAACAGCTAACGCGGAGATATCAAGGATGAAAAAATAGTTAAGAAACGATCCCTCAGGATCAAAGGATCTTGAGGGATTCGCCAAGCTGTCAATCCTTAGTTATCTAGTCATTTTCTTGCGCCGATTCGATATCTCCTTTTCCTTTCCTTGGCTGAGATGTTTTAATTTAGATCATCTTGTTTGCATATGGTTCCCCGCCAAAGGGGCAGCAGTTAGCTTGGCCCTGTCTTTTTCTTTGGGGTGGCAATCTTTAGTTTTTGCCTTTTCCTACATAAGAAATAGCAATTATTAGCGTTTTTATGTTGCACATAAATCTTTATAGATTTTGTCATGATTTCCCATTATCTACCTAGTTCATGATGCAAAGATGTTACAAGTTCTAAAGAAAAGATGGCAAAATAGTCAATGAAAACATACCTTCTTCAATACTCCACACACCCCCCTGCTTACCCTTTTTCATGCCCTCATGAAAACATTGTAGTTGACATGTAAGGCAGTGAGAGAGTAGGTTGGAGATGGGATCTCATGTGGTGGCCTACAACCATGATGCCTAACTAGGTGTTCAAAAAGATGTCCTGTTTGACCCTCAGGCATCTCATACAAGGGTTGGTATCCAGGTGCAGGGTGCCAAATAATCGGACTTCGAAACCTATATCCTAACCAAGATGGCCCTGCCCTCAGGATAATTTCACCATAGAGGTTCAGACGATTAGCGGCTAACTTAAAATTCTCGTAATTAAATGGTTCCCTGAGTTGGATGTTCAGATTAGAGGTCTGATATCGAAATTTAGCAGCTGCAATGGGAAGGTCCTTAATGGTAAAGAAGTATTCTATCCCTTGCCAATTGATTGCTATATGAATGGGTTTTAATGCGTCAATCACGCTCAGAGTCCTCATAAGGCTCCTATGTTGGTTCCATAACTGTAATGGATCTCTAGGCTCAGTGCTTACCCATAAGTCTAATCCGTTTTCTTATCTTTGATTTGATTAACTCCAAATGAAATAAACGCCTGTAGTTGGATATCCCCAATGAAAGTGCCAGGGTTCTGCTTTGTGTCCTGGTCTAGGATAAGGTTATGTAGATAGAATTCACACAGCAGTCTTTGAACCTTCACTCGATAATGCTTACAACAATTTATAAAATCACCAACGGTATTAATTTGTATATGGGCTCCTGCTTTGACAGCCTTAATTTTTAATTGCAAATATCATTCCATTAAGAACAAGCCATAATTCTTGGCAGGGGCTCTACATGCTAGGACGTCAGTGTACAAAGAGCATAAGGTATCCATCTGTCTGATAACTACATCTAATCTATGAGTTACCTTTGCAACTTTTTCTTGTTCTTTTCGCCATCCTTCAAAGGCTTGGCTTTCGGATAAATTGACATTCCTCAGCTGTTGTTGTAATTCTTCATACTTTTCTCGAGAAACCATTTGTTCCGTGAATTTTTCAATTGCTTGCTATGCTTGCATCAACTCCTCTCATAGGGTTACTATCCTCGGATCGCTATCCCACGCAGTAGTGGCCAGTGGAAGATTTACTTGAATCTTCCTATTACGTCGCCTTGTGTTTATAGTTTGTATCCTTTCAGAAGACTGTGCCTCTATCTGAACTTCATTGTCACAGGCCAATATATTGTTCGTTTGTACTTCAACATGAGCAACAGTGGGATGATGTTCCTTTTGCTTTTGAATGACAGTCTGCGCTTTAACAAGAGTTTGAACAACATACTGTTTTTCAACAGCGGTTTGAACAGCAGACTGTGTTCTGACAATAATTTGAACAACAGACTGTTCTTCGACAGGGTTTTGAACAACAGGCTATTCTTCGACAGGGTTTTGAACAATAGGCTGAATAGGGGTCTTTCGAATATTTTTCTTAGGTGGTCTCACTGGAGTAGCTACATGTCTTTCCCCTGAAGCTCTTTTTGCGCTCTTTCTCGTTCTCAAAATGCTGATTTGCTGCCGAAGTCGAGCTATCACATTTAATAACATTTGATGTTCCTTTCATAATCGTTTGATTTCTTCTGCTTCCTTAGAAAGAACAACTATCTGTTTACTCAGGCCTGGACTGTTATCTTCTCTAATTCCCTGGTTTTCCTCCTGGGGTGCTTCATCGGTGTTTTGTTCAGCCTGCTCAGGAGTAGAAACCCTAACTGGCTCTATTACTTCTTGGGTAACTTCCTTGTCCATCCCTTCTTCTTCATGCAACTCTTCTGGTGTAGTCTAGCTGGGGGTGGATTGTTCCCCTTCTATGTCTTCATCATTTCCTCCTCCTGTCATGCTTTCATCATGAATAGAATGATTCTCTTCGTTTTCTTCCCTGTCGTGCAGTTCCTCGGGTGCATTTTTATCCTGAGCAGAATGCTCTTTCAGTTCTTCCTTAGTCTTGAGGTCTGGTGGGCTGAGAGGCTGGCCATATTCGCCCATATTGGCCAAAATTTTGGCCAATTCATCCTCTTGCAATGGATTTTGCAGTGGACTCTCTTCACGTTGTTCTGCCTCTGCCTCCACCTACTCAGGTTGCTCGGTCTCTTCCTCTGTCTCTCCTTCCTCATTTCCTTCTGCTTCTTTCTCATTCTCTTCTCCTTCCAATTGCGGGGGTTGCTCATCCCCTGAGTCGTCTATCTCCACAGGCTGGCTGGTACCCCCTTGGGGATTTTCCAATCTTCCTCTAATCCGTGCCAATCTAACTGATTTTCTCTGTTTTGATGGTTTATCTGGTGTACTGGCAGTGTGTTTGTGTTTTGGGGTTGGCGGAGTCGGTGCTCCATCTATTATAGCAATTAGTTCTTCCCAGCTGCTCTGTTGCTGAGCCAAACTGTGGCTAACTATCAGCCATATCAGCCCATGGTGACTCACCACTGATTCCACATGTTGTGACTTTTTCATGCTTCAGGCAACATCATGCAGTAATGAATTTAAAAATGCAGGTAGGTTCACAGAGCATTTTTCTTTTAATACAGCTAAGAGTTTAAGGTGTCATGGTGTTACCACATCTTTCTTGCCTTCACAGGTGATGTAGCTCTGGATGATCCTCGCCAATTTTTCCCACGGCTCTCCTAATGCTGCTGGTAGGAGTCCCTTTCCTCTGACTATCAGGTTCTAGCCTTCATCCTGGAAGATCTTCGTGATCTTTTGCAGTCTCTCCTTCTTCAGATTCCACACAGGTCTAGTGGCTGGCAGTCCCGAGCCCTTTGCAATTACGTCATTGGTGACTGCTATATGTTTTCCCCTTACTGTGGAGTGATTTTCTTGTAAATTCTGCAAGAATTCTATTGCCACGGTCTCGTTGGATTCCTGAATGCGATTAAAATAGACTAACCATCCTGCCCTTGTCAGGATTTCCCGTGTAGCGTCGGAAACTGTTAATACCTATGGTTCTCTTCCAATTGACCTTCCCCCCATGCTTTAGCTTACTGTAAAAACATAGAAACAACAATGGAACAACAAGTTGTTCGAACTGTTAGAAACACAAAAGAAAAATAGTAAAATCGCAAGGCTCGTTCAAATCTTCCTAGTTATTGTAGATGAAAATATCTTAGGAACAGCATGCAAATTGAAAAACGAGATACCGTTAAGCCTTGCTATTACCAAGTAAGAATTTGACGAGTGATAGCCTGACACGTATGTCAGCAAATTATGAAGTCAGCCCCCCCCGGCAATGTGATAGGCCATCCTCGGCCGTCAAATGAAGGAGCGGCAGGCCAGTCTATTCTGGTACAGGGTCATAAAGGAACAGTGTATGCAACGATGCCATGTTTACAAAAGTAGCAGATTACCGAAATCGAGGTGTATAATCGGATCGCTTAATAAATAAGAAAATGCGGTTACATGATGCGAGGCTGGGAGGATAGGATAGCTGACGTGCATAACGAGTGTAATGCGGTCATTGTCTACGTTTTCCGTCATGATTGGTTACAATGGATTTTCATGCGTTTAATGGTTCGGGGAAGGGAAATGCACAATCCTTTTTGACAGACTACAAAGGTATAAGACCGAGAAGGGTATTAATGATGACTATTAGTGTATAAGAAATGTGACTTCAATACCATTAATAGAGCTCTACTGTCGACAGGTGTCCATAACCTTGGAAAAGTTGTTTGTTTCACCCATGGAACCATGATCCTTTGTGTATGCGTAGGAAGTTCTATTCAGTGTCAAAATGGAGGTCATTATGCTGGCTTGGTAACCTGTTAAATCATAACACCATTCACTAGGAAGGAGTGAAAGGTGGACAGGTCGGCTTGTGATGAGACCTCCTGTTCCAAGGACTCTTTATTTTTCCTAATGTGCCTCTTGGACCATATCCCTGGTGTGGTGGTCATAGTGGGAATGCCACTTCACTTTCTTCCTTATGATCATGGTAGGCTGGCTCTTAATGAGACCCCCTATCTTGCATTTGACAATTCAAAGCATTCGTCTTTTTTTATTTTTATAACATGCTTTCCCATTTATACACAAAGGGTGGTTCGACCCTCCTTAAGAGTAGGAATGGTGGAAGAAGTCTTAACATCTCAATAGAAAAATATAAACCCTTTTTTCTTATTCCTTAATAATTATCAAAGAAGATTATGGGAATTTAAAAAGAACCAGCATGATAAAGATGACTAATCATGTCAGTATTAGTAGGGTAGTGATAGCAAAAGTAATGAATAATTGTGTCCTTCCTTCATTCCTCGTTATCAATTTACAACAATTTCTTGTAAAAATAGCAGTTTATATAATTCTATAATTTCAGTATGCTCTAGCTTTGTATCCATTGCATGAATGTATGGCTGTGCTCCAAAAGACCTAAAATAAGAGGAACAACAGGGATCTTTAGGCATAAGTAGAAGGAGTACAAGAATGTTGTTGTTTGAAAAAGAAAGGGCAAAGGAATACAAGTGCTATTCCTTTGAAAAAGGGACAACAAAAAAATCGCAAGTGTCGTTCCTTTGAAAAAGGAATAGCAAAAAATGAACATGTCGTTCCTTTATAAAAGGAACAACAAAAATCCATAAGTGTCGTTCCTTTGAAAAAAGAACAGCAGAAACGCAAGTGCTAAAAAGTGTCGTTCCTTTGGAAAAGGAACAGAAAAAATGCAAATATCGTTCCTTTAGAAAAGGAACAGCAAAAATCAACAAGTGTCGTTCCTTTGGAAATGGAACAGCAGGAAACCCAAATGTCATTTCTTTGGAAAAGGAACAGCAAAAATTGAAAGTGTTGTTCCTTTGGAAAAGGAACAGCAGAAATCAAATGTGTTGTTCCTAGTAAAAACACTCAAATGTTGTTCCTTTGGAAAAGGAACAAAAAAAATCGAAAGTGTTGTTTCTTTAGAAAAGGAACAGCAAAGATCAAAAGTCATGTTCCTTTGGAAAAGGAACAGTAAAAATCGAAAGTGTTGTTCCTTTAGAAAAGGAACAACAAAGATCAAAAGTGTTGTTCCTTTGGAAAAGGAACAGCAGAACACTCCAATGTCGTTCCTTTGGAAAAGGAACAGCAAAAAAAAAAAGAAAAAGAAACGGCTGAAACAAAGGTGTTGTTCTTTTGAAAAAGGAACAACAAACAAAAATGTTGTCTTTTTAGAAAAGGAACAGCAAAAATCGAAAGTGTTGTTGCTTCTGAAAAAGGAACAGCAGGAAAAACAATGGAAATACAAAAATATATACAGAACAAGGAAATTATGTACAAAGTATAAAAAGGTGAATTACTTAATGAATTATAGGTGAGGAAGATTGCTCTTCCCCGTGTAGAATTTACATATCCGAGTCCTCGTGTAGTTGCTGACAAAAGGATTCTCGAGTAAGGGGTTTGCGTTATAAACGAACTTGGTGGCCATTTACTTTAAAGGTATGTCCAGATCCATCAATAGTGACTAGACTTAAGGTGCCATTATCATGTACCTTTTGGATTTCATATGGCCCTAGCCAATGAGTCTGAAGTTTCCCGAGCAAGTCCTGAAACCTGGAATCGTATAAGAGTGACCAGTCTCCTTCGCGGAAGACTTTGTTTTTAATGAGAGCGCCATGTCATTTAGCACACTGCTATTGGATTAATGTAGTATGTTGAAGGGCAGAGAGCCTGATTTCATCTAGCTCATTGATCTGTTGTAATCTATTAATATGTTCCTCGTTTAGATCTAGGCCGACTTCTTGTGTTGTTCTCAGTGTTTGGATTTCAAATTCTATGGGGAAAATGGGTTGCTTTCCAAACACCAATTGCTATGGTGAATAGCCAGTAGTGCTTCTCCACATTGTTATGTAGGCCCACAATGCTTCTGGTAGTCTTGCAGCCCAATCGCGTCTATGTGATGCAATTGTTTTTGTGAGAATTGATTCCATTTTTTTGTTGCTGCTTTCTACTTGGCCATTTGCTTGTGGATGGTATGGAGTAGTAATTTTATGCTCGATATGATACTTTTTAAGTGTTGCAGCAATCTTATTACCAGCAAACTATGGTCCACCGTCTGTAACTATGTGTCTTGGAAGCCCATATCACACAAATATATGAAACAAGAATTGTATAACAGAATCCTTTATACCTCTCGGTAATGCTTCTGCTTCAACCCACTTGGTGACATATTCTGTTGCCACCAGAATATATGTTTTCTAATTCAAGGATTGGTTAATTGGATCATCAAAATCAAGTGCCCATCGCTCAAATGGTTCAATAACTAGTTGTGGGTTCAGGGGCATTTCATCGGCCTAACCAGGGCGTCCCGCTCTTTGACAACTGTCACAAGCTTGAACGAACTTCTTTACGTCTTTGAAGATCATAGCCCAGTAATATCCTATTTGCAGCACCTTATGTCTAGTTCTCTTATCGGTAAAGTGTCTGCCACATGGTCCGTCGTGACAAGCTTTCAAAATATCAAAAAATTTCATCCTCCCGGACACATCTCTTGATGTGCATATATGCTCCTGTATGGAATAGGTAGCCCCCAATCCAGGAAAATCGAACACTTCACTGGACAATCTGTTTTCGCTCATTGGGGGTCAAATGTTTTGGTAATTTACCTACTGCTAAGTAATTTGCAACATCAGCATACCAACGTGTTTTAACAGTGACAACAAACAAATGCTCATCTGGGAATTGATCTTCAACTGCTGTTGCATCCGCTGGTTTTGGTATTCACGAGAGAAAGTCAGCTACAGGATTTTCATTTCTGGGTCTGTCTTTGATTGTAATATCAAATTCCCGCAATAAAATCATCCATCTAATTACTCTACCAGTTGTGATTGGTTTATTTGCTAAATATTTTATGGCAGAATGATCTGTATATAAAATAATAGGATATCTAGTAATGTAATGCCTGAACTTATTGATGGCATGTATTACAACTAGAAATTCTTTTTCAGTAATAGTATAATTCAATTCTGCAGGGGATAAATTCTTGCTAATATAATAAATTGAAAATGGTTTTTTATCTTCTTCTTTCCCAAGGACTACTCCAATAGATGTATCTGAGGCATCTGACGAAATCTGGAATGGTAGGTTCCAATTTGGTCCATGAAGTACTGGAGCTGTGGAGACAAGCTTCTTCAGATCTTGAAAAGCACGGTCACATTTTTCTGTCCAAATAAAGTCAACATTACCTGTCAGTGCATATAGAGGTGCAGCAATATGTGAATAATGTTCTATAAATCTTCTATAATAACCAGAAAATCCAAGAAAACTGCGTACCTCTGTTTGAGTGGTAGGGGTGGGAATTAGCAAAATTATTTGGATTTTGGCTGGGTCTACTTGTATGCTAGCTGCTGAGATATAATGGCCTAGAATAAGTCCTTCAGTCATCATCATATAGCATTTTTCATGGCTTAAGCAAAGCCTGGTGGCAATGCAGCACTGCAGGACTTTTTCCAGTGTGTCCAATGCTGGATCAAAATCATCTCCGTACGGTGTAAAATCATCCATGTAGACTTCGAGCCCCTCATTTATTAGGTCTGAAAAAATACTGAGGATAGCTCTTTGAAATGTGGCAGGAGCATTGCATAAGCCAAAAGGTAAAACTCTGTAGGAAAATGTTCCCCAAGGACAAGTAAAAGTAGTTTTGTCTTGGTCTTCAGGGGCAATCTGAATCTGATTGTATCCACTGAAGCCATCTAAGAAAGAAAAGAATTTCTTTCTTGCTAAAGTGTCTAATACTTGATCAATGAATGGAAGGGGAAAGTGGTCTTTTTGTGTTGCTTTGTTTAGTTCTCTATAATCTACACAAATCCTCCACTTTCCATTCTTCTTCGGTACCACAACAAGTGGAGAGACCCATTTACTATCGAAGATAGGGTAGATGAAATTAACATCTAAAAGTTTTTGGAGTTCAGCTTTTACAACGTCTTTTAGATGAGGATTAAGTCTCCTTTGCGGTTGGTGAACAGGTCTCGCATCCTTTTCTATATAAATGTGGTGTGTACATAACTGGGGATCAATTCCTTTCATATCAGGGTAGTCCCATGCAAATGCCTCTTTATGTTTCCTCAATAACTGGATGATTTTCTTTTCTTGTTCTAAAGTGAGGTTGGCATTAATGTTTAAAGTCTTTCCTAGCTCAATTTCCACAATTTTTCTATTCGAGACAGAGGTAGTAGGTATTGGTTGATCATGCATATCTTTAAGAAGATCCTCTTCCAATTCATTATCAAATGCCGCTTTTGTAATGTGACATTGTACATGGGATCTGGGTTTGACTTGGCTAATGAAATTATTAATGGCATCATCCTCTGTTTTGTCTTTGAAATCGAGGGCCTCTTGTATGGTTAATGGAGATCTAATATTTTTTGTGAGGTATGATACAGGGTGCTTGTTAGTTTTTATTATGGTGACACTTGGCTGCACTGGGGGATATAAAGCTAAATTTTTAATATTTGTCCCCCTAGTAATGGTCATATTACCTTGTTGGTAGCCAATATAAGCATCGACAGTTGCGAGCCAAGGTTTGCCGAAAATCAACGGATGTCCATCAAGTTGGCTTTTGGGGTTTATTATCAGAAAATCCGCCGGATATTCCCAGGAATCAACAGATACCATAACATCCTGTAGTGTGCCCTCTAGCCTAACTATAGATCGATCAACCATTTCTAATAAAGTGGAGGTTGGTTCGACTGATGTAATGCCTAGTTTTTGACAAGTAGCGGTTGTTAAGATGTTAATTGCAGCTCCTAGATCAACTAAGGCATTTGAGAAGGTTTGACCATAGATTTGTATGGTTACTATTGGATTTCTTGGGTCTTCATATTTAACTGGTGTTTCTTTTCTTGATAACAAGTTAGATAAAGTGCCAACTACTTGGACTTGTGGGTTATTTGTTATTGTCCTCCTTGGTTTCTTTATACATAGTTCTTTAATAGACTTTGAATATATCGGGATGTCTTGAATGGCTTGGAGAAACAAGATTTTTATATACAGGTTTCATAATTCTCCCAGAATGTCAAAATCAGGATGTTGTATAGGTCAAGGTATAATTAAGCGTTCTAGGAATGGATGAGAGGATGTGGTTGCTGGATCCTGAATTTGTTGTCTGGCCACGTCCTCTTCCTGCAATGATTTTTCTATAGGTAACTAATTTTCAACTTGCACCGTTTTATCTCCCTCTGTTTCAATGATACGCCCAGATCTTAATCGAAGGTCATCACACTCTTTTAGATTGGTTCCTATCTCTGGTGTTTCGATTATTTGAATTGTTTGGACCAGTCTGTTATTTGGATTGGGCTGGGTTGGGCTGGGATTTGCGGCCTTAAATTAGACTGGGGATTTTTTTGTAGGGTTGGCAGTGTAGGTTGAGGGAGCGGAATAGTTCCTACTAGCTGATTCATCGGTCTTTGCCAGTTTGTCTGCCAGGTTTGACTCTATGAAGTAGGAGGAGTCCATTGCGGTGGGAAAACATTGTTTTGGCAATATGGTAGGGTATAGGGAAAATTTGGCCAATTGGGTTGGCTTACTTGACTCAGCCATGGAGATGATGAAGGGAATGATTGTTGTGACCAATTCGGGAAGGGAGGTTGATTTTGCCACATTGAATTATATTGTTGAGCATGGTATTGCTGAGGTTGGAAAGAAGAAGCTGGGTCTGAGAAAATACCTGTTTGTCGCGACTGCCACTGATGACGCTGATTAAGTAGATACACTGGTTCTGGCTATTCTTTTGCTTCCTTGTATACTGCTTTCAATCTAGGAAGTGAGGGGCAGCTCTCTGTGGAGTGGTCTTTTCTACAAATGGCACCAACTTGAACTGCATCTAATGGACACTCCTTGTGGCTGTGTTCCTTTCTACATCTGGGATAGAAGATTGACAAATTTTGTTCTGCTTCTGCTTGCTTCTGTTTAGCCTGCATAATATCAAGTTGTGTTGTCAATGTCCCCAATATATCAGTTTTAAAATTTTCTAATAAATTTCTAATTTCTGCACAAGTTACTCCTTCTGCCGAAATTCTATTATCCCTTACAAATCAATCATGCTCTGTTGGTTATAGTCTTGTGCTGCCTCTCGAACTCCTGATACATAAATCAATAATGTCAGCAAAATTTTCTTGATAAATATCTCCTTTCCCCATAATGTTTAATGTCTCAATCCATTGTTCCTTCATTCCCCTAATTAATGTTGTTTTTAATACATTATCAAGTAAAGGTAATGATTCATAAGGAGATCTTTGAAGATTATACTGGAATCATTCAACATACTCTTCCAATGTTTCATTTGGTTTAGCCACCATTTGAAATATTTCATCTTTTAATTCTCGAGACCTGCAATAGTCCTGATACTTTTTTAGAAAAGACTCTTTCCTTTGATCCCAATTATTTATAACACCACCACCTAATCCCATAAGCCACCTTAGAGCAGCTCCTTTTAATGTAGAAGGAAATAATTTCAGTTTCTGGGGATCGGTGGTATAGTCATATCCTTTACACAGCACATCGAATTCAAACAGAAATGCATCCAGATCTTCTAATGTAAGGACATGGAATGTAGGGATATGCTGGAGGGGAATTTCTTTCATACGTGCATTGGCTGCAGTATCCACAATGGGGTATTGTAGAGTAGAGGTTTGGGTGTTAGGCTGATTCTGGGCCATTTGATCAAATATATGCCATTAGACTTCTGGGATATCTGGGAGGGTATTCCTAGGTTGTTGAGAGGGAATGGCTCTAATGGGAATGGCCTTGACAACACTTTCTTTATCTAGGATGATGAGGGTGCCTAATGTTTGAGGGGATTCAGGTTCTTGAATTTCGTTATAAATGATTTTTGCAGCACTTCCCTTATCTGGGCTGCTTAATGGTTGAATTACCCTAAGAGGAGATTTTGGTTGTTCTGCTTCTCCTATTTCTCTCCCTTCACAGAGATTGCTAAGCTTCCCTTCTTGCAATGATTTTGGGCTAGAATTTTCAATTTCTTGAAAATCTTGCTCTTCGGTTTGACTATGCACCTCAGCAAAGGCTACAGATGGTGATCCTATGACCTGAAGGGAACTAGTAGGCTATATAGAGGTAACTTTTCTAGGTCCTATAAAGGTCAATCGGCCAAGGGTCACTGACCCCTTAGCTTTATCAGGCTTGGGTAAAGGTTTTTGATTCTTTATGGGCTTTTTTTGCTTATTCATGTACACAAATCAACTGCTAGGTTCTACCCCAACAAAATAGTAACAAATCTGCATGAAAGCGGGCAGGGGAGCAGGGCTATTACATGCTTCTTATGCAGGTTCTTACCTTCTGTTTTTAAAACCCAACTCTTTCCTAACAGGTTCTTACACTACTCCGAAAAAGAAACAAATGGCTACACTCTTCCCTGGCAACGACGCCAAAATGTCGAGCCGTAAAAAGGGTCATTTTCACCTCTAATTACCTCACATTAACTTGCCAATCCAGGAACGATTTGTTATCTCAAAGAGTGTACTCAGTTTGAGGCTGTCATTTGTCAGAGTAATGCTAGTACTATAGTGCTCAAAAAAAAAATACAAGAGTAAATGGATGCTTGAAAGAAAATCTACTTACAACAAAAAACTTTGAAACCTAAATCATGCACTTGGAAAACTAAGTAATGTATCAGTCAAGGGTTCAGTAACAATAACTCATCCGTTTGGAAACTGATGTAACCAAAAGTAATAAAGGAACAGATTGTCAATCTGGGGACTAGACAGCAAATGCCAATGCCCACTACAATTTTAGATCGTTCTGCACACCAAAGCAATCATTAACTCAAATAATAGGAAATGGAACATCAATTAAGAAATGGAACAACAACTAGAAGATGTAATAGCAACTAAGTCTGATGAATAGCAACACCTTGATCTACAGAAACAAGTACAACAATCTCACCCTACAGAAATCAAATGTCAATCTTTACTCAAAGGGTAAATCGGACAACAAATAGAAATGGAACGGCAACCAATTACCAACAAAACATAGAACAACAATTACAGCCTATGGTGTTGAAATAAATAATACACAGCACACATAAATATTAAGAAAATAGTAATCTGAGTCTGATACCGCAATTATTGGTCCTGGTTAGAAAGGGTAACGATAGCGATTCATAATGGAACAACAATGTCAATTTAACAGCAATCGTATGAAGTATAAACCATAGACAAATACAGTAATACCAATTTAAGAAGGTTACAACTTGATTACTCTGTAATTAAACAACAACAGCATTCTGTAAAGAACAATGATATTACATTAATGACTTTAAAGAAACAACAATATGTTATAAGATCAGAATGCACGATACGACTTTCCTGTTGCAGAGAATGATATATAAAATATAACAGAGCTGTGATATAAGGTAACAAAACACACTAGATTACTGATTAAAGTCGATAATACAAACCACACATGAACTAAAGGTAATGATACAGGAGCAAGTGTTCCACAAGGGCCGGGCCCTTAGCCTCTAGGGATACACCGCTTGAAGTTATTCCAGAATCACAGATGGAACAACAACCAAATTTGTATTAAAGCATTGAAACAGAGTTACAATAAGTCTCTTCTCAACGAGAGTCGATGATAAAAGTTCAAGTACAGAGCAAAGTTACATGACAGATTAACAGTCTCTCCCCCGCAGGCTAGCAATGTTGCCCCTACTTATAATAGCTGAAGTGGAGATATCAAGGATGCAAAAATAGTTAAGCAGCGATCCCTTAGGATCAAAGGATCCTGAGGGATTCGCCAAGTTGTTAATCCTCAGTTATGTGGTTGTTTTCTTGCGCCAAGTCGATATCTCCTTTTCCTTTCCTTGGCTGAGATGTTTTAATTTAGATCGTCTTGTTTGCATATGGTTCCCCGCCAAAGGGGCAGCGGTTAGCTTGGCCCTGTCTTTCTCCTTGGGGCGGCAATCTTTAGTTTTTGCCTTTTCCTACATAAGAAATAGCAATTATTAGTGTTTTTATGTTGCACATAAATCTTTATAGATTTTGTCACAATTTCCCATTCTCTACCTAGTTCATTATGCAAAGATGTTACGAGTTCTAAAGAAAAGATAACAAAATAGTCAATGAAAACATACCTTCTTCAATACTCCACACTGACCAAACACTGAAATTGTGGCATAATACATGTCTAATTGTAGATATCCTTGTAATTTTTCTCCCCATGAGCGAGATAATAGCATTCCATACTTTGGAGGGATGTCAGCAACTACAATATCCATGACTATACTCTTACTTGGGTATTGAACTAGAGTGACACACAAGTCTTATATTAGGCCAAGGAATTTGACTTTACTAGAATCAAAAGAGAAAAGATATTTGTATGGTCTAGTTATATCTAAATCCAATGTCTCCATGATTGCTTTTGGCATTAAATTGTGAGATGATCCTAAATTTAACATAGCATTGTGTAAGACTTGATCATTAATAGTCAATATAATGTAGAATGGAGGAATACCACTTTATTCATGTTTTCCATTTACCTCAGGACTAAATATTAACTCTGGTTGGTCATCATTTAGATTAACAGAGTCTTCTCCTTCATCTATAGTCAATGTCTCAATGATTTGGGCTTTGTAGGAATAATTTCTTATCAATTTTGTTAAAGCAACTAGTATTTTTAATTTGGAAATTTCATTTTGGATATTAGATGGAGTTTGTGCTTTGCCTAACTAAATGACTTCCTCCTTGGCAATTGGAGTTTGTGTAGTTTTTTCTCTTTTATCTTCATTTGGTAATTCGATTTGTGTTTGGGTGTCTACTATTTTACTATTTTCAATTCTTTGATTTGCAATAGTTTGGGAAGCAGTTAAAATATGAATATCTTTTGAAGCTTGAGGATCAATTGATTTTTGGTCATCCATTGAAATTTTCACAACAATTGATTTTGAATATCAGCTAAAGTTTTGACAGTAGTATCTGTGATGTCTACAATTTTTGGACTGGCTGCAATCTTTGGAGTGAATTTTTTTTTGGGATTCCCTAGAGAGAAATTGCAGCACTTTGGCTGCAGGAGCTTCCACTATTTTCTTGGCTTGAGTGTGGAAAATTTTATTAGTAGGGGCTTTTGTGCTTTTCCTACTCCTAAGGTTATATTGCTTATGAACTTCATTAATGGCAAATTCATAACCTTGTTTATAATAAACGGACTCTCTAGATTGTAACTGTAATTGTTCTTCTTGGGTAAGAAAAATATTATTACCATCATTTATTCTGATTAAGTTAATATGAGTGTCTTGATATTCTTTATTTTGGTGAGAACTTTCAGCATATTTTTCTTGGAGAGGTGGTCTAATCTGCTAATCAGGTGGCCCTTCTCTAGGTTTACCAGTTTTGGGATTCTTCCAAACGTTTGGATTTCTTATTTGGGGGCCTTGTTGTTGATTATCCCATTGTGGTTTTCTTTCCATAATTTCTAATCTATCCACTAACGTTTCTAAACTTTTAGCCAAAGTATCTATCTTAACATCTGAAGTGGATGGTTCTTCCTTAGTGCTTACCCTCCTCTCATTTCTCATTCTAGCTATTTTGGCCAACAAGTTAGCTTCTACACTAACTGCATCACTCTGCATTTGTTATAGAGTTGGAGGGTTTCTTTCTCTCAATTGGTAAGACATGTCAGTGTCAAAACCATCAGGAAATTTGATTATTTCCAAGTCTGGTGGAGGTTTGATATTTGCAGGAATTGCATTATAAATACTGTTAAACCTAGTACAATAATCATCAACAGATTCATTAGGAGCTCTTCTAATGTTTTCATATTCAGATAATATTTGTAAAGGATTTTTCTTTCTTTCCTATCTATTGATAAATTGTCTATGGAAAGCAGGTAAATCAACAATATGACTAGCAAGTAAACCTTTAAACCATTTCTTGACATCTCCTGCTAGTTTTTGTGCAAACAATCTCATTTGTACATCTTCTTCATCAATTTCATGTAATTCAAAGTAATCATTCATTTTATTTACATGTTTTTGTGCAGTATATTAACCCGTACCATCAAACTAAAAGATTTTACTCTGATAGTCTTGGGGCATGGCATGTACTCGAGTTGGTAAGGTCAAAGAAGCATATCTAGCAGCCATGGCTAAGATTCTTGATTGGCAAGGAGGTAAAGTGGTAGTGCTTGAAGATGAACTTGAAGGGCTATAACTGAACTTAAAGGGCTTACTGATGAACTTGAAGTATTCATAGATGGAAATAAAACTCTAGGCTGAAGAGGAAGCTTGGGGATGAATGATTATGTGGAATGAGGTGTAGTGGAAATAATAGATGAGGTGGTGCTAAATAAAGATGAATTTACAACCTCTAAAGGAATGGTAGAAGGTTTAGGAGTAGCAGCAATTAGGGCTGCTAATTCAACTGACTATTGAAAATAAGCTTCATCTATGTGTCTTATCAAATTTGAGGTTAAAGTATCATGTTTGCCAAAAGTGTCTAGAACATGTTGATCTAAATTAGGATGTATAGTAGTCTTCTTTGATTCAATAAATTGAATAAAATTAGGGTTTATTATAGTATCATGGACTAAAGTTTTAGATTTGGTACAAAACGATGAATGCTCAAATGATAAATCAAATTGAAGATCCTCTAAGTTTGATAACTCTTTAGGAAGTGAATTTTCTTTAGTTAGCTGACTAATTCTTTCTTGACTTTCTACTTTATTGTTTTTCCTCAAGATTTTGTCTGGATTATCAAAAATTATAATAGTGTTTGGATCTGGATGTGCCCTGGTTTAGTATGTTCTTTTTGAATCCAAAATTTTCAATTTTTTTAATTTTTTAAATGAAACCTGTCAACAACCCTAAAATGGCCTTAAGGTGAAAAGATGACATTTAGGATTTCCTTTGAGGTTTATTAAAATTGAGGACTCAATCCCCAGTATGGTCCCCACTATGTTATCACTCTAAAATTTCCCTAGGGTTGTCATGAAAGGAATAATAGAGGTAACCACAAACCTACTTTTGAGATCAGGATCTAGCCTTCCCAATGCTCAGAGGGGGCTCCCTCTTAATGATTTAACTTTGTTAAGTTAATTGATTTTAGGCTAGTTATTTAAGCTTGGTTGGTTTTTTATTTGATTTGGTGGTGGAATAACTAATTTAGATGGATAGATAAGTGTCTTTTTACCATTGGGCCATGGATTCCAAATGTCAAGAAAACAAGACTGAATCAAGTTCTAAAGATAGTGTTCACAGGGCAAGGTAGATGAGTAAATTAAGATCTTTTAGGCTAGATAGTGAAGTGGTTTTTCAATCAGGGTCAAAAAGCAGTTAAGGATTCCTCAAGCTGGATAATGAAGGAAATGAAAGATGTCAATCGAAACTAGAAAGCAATGAAGAATTCCCTACTCTGGATATTAGAAGAAAACATTAAAATGAGTAATTGTTCAATACAAAGTATACTTAAACAAATTCTAAAGTAAAATTCCAGTTATTTCATTCAAATTGGAAACACATGTATGTTTGGGAAATACTTAAGAAAATAAAAATTTCACAAATGAAAGATACTCCACTGAAGTGGCCGAACACATGAATCATGTAATGCAATGCCTTTATTACCCATTCCAGCCTGCTGACTTGAAAATGTTTACAATAAACCCTCAACTTTTCATATCAATGTAACTATAGAAATGTTGGACAATCCACCTTCTATACTTTGAATTATGAAGTATTTATATATAAAATAGTTATAAAATATCCTAAATTGTTTTAGTAATTATTGAAGGAAAATAAAAGTCTTGATGCAAGAAGATAGAGACACCTAGGAAACTGATGCAGGAGCATCTGACACTCTTCATTAAACAAGGAATCCAAAGCTGAGAAGGAGGAGTACGTGGACCATCGGAGCAACACAAGGAACAAATCTGTTAAAATAGAGTAATTTGATGGACTTAATTAAATGTTAATGTAATCTGCCATGTATTCATATGTATCCATATAGCAAGTTGTAGAGAGATTTAAGGCTTGTTGAGATATTTGTGAGAGAAAATCAAGGAGTGGATTTAGTCGGATCCTTCTAGTGATCCAATCCAATATTTCTTATATATATATGAACGTGCATAGATAGAAGAGGATATAGAGTGAAAAATAGAATTTGTGTAAACCAGAGTGGTCAAAATGTAATCGAAGGGAGCTTGTTCCTAAGGCTGGAATGCCTTAGATCTGTATTCATATCATGTATAATGATAAAGTGTGTTTCATTTTTGAATTTTTACGTTGTGTGTATCTTATAGATAATTGAATGTTTCAGTATTGCCAAATTGCTGATCAACCATCGATCACTACGAGGATCGATGGCGATCTAGTGATAAACAAGTTAACTATTATGGAGTGATGTCGTGTGTAGACAGATTTTGGTGGCAGAACTGTGTTTTAACACAAAATTCCATCGAAGGTGAGCGATATTAGGTTAAGAGGGATTAGATGATAATGCACAAGATCTGTTGGATCTAGAAAATCAACGGTCCAGATCCAATCGCAATGAGCGATTGCACTTTATCGCATTGGCGGAAACCTTCCGGAGTTATGAGAACCAGCCCTTGAAACAGTGCAATTAAGATCTTGCGATTAATCATCAACTGTCGGATCGAGAGTCAAGATTGACGGTCGTGATCTAATCGCTGATCGCAAATCAGAGAGGCAAGTGCAGTGGATAGTGGGAATGCCGATTGTCGATGGGTCATACACTAATAGCCGAATAGTTAATCGGAGTTCAGAGGGCACAACAGAAGTGGATTTAATGAACGGACCCGATGATTATAAATGTGGGTGAAATCTTTTTGAAGTCCAACCATGCTTTCGAATGTGGGTTTTCCATGTATTTCTAGTGCATTCTAATAGTGCTGAAGCCCCGAGTTTTTAAGGTAAACGCATCAGTTAATGCTTCCGATAATGAAATGGGCTCATAACCCGTAGGTCCCAGGATCAAAATTTATAAAGAAAGGGGGAATTGGTATACCCAAAAAACTCCTTTCATCAGAAGCTAAAAGGCTAATTGTCCCTTCTTTATTGATTTTGTTGTTTTATGCTTTGATCTTTTGCTAGTTTCTCTCCTTTGTTATTACTCTATGTTTGTTTTTCTTTTACTTTGTCTTTTGACCTTTAACCTATGACTTTCATATGATACTCTTTGACCAAGATTATTTGTTGCTTTACTTTGACTGCTCTGTATTCACTGCTTACCTTGCTTTTTTACAGTAAATCATTCAATTTTTCCCAAGTCTCTGCATCTGGTAATTTAATATTTACCATTATCCTATAGACTTCATCAGTTTCTATATATTTTGTAAAGGTGGGCTTGTTTACAAAAAGATGTTTTACCTTATGGTGGAGGTAAAAGAGGTTCTCAAAATCCTGGTAAAGGACTTTTCCTATAGGCATCCCTTTCATGGAGGAACTACTGGCTTGTTCCTTTGCAACTTATTTGATTCTCTTATCATAGTCTTCATGTGGCATCAACCTGTCATTAATCACCAGTGGATTAGGTAGACCTTTCTGCCTCAGAGTATCAAATTTGACCATGAACTTGGCTATTTCTTGCTCCATTGTATGGCATTTATCCTCAAGTTGTGTCATCGGGTTCCTCTTGTTGATTACCCTATTCACTTCTAGTATGGTCCTAGTTCTGTCAGCTATTCCAAGTTCCTAAATTTCATATTTGTTCTTTGAGTCAAGGAACTGGATTATTCTTGAGGCTTCTTCTGGCATATTTCCAAGTTCAACTCTAACCATTTAAATTGCCTCACCGACCTCTTTGACCAGGTCATTTTGTTCAAATATCAGCTATATAGATGGCCAAATATCATTGACTAAGTCAATGATATTAGCCCATAAAATTTGTTTTGGTTGGGCTAGTGGCTCTTTGAGTGTCAATTCCTTTTCTAACTTTTGTAACCTTTCACTTAACTTGTTTGTCTTCTGAACTTCATTTTATGCATAATTTGAGCTAGTTTCTTCTCATCCTCTATACTTTTCATTTGTTCCTTAAGTCTATTTATTTCAGTGGTCTATATGGACATATCCTCCATGGCTTTGACCAATTTTGTTGATTCATCACTAGGATGAGCAGTCGTTGTTGCAGAACCTATTGCTGATGTAGTTGTTGTTGCAGTTGGAAGTGTTGTAGCTACTAGAGCTACTGGGGCCAGTGAAGCTGCCAAAGTAGAAGGAACTACTGTAGTGACTATAGGAATAACAATAGTCATAGTTGTCTCAATGTGGCCTGGTTCACCTGTATTAAATTGTCCAATTCATCCTTCATTTCTTTTAATTGAGCATTTAGCTAGAGAATGAGGTCCATCATTTCATATTTCTGGCTTTGGCTTTCTAGAACCTCCTTGGTCTGTGGATGTTCAAAAGGAGGAAACTTCAGTTGCTTCTCTAGTGCAACAATGTATTCATTATTCTTCTTTATGAGCTTTTCTGGAGCATTGATGTCATTTGGATTGTAGCCTATCTCAATAACCAAGTATTCTAGTGACTTGATTCTATTATCTTTTGCCTATGAGAATGATTTCTCTAGCTTAAACTGTGTTGTGATGTTGTCTAGAGAATTTTGAAGTTTTTGAACACCCATGGCGTTGTTGGTCATCACTGAGTAGATCATATCTCCTGCCTACTTATGAAATTCAATTTGATCAATAGGGTGAACATCCCTGACCAAAATTTAAAATTATGTTTTCATGTAGTCTGCTAATGACTTACACTACTGGAATGTAGGCTGCAAATAGGTCATTTGCATTTTACCAGTTTTAATGTTAAAAGATGATAGTAACCTATTCTGATTGCTAGGAGTCTGTTTGAAATACTAGGCATATGTTTCTACTTTTAATGCCTTATTTCTTAGTTTTACCTATTTATACTTCTCCTTTATGTATTTTTCCTTATCCACCGGTTTGCTTGATGATGAGACCTCAACAAAAGCTGTTTCATAATGCTCTGAGTATTAGAGGCGGAAGGTTGATGAGTTTCCTCTGAAACTAATGGAGTTGTATTTTCTCCGACCACTGTTTTTCTATCAATGATTTGAAGTGTTTAAATTGTCCCAACTATCTCTTCTTGCTCTTCTTTCTCATTGACAGGATTTAGCTTAGGCTTCCTCCTGTACATGGTTTCAAATCTATCATATGTTGTATCTATGCTTGAGAAAGAACCTTCTACCCTGGTCCTTTTTTTACTTTTGTCCTACAAGGCTGGAGTATGCAGAACGAAACTAGTATCCATCTATTTCTCCATATCTATCAAGGTGTTTTCCAACCATTCTGACTAGTTGGCATGTTTTTCAATGTCTACCCTGGACTCATGCATGAAAGGTCTTAATTTGAATTTGAGTCTTAGTTTGTTTATGACTTCTGAAGGGTCATACTTCCATTTAAAACTGCTGCTAAATTTCATCTCCTGTAAACACTTCTCCACTTCTTCTCTATCCTCCCTATTATTACAGATAAAAGAACCAAGTTGGCTTTTTATATTGAACTGTGTTTTCTTCTTAGCTGATAGGAAATTCACATCATTTGAGTTTATAATCTACTTGATATATTCTGTTGCAAATATCCTCATGGGAAGATATTTGGGCAGCTTATAGGGGGTGATGAGATCCATATATTCTAATTTCTGTGTGGTCTTCGTATAGACACCAGTCTCCTATTCTACTACTTTTAGATAGTTGTAAAACTCTATTTATCTCCTCATTGATCCTGGGTTGATTGCTACTGGTTAGAATATTTACAACTGGATGAACAAAGGAATCAATGAACTCTTTGTAATTGAAAACACTGGAACATTTTTAGATTAAGGGTGTCCAAAAGATGCCTAATCTAGGATGGCCCTTAGTGTCCAACTTTTGGATATTGATTAGAAACTTGTGTGACTGGAAATCTAGGAACATGTGGAACAATATAGAAGAGTATTTGAATACTTGTTCATTTGGCAATCTAATGAATTGATCATGGATTTTGTCTGCCAAGAACTGGGAAAAATTGAAAATTGTAGCTCGAGGCTTTCCTGGGCAAAAAATAGAGAGGAAAGCAAGTATAGGCTCATCAACATGCTCATCAATGGTGTATCCTAGAATACAAGAGAGAATGGTTACAATTTGTCTATCCCTCTTAGAGAAAATGGTGGCAGAGTATGGAGGACTGTCTGTAGGAGTATGAGACTCTTCTAGGATGAAAGTCTAAAGGATTTAGTCCTCTTGGGAAGGTCGAGCTTCAAGTAGAGCTAAAGTAGGTTTTCAATGGAAAATGGGGTTTCATTTGGGTTTGGCTGGATTTGCAGCGTTTGGTTTTTTGACTTTGCAGTGATTGTAAACAAAATTTGCTGGTTAGGAGAGACTATGGCTCTTTTGCTTGGGATATAACAATATTGGCATAGATGGATGATTTTAGGGAATTGATATACCTATGGGAACAAGTATTTGGGAAAATTTGATTCCCACAGATGAATGTCATCATTTTGGTTCAGGAATTTGTCTTTACTCCAGCAGTGGAGTTTCAATAGATGGCTAGGGGAAACTGTGTCTTTGATTTTGAATTCTCAATGGGAGATGGTAAAAATGTAGGTGAGGGGTTTCTCATTTAGAATACTCTAGGAATCCATAATTTGGTTAATTCTATTGAATTATTGTTTATCTGTCTTATGGAGTAAGCTCAGGACTTTTGGAACAATGGGAAGAGTGAATATAGTCTGCAGAAAACAGCTTTTGAATGCATAGTGGGTTTCTTTTAGCTTGGCATGGTTTTTTAATTAATTCAATTAATTAATCTTTTATAATTCTTGCGCAAAGCTTAAGTAGAGGGTCATTCTAGTTGTTTCAGGAATACGTGGAAAAACTAAGATTTGGTGTGTGGACAGGGTTCTGTGGTAGCAACGGAGGTTTCTGAGGCATCAATTTTCTATGTGCTACTTCAATTTGGAGTTTGTAGGGTCTTTAGGTTGTAAATGGGTAAAAAATGGTTGAGCATAGCTTTAGGGTTTTAGAATTGGTTGACAGAGGTGTTTGCAAAGAAATATCAATGAAAAGAGTGAAAAGGGGTCTTTTTTGGTTTTTAACCAACAGTGGTTAAATTTAGGTACGGGATTAATAAATGAATAGTGGGCGGTTTTCTTTTAGGCAAGGAGGTGGTTTTATGGCATATCTCACGCTTTTGAGTGGAGGGTGATATTTTTTGAGAGCACACGATGTAACGTGGGGCTGCCATGTAGAAAAGGAGTGCTCGGGAAAAGCCACAAATCTCACGTTCTTTTGGGATTTTAACTATTGAACGATGGGAGCATGCAATATGAGTATAGGCCATTGGATCTGGAGGTGAGCAATCAGAGAGCTATCATGTGAAGGAGTTGCAAGGGAGGAGTCAGGGTGTGATTGGTAGGGCCCATGGATAAATAATGCGGCGAGTTACATATATTCAAAGGTTTAATGAGGGTCGAGGATTTATACAGTGGGGGGTTAATATGCATAAAGTGGGACTATATGTTAGGAAATAACTCAGGATAAGGGGATTTAGTGGGTTTTTAAGGGAAAAATGGAAATTAATAAGTGAAAAATGATTTTTAAAGGGTAACGTCAAGGGAAAAGTGTGAAATCAAGGGGAAAAAGGGTTAAAATGAAGGGAAAGGGTTTTTACAATGGGAATGTTTTAAAATAAGAGGAAGTGAAAGGGAAGGGTCTTTTGGAATCAAGAAGGGGAAATTAGTGAATGAAAAGTAGTGAAGGGGTAATGGAGGGAAATTTTAGACATGTAAGGGTTTGAGTCAAATGAGCATTAGTATTTAGTCCTAAAATTATATAGAACTTCTTTAGGGTAAATACCCCAAGTAATACACAATTTTTGTGAATGTCCTCCTTCCTCTGATAGTTCCTCTGGCACATGAAACATAGGATTTAAGTATGATGAAGGTGCATTTGAGCTAGCAACCTTGTGCATTCCAAAACCTCTTCTACCTACCCTTTATTTACCGTAGCCTTTTCTCTTCATTTATTGGGTGCATTTGAGCTTGCTAGCCCTTGATTTACTTTTGTTTGATAAGCAAACTATCTAATTCTAACCTTATAACTTCCAAGGGCTTAGATTAAATTGATGAGCTCCTTGTTATTCTCTACCTAACTACTGATATGCCAAGATTAAATAGTTTGGCTAGATCTTTCTTCTCTATCTATCAACATGAAATTTAAAGAATAAATGAATCAAGATTAAACTATTTGACCATCATGGATTGTGGCATTTTTGACAAGCTACACACAATCTTATTTTTGCAAGGCAAAGTAAAAAGTAGTGGCATTTGAATATGCATCACTTTCAGAATCTATTTTTTATCTCTTTTTTGGTGAGGTTCATATCTTTTTTTATTTATTAATCCTTTTCTTTTAGTCCTTTGATTTTCTTTGACTTACCCTCTTTATTTTTTTATTTTTTAATATGGGAAAACATTTTACAGAAAGCAAAAGTATGTACAATATTACAAGACTAATCCTAGCCAATTCAAAATTATGAATCCTATTATTATAGGACCCTAACAGGTGGCAGAGCACGTGAAACATTTTCAATTTCTTAAGTGCTTTCATCTTTAAAAAGAGAAAGAGTGGGAGAAAGGGTATATGGGAGGAGGTATGTGTGGAGCAAGGAACAAAAAACTCTACACTCCAACACCTCCGCACTTCTACATAACGAGGCACAAATGACTAATGAGAATCTAGACTCCATAGTATGTTTAGCAATGTGGAGGTGAAAACAAGTGTGATTGGAAATACAAACAGCTCTAAATCTCTGTGATTGATGAAGGAATTTAGAAAATTATTTCCATAAAAAAAATTATGTAATGGGAACATCAATTAATATAGTGTTTCCAACCATCCCTCCATGTTGACACAATATGATAGAATTTACTTGGTGGTATAAGATGATAAAAATAGGATAGAATTTACTTTTCAATACTGAAGCCTAGCTCTGCCAGCAGATGTTCCAACAACATGATATTGAAGTCTCAAGGAACGAAGAAAATGGCTTATAAAAGAAAACAAATTGCGATTGATCGCCTTTACCAGTATGGAAATCCATACCCATGGAAAAAGTATACGTGTTTATCTAATTTCACATCAACAGAATCAGGTGGTCACACATACCATATGAACTTAGACCTCTCAACATCTCTTTTATTTTACTTTTTTTAATATCAAGTTCAACTCATCGCCCACACCATTATTTGTCCACCAAAATTAATTCTATAATACCAAATGAGACATAGCATGCAGAAAAATTTATTATCCACAAGCATAGATAGTTGCATCATGATGAGACTAAAATACTTGAATTGTGGGCATTGAGAGAAGAAACTATATTGAAGAAATATTTTCTATTAGAGACCACTATGGCCATTTTGAGTTGACATCAACAATAATGATATCCATCTCTAATAAATTGATTATTTGACTGAAAATCACATATATTTTTGCTTGTGGAGAGCTTGCAGATGAGAGAAATGTGGAGTGCGGAAGAGATCTTGCAGAGGAGACTAATGGAGTGTGAAAGATATCTTTCTGAGGAGAGGACGAGAGAAATGTGAAGCGTGAAAGAGAGTATGGTAGGGAAGTAAATACATCAATCCTGAAAATACAAAATTTTAATTTCTAGAAATAAACATACGGTGTACAATAATTTCCCTAGTCGCAACCAATATATAAGAAAAATGGGACTAGGTATGTCCCTATGGGTTGCAATAATTAGTTTGGTATATCCATAAACTCAGCTTATGGGTAATAACATATCGCAAAACTAATAATGAACTCATTTTTGCTTTGTTCTTTTGTTTCAAACCAAGTTAATGCTTGAAAATGTATGGTACTAAGTCATATATTATGGTGTTGGTCATTATTTTTCTATCATTCTTGGCTATGCCAAGAGAACCTTTGAAAATTCAAGAAATTAGACCCTGGAAATTATGTCTCAATGAAAACCAGTAGATCAATGAGCAGATTTACATTGGAATAAAAACTAGTGAAGGGCCCTCCAGTGGATTGATGGGTGGACTTACATTGGAATAAAAGCTTTTGAATGACCCTATATGTACATATTCCATGGATCCCAACTTTGAATCCTTGCTTCCAAAACCACCATATAACGGTAGTAGAATCTAAATGTGCAATGCCCCTCACATTATGTTTCAATGTACCTAAAGGTTTTTAGGTACCAAAAGGAAAAACCTTGTTATAAAAGCTTAATTCTTGGTTGTTTATAAAGTCAAGTACGACCATTTTTATTATGATTTTCAGTGGTTGGGTGATGGACTATTTCATTGATTGTTCAACGCAATAATATTTTGTATCTGAACTCAGTTATGAGAATAACCACAAACCATTAATTTTTTTAGGCTACTGATGTCTATATTCTTAACAAAAGATGAATGCATCATGGTTGCTATTAATCCTAACTAATATGGTTTCTTTTTTATCAGTTAACATGATATGTTATTTATTTTTTTAATATCTTTTCAATAAATGGAATGTTTACTAACTGAAATTACGAACATTATGTCCCTTTAAATTTATGAATATAATATTTTTGCAATTGAGCTTGTGAAATTGTTGCATACAATGGTAAAGTATTGGGTATATTGCAATTTTTTTACCTGTTTCCATGTTAAATTCTGAAACCTTATGGCTAGCTTATGGGTTTCCCTTGTCCAAACTATTCAAGATCCAACAAAAAACTTGCTGGCAAGAATTATGAATAAATGTCCTGCATCCTAATGGTGGGGAAATTTAACTTTTGTCCACATATTGATGTATTAAATCTTATAGAAGCTAATGTAAGAGCTTTTGTAATGATCCATAGTTTCTTTATCTATTTAATACCACTTTCACATGTTTTAAATAATAAAACATGCATATAAATCACATTCTATTGAATGACTAATAGTAACTAATTTGTGTTGGCATTGAGAACAACAAAATTGATTTTCGATTAATAGTAATTTGATTTTGACAACTTATGCATCGAAGGTAGCATTAGTAAGCGTACAATTGATTATTTTACATTGTGCCACCTTGTACCAAATTTAAGCATTTAGTTAACTCCTTTGCATTATGTGATCGATAACCATATCAAAATTTGATGTAGTTATCGACCAAAATGAGAGTGAAGTAATGATTATTTTTTGTCTATTTTGTCTATAATTTAGTAAGAAATAGAAATGATTTTAAAGAATAAACACAAATATTATACATGTTTCCTTTGAAAATTTTGGATTTTATTTTTCTCATAAAAGTGAATAATCTAGTTTCCATTGCATGCTGGAATTCCAATGGCTTTGTTTGGCTTCCCTATGGAAATTTCCAAGATGTGGTCACTTGTAGAGACATTAGATTACTCACAAAGACTCATGAGAGACAAAAGAGAGGACTAGAAAAGATAGGAGTCCCTCATTTGATTGGTTACCATTGGGTACCAATATTCAAACTTGAGACTTGATGCAAAATAAGTGTAGAGGTGTGGAGCTCAGTAGAACTAGAAAAGATCTGCACAATAGATAAAATGTCACTCACACTTTGAAATCTTCTTATTTAGGGATTTGGATGTAGATTGTTTAAAATAGCTAATTACTCTTGCATGCAGAGAAGTCCAAATTTAGAGTTTGAGTTAACTAGTGTTAGTGTGAGTTAATTTGAGTCAAGTGAGTGTGAGTTCAAGTTCAGGCTTATTTTGGGAAAGATTAAATTTAGTGAGTGTTTTCATGTTGATGTTACCATTAGTCGAGTCATCAATTAAAAAGTATAAATACCCCTCACCGGGTTCATTGTAATCAAGTCAAGTTTGTGAGTTTAATAGAAGAGAAACAACTCGTGTTGTGTGTGTGAAAGTTTTTCCCTTTCCTCCTTTTCCTTTCCAAAACGGGTGTAGGAACACACAACTACATAACCAATTCTAATGCTCATACTGATTTTTCACCTTATGGTGACACATTTTTCCACCGCCCCACTAGTCATTTCAGTAATGGACAAACTGTATTTGACTTTATTGGTAACAACTATGTGTTTTTTTACGCAAAATATATGTATACATAATGGGTCATGATTGGACACATGTTGATACAATATACAGAAGAAGAAAGCTTCCTCTGCAAATCTGCACAATGTATCTCACTTTTGTATGAGGTCAAATTTACATAGAACCTCCTTGGTTGTTGCAGAGTTGTAGAGTCTAAAAAGTGACACATAAGATGTGATAAAGCACCTTTGATTGAAATTGCAATTTCGGTTTTAGAAACATATCTGCAAAACCTAAGTCATTTCGATGTATCACATAACCAACTCATAGATACGATTCTCACAGACTTCAACTAGTGCATCTCGCTTAATTTCTTCAACTTACCATACAACATTTTGTGCATAGTTGTTCCTTCCCAAGGTTTTTTCAAGCATATAAATTTGAGTGCTTTTTCTATGACTAGGACTATGGGGAGGGGTGTTGTCTCCATGCTCGAGTAGATGCTGTCATCATCAAGCCCATAGTATGAATGGATTGATAAGGTGTTATATAGGAAAAGAATGTAATATTATATTTACGCCATAAGGCGTTTCTCTTTGAAATCAATTCCCCTCTTGCCCACTTGTCCTCATTGTGAACCCATGATTATGTGTTAGACGATTCAAAACGGCATAATCGTTCAATCATGCGACAGTAGTTACAAAATCGTTTTAAATTAGTTGTAGACTGCAGGCCCTTAATCTCTCTCGCGAAGGAGGAGAACAGAGATGGTAATGGGTCGTTGGGGTCACATTAATCTCCCCCCTCAAAGAGATTTGCAATAGGCTTATGGATTAGGTATTTTTGCTTTTTCAGATTAGTTGAGCTATGTATTTATAACAATCAAGTGGTGGTGGATGGATTTGATCCTGCGACAGAGGATCATCATCATGAGGACCAGGCAGCTGAGATTTAATTCAAGGCAGCAGCAGTCGTTCCTGAGCCGTTTAAGAGTTCTCTACTGCTTTGCTATACTAGTCTTCTCTGCATTGCTTCTGCTGGCTTGTGCCATCACTGGTGTATCATCCTACGTCGGTTAGTTTTTGCACCAATTCACTTGTCTTTACATAACAAGATAATCAATCGATCCAGAGTATGCTTTGAATTTCCAGTAGACTGTATTTTGCAGGCATGGCACTTGCATTTCTCCTTTGCCCATTTGCATATATTGTCCCTCTGTGACCTATTCATAATAATAGAATATCATATTTTTCTTTATGTCCACGGAAAACCATGGAGACCATGTAAGATATATGAGACTAGGAATTCTCAAAACAGAATTGCATTTATAGTCTTGATGTACTTTATCTCAAAAAGAATGTCTCAACCTGCAATATGTCTCAACAACCTAGCATTTAGCATTTATATTGCCAGGACCTGTTGGCCCTGGTTAGAACCCACCAGACCTTTATCAGAACAATTTTTCTTGCAAAGTGCCCATTGCATCTTACTGTTCCCAAATGTGTTTTTCATCGACAGAACCTAATTACCATGATAAAATGCTTTGTAACGTTGATTAATGAATAGTTTTCTCTGCTTTGTGGCAATGGATATCCCCATTTAATTCCCACTTCAATTTTATTGCTATCTCAAGCCCAACAACCCTTGCTGGGTGGGTTTAAAAATTAACTCAGAAGACAGAGCAGTTGGGATAACAATTTGTTTTTGTGAGAGAGAAAAAACATATACCACTAAACTGAAATTCATGGATAGATTTTCTAAAACTGAAATAGAGTTACTTAGTTTTTTCTAAGAAGGAAAAAATGTCGTTACCTCAAGGGCTTTAGTATTATTGATTGAAGGTCTGAAAATGGGAAATACGTATGTATTTCTCTTAGAAAACGATTTCTGAAACTTGAACCCCGCAAATGCAAATGAGAATGGACTTCGACTTGGATGTTTTCTCTTTGAAAATCCAAAATAGAAGCCTAATACAAAAAATCACACAGATAACCACTACGGAAGCAATCGATACTATTGTTATTATCCACTATGGAAGCAATCGATACTATTGTTATTATCTTCTTCTTCTTGGTAGAATTGGGCTTGTTCAACAAGCAATCTCGTAAGCCAAAACATTTCCCACAGAGTCCAGGATTTCCTAAAAACACCATATTTTTAAGGTTTCTGAACGCGCCAGTACATGGAATGGGGCTAGATATATCATTATTAGAGAAATTCAAGAGCCGAAGCATTCCGAGTTTGGATACAGGGTCAGGAACTAGCCCTGTGATTTTGTTGTGAGATAGATCCATGAACTGAACCAGAGAGAGCAGGTCGCCGATCAATGACGGAACTTAGCCCGTGAGACGATCGAAAGAGAGACTGAGGTACAACAGGCTGACCCATTGCGTCATTTGGAAAATATTTGCAAATGTGAATGTCCTCGGATTTGAACCCTCACAGGGTCTGGTGTATCATCCTACGTTGGTCAGTTTTTTCACCAATTCACTTGTCTTTACATAACAAGATAATCAATCAATCCAGAGTATGCTTTGAATGTCTAGTAGACTATATTTTGCAGGCATGGCACTTGCATTTCTCCTTTTCCCATTTACATATATTGTCCCTCTGTGACCTATTTGTTTCCCTTTGAAATCAATCCCCCTCTTGCCCACCTGTCATCATTGTGAACCCCACGATTATGTGTTAGACGATTCAAAAAGGCACAATCATCCGATCATAAGACGGTAGTTACAAAATCATTGTAAATTCATTGTAGACTGCAGCCAATTAATCTCTCTTGTGAAGGAGGAGAATAGAGACGGTAATGGGCCCTTGGGGTCACATTAATCTTCGCCCTCAGAGAGATTTGCAGCAGGCTTAGGGATTAAGGCTTTTTGTTTTTCAGATTAGTTGAGCTGTGTATTTATAACAATCAAGTGGTGGTGTATGGATTTGATCTCACGACAAAGGATCATCATCACGAGGACCAGCCAGCTGAGATTTAATTCAAGGCAGCAATAGCAGTTCCTGAGCCGTTTCAGAGTTCTCTACTTCTTTGCTATACAAGTCTTCTATGCATTTCTTCTGTTGGCTTGTGCCATTGCTGGTGTATCGTCCTATGTTGGTCAGTTTTTTCACCAATTCACTTGTATTTACATAACAAGATAATCAATCGATCCAGAGTATGCTTTGAATGTCCAGTAGACTGTATTTTGTAGGCATGGCACTTGCATTTCTCCTTTTCCCGTTTTCATATATTGTCCCTTTGTGACCTATTCATAATAACAAAATATCATATTTTTCTTTACGTCCACTAAAAACCATGGAGACCATGTAAGATTTATGAGACTAAGAATTGGAGACCATGTAAGATTTATGAGACTAAGAATTCTCAAAACAGAATTGCAATTATAGTCTTAATGTACTTTATCTCAAAAAGAATGTCTCAACCTGCAATATGTCTCAACAACCTAGCATTTATATTGCCAGGACATGTCGACCGTGGTCAGAACCCACCAGACCTTTATCAGAACAATTTTTCTTGCAAAATTATCATTGCATCTTACTATTCCCAAATATGTTTTTCATCCACAGAACCTAATTACCATGATCAAATGCTTTGTAGCACTGATTAATGAATAGTTTTCTGTGCTCTGTGGCAATGGATCTCCCCATTTAATTCCCACTTCAATTTTTCATGTGAAAAGTTTTGATAGTCAGAAACATTTATTTTTGCACCCAAAACTTTCATTAATTCATTTTCAATTTGGGTTAAGATGAATTTATCATATTCCATACACAAAACTTTCATCATTTCATTTTAATTCTAGGTTAAGATGAATTTAGGATTATCCATGAATCTGTAAAGCACTTTAAATTTCTAACAATGAATCAATAGTAGTTTGCCAGTTGCCTTTTTCTTGTTTTGAAAGTCTTTTCTACTGACTTAAAAATCATGACTGAGCTAGAGATAACTAATGTTAGAGACTACAGATGAATAATCATGATTTTTCTAACATTGATATCATGGTCATTAACAAAGCTATTAATCACAAACCCTTGCAGTCTGAAACAAAAAGGACTGGTGAACTTTTCAAAAGATATTAAGGTATAACCTAACTTCGTATTCTCTTCAACTCTTCTATCTACCACTACATTACTATTTATTTATGATTTGATCCAATAACATAATTTTTCATTTTTCATGAGTTACAGGAAACAACATTAGATTTGCAGCAGCAATGCCATGAAAATGGAGCCTTGGATTACAAAATTGGAGGAAGGAGGTATCTGAGTGGGCTAGGCTCCTCCCCACCTCGTTGAACCTCTAAATGTGGAAAATGCACACCATGCAAGCCCATTCATGTGCCTGTACCCCAGGAACTCCTGTAACAGTTGAATACTACCCTGAGGCCTAGAGATGCAAATGTGGTAACAAATTATACATGCCTTGATCTTCAGCACCCAACTAATCTTCATGCACATGCAGCTACAGCACATATCATTCATGATCACAACAATATCTCTTTCTATATATATCTAAATCATTTATATACACACTTGTAGGGTTTTTCAGGTCCTAATCAACTCTCCATGATCTCTCCATGATCTGGTACTAACGGCTTCTCTTGTAACGTGCTCGTGTCGTAATTTTAATTATGAGTATAGATATTTTTGTCTGCGAATACAGAATTGCATTTATATTCTTGATGTACTTTATCTCAAAAATAATGTCTCAACCTACAATATGTCTCAATAACCTAGCATTTATATTGCCAGAACCTATTAGCCGTGGTCAGAACCCACCATACCTTTATCAGAACAATTTTTCTTGAAAAATGCCCATTGCATCTTACTGTTCCCAAATGTGTTTTTCATCCACAGAACCTAATTACCATGATGAAATGCTTTGTAAAACTGATTAATGAATAGTTTTCTCTGCTCTGTGGCAATGGATCTCCCCATTTAATTCCCACTTGAATTTTTCATGTGAAAAGTTTTGATAGTCAGAAACATTTATTTTTGTACCCAAAACTTTCATTAATTCATTTTCAATCTGGGTTAAGATGAATTTATGATAATCCATACACAAAACTTTCATCATTTCATTTTAAATCTGGGTTAAGATGAATTTATGATAATCCATACACAAAACTTTCATCATTTCATTTTAAATCTGGGTTAAGATGAATTTATGATTATCCATGAATCTGTAAAGCACTTTAAATTTCTAACAATGCATCAAAGGTAGTTTGCCAGTTGCCTTTTTCTTGTTTTGAAAGTCTTTTCTACTGACTTAAAAATCGTGACTAATCCAGAGATCATTAATGTCAGAGACTACAGATGACTAATCATGATTTTGCTAACGTTGATATCATGGTCATTAACAGAGCTGTCAATCACAAACCCTTGTAGTCTGAAACAAAAAGGACTGGTGAACTTTTCAAAAGATATTAAGGTATAACCTAACTTCGATTCTCTTCAACTCTTCTATGTACCACTACATTACTGTTTATTTATGATTTGATCCAATAACATAATTTTTCATTTTTCATGGGTTACATGAAACAACATTAGATTTGCAGCAACAACGCCATGAGAATGGAGCCTTGGATTATAGAATTGGAGGAAGGAGGTATCTGAGTGGGCCAGGCTCCTCCCCAACTCGTTGCACCTCTAAATGTAGAAAAAGCACAGCATGCAAGCCTGTTCATGTGCTTGTACGCCCAGGAACTCTTGTAATAGCTGAATACTACCTTGAGGCATGGAGATGCAAATGTGGTAACAAATTATACATGCCCTGATCTTCAGCACCAAACTGATCTTCATGGGCATGCAGCTATAGTAAATATCATTCATGATCACAACAATATCTCTCTATATATATATCTAAATCGTTTATATACTCACTTGTAGGTTTTTTCAAGCCCTAAGAAACTCTCCATGATCTGGTACTAACAGCTTCTCTTGTAATGTGCTCGTGTCTTAATTGTAATTATGAGTATAGGTCTTTTTGTCCGCGAATTTTATTTCATGAAGGCACATAGTTATTGTATTTTATTTTATTTCCAAACCCAACAAGCTGCCAATGCTTATAATGGCTGATGATCAGGAACATATTGACAGTGTAATCAATGCAGAGGAATTGGGTTATAATTTTCAATATTTAATATTTCTAGAATCGATTTATCGATTTGCTTAGCCTCTGTATCTCAAGATTCGAAAACGAGGCTAATGATTTTGGCAGGATTGTTGGATGTCTGCAAGAAGACCATTGCTAGTTATGGTATTGTAGGCCTATACAGGGGCTTTAGTGTTTCAATTATAGGAATCACTGTATATAGAGGGCTATATTTTGTAATTTATGACACAATGAAACCTGTGATTCTTGTTGGATCCCTCAAGGGAAATTTTCTTGTTAGTTTCATGCTAGGGTGGAGTGTGACAACAATTTAAGGTATTATTGCATATCCTTTTGATACACTTAGATGCAGAATGATGACGACTTCAGGTGAAGCTACTAAATATAGCAACACCATCCATGCTTTTCAACAGCTTGTACGCCAAGAGGACATCTGTGCCCTCTTCAGACGAGTGACAACTAATATTATGTTAGGAGTAGCAGAGGCTGGAGTTCTTGCACTATATGATCAGCTTCAGGTACTAGTTCTGAGTAAGTTGAACAATTCAATATTGATATGTAGCGGATGCATGGACAATGTTT